>OX104060.1:51719720-52444282 GCA_944474145.2 Dicrocoelium dendriticum
AAATAATGGGACCACTCTGGATAGGCTATTCAGGGTTGATTGTGCCGCCTCAACATTGTCGAAAAGCAAGACGATATCGTCCGCATAATCTAGATCAACTAACCGTTCACCAGGCAGCACTTCAACACCTACATCGTGAGATTCCGCAAGGGAACACTCCATGATAGAATCCACGACGAAATTGAACAAAAACGGGGAAATCGGGCAACCCTGACGAACGCCACTTTTAGTCGAAAAGCTATCCGATAGGGCACCATAGACCCTGACGCAGCCTCTAGTGTTCGAGTATAGAGCACGAAGGATGTTCACATATTTCGTGGGAACACCTTTCCGCGCAAGTATTTCGAACAGAATCGATCGATCGACTGAATCGAACGCACTCTTGAAATCGAGGAACACAGCTATTGTCGGTCTGCGGTATGCGTGGCGCTGCTCTAGCACCTGCCGCAAAGTAAATATATGGTCCATACAGCCACGTCCTGGGCGAAAACCGGCCTGCTCTTCTCTAATCCGAGATTCCCGTTCTGCAGTGAGGCGACGAACGACAATCGAGGCCAGTAATTTTGTCACAACCGGCGTTAGGCTAATACCCCTGTGGTTCGCACAGTCTGTGCGATTACCCTTCTTGTATATTGCCACTATAATCGATTCGCTCCAATTAGCCGGCACACTCTCTTCGTTCCAGATACGTTCGAATAGGGAGGTCAGTGCTTTGCAGAGGACCTCACCTCCATCCTTAGATAGTGCAGGTGGGAGGGAATCCGGGCCAGCGGCACGAAAACGATTGAGGGCTGTGATCGCGTTTCGGACCTCGGCCTCCGACGGAGGCTCTAAACTAAACGTCCATGGCTCGTCCTGCATCACCTGAGTAGGAAGAGGTCCGGGAGCAGGGGGCCAGCTGAACTGATGTTCAAAGTGCTCAGCCCAACGAGCCATACGGCGCTCCTTATTGTATATCAGCGCACCCGCGCTGTCCCTGATTGTCTCACTGACGCCTGGTTTTCTCGGACCAGTGGTGCGTATTAGCTGGAAGAGCTTCCGGTAATTGCCTACTGCTCCTGCCTCCTCCATTTCTTGAGCCCGACTGGCCCACCAGGCTTCCTTGTCAGCACGTAGGCTCCGCTTTAGTTCACGCCTAATAGCCCATCTGGTCACATTGTGGTCAGAACCAGCCGGGAGGTGCCTTCTAGCTTTCAAAAGGTTCACGGACCTCTCGGATATCCAGTGACTGGTGCGATGATGACTGATAGTTCCACAAGCAGATGCTCCTGCGTCGTACATAGTGGCCGAGATCCTATTCCACTGAAGTTCAGTATCATTAGGACAAGACAGCGAGAGTTCGCTATGCAGTGCTTCTTGATAGGCTTGCCTGACCGAGGGCTGGGACAATTTCTCCGTTGCCAATCGGGGGAGACGCTTTGTGCGCCTTCCGGTAAAGTTCATGGAGAAACGACAGCGCACCAAGGCATGATCAGAGTCAACACAGGTACTCCAGTACGAGCGGCAATCCAGAATGGAACCGCGCCACCTGTAACTTATGGCTATGTGGTCAATTTGGGTCCATCGCTGGTCAGCTACAGGTGGACGCCAAGTGGCACTTCGGCGCCCACTGTGTCTAAAAGCAGTGCTACTAAGAAACAACTGGTGCTCCGCACACAGTTGCAGCAGACGCTCGCCGTTGTCAGTCCGTTCGGCGTTACGTCCATACTTACCACCCAGCTGAGCTTCTGAAGAGCTCAGACGCCCTACTTGTGCGTTCATATCCCCTGCAAGTACTATAATATCTGAACTAGTAGCACTGCGTAGCAGCGTGTTCAGTTGGTGATAGAAAGTTTCCTTGACTGCATTAGAACTGCAGTCGGTGGGAGCATAACAGAAATCACAAACAAACAGCGTTTTGTTTTACTTCGCGAATTCACCTCAGCTGATGTCGTCAAACGGGCTGCACATAAACGGCTGTGCACCGGAATCCAATCAACCAAGGACGACTCAGCCTTGGAACTGAGAATGATACCTACACCAGCTTGACCCGTGAGTGCCACATCGGCGTCTCCGGATGCGTGCAACCAATAACGAGAGGATAAGCCGGGTGCAGTCAATTCAATAACCCCGTTAGGGTCATTAATCCTAGTTTCGGACACACAACACACATCAATACCCAGTGTGTCCAAGGTGCGTGCGAGTGCAGCCTGCTGACCTGTTTGTCTTAGAGTGCGGACGTTGAATGTCGCCATGGAAACGGGACAGTGTGGCCTTATAAGGAACTTTTGCCGATAGGCGTCCGATAGGTGCTGTGGGATGGAGGCTGCGGATGGTTCTACTCCAGTAGCACTTCGGTTGCTGTCAATTAAGCTGGGAATTATAGGAGGAAGGTTAGTAATGGGGGCCGGGATGGGAGTAAGAGAAAAAGGTGGAAAAGAAAGAAGGGAGGCGCCAGCAGTAGCATGCTTTCGCTTATCCGCCCTGCTGTAGGCAGCAGATAAGGCGACCCTTGATAATCTGCGCGACGGCCGATGCAGGATAAAGTTTATGTTTGAAGAAAATGTCATGGTTGTATGTGGGCTGGGATACTGCCAGGGCGCCCAGACCTAGACAGGAGAACAATTTGGGTCCTCATCCAAAGCCTTTGGCTAAAAAGCCTGTCCGCAAGGCAGCCGGGTGGCAGTGATTTAGTTTTACAGAAATGGACGCCATCCCATTTCAAACCCCCAACCTGGAGGACCAGGAGACTGAGTTTGTCTGACCTCTCACCATTGACCAACCTCGTAGGAGTAGCTCTCAAGATGCTCGGAGGCATCACCCAGTATAGCTCAATGGGTCAATGAGGTACGCAAACCGTCGCAACACGTTAAGGTCCAGTCTCGTTGTGACGGAGCCATTGTACTAGCCATTTGTTGATTTCACCAAGGCATTTGATACGGTGAACCGCGAGGCATTGTGGCTGGTGTTGCGTAAGTTTGGTTGCCCACGTAAGTTTGTAAGTTTAATTGGATGTCTGCACCGGTCTGCACCCGGTCTGCACAGGTTTACGGGTGATATTCTCAGAGCTCGATTGGCGTAGAGCACGAGGGCCACGCATTGTCTCTGACGGTGTTTATCTTTCGAAACTTGACGTAACAAATGGGCATTCTACTTGAATTGAAACACAGTTTCAGAATTCCCCATTATGAAGTGAATTATACTCGTCGGCTAACCAGGAGCATGCGTCACTACAAGCTTTCCGATGTCAGAGAACAACGAAAGTCTTTTGTTCCACATGAATTGCAGCACTATCCGTTCTTTTTCCTCCGCGTCGATGGTCTCCGCAGACCATTGGGCGACCTTACAAAGGTCATTTTGAGATTCTGCAGCGTAAGACCGCGTCTTTATCGTCGACCTTCACGATAAACGATAAACCGTTATGATTGACTGTCTCAAGGTTGCCCATGTGGAACCTGAGCTCGATGAAGACCCTTGCTCGTCTGACGAATCAACCCAGCCTATGTTGGATAACTCACCTACTTCCAACACTCCTGACCCCAAGCAGCACTCTCCATCCGAGCGTCCCACTTCAGCTTCACCGCTTCCCATCGAATCAACTGCCACCTCTTCAGCGATTTCTCAAACTTTGCGATCCGATAGAACGCCTAAGATGACGCCATCCTTTGAGCCTCAGAAGTCGATTAGGTCGGGTAGGCGAGTTCATAAGCCATAAAGGTTACGAGATTAGTTTTTCTTGCACTTTCTTTTCCCACATTCATTTTTTCTTTTGACCATCCCCGTACGACGGTCCAAAAAAGGACAAAAACTTTTGAAAACGCCAAAAAATTTTCAGCAGCTTTTGCGAACCCAAAAAGAAGAAAACGTTTTGAAAACATAAAAGTTGTGTTTTCTTTGGCGTCCAGCTCGTCCGATAAGTGTCATTGTTGCTTTTGTCCTCGCCACCATTGTCGCTGCCCTTGTTTCCGTGTACTTTCCATGTATGACCCTGAGGAGATGACGAGTTTGAAGCGAACATTTGATATTCACGAACTTTCGGATATTTGACTTTCACAAACTTCTTTCTCCATTTTGTGTTTTTGGCAACGTTAGGGAGGACACAGGTGGGAGCCCGCTAGGGTCCGATCGTCTGGTTCTCCCCCAGCAGCTGCATCAGGTTTCACCGCCTGGTCTCGCAGAAGGCTGGCCCGCGACGGCCAGTTCTCACGTAGATCGTAGGGTCACTCACGGTTCCCTTCTGGGAGGAGTGCTGGCCTGGAAATTGTCCTGTTTGTGTTTGTAAAATCTTATTAAATATAATATCATTTTGTGCTTATACTGTAGTGACCTGGTGATTTCCCAGTATTACTGTAATTGTTCCAAAAATATAGTAGGCGGTTTGCTTGTCGGAACGTTGTTCCCGTTTTTTTTGGAACATCTACGATATCCGCCTTTGAGGCGCGCGACTCGGACTGCGAACGACGCCCCGTCCACGCACTCGACGCTCAGCTATATCTTTCCTTGTTAGCTCTCCTCTGGCGCCTTATTTTTAGCGTTAGCTAGCTCTTCTCCCGTTCAATAAACTTTTTCCCTAGCTTAAATTTCGTGTGTTCTACCGATTATCTTAGTTTGGCAGTCTAGTATCGTACGAGATATATAGCGCACGATCTGCGCACTATAATGCAACTTCTGAAGGTTGCCTCTTGGAATGATGACTACGTGTGTTTGAGTCATCCAGACGAATCGCATTTCGCGCCTCTTTTCCGCTTCGAAGAGCGTTCCCTGCGTCTCGAGTGACGACTACACCCTCCTAGCTAGAACCTTTATACGGTACCTTCAGCTAGCAGAATTGCACGTTTCGACAATTACCGTCTATCTCCCCCTTACGTTCGTCTTTTTCCGACTTCCTTGAGGCGGGTCGAATCCTAGTTTATAGTGCGAACGATTCTGCTATAACACCATTCGGTCTTTTTGAGTTTGCCCGTATGTTTTTTTGGATTACGAAACGCTGCACAAACGTTTGAACGATTCTTCGAGGACTTGATTTTGTTTTTGCTTACATTGATGACATTCTCGTGGACAGCTCTAATCACGTAGAACATCTCTTTCATCTTCGATAAATCTTTGACCGCTTCGATTATTATGGCGTCACAATCAACGTGAGCAAATGTGTCTTTGACCAGTCCAGTGTTGATTTTCTCGATCATCGAATCGATCGCAACGCAATCAATCCACTTCCGGAGAAAACATAGGCAATCACAGAGTATCCGATGTTGCAGTCCTACATTAGCGTGCGCCGTTTCTTCAGTATGGTGCATTATTACGGCCGATTTATACCTGATTGCTCTAAAGTGTTTCAACCTTTAACCGACGTTCTTAAAGAAAATGCTCAAAATTCAGACCCACGAACGAAGCATTAGACGCTTTCGACAAGATTTAACATACTTTGTCCAACGTCACTGCGTTGAACCATTTGAGGACTGATGTTACTACACCTCTCGTCCTTAAAATCGATGCTTCACAGACCACGGTTGGAGCCATTCTACAAGAACTCATTATTGGTCATTCCGAACCGCTGTTTTTTTCTCCCGTAAACTACAACATGCAAAAACCAGGGATAGTACCTTCGGAAGGGAACTTTTGGCCATCTATCATGCCATTAAACATTTTTGGCACCTCCAAGGTTGCTCATCTACCATTCTTACTGATCACAAGCCACTTGTTTCTGCCTTCCGTGGTCCTTCGGACCTTTCCCCCCTAGGGAAACTCGACACCTTGATTACATATCGCAGTTCACTGCTGACATCCGTCATATAGACGCCACTGATAACGTGGTAGCCGAAGCAATGTCCCGCATTCGATTTCACGAACTTTCGCGTCCGATAATTGGTCTGGAAGAAATCGCTGCTCATCTGGTGGGAGATTCTGAGTTTAGTCAGATGAAACCAAACTCTTCGATCAAACCTACTTTTCTGCCGCTTCTTAACTCGGACTCTAAAGTTCATTGTGACGTGTCTTCGGGTAAGCCCCGACCCTACGTTCCTCAACAATACCGCTGACACGTTTTCGATCATTTCCACGGGCTCCCACATGCATTCGGACTACTGTTAAGTTGATCATAGGTCGCTTTGTTTGGCGCAGTATGTGTTCTAACATTTAACTGGGGTTAAGGCACTATATTACGTGTCAGACCAGCAAGGAACATCGCCATACAATCACTGTCCCTGTCACCTTTTCGTTACCGGATGCTCGCTTCAACCATGTCCATTTTTATATCGTGGGTCCTTTACCTCTTTCCAACGGTTTTCAGTCCTTGATGACATGGGTAGAAAAATTTAAGCGTTGACCGCACGCAGTGTCATTGCGTGATGTTTCCTCTTAAACAGTAGCGCGAATCTTTTTTGAAATGCGGGCTTCTTTCTTCGGCATACCAGCTACCATCACGATCGAGATCTGCACTTCACTTCTTCGTTGTTTCGTGATCTGAGTCGTTTGCTCGGTTGTTCTCACTTATGCACAACCGCTTACCATCCCGCTGCCAATGGTTTGGTCGAACACCCATCGCCATCGGAAAGCTTCGATTACCGCTTCTCAGTCTAGCACGCAATGGTCGGAACGTTTGCCAAGAATCCTGCTTGGCATACGTAACACTTTTAAGGAAGCTATAGGCTGTTGCCCCGCTGAGTTAGTTTTTGGCACACCACAGACTTCCTGGAGGGATGGTGCTGGATTCAAGGGTCACTGGCAAAGTAGATCCAACCTCCTACGTCACACGCTTGAGGAGTCACTTTAGCTCGGTACGCACAACGAATCCACGACTCACCCCGTAACCCACAGGTTCATCCTGATCTTCGCGATTGTCCCTAAGTTTTTGTGCGCATCCATACTGTTCATAAACCTCTGACGCCACTCTTGAAGGTCCTTATAAAGTTATCAACAGCAAGGACAAGTCTCTTGTGTTGGACCTAAATGATTGCGAGGACTGTGAGCATCCATCATTTGCAGCCTGCTTACATCGAACTTTCCTCGTCGCAGTAACCTGCAGACACATCTGTTCCCGATGATGATCCATCGCCCAGCACCCCTCCTACACAGCCTATGTGTGATCCCAGTGTACCTTGTTCGTAATCCCCTGCGACACCCACTACAACCACTCTCACACACAAACGCGCACGTTTTGGTCGTACATTGATTCCTCCTTATAAACTAGCGTTTTACGATCAGTGCGACATACATTTCAAGTATTTGGTTGTCCACTCACGCTCTAGAGGACAGTCATGTATTATTCCTATTTTTTCATTTTTTACGCTTTCTCTCACTTCGTTTTTCAATCGGTATTGCACGGGTGTTTTAATTGACCACTTTTTCTCATAAATACTTTTCAACTTCCAACGACGCGTTCTACTTTTCAACTGCGGCATGTTGCGCTTCTTTCGACTGTGTGCCTGGGAAGTCTGAGTTTTGCGGAACCAACACTTTGAAATATCATCCTTCGACTATTCCGTCAGGGAGTGTAAAGTGTCTAAAGTTAGTCTAGCCGGTCACACATAATGGTCAGCGTATTCCTACCTTTTATCTGACAACGATTCGTTCCTTCCGGTGCGGTAGTCTAGGGCTGGTTTTCACCACTACAATGGTATCATATATATGGTATATATATATATATATATATATATATATATATATATATATATATATATATTGTTGGCGGCATCCGGTTTCGGATTTGCCTGTCACTGTGGCAAGCCACAGGACGCCTGCGCCTACAGAGGGACCATGGATGGCTTGCGCTGCACCACCCACAGCTCCATCCACACACCCCATATCCAGTGTAAACCCGAAGGAATAAGACCGGGAGGCATGCGGATGGGAGCCACGTTTCATCAACGGAGCCGGTCCACACTCCTTCACAGGCAAACACAAGCACGCTGTATTTGGGAATCAAGTGCACACAAGGCGGTAGCTGGACCGTAGTCCGCTCCACACTGACTGTATGGAACCACTCTTCGAGCCTAGCACGACCACAAGGACGGTGCACCCCGTCCCGTCGAGCAACGACCAACTGTTTCCTGGAGCCAGATGGACGAGGTAGTAGGTAATAGACAGGTAGGCACCTTGTCAACATGCACATCAAGCGCAGCCACACCCGGGATATCAAACAACAGCCAAACACTTGAAAGAGAGAAAGAGAAAGAGAAAAACTTGATTAATGCATAAGGGAACGGTGATATAAACCTTAATTAAATAGCATATGTAATAAGTTGATTACAAACAAATCCTAGCTAAGTGCACGAGGTCAGGAAGTATAGTTCACGGAATGCCACGAACGCAGAAATGTTATGGAAATCGAATACAATTGGCTTAGGCGATGTGTGCAAGTTAATGTAATAGAGTACAGGGAGATATTTATATGAGAAAGAGAAAAGCATTAAGAGGTAAAAACTGTAAACCCACCACCTGAAATAAAGAGACTTAGCATGCAAGCATGCGGTTAGTAAATCGAATTCAGCGTGCCTACAAACGCTGCGCCGGTGCTGCCTACGTTCACTGCGGGACCCGTCGTCGCTTCGGCAGTGGTCCCGAGTGACCTCTCTCATGTCTCACTAGGCCTGCCTGACTAAGGCACTCGCGACCGCATGTTCTACAGCACCATGCGCTCGATGTCCATGGAGTACAATTCATTGGTGCTTGCCGCTTCTTCTCTGCATGCATGAGGGCTTTCTCCCGCACTTCAGCAACTGCCTTCGTGATTAGATCGCGCCATGCACCACGATCAACCGCCTTCGATTCCCATGATCTGCAATCGAGATTAGAACGTGTGAGGCTCACTTTAATCCGTCGCAACGAGACTGGACCTTAACGTGGTGCGACGGTTTGCGTACCTCATTGACCCATTGAGCTGTACTGGGTGATGCCTCCGAGCATCTTGAGAGCTACTCCTACCAGGTTGGTCAATAGTGAGAGGTCAGACAAACTCAGTCTCCTGGTCCTCCAGGTTGGGGGTTTGAAATGGGATGGCGTCCATTTCTGTAAAACTAAATCACTGCCACCCCGCTGCCTTGCGGACAGGCTTTTGAGCCAAAGGCTTTGGATGAGGACCCTAATCGTTCTCCTGTCTAGGTCTGGACGCCCTGGCAGTATCCCAGCCCACATACAACCATGACATTTTCTTCAAACATAAACTTCATCCTGCATCGGCCGTCGCGCAGATTATCAAGGGTCGCCTTATCTGCTGCATACAGCAGGGCGGATAAGCGAAAACATCCTACTGCTGGCGCCTCCCTTCTTTCTTTTTCACCTTTTTCTCTTACTCCCATCCCGGCCCCTATTACTAACCTTCCTCCTATAATTCCCAGCTTAATTGACAGCAACCGAAGTGCTACTGGAGTACTACCGTCTGCAGCCACCATCCCACAGCACCTACCAGACGCCTATCGGCAAAACTTCCTTATAAGGCCACGCTGTTCCGTTTCCATGGCGACATTCAACGTCCGCACTTTAAGACAAACAGGTCAGCAGGCTGCACTCGCACGCACCTTGGACACACTGGGTGTTGATGTGTGTTGTGTGTCCGAAACTAGGATTAATGACCCTAACGGGGTTATTGAATTGACTGCACCCGGTTTATCCTCTCGTTATTGGTTGCACGCATCCGGAGACGCCGATGCGGCACTCACGGGTCAAGCTGGTGTAGGTATCGTTCTCAGCTCCAAGGCTGAGTCGTCCTTGGTTGATTGGATTCCGGTGAACAGCCGTTTATGTGCAGCCCGTTTGACGACATCAGCTAAGGTGAATTCACGAAGTAAAACAAAACGCTGTTTGTTTGTGATTTCTGCTTATGCTCCCACCGACTGCAGCTCTAATGCAGTCAAGGACATATTCTATCACGATCTGAACACGCTGCTACGCAGTGCTACTAGTTCAGATATTATAGTACTTGCAGGGGATATAAACGCACAAGTAGGGCGTCTGAGCTCTTCAGAAGCTCAGCTGGGTGGTAAGTATGGACTTAACTCTGAACGGACTGACAACGGCGAGCGTCTGCTGCAACTGTGTGCGGAGCACCAGTTGTTTCTTAGTAGCACTGCTTTTAGACACAGTGGGCGCCGAAGTGCCACTTGGCGTCCACCTGTAGCTGACCAGCGATGGACCCAAATTGACCACATATCCATAAGTTACAGGTGGCTCGGTTCCATTCTGGATTGCCGCTCGTACTGGAGTACCTGTGTCGACTCTGATCATGCCTTGGTGCGCTGTCGTTTCTCCATGAACTTTACCGGAAGGCGCACAAAGCGTCCCCTACGATTGGCAACGGAGAAATTGTCCCAGTCCTCGGTCAAGCAAGCCTATCAAGACGCACTGCATACTGAACTTCCGCAATCTTGTTCTAATGACGCTGAGCTTCAGTGGAATAGGATCTCGGCCGCCATGCACGAAATAGGAGCATCTGTTTGTGGCACTACCAGTCGTCACCGCACCAGTCACTGGATATCCGAGAGGTCCGTGAACCTTTTGGAAGCTAGAAGGCACCTCCCGGCTGGCTCTGAACACAATGTGACCAGACGGGCTATTAGGCGGGAACTAAAGCGGAGCCTACGTGCTGACAAGGAGGCCTGGTGGACCAGTCGGGCTCAAGAAATGGAGGAGGCAGGAGCAGTAGGCAATTACCGCAAGCTTTTCCAGCTGATCCGCACCACTGGTCCCAGATAACCAGGCGTCAGTGAGACAATCAGGGACAGCGCGGGTGCGCTGATACACAATAAGGAGCGCCGTATGGCTCGTTGGGCTGAGCACTTTGAAGATCAGTTCAGCTCGTCCCCTGCTCCCGGACCTCTTCCTACTCAGGTGATGCAGGATGAGCCATGGACGGTTAGTTTAGAGCCTCCGTCTGAGGCCGAGGTCCGAAGCGGTGTCACAGCCCTCAATCGTTTTCGTGCCGCTGGCCCGGATTCCCTCTTAACTGCACTATTTAAGGATGGAGGTAAGGTCATCTGCAAATCACTGACCTCCCTATTTGGAACTATCTCGAAGGAAGAGAGTGTTCCGGCTAATTGGAGCGAATCGATTATAGTGGCAATATACTAGAAGGGCAGTCGCACAGACTGTTCTAACCACAGAGGTATTAGCCTAACGCCAGTTGTGACAAAATTACTGGCCTCGATTCTCGTTCGTCGCCTCACTGCAGAACGGGAATCTCGGATTAGGGAAGAGCAGGCTGGTTTTCGCCCAGGACGTGGCTGTATAGACCATATATTTGTTTTGCGGCAGGTGCTAGAACAGCGGCACGCATACCGCAGACCGACAGTAGCTTTGTTCCTCGCTTTCAAGAGTGCGTTCGATTCGGTCGATCGATCGATTCTGTTCGAATTACTTGCGCGAAAAGGTGTTCCCACGAAATATGTGAACATCCTTCGTGCTCTACACTCGAACACTACAGGCCGCGTCAGGGTCTATGGTGTCCTATCGGATAGCTTTTCGACTACAAGTGGCGTTCGTCAGGGTTGTCCGATTTCCCCGTTTTCGTTCAGTTTCGTCGTGGATTCTATCATGGAGTGTTCCCTTGCGGAATCTCACGATGTAGGCGTTGAAGTGCTGCCTGGTGAAAGGTTAGTTGATCTAGATTATGCGGACGATATCGTCTTGCTTTTCGACAATGTTGAGGCGGCACAATCGACCCTGAATAGCCTATCCAGAGTGGTCCCATTATTTGGTATGCACTTCGCACCTTCAAAGTGCAAAGTGTTGCTGCAGGACCACCAGCCACTCGATGACCCCTTGACGCTTGCTAGCGAGGAACTCGAGGTGCTTCATCAATTCACTTATCTTGGCAGCTGCGTCAGCAATGATGGGCGCATAGAAACTGACGTGAGCTCACGCATTGCAAAGGCCAGAGCTGCCTTCTTGAATCTGCGTCATCTTTGGCGACAGAAGAGAGTTTCCCTCCGTCTGAAAGGCCGTGAATACAAAGCCACAGTGAGGGCCGTTCTGCTGTATGGTAGTGAGACTTGGCCCCTTCGGTCTGAAGATCTGAGGTGCCTTCAAGTCTTTGATCATCGTTGTTTGCGAAGCATTGCTGGTGTCGGATGGCACCAGCGTGTCCGCAACGATGATGTGCGTAGGCGAGTACTAGGTGGTGATAATCATGCTAGCTCCCTAGAACAACAGATCGCACTGAATAAGTTGCGTTGGCTCGGGCACGTGCTACGTATGCCTGGTCACCGCTTACCTAGGAGGACCTTGTTCAGTCTACCAGGTGTAGGATGGCGCAAGGCTCGAGGTGGACAGAAGTTGACTTGGCAGTGGGAAATGAAGTCTGGAGCACCGTCACACATATTGGCGGCCCACCGTAATCGTGTTCCTCGACATCAAAGGTGCCTTCGATTCGGTTGATCGATGTGCCCTTTGGAATTGTCTACTCAGGAAAGGTGTGCCCGAGAAATATGTAAATATTATCCAAGCATTATATGCGCGTAGCACGGGCAGAGTAAGGGCTTACAGCAGGCTGTCGCCACCCTTCAATATCTCCAGCGGTGTGAGACAAGGATGCCCGCTGTCACCTTTCCTATTCAACTTCGCTATTGACGAAGTCATGGAGATTGCATTTACAGGACATGACTTGGAAGGTGTGGAGCTACTCCCAGGAGAACGACTTCTTGACTTAGAGTATGCAGACGACATTGCCCTCATCTGTGACAGCTCCGAGACGTGTCAAGCCGCGCTGGACAGATTAGCACTGGCTGTCAGTCGCTTCGGGCTTTGCTTTGCACCACCGAAGTGCAAAGCGTTCCTCCAGGATTGGCAGGGTTCGCCCCCTGTGCTGACCCTTGGTGGGGATCAGCTAGAAGTCGTTCAGAAATTCAATTACCTGGGAAGTTGTATCAGCGCCCTTGGGATCGAAGACGAGATCACGAACCGCATAGCGAAAGCTCGAAGTGCTTTTGCTAACCTTCGCCACCTATGGCGACGGCGCGACATTACTCTCGCCCTGAAGGGTAGAGTGTACAATGCAGCGGTACGTTCGACCTTACTGTACGGTTGCGATATCTGGCCCCTAAGATCGGCGGACATGAAGAGGCTACTTACGTTCGACCATTGGTGCCTTCGCAGTTTGGCTCACATCTGGTGGGAACACCGCGTGAGTAACGAGCGTGTTCGACGCCTTGTTTACGGCCTAGGAAAAGGGAATGAACCGCTCAGCACCGTCATTTCACTCACCAGGCTCCGATGGCTGGGCCACGTGTTGCGCATGCCAGCCCACCGACTCCCTCGACGTGCGTTGTTTGCTCACCGGGGATGTGGGTGGAAGAAGAGGAGGGGTGGCCAAGCGATGACTTGGTCCAGAGGAATGAAGGCCCTCACTTCTGAGCTGGCCTCAGTTGGAGCTTCACGGCTCCCTGGTTGGGGTCCAAAAGACGGTGAACACGTTTGGCTGGATACACTTGCTGATATGGCAAGGTGCCGACCTCAGTGGCGTTCCTGCTGTGAGTTTCTTTGTCCCTCCCCATCCCTTTAGCCTCCCCCTCCATCTACGATCTTATTTCGTAGGGTAAAACGTAATTAAATTTTTATTTGAAGGATGATTGTGAGTAACGTAAGTTTCGTAGAGGGTAGAAGTCACGATTAAACTCCACACGAAAATCTGCCTCGACGGGGAATCGAACCCCGGTCCACGAATTTCCGGTCCGTTGCTCTACCACTGAGCTACCGAGGGCTGATGATTAGGTGCGGAATTTAACACGTGACTTCTGCTTGTTGCGCGACGTATTGCCAATGAGCTCACAGTAACTGTCCTGGTGTTGCAGATCGGCTCACTCACTCGTCACTTCCCAGTGGACCGAAGTAACTGTCCATCCGAAGTCCAAAGGGCGATGGTAGATTATTTGAAGGATGATTGTGAGTAACGTAAGTTTCGTAGAGGGTAGAAGTCACGATTAAACTCCACACGAAAATCTGCCTCGACGGGGAATCGAACCCCGGTCCACGAATTTCCGGTCCGTTGCTCTACCACTGAGCTACCGAGGGCTGATGATTAGGTGCGGAATTTAACACGTGACTTCTGCTTGTTGCGCGACGTATTGCCAATGAGCTCACAGTAACTGTCCTGGTGTTGCAGATCGGCTCACTCACTCGTCACTTCCCAGTGGACCGAAGTAACTGTCCATCCGAAGTCCAAAGGGCGATGGTAGATTATTTGAAGGATGATTGTGAGTAACGTAAGTATCGTAGAGGGTAGAAGTCACGATTAAACTCCACACGAAAATCTGCCTCGACGGGGAATCGAACCCCGGTCCACGAATTTCCGGTCCGTTGCTCTACCACTGAGCTACCGAGGGCTGATGATTAGGTGCGGAATTTAACACGTGACTTCTGCTTGTTGCGCGACGTATTGCCAATGAGCTCACAGTAACTGTCCTGGTGTTGCAGATCGGCTCACTCACTCGTCACTTCCCAGTGGACCGAAGTAACTGTCCATCCGAAGTCCAAAGGGCGATGGTAGATTATTTGAAGGATGATTGTGAGTAACGTAAGTTTCGTAGAGGGTAGAAGTCACGATTAAACTCCACGAGAGAGAGAGAGAACGTGCTGTGTAGTGCTTGTTTGTACCTTCTGTGCCACCCATACCAAATTGGTCAATGCTTAGAGGTCAGACAAACTCATCCTCCTGTTCCTCCAGCTTGGGGTTGCAATGAGAGTGGCTCCTTATTCCTTAAAACGGACGTTGTATCCCACCCCTGAACCCGCTGTCTTGCGGTCATGTTTTTGAAGCAAGGGCTTTGTTTGCGAACCCTAATCGTTCTCCTGTCTAGGCCTGGGCAACGCACGCAGTACATTGATTTTATCTTCAAACAGTTTCTTGATCCTTAATGTTCCTGATGCTCTGGCCGTCGCATAGGATCATAACCCTCGCCCTCTGCTGCATCGAGCAAGTTCTATCGGGGTTTGGATGCTAATGCTCAAGCGTTCCCGTCTTTTTATTCACGCTTTTTCGCCCTTATCGTCTCGTCCTAACATCACTTTTATTCCCGTTTTCAACCCCCGATTCTTGTCCTTCTCTCAACATGCTTTGATAGGCGTTTACCTTCCAGTTTCAACTCATACAAACGCGGAGCGTCACTAATGCCCTGTTGGCAAGCCCATGTCCAACCAAGCTGTCCACCCCAGTTCATCGGCCTCCATTTGGAGCCCTCGTTCCTCCTCAATTTACGTACAATGCTACAGATCGGTCAACATGTGGCACTTGCCCGAACGTCAGAGACCCTCTCGATCGATATCTGCTGCTTATTGGAGACCTGCCTGCAAGACTGAAGCTCTGTGCTCATTCTGCGATCACCTTCAGGTGACACCGGCAGTATTTTCTCATCGCGCGTATCCGGTGACGATGCAGCTTCGAGCACCGGCCAAGCTGGTGTTGGCATTGCCCTGAGTCCCCTGGCTGAAGCTGCTCTGGTTGATTGGATTCCAATCAGTAGGCTTATATGTGCGGTCCGATTGGCTGACTCGTTCAAAGCTGCGAAGTCGCGTGGGACTAACAGGTGTCTATTCGTCATCGTTGCCTATGCACCCACAAACTCTAGCAATGTTTCGGTAGGAAATGACTTCTACCGCCAACTCTACGAGCTCCTTCGCCACAGAAGAAGCACAGAGTGTTGTGCTGGCTGGGGATCTGAACGCACAAGTTGGGAAGTTGTCCACTGATGAAATGCATCTGGGCGGTCAGCACGGTGTAGGCTCCCGAAACGATAACGGTGAGCGGTTACTTCATTTGTGTGAAGATGCCCGCTTATTTCCTTCGAGCACTAACTTCCAACACAGCACTCGCTGGAGGATAACTTAGCGCCCACCAGCGTTGGACACAGATTGATCACATTGCCATCCGTTGCCGCTGGAGAGGCTGCATCCGCAACTGTCTCTCGATTTGGAGCACATGTGTGGACACCGACCATGCACTTTTATGTGTTGACATGCGGATGCGCTTTGGCGGACGCGCACGACGACGCTGTGAGCGCATTGACACCAGCCAACTGGCGAAGCCAGCTGTTCTGAATGCCTATCAAAGTACGCTGATATGCGAATTGAGTAAGTGCTCACTGGAGACAATTGAAGATCACTGGTCATATGTTCACCAGACCTTACTAGCAGCAGGCAAATCTTCATGTGGTTAGTGTAATGGCCAACATGGACATTGGGTCTTCGCGGTCTCTGGAACTTATCGATGCTCGCTGGCATATCCCGACTGAAGGCGAACACAATGAAGCTCACAAAGAGCTCCGGGCAAAACTTTGTGCTAGCCTGAAGAAAGACCGCGAATCCTTGTGATCTCATCGTGCTTCAGAGATGGAAGTGGCCGCTGCCCTTAGTAACCATCGTTAGTTATTCCGTCTGATACGGGAGACGGGCAGTAGGAGACCTGGCGTTAGTGAAACAATTTATGAGGAGAGCGGACATCCCATCTACAACGTGTCAATACGTTTGGAGCGTTGGAGTGAGCATTTTGTAAAGCAATTCAATCGGTCGGAATTGTTAGATTCCTCACCGGCCAGTGATCTCATTGCTTCCTGGACTGTCCATTTTGATCCGTCCTCTCGCTCAGAAGTCGATCGGACTGTTGAAGTTGAACAAAGCCGTGGTACCAGATCATCTTCCTCCAGTCCTCTTCAATCCGGCGACCCTGCTCTTTTTGATGATTTACACGAACTACTAGTGAAACTGTGAGGGCCTGAAATTGTCCCAAGCGATTGGAGCCGCTCCGTTATTGTTCCGATCTTCAAAGGAAGCTCGCCTTCGGAATGTGACAGTCATAGAGGAATCAGTCTGATCCCCATCGCCTCTAAATTCCTTGCCTCTGTAATCCTTCACAGACTGACTGGCGTTCGTGAAAGCCAGGTTCGTGACGAGCAATCCTACTTTCATCGGTATCGTAGCTGCATTGACCACATCTTCACTTTGCGTCAGTTGTTGGAGCAGCGTCACACATATTGGCGGCCCACCGTTATCATGTTCCTCGACGTTAAAGCTGCCTTCGATTTGATTGATTGATGTGCACTTTGGGATTGTCTACTCAGGAAAGGTGTGCCAGCGAAATATGTAGATCTTTTCCGCGCACTGTAGGCGCGTAGCACGGGCAGAGTGAGGGCCTACGGCAAGTTGTCGCCGCCCTTTAGTATCTCCAGCGATATGAGACAAGGATGCTCCTTGTCACCTTTCCTCTTCAACTTCGCTATTGACGAAGTCATGAAAATCGCGCTCACAAGACACGAGTTAGAATGTGTGGTGCTATTCCAGGAGAACGAATTCTTGACTTGGAGTATGCATACGATATTGCCGTAATCTGACAGCTCCCAGACGTGCCAAGCTACACTGGACAGATTAGCACTGGCTGTCAGTCGTGTCGGGGTTTGCTTTACACCATCGAACTTCAAAGCTTTCCTCCAAGCCTGGCAGAAATCTCCTTTATCGTTGACCTTTGGTGGGGATCAGCTATTTGGGAACTTGTATCAGCACCCTCGGGATCGAAGATGAGATCACGAACTGTATATCACAAGCTCAAAGTGCTTTTGCTAGCCTTCGCCACCTATGGCAGCGGCGCGACCTCACTCTCGCCCTGAATGGTAGTGTGTACAATGAAACGGTACATTCGACCCTTCTGTACGGTTGCGAAACCTGGGTTTTTAGATCAGCGGACATAAAGTGGCTAGTTACGTTCGACGACCCACCGGTGCCTTTGCAGTTTGGCTCACATCAGGTGGGAACACCGCATAAGCAACGTACGTGTTCGACGCTTTGTTTACGGCACAGGTAAAGGAGCTGAACCGCTCCGTACCGTCATATCAAGCACCGGACTCCAATGGCTCGGACAAATGTTACGCATGCCAGCCCACCGGTTCCAGCGACATGCGTTATTTGCTCGCCCTGGGTGTGGATGGAAGAAGAGGAGAGGTGGCCAAGCGACGACTTGGTCAAGAGGTTTGAAGGCCCTCACTTCGGAGCTGGCCTCGGTTGGAGCGTCATGGCTCCATGGTTGGGGTCCAAAAGACGGTGAACACGTTTGGCTGGATACATTTGCTGACATGGCTAGGAACCGACTTCTGTGGCATTCATGCTGTGAGTTTCTTTGTCTCTCCTCATCCATTTTAGCCTACCCTCCAAACACCATATCATTTCGTAGCATAATATAATTTTACATAAAATATTTTTGTTGCCTTGTAGCTGGCTGGTAACTTTGCGGAACGATGCCCATCCGTTGCTGGTAGCTCAGCTGGCATGCAACTGTTGCATATATTTTCTTTTTTTCTTTTAGGTATTGCGGCACAGTAGCTGAGGTGTTTTACACCTCTAGCTAATGTGTGTAGTGATGAATGATGATACTTTCAGCCTCGTGGCATGTGCCCACTGAAGTGAACTCTATGATCAACACAAACGAGGGCGTGATCAGAGTCCACGCTGGTGCTGTAAGATGTGCAACATTTTTGGACAGTCTATCCAGCGGTAGCTTATCGAAATGTGGTCGATTTGCGTCCATGGCTGGTTTGAGGCAGGTGGACTCCATATCACCCTTCTGCATGTGTCGGAAGTTAGTGCTGGCGAGAAACAGCCGAGCATTTCCACACAGGCGTAGCATCTGTTCACCTTTATTACAGGAGACTACACCATGTTGGCCACCCAGATGCAGTGGACAGTTTTCCAACGTGGGGGTTCAGATCGCCAGTCAACACATTATGCGCACTATTACTGTAATGATGAAGTGCATTCAATTAGTGATAAAATTCATCTTTCACCAAATCAGCGCTACAGTTTGTAGGGGTATACACCGCAATGAGCAAGACATAGTCAACTGTCAATCATGCATGTTCGCGGCTGTCACCCATTACGAAGTGGCACTAGCCGCTGGCATCCTGAAGTCATACTCGAAACCCGGCTGGGGTCTGCTGGGAGGCGCACCACTGACGAGACCCGGAAGATCGAAACGCCGGTGTTTGGTGCTTTTCCAGACTAGCCTAAGCTTTCTGATGGAGAGTGACCATGATGAATTAGCTGAAAAGACACCTTTCCTCTACCCGCGACTTCGAAGCTTTTAACGATCCAGCCAGTCTGACGGCACATACTCGGCTGTTCATTAGGATCCATTCAACCAGAGCCGCTTCAGCGTGGGGACTCAGGGCAATGCCCATAGCAGCTTGACCAGTATTTGAAGCTGCGTTATGTCTAGACAAACGCAATGAATACATGTTATCAGTGTCGTTTGTGGAGGTTTGCAGCGTAAACACGGAACTCGCATTTTGCAGGCGATTTTCCGATAAGCATCAGTGTCGATCGACAACGCCTCTAGTGTTCGGGCAAGTGCTGCTTGTTGACCAATGAGCAGCAAAGTGCGCACGTTGTGGCATGCCAGTCTTAGCGCAGATCAGAGGCTCCAAAGAGAAACCGATGAACTGACATTGTGTCCGCTTGGTTGGACGTGAACTTGTCGACTGGACTGGGGTGACGCAGTGCAATTACGCGAGTCTAAACTAGAAGACAAGCGACCACTGAAACAAGATGTGGCTGGGCTAATAATTGGTCTTGAAAACACGAATGATAAAAATGAACTTGGAGCGTGACGATATGAATGAAAAGCGGAAGGGGTATAAGAGGACGGGAAGGTTTATGCAGTAGCATCCTTACCCCTATCTACCTTGCTCAGTACAGCAGATAGGGCGCCATTTATTCTCCTCTGCGATGGCCAGAGCGTCGAGCAATCATGTTTAGAGAAATTCATGCAGTTGCATTGCGCAGGCAGGATATTGTCAGGTTGTCTAGAACTGGATACTTGAATAGACGTGATTCTGGACCAAAGCCGTTGGCTCAAAAACTTGACTGCAGGGCAGCGGGGTTTCGATGCTGGGCTACAGAGTCCGTTTTATGGAGCAAGGCGCCACCCTCATTCTACTCCCAAACCTGGAGTAGGCTGAGTTTGTCTGGCCTCTAACCACTGACCAATCTGGTATGAGTGGCTTTGAAGATGCGCAAAATACCACCCAGCATGGTTCAGTGGGTCGCTGTAGCACACGAACCATCGCACCAAGTTAACGTCTTATCTCGTCGCGATTAGTAATCAACGGGGTCAAAGGCATCAACAGGGTGACTGTATCTTTGGTTAATTCAGAATCGCGATACGTAAGTCTATGTCAATCAATCTTTCAATATTTCTTACAGCGTTCCGTTATTTCCAGCTATGTCGGAGCTATGGATCATGCTTCTAACCTGACGGAAGCTGATATCCAACATTCTGATTATGTAACCACCTACGGGAGCTTCACTGAGATGGGTATCAGACCGGAGTTGTTGAAAGGCATCTACAACTATGGTTTGTTTCTGAACTGGTTTCGCAATTTTTCCAGGCTTCGAGCGGCCCTCACTGATTCAACAGAAGTCCATTCGTCCAATAATCGACGGCAAAGATATCATTGTACAGTACTGTCGGTTGTATTCTTTTTTTAGTCTAGGGCCCAAAACGGTACTGGTAAAACCGCAACTTATAGCATTGGCTCACTCCAGAGGATCTCAGGGGAAATACGGAAAACCCAAGTTCTTGTCCTTTCTCCTACAAGAGAGCTCGCTAACCAGATTCATCGGGTAAGTTCTTGCTGAGTTGGTATCTACCAGTCTGTGAGCGCTTTACAACCTTACTTCCACTATTGTTTACCTCACTTCCTTACATACTTCGTCATGGCGGTTAATGGAACATGTTTGTGGTTTTCTCTCGTCACTCATGTATCACACGTTACAACAAATTTTGTTTTCACTTCTCTGTTTCTCATATGTAATCTTTACGCGTCTGTAATGCGATTATTTCTATCATATCCATTCAGTGCAATAGGGTCCACTGGGGGCATTTGAAGTGATGGCGGTACCGATTCCCATGATTGCTTCAGGGTGCCTCTTAACGGAAAACTCGATTATACATCATCCGGTTCGGTTAGTTCTTCACCCTTTTGACACAGTAAAATAGCCCGGTCTCTATTGGCCAGGCAATTCGAATATCATCTACCTCTTCGTATACAAGGCCAGTTTTACGAAGCCTATTTACATTGGATCAACGAGTAACTCCATGTGCGTTTCTATTTTAGCCTGAAATTTCGCGAGCAATGACACTTGTTGGCAAATCTGTCGGGGGGAAAACTCATGTCTGCGCACCATTAGTTACAAGTATTGCTCGTTGTTGTACTTCGCTTATTTAACACTATGTAAGTATATTCTAGCGCGGCTCACCTTCCACTGCCATGCCAGTTACGAACTGTGCAGAGGACAAGCTAGGACTTTCCGCATTAGGCCTATGTATCACATAGGGCTTAGGAGCGAAACGGGCATATTTTATATTACTGCTGAGTATTAGTGAGGATTTTGCTACACTTCAGCTAATTCATCATTCTCACTCTTCATCAGCAGGCTTAGGCTGGTCTGAAAAAGCACCAGACTCCGACGTTTCGACCTTCTGGGTCTCGTCAGTGATGCGCCCTCCAGCGGACCCCTGTCGAGTTCCGCACCCATGACTTCAAGATGCCAGCAGCTAGCCGCACTTCACCATAGGTGACAGTCGCGGACCTGAGTGCTTGACAGTTTACTATGATATAGCCCAGCTCATCTTCCACTGTCATGCCAGTTACGAACTGTGCAGAGGACAATGGCTAACCTCACGAGCTAGGACTTTCAGCATTGCGCCTATGTAACACATAGGACTTACAAGCTATAGGACATAGTCAACTGTCAGTTACGCAGGTCCGCTGCTGTCACCCATGGCGAAGTTGCACTAGCTGCTGGCATCCTGAAGTCATGGGTGCGGAACTCGGCAGGGGTCCGCTGGGGGGCACACCACTGACGAGACCCAGAAGGTCGAAACGCCGGCGTCTGATGCTTTTCCAGACTAACCTAAGCCTGCTGATTGGGAGTGACAATGATGAATTAGTTGAATTATAACAAAATCCTCACTCCTGCTTATCAAATGGTAGAGTTGTTGGAATTTTATGCCGACACGTTTTACTTTCAACGGTCAACTTCATAAACAATGGCACGCCAATGAGATCGCAAATCTCTGCGTTAGTATTCGAATCGGTGATGCAGGAGCTAGAATGGATAGCGCTCCCAATCGCGACACCTTCGTCATCCTTAAGTCTTTCGAATTATAAATACTGCATGAGCTAATTAACAATGTGTTCGACGAAATCCAATTCTCCAGGGTAGAAGAGAACAACAAGCAATTGTCATTTTTAGATGTTCTCACACGAAGGACTAGTTTTGGACCACGGGGAACGACAGCGCATCGAAAATCAACACATACGGACCGGATCCTCATGTGCAGCAATAATCATCCAGCAGTACACAAGCGCAGATGCTTACTAACTTTTTTCAAATGAGCAGGCCGCAGCTAAGGCAGGCAGAGAAAGACCGTCTCTTCCTCCGTTTCAAACGGAACTGGTACCCAAAAGTCTTTATTTTGCGCTGCCTGGCCCCACATATAGCAACACACTTCAACGGATGCAGCACTTGCAAAGAGAGCCGTGTTGTCTTAGATCCACGGAATCTGAAATGGCAGTGAGACTTTTATTGTCCTTTGAAGTCAGGACTACCCAGCAGCCAACAGACAGTTCTAAGTAAACCTCAAACTAAAGGATAGACTTGGCAAGGAGAAAGCATCTGTTGCGACCTGCAAGATCTTTTGCCGAACTTTGACAAACTGTAGGAAAGCTTGGCACACGGCATGAACATAGTCTAACCATTCACCGTCACGATCGGAACTCCTTGATGTCCATGCATATGGATGACGAAAACTACCAATTCGACTTGGAGCACGTCAAAATCGTCGGAAGTCGCAAACCAACAAACAAGTGTATTTCTTGTAGCCTGGTATTCAAAGCAGAACTCGATCATTAAGCATCTGGATCTTGGGGTTGCTTACGCGGCTCCACTAAAACAGGTCTTTGAAGACGCACTGCCGACGTCGCCTAATCTAGCAATGAAACGTCTGCAAAGTAGTAATTCAGCTCAGAGATCAATGCAAAACCCACAACTACAGCCCAAGCTAGAGATATTCTCAACTATTTTAAACTTAGTGGTTTTGTCTTGAGGAAAACCCAGTTGAAGTCATCATAAACAGCAGTACATCAGCCATTTGAATTGATGCTTCGCTGCCATACGACCACAATGACCTACAAAACGAAGAATAATAACCTTTGGAAAAAGGGACCTGACGTAAAATCCAAATGTTTAAAGAAGACATTCAAGGTCACGACGCCAACACCTAGTCAACAACGTACAATCACATTGTGCTCACAACCAGCCGGAACTTCTCTTCTGGATTTCGACAGGTCCATCTACCTCTAGGATATCCAGCGACTGGTGCGGTGACAGTGTAGTGTCACAATTATAGGCTCCCGCGTCACACACGGCGGTCAAGATACCATTCCACTACAGCTGAGTGTCATTAGGAGAAGAGAGCGATTGTTCATTTCGCCGGATATACTGATAAGCTCGTCTGATCGAGGACCAATAAATTTTCCCGGCTACCTGTTAGGAAGGAAAACTCTAAGCGAACAACCGAGGCGCCCATCACCGTTACGGAGCCAAGGCATGGCAGGCGAGCCAAACTCGCCCGCATGGATTGGGGCGAACAGATAGCCAACCGAGTGAAGCGGCCAATTAACACGAGGGTGGCATTACTTGATTGGCCGTAAGTTGAACCTTCTGGAGTTTTCCACGTGAGCTTTAAATACCATTCACGAACTTTCGATTTTACCTTTATAATGAACGGTATGATTGGCTAATACAACCCTGTTCCTCTGCTCGTCCGATCCGGTCTTCTCTCTCTGTTGGAGGCCAGCGACCTCGAGTTCCGATTGATAATCAGCCGTCAATTCTGGCAAGGGACGGCCAATCGAGGGAGACGCTTGGCACGCCTCCAGGTATAGCTCGTGGAAAAACAGTAGTGTACTAAAGCATTACCAAAGCCGATGCACGTACTCCATAGCGAGTAACAGCCCAGGATGGAACCGCGCCCTTTGTAACTTACGGCAACATGAGCTATCTGGGTCCATCGCTAGCTAGCTATCGGAGGACACGAGGTGACACTTCGATGTTCACTGTATCTAAAAGCGGCTCTACTAACAAACAGCCGGTGCTCCGCGCTCATTTGCGACGGACGCCCACCGTTGTCCATCCTTTCGGAGTTAAGTCCATGCCTGTCACCTAGCTAAAATTCTTAGGAACTCACACGTCCTACTTGCACATTAATGTCCCTTTACAACAGTACTGATATATGAACTGGTAACACTTCGAAGCAGCGTGTTCTGACACCACAGAGGTCGCAGATTCTAGAAGGCACTTCTAACTTTGCAATATGGGAACTAACTTCAGTGATTGCTGATGCAGCGACCGAAGTAAGTGAATTCGTCAGCTGCCTCGCATTTTTCGTTATCAATGGTCACAGAGGGTCATCAATTGACATGTTGCGGTAGCTACAGCCGTATCCTGTGGAGAACTCATTTGATTCACTGCGGCTTGAGACTGTAGGTTCAGTTGTTAATTGTGCAGTGCGTCGTAACTTACTGAAGTTGAGCTCAGGTACACTCTGCGCAAGTTCCTCGAAGCTATACGAACTCAGCAACCACTGGTGAATGTCACATTTGTTTCAGAATCATTTTCTGAGACAAATTGGGGTGTTTGGAGTGCATTTTGCGACTGATATTTTCACCATCCTGGTTTTCAGCCTTCATATCTGGACGTCATTTGAAAATAGTTGGGATATCGCCGTCGTTATCAATAATGTATGTGTGCCTATCCCCACGGAAACACCGAGTAAGCAACGAGCCTGTTCGACGCCTCGTTTACAGCACAGGAAAAGTAAATGAACCGCTCAGCACCGTTATTTCACGCACCAGACTCCGATGGCTCGGCCATGTGTTGCGCATGTCAGCCCACCGACTCCCGCAACGTGCTTTGTCTGGGCGCCGGGGTTGTGGATGGAAGGAGGGATGGGCAAGCGGTGACTTGGTCGAGAGGAATGAAGGCCCTCACTTCGAAGCTGGCCTCAGTTGGAGCTGGTTGGGGTCCAAAAGACGGTGAACACGTTTGGCTGGATACACTTGTTGATATGGCTAGGAGCCGACCTCAGTGACGTTCTTGTTGTGGGTTTTTTTGTCCCAACCCATCCCTCTTAGCCTCCCGCTCCAATCACGATCTCACTAGTTGGCCTTTTATAATTTTGCATAGCAAATTATTTTTTCTGCTGCATAGTAGCCGGCAGGTAGCTTACCGGAACGGTGCCCATCCGTTGCTGGTAGCTCAGCTGGCTTACACCTGTTGCATTCTATTCCCCTTTTTTAGCTATTGCGGCACAGTAGCTGAGGCGTGTGTGTGTGTGTGTGTCTATCATTACTCCTCTGTAGTTTCTTTACCTTTTCCTGGACAATTCTATTTCTTCAAACTAATCTGAAGCCTTAGCTGTAAATTTAGGTATCGTTTATATTTGCACACATCTGCGTCAGTGACTTCATAAGCATGGAAAACTATCTCTAGCCTTTCTCCATACAATGAAAACCCTTTTTCCTGAGTCGGCTTAGACTTACTGAGCGCATGTTTGCCGCTCATTGTTCTGGACTACGGACACAAGTCACCGACACGTCCCTGGAGCTCTGGATCTTCAAAATACTCCGGTTAACCTAGACCGAAATATCAACTGCTATTTGCCGTCATGAGAAAGGTACTGAACAATTGTTGACATCGCCACCTGTATTCCATGCAATAGGCCCTCGCAGGTGATTACCCCTTCGGTTCATCTTGGTCCAAGCGATAAGGGTGGTTCCATTCGACTTGGATCTAGCCTACCCATTCCGCTCTTCAGCGCCTCATTCGTTGAGATAAGTATTTATGATGACAGTTCGGCTGTTTTGTTTGGAGTGCGACCACAAGTCAAGAAAAGCTACCTTTCAAATTAGCCAGAAAAGGTTGAGCGTGGTCCAATGTATGCCCTAAACTCACTAAGTAAATGTTCATGTTAAAGGCGACTATACTTCACCAAAACCGCACGGTCACACAAAGTATTGGCTGTTGTACACAGATGAGCTAATGTCAGCATAGTAGCCCCCTCACGCTTTCACTGTTCCGTGTTGTAATAAGCTTTATCGCACCGACATTTCAGCGGTAGCGGTCGTAGATTGACACTCCAGCCAGGAAGCGATATCAGCCGTGTCGCTTGTTGGTCAAGCGGCCCGCAATTCAGAAGGCATATCGACCGACAGCGTCTAGGTTAGTATCCATGGTCTTTATTTCCCATCATTTCCTCGCTGTTGCTTTGGAACTTTTCTCCATCCTATCTCCTGGAAACTGAACTGAAGTTTCATGCATAGGCAGGGTTGAACATGCATATATCATATATTCCGTTCACGACGACTTACTAAGTCTCGTTTATTGGTCTGAAGGACTAACTAGATCCTCACCGCATAGTGTTCGTCTGAGCAACTCATCATTGCGGACCTGCTGGTTCCACTCGACACGAGCACCGCTAAACGTGGTCACCCGCTGGCTGGTCCAAAAGGTGCTGACGATATCACTCTGTTGAGTTCAGGTCCAGGTACTAGCTAAGCAACTCTCCTTTTCTGTTTCTACTTGCAACCTCTGACTCGCTGCCCCCCATTCTGTTTACCTTGCACTTGGGCGTAACGCGTGCACCAACATGATAATTTCACGACTCATAGTCCCATTAATGGGGAAGATGTCAATCCACCGTTTCAGAAACTGTCAATGGGTCAGACGCCTTCACAGTGCATGTGTGTGCTAGTATTCCTCGAGGCAACTACACAGGCACTCGTCAGTTGTAAAAAGAAGTCGACTCAGCCGACGTTAATCATCCATCTTTGTTAACCTCCGGTGTGTATCGATAAGCACCAGCTAGTGAACCCAAACATCACACACCTGGTGGTTTCACGACCTCGTTGTGACTACGTTTGCGCTATCTGCTTAGGTGCAGTACTCTTCTGTTGTCTTCATCACACCAACCATGTCTTGGATGTACGTTTGAAGCACTAACTGCTTCACGTCGCCCGAGTTCCCGTCGTTCGTTGAGGTGCTCACTGCTAACCATCTGAAAAAGCACCAGCGGTACGCTGACACACGATACCGACGTTTCGCTGCCGCACAACCATCACGGGTCGCACGTGGGCCAAGGATACTGCTAGGGTCGACTGGTCGTTACGCAGGCTCGAACTCATGCCCTCGGATTGCGAGGCATGCTTGTGATCCTTAAGGCAGTATCTGACCATAAATATCTACACTTTCCTTTCTGACAAGTGCCTTATCCATTTCGTTAAGTTGCTTAACAGCGGCAGTACATGCTTTGGCCACCAAGACCAATGCAGCTGCCAAAGTATGCTATCCCTTTTATTTTTGACATTATTTGTACTTCGGGACAATTATTTCGCCACCCGGTTCTTGTGAACTGTACTCTGTGTCAAGTTATTTCTTTACGACTAAATATAAGTTGTGTTTGCTCTAAGTTTGTCGCAATTTGCCGCTTGGCATCAGGACTACACCAGCCAAAGCGTTTTGTTTAGACCGTAAACTTGGTCGGCTTGTGACCGAGTGGTTCAGGTGTCCGGCTTGTAATCCACAGTTCACCGGTTTGTTCCCGTATGAATGTGTGCGCCCTCTCAGCACCGTAGTTTGCATGCGACTGCAGATCGTCGTGTGGCAGCGAAACGTCGGTACGTGAGTGCCTCTGATGTTCCTTTACCTTTAAATAGTAAATTTAAAGAGAGAAGTAGAAACTAACTAAACATAGGATACTTTATTTTTATCCAACTTTTTAGATCGGCCTTTCGTGCATAACCTTTCAGCTTAGCAGTACCAACAGTATGCCTAGATCTTGTACTTTCTTCACGCAGCCGCCAACGGATACATGCGAGCTTAAGTGCTGTAAAACACCCCCATTCACATCAGCTTGTATCAGTGGCTCATAGGTCTTTATCCTTATTATTATTATTATTATTATTATTATTATTATTATCTGAACTAATCCGTCACCCATCAAGTGTGTTTCTCTTTATCTAACTGGGGGATGAAATACAGACCTTTTGCAACAGAAAGGAACTTTTCCGACACTTGACGAAACGTTTACATGACTCAAAGGCTACTTTTCTGTGAATGAAGGTGACTATTGCTCACCCGGTGCACCGAAAATCATATTGCACTCATCAGTTCGGCTCTTTCATTTATGCGTGATTTGTTTGTGTATGATATCTGGTAGCTATCTGAGAGCACTGATTATAATGAGGTGCTTTTTTCACATCATCTGCTCCTTTTTCAAAAAGAGGCACCGAGTGTCTAAGCGGACTCTATGCACCCTCGTTATTTACAGGGTGCGAATACACCGATCGCTGCTGAAAATAGTTCCGTCTTTTTGGAAGCAATGGCAAGAAATCACCGGTGTCAGAAGGCTTACCTAACGCTGGTCCATGCCAAACTACATGGATGCTGAGTCCAGATGACCAGAACAACGATTTCAACCTCGCGGGTGAATTCAATTGAATTTCAGAATTCGCGACCAGCATCCAGTTGGGTGGGCTGTTATGTCTGCTTGTTGTCTGTGCTCTTCGACTGTTGGTTTGTTTGCCCTAGCGCTACTTGGTCTGGTCATAATAGCCAGATAACTGTAATTGTTGAAATTGACTACACTTTACTCTTAGGTTGGATCATTTCAGAACCTCAAAGTACGAAATACGAGTCAGTAAGTCTCGTGTCACCAGCATAATAATGTAAGAATAGAAGTTAGCAGTCGGGAGAAGAGATTACAGGTATGAACGTCATGTTCACTCTTGACTACATTGTGTCTGGTGCTATTTCTACCCACTGCCTTATCTGACCTTGCAGCTCTTATTCAATCGAAGCATCTGCTATTTCTTATCTGCCTGTTGTTGCGTCATCTTAGCTGAAACGAATGCGGGTCATTCGCATTCGAATGAATTCTTAATCATGCGACCACGCTTATCAGTTATTCGATTTGATTGTGCATTACGATAAAACTGATGCTCGACTAAGATCTAGGTTACATTACTTTACCCCATCGATTACCGCACACAGGTGTCCGGATGCACATGTGCAACGAACTTTGTGAGCATGCAAATTTCCTTACATTTCCTAAGCATAATCGTCTTTATGAAATGATGTTCATCCCTGACGCCATCCCAAAGTCTCCGCATGCGCACAATATCTACTTTCATCCTACTTTTAGGTCATGTCTGCCCTATCAGATTACCTACCCATTCGGTGTGTTGCTTGTTGCGGTGGACGTAGCAATGTGGCACAGATGGCCAAAGAGTTGTCCAAAGGAGCCCATGTCGTCGTTGGTACCCCGGGGCGTGTACTCGGTAAGTTATCCTGGCCGTCTGTGTTTTGCATGGCTATCGATGGTCGTGTTTCGCAGCCCGGCGGGTATTTTACTTCTTGTGTGCATGATGGTGCTCCTTGTGACAAACCAACACTTCGCTCTGCTTACACCGCTTTTCACTTGCTTTCGCTTTTGTTATACGATCAACGTTAGTCACCTGATACATTGCGTCTGTTCTGCTGGACGGTACGAATGTGCTGAACTCTCTACTTGTTGCCGACTGTCCCTTGGCTACTTCATACTGACATCCGCATTTTTCCTGGTCGACTATGTTAACCAACTTCGTATCATGCATTACTTTAAAAGGCGAATGCATTGGGAAAGTCTTTTTCGAACGAGTTTGTTTAAGTGTTCCTCCATCTGTTCGTGCTAATTTCCCAGCTCGGGGAATGTTTACTTGGAAGCACCACAAACACAGCGCTGCTCTATCCTGATCTTGTTCCTGGACCTGGCAGTTGCCTTGTTGACCGAGCTGATCTCTAGGACTTTCAGATTAGGAAAGGTGGTAGCTGTTCGTTTTTTGCAACTACAGACCTATAACTGTCATTCACTCGACACCTGTTACCTACCCCAGGCGGTTGAGTTCTTGGTGTAGCCTGTGTTGAGGGACCCTATCTTTGTTCATCACTGACTCGAGACCTATTGAAAGTAGATTGGTATTCACTATTTTTCGCATTTACTACCAATAATGATAATAATGATACTAAAAATATACCTTCTCGGCTTCACGAGACATGTCCTTTTAAAGTCATGTTACACCATTAGAACCTCAGAAGGAGACCACTGCATTGAGATAGAGCAAGGGCTGCAGCAGAAAAGGAATCAAAGGTTCAATTAAAGTAATGCGAGCATTCGTGGAACCGTTTCCTGGGAACCTGCTTCCGTGCGGGGTGTTCTCTCCTTAAAGGTTTTATCCGCACTTCTGTACACCCATGTGGCAGTGTGCTGGTGTGGCTTAAAACCATGCGAACCATCACCGTTTCAACTCAATGTGAGTGACCTTTATCCAGAGTCTCTTGCGGTCATGTGCTTTTACCAACAGCCATTGCAATCTTACTACGCGTAGTTTACCTCTGTGGTAGTCGTTTTGAGCATGACGACTTGGTAATCGAAGCTACACATTGAATCGCAGCTCTCGACTGGTGTTTTCGATAATCTCTATTGTCGATGGCACCCCCAATACCGGACTCTTCTCAAAGTAGGTCCCTACTCCTAAGAGTAGATTGGTGGCCGCTACTTTTGCGGCGTAGCTAATGTTTGTTGCTAACTTCCTCATATCACCGAATAAACTCCTGATCGTTGCGCAGAGTGTGATCGCACCTGCTCCCTGTCACCAGTGTTTTTGGTCTTTTACAAATTCTGTCAGCGTGAATCTGCCCTTTGCTTTGCCGCAGGTGTTACGAGTTTACTTGAATCGTCTTTGCAACCAAAGATCTCATTTCGCACTATCTTTCTGCACCAATGTTCTTTAACTTTCGGTCAGTGGCTAACGTTCGCTCCTACTATGCGATCTCTTCTATGCATCTACACTGTGTCTCCGGAAAACGCATACTTTTATTGTGGTGTCTTGAAGCATATCTGGATACCCTTTATGGATACCATAGATGTGATTACATCCCATTCACCCTGGTTCGCTGCGAAAGTGTCTTTTACCGTATACTCGGAAACCACAAGTTGCATCTTCTGCTTGTTGGCCGCCTTTTCAACAATAATCAGCATTTGGCAGGGTTTTCCAATTTTTCTACTTCCATTATGGCACATTTCCTTTGTAAAGCACTGTTTGGGGCTGTGCGGGCTGGATCGGGTTACGCAACTGATCTGTATTGCTGGTCAAACTTCTCAAGGCAGCGCTGTAAATTTTCGGCGAGCTCTTGATTGATCTCATTAACACACTTTGTTTCTTCAAATTTCATAGTATTGTTACAAGACCACAAATTAACGACGGGGAACTAGAGGCGATTAATCATTTTGCCTGCCTCGGCACCTTCGCTAACATTGACGGGCGTATAACTTCTATAACTAGCTCACGTATTGAGAATTCAATATTGCCACCATAACTCTGCGACAACTTTAGCTTTGTCTACAGGGCCACGGTATAAACCATTGTCCTATCGGCTTGGGCTCTGCAACACCTCCAGATTTCTGATCATTGTTGACTTCGGACCACCAGCGTATCCGCATGCACGAAGGAACATCCATGCTGATGATGCTTGCGTCACAAGGGTTAGCCGACCAATCGCACTCACATCTCCAGTCCGAGCTATCGGCCTAGAAATTACCACCGAGCTACTACTGCAAATCTGTAGTTGTCTTCGCTTTCTTCTACCACCTTCGATTAGCGTCCAGTGTAATAAACGCTATAGGTAATCTCGCCCGTGTACTCCGGCACAAACAAAAGTTGGGCTTTCCTTGCACATTCGAAGCTTTCTTACACTGTCTCACTGGTTTAGGTGCCACGTGTTACTCTGCTTTATACTTATTTTTATTTCTTCTGCAAGGTATTTTATTCCGTTGTTTACAAGTGCACACTCTAAAATTTCACTTTTTATTTGTCAATGCGCTGCGTCTCTAGGTTGTCGCTTTATCTTTGTCTATGTTTCTCTTGATTCTGCTGGCATAATTTTCATCACTATGAATGTAAACTCTTTCACCGCACAATCCTGATGTACGCTTAGACGATTTCTTCATTGGTTGATTCTGTGTTGGTAACTTACTTTCGACCCACTCACCTTCGCATGCATCCCTCACGAGGCACTCTATAAAAGTATGTCCGTACATCGTAACCTCTTAGTCACAGCGATAGCCACCATCTATGTAATCCACACTTTTTTATTACACTGAATATCAGGCCTATTATTGGTCTATTTTGGGCCATAACCTAGCTATCAACTATTGTGCTCTTCACATGGGACTCTTCACTAAACCGCAGACTGGGCCTACTTTCTCTTCGCCAACCCAGACTGAACCTCTTGTTGGCCCGATGTAGGGGCTTTGCTGTAGCGAACATTAACCACATCTCATGCCTCATTTCGTCAACTTGCATACCTGCCTTTAATCGTTTTCTTGGCATAACAGTAACATTTCATTTCGACCCATTATAAGCTTTCTATCATTCCTGTTTACCATATCCTCATACAGGACAACCACATGCCCGACTAGCCCTATCGGTTTCACTCCCGTTCACTTAGTTTATTATGGTAAACTTATATCGTTTCGTTTGCTCCCCTCTCTAATCTTTACTGTGACTCATGATAGCACAGTTGGTACCAACACGGCCAATATAACTCATCGTAGAACTAATTCGTAGTCAAATACGCGGCTAACAGATATCCTCTATCAGGCGTTGCCATCGCAATGAGGCTGGACCTTACCGTGGTGCGATGGTTTGTGTGCCTCAGTGATCCATTGAGCTATACTGGGTGGTGATTTTGCACCTTCAGAATCACTCATACCAGATTGGTCAATGGTTAGAGGCCAGACAAACTCAGCCTTCTGGTCCTCCAGGTTGGGGGTTGGAATGAGGGTGACACCTTATTCCTTAAAACGGACTCCCTGTAGCCCACCGCCAAATCCGCTGCCTTTCGGACAGGTTTTTGAACCAAAGGCTTTGGTTGAGAACCCTAATCGTTCTCCTGTCTAGGCCTGGGCAACCTGACAGTATCCTGCCCACGCAATACCATGAATCTTATCTCAAACAAATTGCTGATGCTCTGGCCACTGCAGAGGATAATCAACGGTGCCCTATCTGCTGCATCGGGCAGGGTGGATAGGGGTTTGGATGCTACTGCTCAAGCCTTCCCGTCTTCTTATTCCCCATCTTACGCTTTTTCACTCTTACCGTCCCGTGTCAACTTCACTTAGATCCCCCTAGTTTTCAACCCCCCGATTCTTGGCCCTCCCCCAACATGCTTTGCTAGGCATTTATCTTCTAATTTCAACTCACATGTGAACGCGGACCGTCACTCCTCTCCTGTCGACAAGCCCATGTCCAACCAAGCGGTTCATTCCAGTTCATTGACTTGCATTTGGAGCCCTCGATCCTGCTTCAGATTGGCATGCCTCAATGTACGCACATTACTACAGATCGGTCAACAGGCAGCACTTGCCCGAACATTGGAGACCCTCTCGATCGATATCTGCTGCTTATCAGAGACCCGCCTGCGATCCCCTTCAGGTGACGCAAACAGTAATTTCTCAGTGCGCCTATCCGGTGATGATGCAGCTTCGAGCACCGACCAAGCTGGTGTTGGCATTGCCCTGAGTCCCCTGGCTGAAGCTGTTCTGGTGGATTGGATTCCAATCAGTAGCCTTATGTGTGCGGTCCGATTGGCTGGCTCGTTTAAAGCTTGGAAGTCGCGCGGGACTAATAGGTGTCTATTCGTCATCGCTGCCTACGCGCCCACAAACTGTAGCGATGATTCGGTAAAGAACGACTTATACCGCCAACTGACCCAGCTCCTTCGCCACAGAAGAAGCACGGACACTGTTGTGCTGGCTGGGGATCTGAACGCACAAGTTGGGAAGTTGTCCACTGATGAAATGCATCTGGGCGGTCAGCACGGTGTAGGCTCCCGTAATGATAACGGTGAGCGGTTACTTCATTTGTGTGAAGGTGCTCGCTTATTTCTTGCGAGCACTAACGTCCGACACATCACCCGCCGGAGGGTGACTTGGCGCCCACCAGCCTCGAACCAGCCTTGGACGCAGATCGATCACATTGCTATCAGTTACCGATGGAGAGGCTGCATCCAGAATTGTCGCTCGATTTGGAGCACATGTGTGGACACTGATCATGCACTTGTATGTGCTGACATGCGGATGCGCTTTGGCGGACGCGCACGACGACGCTGTGAGCGCATTGACACCAGCCAACTGACAAAGCCAGCTGTTCTGAATGTGTATCGAAGTACGCTGACATGCGAGTTGAGTAATCGCTCACTGGAGACAATTGATGGTCACTGGTCACATATTCGCCAGACCTTACTAGCAGCAGGCAAATCCTCATGTGGTATGGACATTGGGTCTCTTCTCGGTCTCTGGAACTTATCGACGCTCGCCGGCATATCCCGACTGGAAGCGAACACAATGAAACTCGCAAAGAGCTCCGGGCAAAACTTTGTGCTAGCCTAAAGAGAGACCGCGAATCTTGGTGGTCTCATCGTCCGTCAGAGATGGAAGTGGCCGCTGCCCTTAGTAACCATCGTAAGTTATTCCGTCTGATACGGGAAACGGGCAGCAGGAGACCTGGTGTTCGTGAAACAATTTGTGATGAGAGTGGACAGCCTATCCATAATTTGTCAAAAGGTTTGGAGCGTTGGGCTGAGCATTTTGAAAAACAATTTAATCGGCTAGAATTGTTCGATTCTTCGCCGGCCAGTGATCGCCCTGCTCTGTGGGCTGTCCCTTTGCATCCACCCACTTGCTCAGAAGTCGAACGTGAGATCGGACTGTTGAAGTTGAACAAAGCCGCGGGACCAGATGATCTCCCTCCAGTCCTCTTCAAATTCGGAGGCTCTGCTCTTGTTGATGTTTTACATGAATTACTAGTGAAACTGTGGGAGTAGGAGACTGTCCCAACCGACTGGAGCCCGTCCGTTATTGTTCCCATCTTCAAAGGTGGCTCGCGCTCGGAATGCGGCAACCATAGAGGAATCAGTCTGATCTCTATCGTCTCCATAATTCTTCACAGACTGACTGGCGCTCGTAAAAGCCAGATTCGTGAGGAGCAAGCCGGGTTTCGTCGAGGTCGTGGCTGCATCGACCATATTTTCACCTTGCGTCAGCTGTTGGAGCACCGCCACACATATTGGCGGCCCACCGTTGTCGTGTTCCTCGACATCAAAGTTGCCTTCGATTCGGTTGATCGATGTGCCCTTTGGAATTGTTTACTCAGGAAAGGTGTGCCCGAGAAATATGTAAATATTATCCAAGCATTATATGTGCGTAGCACGGGCAGAGTGAGGGCTTACGGCAAGCTGTCGCCACTCTTTAATATCTCCAGCGGTGTGAGACAAGGATGCCCGCTGTCACCTTTCCTCTTCAACTTCGCTATTGACAAAGTCATGGAGATTGCGTTTACAGGACATGACTTGGAAGGTGTGGAGCTACTCCCAGGAGAACGACTTCTTGACTTGGAGTATGCAGACGACATTGCCCTCATCTGTGACAGCTCCCAGACGTGACAAGCCGCGCTGGACAGATTAGCACTGGCTGTCAGCCGCTTCGAGCTTTGCTTTGCACCATCGAAGTGCAAAGCGTTCCTCCAAGATTGTCAGGGATCGCCTCCTGCGCTGACCATTGGTGGGGATCAGCTAGAAGTCGTTCAGAAATTCAACTACCTGGGAAGTTGTATCAGCGCCCTTGGGATCGAAGACGAGATCATGAACTGTATAGCGAAAGCTCGAGGTGCTTTTGCTGACCTTCGCCACCTATGGCGGCGGCGCGACATCACTCTCGCCCTGAAGTGTAGAGTGAACAGTGCAGCGGTACGTTCGACCTTACTGTACGGTTGCGAAACCTGGCCCCTAAGGTCGGCGGACATGAAGAGGCTACTTACGTTCGATCATCGGTGCCTTCGCAGTTTGGCTCACATATGGTGGGAACACTGCGTGAGTAACGAGCGTGTTCGACGCATTGTTTACGGCCCAGGAAAAGGATCTGAACCGCTCAGCACCGTTATTTCACGCACTAGGCTCCGATGGCTGGGCCACGTGTTACGCATGCCAGCCCACCGACTCCCTCGACGTGCGTTTGCTCACCGGGGATGTGGGTGGAAGAAGAGGAGAGGTGACCAAGCGATGACTTGGTCCAGAGGAATGAAGTCCCTCACTTCGGAGCTAGCCTCGGTTGGAGCGTCACGGCTCCCTGGTTGGGGTCCGAAAGACAGTGAACACGTTTGGCTGGATACACTTGCTGACATGGCAAGGAGCCCACCTCAGTGGCGTTTGTGCTGTGAGTTTCTTTGTCCCTCCCCATCCCTTTTAGCCTCCCCCTCCATCTACGATCTCATTTCCTAGGGTAAAACATAATAAAAAAATTTCTTTTTGCCTAGTAGCTGGCTGGAAGCTTACCGGAACGATGCCAATCCGTTGCTGGTAGCTCAGCTGGCATGCAACTGTTGTAACTATTATTCCTTTGTGTATTGTATTATATGTATTTCCTTCATGTATTGCGGCACAATAGCGGAGGTGTTTTCCCACCTCTAGCTGATGTGTATGATGATGATGATGATGATGATCAGGCGTTGTCATGTCCTCGAGCTAACGTTGTCCACCCGTTATGCGCAAGTCTGCTTTGTGGCATCATTCCCTACAGCGCCTAGGTTAGCCCGATCTGTTTGCCAGAACTTGGGTTCGTTTATTTCGTAACAAAAGCAGCCGAGCCAATCGGTTCAATTCACTGGTGTAATTCTCCAGGCGAACGATAACCAAAAGCAGTTGTTCTACTTTCTAATCTCTGAGGGAAATTATTTTCGTAATTTTTGGCCGGGTTCTGTCTATTTGATTGGAGACGTGAACAATGTTGTATTCCTCTAAGAATCAACCGGGTCACTTTTGTCTCCGCGAATTTTCTCTGGTGTCAACTGACATCCAGCAGTCTGGATCGTTTCTTTCTCAGACTCATGTTGTGGGTTGACCCATTGGATTCGACACAACTTGCGATACCCACGAATTTTCTCACTCTTCAGTGCACCGTATCTTCTCAATCTGCTCCGTACTGTTAAACCCCTTATTTGTCTCCATCGTTTGCCGAACACGGCTCCGTCCATTGGTGTAATAACAGATATTTTAACTACCGAAACTGTCCATTTGTCTGTGTGCGGTACCGTAGCTGATAGGTACACATCTCTTTTTTCCCCCATACCTCATACCAAGTGGGCAATGAGCTTCTCGGGTTGCTTTTGCTCGATTTCTTACAGCAGACAACCGGCATCCCACCGTCCTGTTGTGTTCTTCCTGTATTAGCTGTGGTCATCTGTCACAATCAAGACTCATTCGATGCCGGTTTGGTTTATGGTTTAGGCTTCTCTGTTACGGGATCATGTGTCCATCGCCACGAGACTATACCTTACTCTGGTACGATGGTTTGTGTTTCTCAATGATCCATTGAGCTATACTGGATAGTCCTTTTTCGCATTCAGTACCACTCATTCCAGATTAGGCAATGGTTAGAAGCCGGAGAAACTGTCTATAGGTTGGGGGTTGGAGTGAGATTGGTCCTGACTCTATTAAACGGATTCTCAGTTGCCCAGTGCCAACAGTCCGTTGCTTTATGGTCACGTTTTTGAGCCAAGGGCTTTGGCTGATAACCTCATTCGTTCTATCTAGTTCTAGACTACCTGACAGTATCATGCCCACGCAATACAATGAATCTCTGTTCGCTCGATTTCTTGATGCTCCAACCATTGCAGAAGATATTCAACGGCGCTCCATCTGTTTCGTTTATTAGAGTGGATAGGGGGAGGATGATACTGCTCAGACCTTTCTATTTTTCTATCCCGCTGTCGTGCTTTTCCATCCTTATCACCCCTTTCAACTTCAATTTTATCCCCCCTTTTTTCAATCCCCCCAATTGTCGGCCCTCCTCCATCTTGTTTGGTATACGTTTGTCTTCTAGTTTTCACTCACACACAATCGCAGGGCGTCACCCCGGCCCAGTCCGCAAGTCCGTGTTCAACTAAGCGGATAACCCACCATTTCCTACCTGGAGCTCTCGATTCTCGCCATGACTAGCATGCACCAACGTGCGCGAATCGGTCAACAAGTAGCACTTCCCTTAACACCATACCATTTCTCGATGGATTACATCCATAATGCAATCGCTTTCATCGTACGGCAACAGCTTTCCTCCGTAGCACATAAAATACAGTTCGGTAACCACCGAAATTGCATCCAAGATCACATTGAGTGGTTCATCACTATCAGCCAGTAGCATTCAAACAATATGCCGGCATGACTGTTTAACCTAGACCCACCTGGGGCACACAGCAGTCACTCTCTGGGGAAGGGGGAGGTGGCAGAAATTGGTAACTCTTAAGCTAGGCCCATGCAGCGTAGTAAACACACATGTGCTCGACGGTTGTTTTTGCTACACCGACCTCAGCTATCCGCTCCTATAGATACGCAATTTGCCTTACCGCGCCAGCATTGGACAGTAAGGGAGATGGAAGCAATTGCTGGTTCACGAACTGGTCCAAACCCCAACGCCTGGGACGTAGAGGGAAGGCGAGCACAACACAGTTCCGAAGTAAAGAGGAACACAGATGCTGTAGTGAACATGTCCGGAACGCAGGGTCACTTCCTCTGGGGTGATCGGGCGCATTATGCATCGACTCAAAGAGAACTCGAGTGGGCAAATGAGATGTCCATTTGAGGCGAGAGGATAACCAGAGTGAACAGTGTTGGCTTGGTGTTGCAAAATGCTCTCTGCAAGGAGCAGATCGGTTACCTCATTTCGATGCCACCTCAGGTCATTTCGAAGGGATTCTCTCAGACTTAGAGGGTTAGTGCAAGCTACTGCTCAATATCATATTCAAATTGTCAATAACGTAAGGAAGAAATCGAGATCCAACGCAGCGGAATGTTTACAATGTGCTCAACCCAATTTTTTACTTCATTCGATTAAATCGCACATTGATGATGGTTCCTCACATATAGAGCTTACGTGGGTTGGATGATAATCGTATTCCAACCATTTTGCCCCTATACAAATCACACAAGTCAAATCTAATCGAGAACTGCTCCCAGGCGGAATGACATAGTCATCAACTTAATGCTGGATAAGATTTTGATTGCAGCCTTGTAAATTCCCTTCAAATGAAATGTTAAACCGCCAGGTCTTTTGCTTTCTTTATTCTATAATAATACTAATATCTATATTTCTCCTGATGCGTGAAACTGTCTTTAGCGGCACAGATCAATTTGTACCAAAGTATGCACACACCGAAACAGCTAGCGCACTTGCACTATTTCGTTGAAAAAGCGTTAGATTTCAACCAGCTGATCTTGTGGCATAGGGGTGTGGTTCATCATCATCATCATCGTCAGTGCACGTTAACCGAGGTTGAGAAACATACCTCAGCTAATGTGCCGGAATACAAAAGGATAAGAGACTAAACATTACAGACTAGAAAAGTTAAAAATGGTAACAATACTAGAATCACATTATACATTTCTTTTCAGATCGCTGTTGGTGTGGGAATCTAGAGAGGAGAGTGACCAAGTGACTCACAACACAGAAGCCATTGAGGGATCGGCTCCTCGCCATGTCAACTAGTGTTCATCGTCCTTCTGACTCCAGCTAGACAGTCGGGAAACACCCACCGACGCCAAATTCGATGTGAGGGACTTCATTCCCCTAGACCGAATCATCGCTTGGTCTCATCTCCTCTTCTTCCATCCAGACCCTAGGCGGGAGTCGATGTGCTAGCATGCGCAACACGTGGTGTGGCCATCGGAGTCTTGTGCGTTTTATAATGGCACTGAGCAGTTCACTTGCTCTTCCTACACCAAATACGGACACCGTACACGCTCATTGCTCACGCGGTGTTCCCATTAGAATTGAGCTAAGCTGCGAAGACAGCGATGATCGATCGTAACTAGCCTCTATGTCGGTTGATCTAATGGGCCAACTTTCGCAGCCGTACGGGTGTGTTGAACAGACCGATGCATTGTAAACTCTGTCCTTCAAAGCGAGAGTGATATCAAGCCGGCGCCACAGCTGGAGATTAGCAAAAGCAACCCGAGCTTTCACTATACGGTTCATGATGTCATCTACAATCTCACGGGCGCTAATCTAGCTGCCCACATACTTAAATTTCTGGACGACTTCTAGCTGACCACCCTCAAGGGTCAGCGCAGGAGTGGATCTCTGACAATTTTGGAAGAGGACTTTGTATTTTTAGAGTGCAAAGTATAGCCCGAAACGATCTACAGTCAGAGCTAATTTATCCACTGCAGCTCGGCACTTTTGTAAGCTCTAGCGGATGAGCGCTATGTCATCGGCATACTCCAAATTAAGAAGTCGGTCAGCTGTGAGCAGCTCCATACCTTGCAAGTCGGGTTCAGTGAACGCCGTGCCCATGACTTTGTCAATGATCAATGTTTTGTTCCTGATGGACATCCTTAAGCTTAACATGTCCAGCAGGTTGGTGCGGTGGGGTTAGCAAAAATAGGTGAACTACCACAAACTGGAAACCGAAAAGGTGAACTTGCCGAGCAAAATTTTGTCCGTCTGAGTCGTTCACATATGGTTTTATGCAACTTCGGTTTTTCCAGAAAATCGCGCGTGAGTCGATACTGTTTTGTTTTCTGAAATTGAGTATGATTCGTTTGTGATAGAATTTGGTGTAACGTGACTAGCGCATTGACAACACAATTTTTGATCACAGTTAATTTAGGGCCTGATATAACAGACTCAATGAATTTTATGTGGCAAACACGTAACGAGCAGTAATTCTGCTGCACTCTAGCCGGTTGTATTTTCTGCCATTTTGGTGCGGTGGCCTTGCAGTCTGTTGTTGTGGCCGAGTTTTAGCAGCTGTTAACGCGAGTGATTAGGGTAGCCTTAAATTTTGGTTAACCATGATGAGGTCACCACGCAAACGCCGAGTGTTCACTGAAGACCGCCAAAATACTCAGGCGCGGTTCATAAGTATTTTTTGTGTGGCCTGACATTTTTGAATTACCAAGACCGTGAGATCCCGCTTCAGTTCTGGCTGCCATGTTTAAATTGGATATTCTACGCGCGGAAAGCAGCTGTGAAAAATGCATGTGTCAGAGTGACCAAAAGCTCTATTTAAAAGCCCCAAGTTTTTTGATACCAACGCAGATTGCTCCGAGCACGCGAAATCTTTGGGGATTAGTACACCGAGATCATTTTCGCGAATGTTGCTGGAGATCATGATCGCCACGCTTATAGGTGTGAAGCATTTGGTGTCATAGCTGGAGTACTTGACATTTGATCACTTTGAACCAAAGGCAGTTGGAGACTGACCGTTCATGAATCCTGTCGAGTTCGTTCTGAGGCTGCATGTGGTGTGTTAGAAATTTGGTCGGCTGCGAAACTTTGTTGTCGTCGGCATAAGGCATACAATGCGAAGTAAGTAAACTCACTAGATTTTGCTTAACGTCAATAACAGACAGAACATCCTTACTGTCTGTATCTAGTGGCACACCGCATTCCACGTGTATAGGATTTGAAACTCGCGTATTTTCACTTCCAGTAGCCTGTGCAAGTGGAAGCTGCTGGTCCACCCTAGGATGGATCATTAATACCATACAACTGTAACTTGGTTAGAAGGATGCGGTGGTCCAACCGTTCGAATGCTGTAGAGAAGTCAATGGTAGACAACATCAGCTCCTACAACAAAAATCCACTGTTTCAGTTCAGATGTTCCGGCGGAAGTCATGTTGCTCTTGTGCGATGTAGCCGAATTTGTCTAAGTATAACATGAATAGGCTAGGTAGATGGCGGGTGATGGGATGCATGTTGATTTATGTAAGGGAGAAAGAAGCGGAACAACATGCCGGTTTGATGGCTTGGCATTGAGACCACTTTTGGATAGACGGCTTTTGCTGCTACGTAGAGTGATGCGGAGCCTCAGATATGGAGTCATGTACCACATGTTGCCGGTGTGTAGCCTTAAGGATCGCAAACCTGTCTTGTAATCCAAGGACGCAGGTTCGAGCCTGCCTAGGGATTGGTCGACCATCGCATTATCCTTAGCCCACTTATGACTGGTGGTGGTTGCGCGTCAGCGTATTGTCGGTACTGCGTGCCCGCGTACTGCTGATGCCTTTCCACATGTTTCTATGTTTGGTCTAATGATTCTTCGTCTCTGACGCGGAACACAATTGGTTTACTTAGGCGTGGTCATTTGCGTGACTAAGGTGGAAGTCGGGTAACGAAGCCAGTAAATCCTAGAGCTTTCATTACATTTGGTGGGGGGATTTTTTCTTATGAATACCTTCGGGGATGCTGAAGTCAATTGCTATTCGGGAACTAGCTGATGGTGACCGGGGTATTTAGACTGTCGTTGGAAGATGATCTAGGTACGTTTCGCTTAGGTATTTGCTAATTTTTAATGAACAACCTGTTGCTGTGACACTAATGGGTGATGTGAAAATGTTTGTTTGCAGGATAATGATCCATTTGGTTATACGACCAGGTTATGTTTTTTGGCAGCTTGCGTCAATCGCAGTCACTAAGCCCGGTTTTGTGTCGATTCTGAGCAGGTGTCCTACCCGACCAACAGGCTAGTTATTATCACCACTCCGGAGAACATTTCTCATCGAGTTCTCAATACGCGTCACTGGCTATCCCATGACTCAGCATAAATGTAAACTGCCTACTAACTGGAGGGCTCCGATGACATCTAGGCGAGCGATTAGCTAAAGCAGAACGCGATTACCATTGATGCGAACGTAAGAGGTAACTTTCCGGCTGCGCCTACTCAATCTTAATGCAAGTGATTTAAGTTTCCTATTGCTTACTGACATATCATTTAATGTTGCGTATTCGACAAAACGCTTTTATCAACATCACCATGCGCACCGATGTCAACCTGGTGATCCAGCTTAGGCGTAAGTGGTTTGCTTTTGAGTAGACTCTTAGGTGAGAGACTATCCATGATTGAGATAAGGTGTCGTTCCCAGGCGTATGGTCGGCCTGCATCCTGCATCGGCCGTCGCACAGATTATCAAGGGTCACCTTATCTGCTGCCTACAGCAGGGCGCATAAGCGAAAACATGCTAATGCTAGCGCCTCACTTCTTTCCTTTCTACCTGTTCCTCTTACTCTCATCCCAACCCCCATAACTAACCTTCCTTCTATAATTCCCAGCTTAATTGGCAGCAACCGAAATGCCATTGGAGTATAACCATATGCATCCACCTTTCCGCATCACCCACTAGACGCCTATCGGTAAGGCCACGCTGTCGTGTTACCCTGGCGTCGTCCAACGTTCGCACTCTAAAACAAATAGATCAGAAAGTTGCACTCGCACGCACGTTGGACACACTAGGTATTCCATTGGGTCCCCTTCAGCCACTTGATCAAAGCAGAAAGAAGACACAGATTGCGATATGTCAATATTTCGATTGCTCTCCTTAGTAGTCTACACAATACAAGCAGAAGCACACACAAATATATACATGGGAAAAATTGGCATACTAATCACAACGTCAAAATCAAGTCCAAGACAATCTGTTTGATTGCCTCAAGAGCTTCTGTGTGCACATAGCACTGGTTGATAGGACCTGATAAGCAACGCTTCACTGATTGCCAACGTTATCGGATTCCGGTTACGTAATAGCACTTTGAACGCAGTCTTCGGGTCCACATTGTGACCAGTCGTCACGAGGTGCTTGGTGATAGTTGATGACGGAATCCCGTTCATTCTGGTCCACCGCGTCCGATCCAATGGTGGCCAAATTTGTCGGTGAGGTATGCACGCACCGTTTTAGCAGAATGTGCAGGTGCACCATGCTGCTGTTACCAAATGGTGGTACTGCATGCCCCTTCAGCCTCCAACTGGGGAAGCACAAATGTCTGCAGCATTTCCAAATACGACGATGCTAGGAAAAGATAAGTCTTTAGTACTTCAAAACAACAACCTACCGGTCACATTCCCGGAAAAGAAATATGGGCCCAAGATTTTCTGGCTTGTTAATCCGGCCCAAACCATCAGTTTCATACTGTGGTTCATACATGATGCGGTAAATTTTCGTGGGTTGCTGGTAGCCCAACAGTAATGTTTCATTGTTCCATGCAGATGAAACAATGCCTCATCGTAAAGATAACAGAACGGATATCCCCGTGATCCAGAAACCAGCGGCAACATGCATGCCGCTTCTCCGGATCGCATAGGTTCAAAACCTGCACTTGAAGTGCACGGAACCTCCGAAATTTTCGTTCCAGTAATAACCGGTTTACCGCATATCGGGTCGTGTCACAGTGCTGTGCGATCCGACGAATGCTGAGATCGGGACTTTAACACTTCACTGACTACAGCGCATGCTGAACAATCGTCCTTGGTGATGCGAGGCGGTCCGGTTCTCTTCATGTCACACACACTCCCAGTTTGCTCGAACTTCTTCAATAGTTTAAGCAGGTACCGGGTGATGACGGGACGCATTCCTGCGTTCATTGCATTGTATTTTCTTGAAGCTAATGCGGCGTTTAAAGCGCATTCACCGTACAGCCGAATTATCAGCGCACGCTGAGTAACAGGAACGTTACGTGATCCCGACTGCATTGTCTGCTCGTGCTCCATTACCTCAATAACATTGACGATTTGTCTAACCTCGTCCTCAGCTGAGCTGCCATCACGTGCGCACATGCACGTTGCATTTTCGGTTGCCCAAGCCGACTTGGCCGCGTAGCCAGCGCGACACACATCGATCGTTCCAACGCCTACGGTTGGCCATGCTCTTCACTCAGCGCGTAGCTGACAGCCGGAAACATGTTGTGGCTTGTTCGCCGATCAACAGCCTCATGCCAGGGTGTCTTTAGAGGTTAGGCTTTTTCTCAACTGAGCCCTGCACTAAATCACTCGTCTGCCAAGAATTCCATACGTCCGCACCACTAAGGTGAGAGAGAAATTCGTGTCTCTGCACGCGCAGTAGCATGTTACGAATTTCGCTAAACACTGCATGGCTATTGGATGTTGGGGACAACAACCGTAAATGACCGGCGTTCACCATAAGGAGGCCACGGCAAGTAAATGAACGCTAATCGGCCTTCTTCCATCAGGCCAACCGTATGATCTAAAGTAACTGAAACGAGTATTCATAGTTTGTTTAACGTAAGCCTTCATGATACACCAAATACCTTCTATTGGGTTCAGTTGTGGAGAACACGGTGCGAATCGCAGCAGTCTTCCCGAGGTCTAAGGCTCCTTGTTATGATTGATTGGACGCCCCTGTTATGATTGCGTGATTACCTTAATAATATTGTCGCTGACACGGTTGGAGCACGCCTACGATAATCGCCTGTAACGCTGGCCAGTCGAACGGAGTTGCGCTTACCTGATGACGTTAGCTTAGCCGGTGAGATGGGAATTGAGCGAGCGTGTGAACCATCCTAGCCGCACGTGTTCTGTAGACGCTGAGCCCTCGGAACGGACGCACATGAGAGGGGGTTACGATAGGCGCGCACTAATGACATAGGCGCGAACGCTGGCCGGCTAACTACGCACACAAAATCACGTGACTCGACCGAGTCCCAGTTAAGACGAAGAGGAAACAAAGACAGGCAGTCCTCTGTAGGCACTTTTACGACCAACAAAGGACGAATCAGAGCCAATGCTATGGGTTATTAAGTTAGGGAAAACAGTCACCACGAAGAGGTGGTAGTTTGCAAATGACCATTGTCAAAAGGTGCGCAGTTTGGCCGCGTCTCGGAGTGGCTAAGCTCTGCTGCATTGTGGGGAGGAATTGGACCTCGCTTTTCACGGCCATTCTGCCGGACTTTCTGGCGTGTTTTTGCGGGGATTTTTGACGGGCCCGCAACACTTCTCTTGGAAAATACACTCCAGCTCTGTGTGACATGGTGCGTTATCACAAATCAAGACAGCTGTCGGCCAAATGCATACCATTGGTATTAGGCATTAGCCGCAACCATCACGCGCATCTATTTTTGTTATATCTGCCCCTTAGGAAGGAGTATTTCAGCACTCCATCTACAGTCATTGCTCTGGTAAGTTGCAGATTTTGTCCCCGACTGTTTGGAGGATCATTTTGAGGTACTGGTCATATGACCCGATCGCGACGCGCAATCACAATGTAGACCGCGATTCACATTGAAGTGAACCTTGGTCAATGCGATCAATGGGACCGTAGCCGAAGCAGACGGGCGGACAACAACCAGTTTCCATTTGCATTGTCCCCGAGTGTTCGCTACCGTACACTACACACGGCTGCCACGTGCCAAACGTCCCCTTGTGCGATTGCATAACAGCTTGAAGTTCTTCTCATCCATTTATCGTCATCTTTCAGCCTCCAAGTTTCAAGGACGGTCACGTTCGGAATGCGGCAATCATAGAGCGATCAGTTTGCTCTAAATTTCCTGCCTCCGTTGTTTTCCATAGATTGACTGACTCCCTTGAAAGACAGGTTCGCGAGGATAAAAGTCCAGTTCCGAGCTTTTTTGGTCACATCTTCACATAATGTCAGTTGCTGAAGCACCATGTTTTTTGGCGACTCAACGTAGTGTTCCTCGACGGTGGGTCGATGTGCCCTTTAGAACTATTTCTTCAGGAATGGTGTGCCTGAAAAATACATCAACATCACCAGAGCGCCTTACGCGCTTAATTCAGACAGATTCAGGGCTTATGACAAACTATCGCCACCCTTCATTATTACCATTAGTGTGAGACAAGGGGGCCCGCTGTTACTATCCCTTTTTAATTTCGCCATTGAAGAAGTCATGGAAACTGTTCACTGGACACGGCCTGCAGGGTGTAGAGTCGCTTCCAGGTAAGCGACTTCTTGTCTTTGAGTATGCCGACAATATTACCTTGGTCTGTGAAAGCTACCAAATTTTTCAAGCAACACTGCACAAATTAGCTCTATCTGCCAGTCTTTTCGAGCTATGCTTTGCACAGTCGAAATGCAAAATCCTTTTCAACAATTGGCAGGGATCCAACTCTTCGCTGATCCATGGTGGGCGTCATGTAGAAGCCATGCAGAAATTTAAGTATCTAGGCAACTATAGTAGCGTCCGTATAATGGAAGATGAGATCAGGAACTATATATCAAACTCTCGATGCGCTTTTACCATTCTCCGTCACTTGTGGCGCCGGCGCGACATCGCTATTGTCCTGACGAACGGAGTTTATAACGCAGCCGCCTATCCGACTATCCCGTACGGTTGCGAAACCTGGTCTATTAGAGCAGCCAACCTAAAGGGGCTAGTTACGTTCGACCAACGCCGTCTTCGCAGCTTAGCTCATGTTACTAACACGGTGGGAACACCTTGTTAATAAGGAGCATGTTTCGTATGATGTTTTTGACGCAGAATGAGCGAGCGAACCGCTCAGTACTATTCTATCTCACCCACCAGGCTGCAATGGCTGGGCCACGTGTTGCCCATGCGAACACACCGACTTCCGCGATGTGGGTTGTTTGTACGAGCGGAGTCTGGTTGGAAGAAGAGAATGGCAGGCCAAAGGATGTTTAAGACCCTCATTTAGAAGTTGGCGTCAGCTGGTGCATCCCGACTGCCGGGATGGACTCCGAAGGACGACGCACATGTCTGGTTGGATAAGCTTATTGATATGGCGAGGAGCCGACTTCAGTGGCGTTTGAGTTGCGAGTTTCTTTGTTCTTCACTTTCCCGCTCATCTTCTTTTTCCAACAACGATGTCACACTGCATGGATAATACATTACCTGTTTTTTAGTTTTTGTGTTCTGTAGTGTTTACTACCTTGCTTGCTCATATATCGTTTGTTTTGAAGCACAGCAGACAAGATGTTTGTCACCTTCAGCTGGCATATAATGATGACAATGGCCTCATTCGCACGTTTTCCTTTCTGTTATCCCTTGATTCATCGCTTTGATTGGTTCTTTTCTCTTGCCACTTGTCACTTTGCTATTTGTCACTGAGAGAGTGGAAACATCCATTTCATTTGAGAACGTAGTTCTTCCCCATTTACCTGTCGGTGACAAGGCCACTAATTTTTACGACTTAGTGGTAGCTTCCTGCGGTGTGGAATTGGAGTTGTCCTATGACTCACTTACCTACTGTCCAAATGGCTGCCTTTCTTCCTCCTTGTACATTCATTCTTTCTGGCGAATCCCGAGGTAAACGCGCACAATGCTTCATCTGTATTTCAATCGTTTCCATTCTCTAGTCGGCCTGTAGCTCCGCTAGTATCGACTTATCTTATCACCCTTTTCAATTCAATGAAGAGCTTTGTGCACCCAGAAGAGTGGATATTCAGCTGTTATACACGCGCCTTCAGCATTGTAAACAGAATAAACAAATAATTTAGTATGTGGCATAGACAGCAATATTGTTACAATACAACTTTGCTTGTGAGCTCCATAACAAATGTGGTCTGATTGCACAAAAGATGCGCCAAATATGGAATTACGGAGAAGTGTTAAGCCCTTGTACAGACATAAATGGATCTGTGCTTTGGTTTGCTTGAGGAAGCTAGTATACAGTCAGACAGTGCACCATAAGGTGAGTGAGTATTTTCGAAGCCAATTTTTTGTATGAACTGCACTGCGTAGATACAAGAATGTCAACAAAGGCCGTCTTTGGAATGTCACTACATCGATACACTTGTGTCAACGAATGTCACAGAGGAGCAATATGTCCAGTGGAGTGAAACAAAAATGGTGATGTATCCTGGTATTAAGTAGCAGGGGACAGAGTAGGAGCAGTGTGGAAAGAAAGCTTCTTCACTTTTGTGTAAGATCACGACTGAGGATGACACCTACATACTTCACAGACTCGCCATCTATGCGAAGTTTAAGGCAATCCATGAGAACTTGCTGATAACGACGGTCTTTGTGAAGGGGAGATAGAACGCCATTGCATTTTAATGCATTTAGCAATAAAAAGGGAGCTCTGGTCCACAATGCCAGATTGTCTAGCGTGGCTTGTATTTTGATTGATGAGGCTGCAGTCGAAAGCTGGACAGCTAAAACCATGTCACCTGCATATTTCATCGGAATCGCTTCATCAAGGGCGGGTAATGAGGCGACCTAGGTAGAAAATGTATGATGACAATAGGCTCCTTAAAGAATCCCGGTGGCTGTGGTGAATAGCGAGGAACTTTTACCCCCAAGTAGAGTAAACTGGGCACGTCCACTGAAATAGTCCTTCAGCAAGTGAACAGTAGAACCTTGAGTTCCGGCATCATGTAGATCTGTCAAAAGAACCTCACGGTTTGCACTACCGAGAGCATTACTCTAATCGAGAAAACATATTCTCACGGGTTTACTTTTTTATCTATTGACACCAACACTGAATGTACTTGATAGGCTAATGTGTCTTGAGTAGACCTGATGTTCAGTTTCCTTTGTTTTCAGATATGGCCCGACATGGATCACTGCGCCTAGATGCGGTACAAACATTCATTTTGGATGAAGCAGATGAGATGTTGAATCGCGGTTTGCGCGATCAACTCGTGGCTATATTTCAGCAACTACCAGCGACAGGCCAGTTGAATCAGCGAATTGAACGGCGCATGCAAGTAGTCATCGTTTCTGCCACTCTTCCACGTGAACATTTAGAGCTAATCCACCAATTCACTCAATCTCCTGTTCGTATTCTCGTTCCTAGGTAAGTCCGTTCGCCGTCGCTTAAGTTGTCGATATACGCTGAATAATTTGCAATACGGCCGATGAATTTTGGTGTGGTGGTCCAATAGCAGACTGTAGTAAATGTTCCACGTATGCGTTTGTCTTCCGCATTTTGAATATACACCTATTCGGAAGATCCTACTACCCGTGTTGCGCTAATTTGTTATTCCAATTGCACAACTATCCGATTGTTTACAGCGTGGGCTCATATGGTGCTTATCTTTCGATCACCGACTAATATCGACAAACTGTACGGATCCGAATGTTGTCGCACTGTTTTGTCACTCCGGCCGTTGTTGCCTCGATTAGCTCAGTCTCCGCACCGTCTTCTCCTTTAAGGACACCGTTGCTCATTTGTGCCACTCTCCTGTCACAATTATCATTTTTTTCCTACTGGGCACTTCCTTGTAGAACCGAGAAAATGCCATCTTATTTATTTGTCTTGGATTGTGACTAAAAGCGCAGGATTTTTGTGCTACACACACTTTTTCCATCGCTTCGAGTTATTACAGTATTTTGTTCTTTTTGACGTCGTTCCCTTTTCACCATATCCGAGTGACCAGTTAACTCGAACAACTATTCACCGGGTAATCTTTGCTCTCAATGATTTGAAAAATTCACCGAACGTTTGTATGACTACTTAGTTTATTTCTGCGGATCAAACTACCATTTCCGTGAGTTGCTGTTATCGTTCGAAAAGTCTATCCAGCACAGGGGTGGAATAATTTCATCTGCTTTCCTTTTTAATCGTTTTCTCTGGGTGCTTTTCACTTGTTGAAGAAATGTACACTGTTCGTTGCTAACGGGTCTAATTTTCAGATAGCCGCTTTCTCATTTCCGCTGAAATCTGGTATTTAGTCCAATTTCGGTTTACTCGTGACTTTTGTGTGTGTCAAGGTTCACCATGGGCCACACTGAACCAGCTAAAGGGTTGAAGCGATTTTCGATTTTACTGTTGTATTTTCTCTCACCTCTCATTACTGTCATCTCAATTGTGACAAATGTCACCCGGAACGACTCGACGGCTTGACGACAGATGTTCCGGTTGACATCCCGCGTTCCAAACGTAGTCCTGCCGTTGCTGCTTGATGAGTGCAGTTACGTACGAAATCTATCGTGTTTTCGAGTCGGAAACATTCAATATTCGCATCTTAGTTGGTTCCCCTGGAATTCAAACACATATGAATGGAAGTCGTGAATAGCGTCGCGTTTCTGCCTGTTAATAAGCTTAGAACCGACGGGGAATCCGTCACTTAGGCAGGTTGATAATAAAATTGGATTTTCGCATAGATTTTATTGTGGCTACATTTCGCTCTTGACGGTAGAGCTATTACCTCAAGAGCGAAATGCAGCCACAGTAAAATCCTATACGAAAAGCGAGGTGTACTGGAAACATTTTGAAATCACACGTGGGATGGGTAGTCGCCGGCAAGTGTAAGTGACCTTTAACCTCTCCCAACTCTATTTCTGGGGATATTCGGCGATTGTGCACACCTCGTCTCCTGTGCATGTTCATTAGTCCATTGGCGGTAAGTAAAATGATAATCTGGAATACGCCAAATTCGATTGGTTCCACCATATAATTATTTTGCAACCATTCTGAAGTTGAAAGCTTTTAACTCTTTTCAGTATTTTGCAAATTACGGCAAGACAACAATTGGTAGGCGCGAGCATTTAATATTGTCTCTTTGGTACGAATAACAATAATTAATACGAAACGATACCAAACGGTGGATGTGATCAAACGGCGAAATAAGTTTAGTATCAAAATGGATGAGCGCGATTCGGTCCCTGTGTCCACGGCAGCCAGAGGCTGACAAATAACTGTTTGTGCGCACACAGCATAGGTTGCACTCGGCTCACCGGGATAGCCTGAACGAACCGAGGAAATCGCGAATTGGAGTGACGCACCGCAATTTTTGTATGCAGCAGGACCCAGCGACCAATACTGAATACGCCGGCGGCTTACGCAACGACAGGGCTTGTGGAAGATAAGGCTGCTGGTCTATCTCACGTAGGATTCGCTTCGGTACATGTTCCCTCATCCGGGAAGACAATGCCCTATTGCTTCTTCTAGTGTAAGTGACTCCGTAGCGATATGTAATTTGGCATACACAAGGAGAGTGGGCAACGATTGGCAGGTCTTCCTTCGGCTGAGGTACCGGCAGATTGCTGATTCGGTTGATGACGACCACTTGAGCAGCATAGTAGGTTCCTTGTGCAGCAGCGATCAACCGCCTAAGAACACCCCTGAAAAGTAATTCCATATTGAATCCAACGAAAAATGCTTCAGTAGAAGCAACTCCATAGTCAAACTAACCTCTGCATCTTCTCCACCTCATTTCCATAATTCGTCTTAGCAGTCGGGAACAGTCCGATCAGGCCTCCCATGCAGTGTTCCAGGACGTGGTGGGTTTTCGCCTGGTAAGCGTTTTGTCTTTAAGAAGCCACATACGTCTGCTTTACAACACTGTGGCGTGGCAGATGTGACTCGCCACTAAATTAGGTCACTATCCTTTGCTTCACTCCGATGGAGCATTGTAATCCAATACCCTCTTGCTGAAATCATGGGGAGGATTGGGCCCCTGTTTGTTAGCCGAGCAAACGGAAGTTGTAGGAACTGAGCAATCAGTCACTGGCTCCCAATGGACGCGATTCCTTGAGTTCGCCACGTTGCCTTGAGGGTAAGCTATTTAGCCAAATGCTTGGTGTGGGATCGCCGGGGTCAACTCCCTACTTCTTCTTGGGCAACCACATAGTATCAAGCCTTCTGACGAAACACCGTGGACTATTCTTTCATGTGCTCGTCTGCCACTGTTTCTGCTTCCTACATTTACGCGGTTTCCTCGCACGCCAATCGTTTGTTTTCTAACGCTCCTTGTTATCCGTTACCTGATTCCCGTGTGCATGGATCTGCCTGCGATTCCAGTTGCACCGCGTACCGTGGAGTTCAGCCTTTGGCTCTCCTTCGAATCCGATCCTTCTTCCTTCTGGCGTGCTTCTGCGTACGGACACTTGCCGACTGGACAACAAGCCGGTCTAGCCCGCACCCTAGAATCCCTCGATGTTGACGTCTGCTGCCTTTTCGAAGCCCGATTTCAAGACTGCAGCACTGTGTTTACACTGACATCCCCCATTAGCCACAAAGCTACATACCACCTACGTCTTTCTGGTGACTCAGAATCAGCCTCATCAGGTTTGGCTGGTGTAGGTGCAGTACTAAGTGGCAAGACCGACACCGCACTGCTGGACTGTGGGCTTCGGCTTCGGGGTTCATGTAGGATCGACAGGGGTCGCAAGGAGAGAGAAATTTTTTGTGATCTCTGCGTACGCTCTAACTGACTACATTAACAGCTCGCCCAAGGACAACTTTTATCGGGAGCTTCATCAGCTCTTAAGTAACGTTAACAAACGGGATGCTTTGTCCTTGCTGGAGATCTCAATGTATAGGTTGACCGCCTGCTACCATGCGAAGGTCATCTTGGTGGTCACGACGCGCTCCATGATGATCGCTTAGATAACGGAGACTTCTCATGTTATGGGAATACAACCACCTGCTTTTCTCGGGCACCAACTTCAAGCGTACGAAGAAGCGTTCCGCAACTTGGCATTCTCCTTCGCCAACACTAGCGTGGTCTCAACTCGAACACCTCACAGTCAATTTCAGATGATGTAGCAGCGTGTGGGACTGCAAGTCTTTTTGGCCTGTTTTTATTGGCTCAGATCATGCGCTGGTCTGCGCGTAAATCTGCATGTGTTTTGTGGAGTCCCCAAAAAGGAAGCACCGGAAGATTGATGCGAACAGACTGGCTGATTCCTCGGTCCATGCGAGCTATTATTCTTCACTGGCATTCACACTCCGTTGCAATCTCAGAGTATGTGACGGGTGAAGCACAAACTCTGCTGTATAGTATAGCGTCAGCAATCGAGAAAAATAACAAGTAAACGGTAACACCGGTAAGGAGCATAGGTGCAGAATATGACAGCAAGTGGGATTGCGGAGGAATACTGTTGATGCCGAAGTGGTCAAGCTCAGTTATGGATGGGGGGCATACGCATCAAAACGTCGGACTGCTTGATCATATATATATATATATATATATATATATATATATATATATATATGGTGATTCAATTTGGATTCATTTTGTGACATCTGCTGCATGATGGGATAGTGGTACACACACTCAATATGAACCGTGGTTTACTTTGAAATGAACCTCGATAAATTCGACCGGTGAGGTCAAAACAGAAATGCGTAAATGTCAGGTGCTTTTCACTCCCTCTCGTCTCCCTTCCCTCTACTTCAGAGATGAGCTCAGTCTCGCTGGAATTCGTCAATTCTACATTGATGTCGGTTCGGAGGAGTGGAAGTTTGAAGCACTTGGGGACATTTTTGCGAGCATTTCTGTGTCACAAACGGTCGTGTTTGTGAACACTAGACGAAAAGTGGATTGGTTATCCCGCCAACTTCGTCGGGACAGCTTTACCGTAGAAGCTGTTCATGGCGAACTGGATCAAAGTATGAGAGAAACAGTGATGGAGCGTTTCCGTTCTGGCGCCAGGTAAATGTGCTTTTAGGTGTTGCCGCTTTTTTCCCTTTCTGGGTGCATTAAACATCTTTTTGACTTGAGTGAATTCAGTGGCCACATCGAGCCCCGCTTTATCTTTAACATCGCGACCGGTGCGATCCGTGGCTCTACATTTGTGATCGCCTGTTTTCTTAACGTCAGCCCAGCCTATATGTATTTCGAATCTCCACCACTTCCTCGTGGACGATCACCGAGCCATAAGAAAATGGCTTAAGCCGGCACTATGAAAGTGCGACTGCTAAGGTAACTGCACGTATAACACGTCGGTTTGGGGTTGCCGTAATTACTGCGTGGTATGTTATGTACTTCATTCACGAATCAACTTTGAATTTAAAATAACTTTGAAGACCTCCTAAGGTTGCATCGTGTGTTGTTTATAGTTTCTATCACTCATTTGAAAGATTTTTTCATTAATCGAGCCCTTATTTGTGTGGAGTGCTGTATGTGTATGCCATTTTCTCCACGGATCACCGGTGTGGGCGACTTGCCAGCATCATAACTCACTTGTAACTACTGGTGCCGATACGGTATTTCGACGCATTGATTGTGCCTTCATTTACGTCAGCTTTTACTGGTCATTTAAGAGGAAATCAAAATGCATCCCCTTCGGAATTAATCCATGTCACCCGCCACACGAATGTGTCCCAAGAGGCGAATTTGTATACCACATATAACCCATTGAACCGTAGGACGCCTTGCTTTATCCACAAGTCCAAAGCTAAGCCAGTAGGTGTTCAGGCAGTCCGATGTTTTGATGTGTATGCCCCCCATCCATAACTGAGCTTGACCACTTCGGCATCAACAGTCTTGCTCCGCAATCCCACTTGCTGTCATATTCTGCACCTATGCTCCTTACCGGTGTTATCGTTTACTTGTTATTTCTCGATTGCTGACGCTATACTATACAGTAGAGTTTGTGCTTCACCCGTCACATACTCTGAGATCCTCGTGCATACATTCTCAAAACGATATGAGGGGGCTGTCCTTCGAGATTATCACCTTGTATGGGATGTGTCGAGGCTTTCCTTTTTATGAATTAATACGTAATTGCGTATTTCTCGGCGAAACTTAACACAAGTCGTGTTCATTAGTTCGACCAATTTTATGCGAAACTCTGAGTGATACTACAGCGCATACTGTAAAACAGCTATTTGAAGCTGAGTGCACCTATCACCGTAAACGTTCTTACTCGTTTGACTAGGTAAAACTAAAGGAACAAATTGACCGTATTGTACTCTTGTTTGGAGGGTAGTAGTTGTTTTAGCTTCGATAGTGTATCTTCGTAAGGCATTCAAGTTTCAGCATCGCTACATTTATGAATTCATTCTGAGCTTTTACTAAAATTCCTTTTTTATTATGCACCCGATTAATCAGAGTAGATGCGTGTTTACCACAACTCCCCTGTGTATGGTTTTATGACCAATAACTTCTTGCTGTCATTAAATATTAGTGGAAATCAATGGCGTGACGCTACATGCAGTTTGACGAGAGTTGTGAACATTGTTCAGGAGCCACAATAAAAGCAAGCACATATGCGTTTTGGGCGTACCGTTGTGTTGCCCTTATTTGTTGTGTTTTTACATCAGGTTTCCATCAGTGTTTGGATAACTCTGCTGTGGGCTTAGCCATAAAACTTTGAACATAAATACACGGGAAGCTAAACTGGATGGAATGAAGTCGCAGATGTGGTTTGTAATCTGTGGAAGCAAATAAGCTCCAAAGGCATAGCATGTCGATTCGAAGAATATATAAGCAGTGAGTAGGAATTTGAGAGTGGCCCAATGTGTAACTGTCCATTCATAGACGTATATGTTGCTTGTCCTTCGAGCAGCGCTGCCACGGCTCAAACCGCTTACGAGTGTGGGACGGCGCTCCTTAGACTTCGGCGTCAAATGCAAACAGTGACGCTTGCGTAAGCGCCCAGAAACATTGTCATACACGATGACCGAGGGATATTGCTCCGTGACTGTGGCTGCATTTCTTCGGAGACTGCTTAAAGTGAGTGCTTTGGCATTCACTTATCGTGTCTTAACACATATCCACCAGTTTTCATTCCTTGTTTTGTAAAAGTTGTTCTGGTATTGGTGGGCCATTGGATTTTTTACGGATCTCTCACTCCCGAGTCCGTACTAGGTCAGCAGCAAACTGCCTTTTCATGATCACATTTCCTCAGGTCTTTTTCACCAATGACATCCATAACGATTTAGCCACACATGACTCCAATCAATATTTGTTTTTTACTTCTTGCACTCGTGTCATGAACAGCCACTAGCGTACAGGCCGTGTATACCAGTTGCTGACTACGTCACTTTAGACTAAGCACTCGGGCACGCGCTCATCGATTCGGCTCGGAAGTTTTCTAGTTGCGTGGGCGCCTACCATAGGCCTCCGTACTCTTCCCCTGGACATCCACCGCTGCATCCCGTTAAGATCCAGTAGCCGTGTCTTGATGATCTACCTGTTCCCTTGATTCATCCGGTCTGATTTCCCTTACTCGCACAATTGTAGTTGTATTGCCATAGAGTTGCCGGCATGCGCCCCAACTTGCCTGACGCTTTCGATGGAATAACTCTTCTATTCCTTTTACACCCTTGTTCGTAGTTCTTCTTATCTTTGAGGCTACTGATTGGGTATCAAGAAGCATCACCGTTTCACAATTGTATACCGTACCCTTAGTCCGTATGTGGCATCATCGCAAGCGTACATTTTTAATCATCAAACTTTCGCACAGTCCTCTGGCGTGGTTTGATATTCTCCACCCACAGCACTGCAATTCATCTCTCTGTGAGCTGCTTCTCACCATTCATATGTTCTCTTTCTCCATTCAGTCGCGTCTTGGTGAGCAGTGATGTGTGGGCTCGTGGTATCGATGTTCAGAATGTGGGTCTTGTCATCAACTATGATTTGCCATCAACACCCACCGACTATCTGCATCGTATTGGGCGATCCGGCCGTTTCGGGCGTCGTGGGCTGGCTGTGAGTCTTGTCACTGGGGCCGAAGATCAGAGCAAGCTGGACTCGATCGCACGCTACTATCGCATTGCTATAGAACCGGCGCCAGCTGCTCTGGACAAACTGATGCTCGACTTGATTCCGACAGTGCACGGATCCCGAGTGGTTGCTGAATCGGACAGTGGTGTTCCTACTGCCCCCATTGACAAAATGATTCTTGCCTGTAAAAAGAAAAAGAAAAGAAAGCATAAAAAGAAAAAGAAAACTTTATAAGTATACTGCTTTTTCTCTTTTGGAATGCTTTATCGCGCGCGCAACTTCGGACACTTGCTCTTTCGCTTTTTGCGTTGTCAAGCGAGTAGTAGCTAGTTTGATTCGGTCTCACCCACAGTCCTTCGAAGCATGCATGTGCTGACTCGGGTGTTTGATGCCATTCATCTCTAGCAACTAAGCAACCCTGTCTGCAAATTAGTTTTAGTGCATCTGCATTGCTACGCAGCATTCCGCCTGCGACGACCATTCACAACGGATAGAATTTCGTCCGTCTCCCTCATACTGTGTACTGAATGCCGTATTGTGGGAGCAAGTAAAAATTTAAGTCAGTACAGTGCGATCGAAATACCAACGAAAACATTAAAAATGAAACCATTTATGCCCTTTCAAGACTTCGATTGTTTTTTAAGTTCTTACCTTATATCGTAAAAGTGTATACGCCACAGTAAATTAGGACTCATGAAAGTGAGATATCATTGCCAGTGGCAGTCGTTCTCGGAATCTAATATTGGAGAAACGTACATCCAATACACTTTAGAATGGCTATGTTGAGTTTATTTCCACTAAATGCTCTGACAAACCGCTTCTAACATCGACCACTCGCCGTCTAAACCACAGGTGAAGAGGAACTAGTTTAACCTATGGTACCACATGCTTGTGTTGGCGTCCCCATCTGCTGCACAACGTTCGCATGTGGAACAAAGGAAAGCCGCCTACATCGCTGGGAAAAAGGCCGGTATCATCTTGGAAAATACACCATTTTTATTGATTTGCCACTTACACTTATGCAATGTAATACATGAAATTTCTTTCACGGTTTTTTTATTCTTGCCACACCCGAATTGTGGCATCTCAGTCGCTGTTTTATCTTACTCATTAATCCCTTGCTGGACGGTATTACCCGAAAACTGCATTCACTTGTGATGTCGCTTAACATGACGTAGCGCTGGTATATTTTTTGATAACTATCTTTTATTTGTGGTAGTAGCTCAGAAATGGACCGTTTACATAATCCTATCTTAACACTTGTTTGGCCAGCCTTTGTTTATCTTAACTGCTTTGCACCTCGCAGGCATTGTATGCGTCGGCCGTCGCGCAGGTTATCATGCGTCACTTTATCCACTGCATATGACATGGCGGATAAGTGAAAACATGCTACTACTGGCGCCTCTCTTCTTCTTTTTTTACCTGTTTCTCTTACTCCTCTCCCAGCCCCCATTACTAACCTTCCTTCCATAATTCCCAGCTTACTTGACAGCAACCGTACTGTCACACAATCTGCAGCCACCTTCCCGCAACATCCATTGGACGCCTATCGGCGACGGTCCCATATAAAGCCACGCTGTCCCGTTTCCCTGGCGACATCGTTCGCACTCTATACAGGTGGATCAATGGGTTGCGCTGGCACCTACTTTGACGTGTGTTGTGTATCCGAAACTAGTATTAATAATCCTCATGGGGTTCTTGAACTAACTGCACCCAGTTTGTCCTCTCGTTATTGATTGCACGCATTCGAAAACGCTGATACGACAGTCACTGGTTAAGCTGGACTGGGCATCTTTCTCAACTCCAAGGCTGAATCATCGCTAGTTGATTGGATTCCCGTGAGCAGCCGTTGGTGTACAGCCACTTTGACAGCTTCAACTAAACTTGATTCACTAAGTAATACAAGCCGCTATTTGTTTGTGGTTTCCGCCTATGCCCTCATCGACTGCAGTTCTGATGCTGTCAAGGCACCATCTACCAAGTACTGAACACGCCGATTCGCAATGTTACCAATTCAGATATCGTTATTGTTGCTAAAGATATGAATGCGCAAGTATCTCGTCTGGGCTCTTCAAAAGCTCAGCTAGGCGGTAACTGTGGAGTTAACTCCAACTGTAGCACAACGACGAACGTTTGTTACAACTGTTTGCGGAACACTGGCTGTTTAGTAGTAGCACCGCTTTCAGACACAGTGGGCGCCAAAGTGTCAGTTAGTGTCCACCTGTAGGTGGCCAGCGATCGGCCCAATTAGCTCACGTTGCCATAAGTTACAAGTGGCGCGGTTCCATCCTGGACTGTCGTTCGCTCCGAAACACCTGCGAGGATTCTGGTCATGTCTTGGTACGCTGTCGTTTTCCCACGAACTTTACCGGGAAGCGTACCAAGGCTCTCCCTCTAATAGCAACTGAAAAATTATCTCAGCCCTCGTTCAGTCAAGCCTGCCAGAATGTACTGCATATCGAACTTTCACTCTGTTGTCCTAATGGCACAGCTTCAATTGAGTAGCATCTCGGCCGTTATGCACGACGCAGGACCGTCTGCTTGTAGTACTGTCAATCGTCACTTCACCAATCACTGGATATCCGATCGGTCGGTGAACCTGTTGGAATCCAGAAGTAAACTCACAGCTGGCTCCGAGCACAATGTAACCAGACAGACCATTAGACACAAACTAAAGCGCCGCCTACGTGCTGACAAAAAGGCCTGGTGGACCAGTCGAGCTCAAGAAATGGAGGAGGCGGGAGCAATAGGCAGTTATCGCAAACTCATCCAGCTGATCCGCACCACTGGTCCTTGGAAACCATACGTCAGTTAGACAATCAGAGACAGTGCGGGTGTCATGATTCACAATAAGGGGCTCCGTATGGTTCACTGGGTGGAGCACTTTCAATATCAGTTCAGTTGGCCCACTGCTTCCGGACATCTTCCTACTCAGGTGATGAGTTATGGGCGGTTAGTTCCGTCGGAGGCTGAAGTCCGAAACGCGAACACGGCTCTCAACCGTTTTCATACTCCTGACCCTGATTCCCTCCCACGTGCACTGTTTAAGGATGGAGGTGAGGTCCACTGCAAAGCACTAACCTCCTTGTTCGAACAGGTCTGAAACGCAAAGACCATCCCGGCTAACTAAAGTGAATCGATTTTAGTGGCAATATACAAGAAAAGCAGTTGTGTTGACTGTGCTAACCACAAGGGTAGTAGACTAACGCCGTTGATGACAAAATTACTAGCCTCAATTCTTGTTCGTTGCTTCACTGCGGAATGGATATCCGGGATTAGAGAAGTGCAGGTAGATTTCCGCCCAGGACAAGGTTGTATGAACCACATGTTCACTGCGGCAGGTGCTAGAGCAGCGCGACACATACGGAAGACCGGACAATAGCTGTGTTCCTCGACTTTAAAACTGCGTCCGATATTTTTTTGTTGGAGCCTCTTGTGTTGCAAAGTGTTCCCACGAAATAAGAACATTTTGCCTACCCTATACTCGAACACGACAGGTCGCGTCAAGGTCTGCGGTGATTTATCGGATCTCCTGATAACGAGTGACGTCCCTCAGGGTTGCCAAATTTCCCCATTTTTGTTCAACTTCCTCGTGGAGTCTTCCCTTGCAGGTCTTGTATGCTGCTTGATGAAAGGCTAGTTACTCTTGATGATGCAGACAAATCGTCTTGCTGTTTAATGATGTCGGGGCGGCCGAGTAATTTCAGTCCAGTTGATCAACTATGATCCGAGTACTGAAATGCGGTGGATCCAGTTGCCAAGACTCATATCATAAGAACAACAATAAATAACACCGGTGGGATAGTGGGGTTTGGTGAAAATAGGATATAGAGAAAATACATCGATCAGAATGGAATGAAAATTAACTACGGGATGAAAGAAGCGGAATGCGGGAACGCCACTTACTGCGTCATGTTTGACAAGGTCTCCAACCATCGGTGTGAACCGTCTTGAGGCCGCCATCCAGGAAGACGACACTCACCAGTCTACCCAAGCCTCTCAGTCAATTTCTTCAAGCTTCTATGCCATGTCATGGACTGGCAACCTCGAGGTTTCGCCCAACTCGGTGCAACCACGGCGTATAATGCATGCCGAGAATGCCGATCGATGGGCATGCCGAGGACATGACCTAGCCAACGCAAGCGACTAAGATATATCAAACACACGAGAGGGACACCGGAAGGCTTCTTGCCAAAAACCAACTGGCCGACCTCCGCATTACTCACCTGGTCTTCCCACCAGACGTGAGCACTACCTCGCAAGCACTGGTGCTTGAACACGGCCAAGCGTTTACTGTCTTCATTGCGCACTGGTCATGTCTCTGAACCATACAGTAACACTGGTCTTATCGCAGCGTTATACACCCTGCCTTTCATTGACAAGCTGATATCCCGCCGTCTCCACAGATGGTTAGGCCTTTGGAACGCCACACGGGCCTTGCTGATACACGAAGTAACCTTTTCAGTGATATGACCATCAGAGGGTGACACAGCTACTAAGGTAATTGAACCGATCCACCACTTCCAGTGGCTGTTCGGAAGTAGCTAAAACCGGAGGTGTGCCGACGCATTCCTGCAGTAACACTTTGCACTTTGAAGGTACAAAGTACACGCCGAAGCGCGCAGCGGTACGCACCAGTATATACAGTCGTGTTTGCATTGACAATGCATCTGACCCAAGTAGAACCATGTCCTTCTCATACTCCCCGTTTGTCAGTCGATCGCCTGGCAGAACTTACACTCCTGAGTAGTCCATGACCATTTCGATCAAAAAGTTGAAGATGAAGAAAGATATAGGACAATCCTGAGGTACCCAACTTCTCGTGGGGAACTCATGAGAGTTTCCCGTAGACCCTTACTGAGGCCTCGGGAGTCAGGGTGAGAGAGAATGAAAAGGGGTTTAGCATGCATGCCTTTCATGGATAGGCAGTTCCACAAGCTGACGCGGTCAACAGAGTCAAATGCGGTTTTCAAGTCAATGATAACCGCCATAATCCGTCGTCTGTATTTGTGTCTGCTCTAAAACTTGGCGAAGAGTAAATATGTGGTCAATACAACCACGGTCTGGGCTGAAGGCAGTCTGGCTTTCAGTGATTTGGCCTGCACGGAGACCAGTAAGTCGTCGAAGAATCATATCCGTGAGTTTTGATGCATTGGAAATAAGGCTCATGCCTCGGTGGTTTCGCACAAAGTACGCTGACTCCTCTTGAAGATTGACACAACAGTTGATAGTCGCCAGTCTGAAAGCAGTTCTTCAGTGTCCCAAATCGTGTTACATAGCGAAGCGAGTTCAATCAATTAAGCGTCACCGCCATCTTTCAGCTAAGATGGGGGAAGGTCGTCGGGTCCCGGAGTCTTGTTTTGTTACAACACAACATGCTTATGCCGAATCTCTTCCAAAGTGAGAGATGTGCTATCATCTTCCCACGTAGCCTAACGTGATTCGATGAACGGCAGTGTCGCAGCATGCCTGATGAACTGCTCTCTAAAATGTTCTGCCCGACGGACTATCTGTTGTCTCGCTAACTGATGGCTTTTCCGGACCCGTGTTCCGCATAAGTTGGAATAGCACTCGGCTGTTTCCAATAGTGCTGGCTTTCTCCATCTCACGGGCCTTTGCAACACACCAACGTTCCCGATCAACTCGAAGACTCCTTGTCAGACGTCGTTTCATGGAGTTACGGATACGCTGAATCTCGTTACCCATCGGAATCCGTTTACGCGCTTCGGTCAAGCTGATCGTTGCTTCAGAGATCCATTCACAGTTACGACGTCTCAACTCAGATGCATAGCTAGCGTCAAAGGCATTCTTTATGGCACACTTGAGACGGTCCCAGTCAGCATTCGGCTCACCAACCTCATTCATCGCTGACAATTGATGGGCCAGTTCGTTATGATATTGTTGAACCGCAGACTGCGAGTTCAAGTTACAGGCAAGAAACTTAGAAGATAGGCGCTACTTTGAAGTGGGAAGAGTAAGCGCCAAGTGTATGCGCACTATAGCATGGTCGGAACCCAGGCATGTGCTCCAAATTGCCTGACAGTGTTGGACTGATGTGCGCCATCTGTAGCTGCTGATAACTTGGTCAACTTTGGTCCAGGCCATTGAGGAACTCAGTGAGAGGAACTCAGTGTAAATGTTTTTGCTGGAAAGCAATGTTGTTGTTATAGGCATTATGGTCGGCGCACAGTTGCGGGAATCAATTGTCATTGTCTTTTCAGCGTGCATCGACTCCGAAGCACCGTCCCAGGTATTGTCCAGAATCTAAAAGACAATCCACCAGGGAATTCAAGTCACCAGCAATAATCACGATGTCGGTATTCTTCGCCATACGCAGAAGAAATGAAATATGATAGTGGAAATTATCTTTGGTACCCTCCGAATTGCAGTCAGTAAGAGCATAGGCGGACGGTGCTTATTAACCCCAATAGAACTTCGGAGTCGAACCGCACACCTACGCAAGTTCACCGATATCCAGTCGAGCAGATTGCCTTCAGCATGTTTGCTGAGGGTAATACCAACACCGTAAATACTTTAAGCCATTGACTCGGTCTCACCAGAGACGCGAAGTGTGTAGTCATTGTCGTCAGATACAGAACCAGACAGTCGAAGATTCGTCACAACGCTGTTATCTTGTATACATGTTTCAGAGACACAACACACATCAATACCAAGAGGGTGCAGAATGAGGCTCATTGCTTCCTGTTGACCGATCTGACCCAAAGTGTGGACGTTAAAAGGACCAATGTGAAATGAGACTCGTGATTCAGTGGACGAGTTACGAGTATCGACGACAGCAGCAGCGAGGTCAGCGGCAGGTTCTTGCTCAATAGACGGGGAAGAAGAGAGTTGAGAGGGAAGCGAAAAATAAAAAGAAGAGGGAGAATTGTCGACTTGATCGAGAGGGCAGATGATACTTTTGGCTGCCCATTCTGAGAGAGGGGTTTTGTTCGAGGTACTCTACCTCTAGCCTTTGACTCAACAGTCTGACCCACAAGGTGGACAAACGGCCCGCATTCGCGTCAGGCCCCTCGTTTACTGCGGCGATCCTCGAAAACATTGCTCGTGAGGGCCAGTCGATCGAAGGGCAGATTTGGGGCATGTAGAAACGAGAAAGCAGAAAAACGCGCAGATCATTAGGAACATTAGAACATTAGGAAGTTTGAAGCCATTCGCTGTGCATGGTCATTAATTAACACCAAAAACAAACGTGGACCTAGAACCGAGCCTTGCGGCACACCACACTCCACTTGTATGGGGTCCGATAAAGAGCTCCGAACTCTGACCACTAATTGCCGTTGAAATGCACCGGCTATTCAAATGCCTGCCCCGCTGAACATGGATGAACGCAGTTTGGCAAGCAACTGGCGTTTGTGGAAGAGCAAATGGATGGATTTCTGCACTTTATCGCGTCTGGACAAACAACCGATGGCGTACCGCTTGGCCATGTTTCGACACGCAGCAGGAGATGATGCGCGCCGCGTGCTAGAGACATTGTGTTACGACAAGAGCGAAGATGCCAACAATCTGGAGACAGTTCTTGAGAAGTTCAGTGAATACTGCGAAGGCCAAACAAACGAGACATTTCAACGCTACCTCTTCTTTTCGCGGAACAGGCGGCCAGGTGAATCCGTTGACACGTACGTCACTGAGCTAAAGATTTTGGCCCGATCCTGCAGTTTCTGTAAATGCATGGCGGACAGTCTCATACGGGACCGCATTGTTCTTGGGATCAATGACGAAGGTTTGACGAAGCGACTATTACGAAAGCGCAACCTATCTCTGCAGCAATGTATCGACATCTGTAACAGTGAGTCCTCCACTGCCTATCAGTTCCAGCAGATGACAATCGCAGGTGATTCAGAGTTGTGCGCCGTTTCCAGGAGCAAAACTACGAGGGCCACGACCGCGCGACAGGAGCCCTGCAACTTCTGTGCAACACGACATCCGAGGAACCGCGAACAGTGTCCGGCGTGGGGCCGCATTTGTGTCAAATGTGGGAAGCGCAATCACTTCGCCCGCTGCTGTCAGTCGACAGATGTCAGTGCACTCGTTCCAGACAAATCAACAGAAGACACCGAACAATCGATTGGTAACGTGTCTCGGAAAGCGTCGCAGAAGTGTGTCTATGCAAGTCTTCTGATCGAGGGACGGTCTGTGCGATTCCAGTTAGACACAGGCGCGACGATCAATATTTTGCCCAGAAAGCACTGCCGCGGCGTGCAAATTCAATCGGATCAAGATTATTTGCGCATGTGGAATGGTTCCAGACTCAAGCCAAAGGGCTCAGCGACAATTGAAGTGGTCAATCCGAGAGACGGTGTTTCGCATCGTCTGCAGTTCGTGATCGTGGATGAGGATCTCACGCCGATTCTCGGCATTGATTCGATTTTATCTCTTGGCTTTGTCATTTTTAACCATGATCGTTTTGTGTACGCTTGTCAGAGTGAAGCCGATGTTAGTGACCTGTATCCGTCGGTGTTTAGCCCGGGTTTAGGGGAATTCGAGGGTACCGCTCACCTGTCGTTAGATCCTTTGGCACGCCCGATTGCGTTACCTGCTAGGAGAGTCCCATTTGCGCTACGTGACCGATTTTCCGCGGAATTGAACAAGCTGGTTATGCAGGGTGTGATTGCAAAGGTTGATGAGCCAACAGACTGGGTTAGCCAGGTCGCAATCATTACGAAGAAAAATGGCGAACTACGCGTATGTATAGACCCGAAGCCACTGAATGAGGCCCTGCGTAGAGAACATTATGCGCTACCGACGTTAGAAGATGTTTTACCACGTTTGACAAAAGCTAAGTTTTTCACGAAAGTAGACCTTTCTTCCGCATTCTGGCACGTTGTTCTAGACGACGAATCCAGTTTCCTCACCACATTTGCTACACCGTTCGGACGTTATCGTTGGCTGCGATTACCGTTTGGCCTGAAGGTGTCTAGCGAAATTTTCCAAAAGCGTTTGGTGCAAGCAATAGATGATTTAGATGGCGTAACCTGTGTGGCAGATGACGTTCTGATTTACGGTTCTACCGAAGAAGAGCATGACACTAAGCTACACCGGTTCCTGAGGCGTTGCGTGCAAAAGAACATCAAGCTAAAACGCGAGAAAGTAGAGCTGCGGAAAGAGGAGGTGATTTTCCATGGGCATGTGTTAACATCCGACGGAATCAGAGTTGACCCAGGGAAGATTAAGGCGATACAAGAGATGCCGTCCCCTAACGATGTGAAGGCAGTCCATCGCCTAAACGGTATGGTGAATTATTTAAGCCGGTTCCTACCAGGACTCGCTGATGTCATGACTCCGATTAGGCAGTTAACTCACAAAGGAGTAAATTGGAGCTGGGGGAAGGAACAGGATTTGGCTTTCGCAACCATTAAGAACCTTATCAGTAATGCGCCCGTACTCGGATATTACGATCCAGCACAACCATTGGAGGTACAGTGTGATAGTAGCCAGAGTGGAATAGGTGCTGTTCTGTTGCAGAACGGAAGACCTTTGGATTTCCGCAGTCGAGCACTCACAGAGGCCGAGAAGCGGTACGCACAGATCGAGAAAGAGATGCTGGCAGTGGTCTATGCCATGGAGCGTTTCAATGATTATACTTTTGGAAGAAAGACAACCGTGTACACTGATCATAAGCCGCTGGTGTCGATAGCCACTAAACCACTGAATAACGTTCCTCGTCGTCTGCAGCGTATGCTTATCCGGCTCCAGAAGTATGACATTGACATTGTGTACACACCTGGCACACAGATGTTCATCGCGGACACCCTGTCGAGAGCACATCCGCCAGTGGCCGAACATCATCTAGAAGAGATCGAGACAGTTAGCATGGTGCAGCATCTGGCAGTGACAGAAAACCGTTTGAAAGACATAAGGCGTTTCACGGAGGAAGACCAAACTTTTGCAGCTTTGCGAGACGTTATCCTCAATGGGTGGCCAGAAACAAAGAAGCAGCTCCCGAAGGAATTAACACCCTACTTCAATTTTCGGGACGAACTCACTGTCTGTGACGGTCTGTTGTTCAAGGGAAGTCGAATCCTAATCCCTTCTTCTCTCCGAAAGGAGATGCTGGAGCATGTCCATCGCGCTCACCTGGGTGCAAATTACACCATTAATCGAGCAAGAGAACTGATGTTCTGGCCAGGAATGACAGGTCAGATCAAGGATCATGTGTCTAACTGTGAGGCGTGCCGTTCACACGACATTCGGCAAACGAAGGAACCGATGATGCTGCATGATGTTCCGGACCGACCGTGGCAAAAGGTAGCAGTGGATCTATTCTGGGACAACGGAAAGGATTACTTACTCACGGTGGACTACTATAGTGATTACTTTGAAATCGATTTACTCACCACCACGACCACGGAGGCAGTAATCAACAAACTCAGATGTCAATTCGCACGGCACGGGATACCGGAGGAGCTAGTCTCGGACAACGGTCCCCAGTTCAGCAGCAGGGCATTCCAGGCTTTCGCAACCAAATGGGAATTCGCACACCGGCAAACCAGTCCCTATCACAGTCAATCAAATGGGAAGGCAGAGTCGGCAGTGAAGCAAGCCAAGCGACTATTAGCGAAGGCTAGAGATACTCGGGAGGACCCATACCTCATGCTACTGGAGAGTCGCAACACTCCTTCAACGGATATCGGCCTGAGCCCAGTGCAGCGCCTATACAGTCGAAGGACCAGAACTGTGATGCCTGCATCCGCAACACTTCTGCGCCCTGTCACGCCACAACTTGAGAAAGTACAGAACAGTTTGAAAAGGCGAATGGCTACTCAGAAACGGTACTACGACAACGGCGCACGGGAATTACCTGAGCTGACAGTGGGGGAAGAAGTATGGGTTGAACCAATTCCCGATGGACAGGAGCGGTGGAGAAAAGGAGTCGTGGCTGCGAAAGTCGGTGAAAGGTCATACGAAGTAAATGTTGGAGGGAAGAAGCTGAGAAGAAACCGAGTACAGCTGAGGAGATGTCCGAGGCGACAGCATGAATCAGGGAGAGAGCGTTATACTGCGTGCGGCAATGAGGCGACATCGGCAGATCCAACAAAGAGGACGCGGAGTGGTAAAGTGTATGGACTATTTAGCAAAGTACAGCAGCAAGAACATGAAAAAAGGGAGGATGTGATGGGAGTATACACTCGAACGAACGTGCGGTGCCAGCCCAGCAAGGAAGCCGTTAGGCTGCCGCAAGCAAAGGCGGCAGCTGATTGGACGTTCACACGTTTCTCGCATGCACGCTGATTGGCCAACAGTTGGACGCATTGGAGTGAGTTTGTTTGACTGAAAGCTGGTAAATCCGGTTCGAATGAGCGTACAGTGACAACGCTGCGACAAGATGGAGAGAGGATAGAGGTAAATAATCCAAACGAACCAGTAGCACGCATGTCACGAAGTGGACAATGATTTTTGACGGGCAATAAGGTCATTGCCTGTACAGGTTCCACAGGATGTGCAAAAGAAGGGTTATTAAAGCAATGGTAAATAATAGCATGAAAACGGGAGAAATTGGGGTTTTGAGCGACTCACCCGACTATTCACATGGACGGTGATGTAATTTTCTGTTTTAACGCTAGCTTCGTTCTTTCCTATTGCCTCTACTGTAACAGCTAGCCTCGCCTCTGTTTTCTGCCTTGGGCTCAGTTACTGCCATGGTGTTCGCCTGCTATCCCACAGTAAGAGGCTCGCGAGTACTGACATGTGCGTGCATTTCGCCCTAATCCCTTAACGCGTGCGCCTTGCCCCCCCCCTCTGAGTGCGCAACCAGAGAACATGAACTCGACCCACGAGTGTCTATTGCGTACGAGGAGAGTTGGCATTTATGGGACACACTCACCAGTCCTTGTTGCGCCGTCTGGCTGCTTGGCCCTTGACTGTCTGCCCGTTTGTCCAAGCCTATCATTGTTCGCCTGGTACAATGACGTGCGATTTCGTCAGCTTCGTGTAGGGAGAATATTAACGCCCGTGACGGCTGATGGCGGATTTAATCAACTTCCGGTTTGGCCATAACAAGCAGTCTTTCAGTCGCTCACGTGACTGGCTAGTCTCACCCTGCACAGGAGGCTCATTCCAAGACCACCAAGAAAGGAGTTTGAATACCAGGCAATGGTAAGAGAATAGGCCGTGGCCGTGCATGCATTAGACACGGGTCACCAGATAGACTTGGAAAACGTGGATGTCTTTAGGAGGGGTATACGATCAACTCCACAGCGGTTGATTGCCGAGGTGGTGGAAATTCCCAAATCTGATAACTGCATGAATAGAATGGAGGGGGTAAAGCTCTTTAATGCGTGGTGAGCTAACTTAAGCCGCCCAGTCTGACGAGCATCGTTGCGTGGATCGGGTTCGAAAGTGCAAACCGATTCCTATTGTCAACACTGGGCTTATCCGTCAATGCCATGACGCACAAAGGAACACCTGGACTATTCCCACTGTGATCGAACCACCTGAGGTGACATCACGAACTTACCATAATGATACCTCGGTTCAAGTCACGGGTAACAGAGATATCGGCCTGTTCGCTAAAAAAAATCCCACTTCCATTGCACACGAATTCACCTGGTGTGAAGAAGCCAGTGTGTCAAGGGCGAAACGTTACCAGAGCAATATACCAACCGATGGTTTCAAAACCTCTCTGAATATGCAAGTTTGTTTGTTCATGAATCCCCGTGGTCGAATATCGACTTAGAGTCAAAGACCCCAGTGAACACCTTTCCTACGGACCTTTTCATCTCGGAAGCTCAGGTATTCAAGCTCCTACGTGACCGCAATCTCAGTAAAGCTGCCGGGTTAAATGTCCTTTATCCTATGCATTTGTACGAGCTGGCTGAGTTGCTGTGTAAACAGATTACATGTCTCGTTGGGAAGTCTTTTCATAGCTGCGCCTTACCTGTCGACTGGAAAGATGCTATCGTGTGCCCTATTTTCAAAAATGGTGATAAGCACGTACCTGAAAGTATGGACCGGTTAGCCTAACAAATGTACTAGTTAAAGTATTAGAGAAGCTGGTAAGACATGCTCTGGAGAAGCACTTGGCTAAGTTCAGTTTGCTCAGCACACCACGACGTGGGTTCCGCAGAGGCTACTCTTGTTTGACTAAAATGTTGGTAGCACGAGAGTGCTGGGCTGGGGCTATGAATCAAGCACAGGCGGTGGAAGTTTTGTTCATTGACTTTCCTAAATCCTTTGACACCGTACCGCATTGTCGTTTTTTCTTTACACTGGAATCCTACGACGTTTCAGACCAAGTACTGAAATGAATTTTGGCTTTCCTGGAAGGTAGGCAGATGAGCGTTCGAGTGAGTCCCGGGCTGCCTTACAGACAAGCTGTACTGAGTGAACAATGAACCATGATTTATCACGGGTAAAAAACATGTGTTTGACAAGTCCCGTAGGATGGTTGGAGTAAAAATTAAAACTGAAATGATCATTGAATAAGTAAATCGTTATTTCAAGCGTCCATCGAGTTAAATGTACTACTGCATAACGATAGTTTTAACTGGGAATGGGATATACACACACACACACACACAAAATAATACACAGAGAGCTGTTGTAGTTAGGTAAGTGTGTGAGAAATAAAAAAGGAAACGACAACGCTTACTCGTTTGTTTCTTCATTTGACAGATGTGGTATCTTAATCCAGTTTAGCTACATCCAGACTAATCACATGGACACTACTGCATGTATCCTCCCCGCCAGGTTGCGCAAAGGGCCGTTAAACACATGATTAGGTTTGCGTTCTTCCGTCCTCCATGTGGAACGGACTATATCAAATAATGCAAGATTGAAAGCGTTTCGTCAAGGCGTTTTTTGAAAAGCGTTAATGTGGGGGCGAGGATAATGTGAGTCGGAAGGGCATTCCGGGCACGAGACACACGGAGGGAGAAAACGTTCCGTCGACAATCACGCCAACTCTAGTGCATAGCCAGTTTGAGCTGATGAGCTCTCAGGTAGGTATTTTGGCTCAGTTGCATCAGATTGCGACATTGGTGAGTTGGATTCGTCTGTATTAAGTAAACCATAATTAGGTTCCCACGCTGACGTCGATATTCACTCCTGTACAATCTCAGTGGCTGTGGTCTGCGTTGGTAGGTGAGATGAAGATGTCTTCTAATGAGTTTGGTCGCTATACGTTGTGGAGCTTCGAGTGTGTCGACGTCGCGCTTGCGCTAAGGACGCCAGGCCTGACTTCAGAGGATGAGCACGAAAAGATGGCATCTGAGCCGGATGGAACAGTCTAGTTAGATAGGGCCCAATCTTGCCGGCCAATATATGGTGCGTAAGAATCAGGGCACCCGGAGGGCGCATATAGTGCAGCTAAACATCTGCGATCTGAGCAGCTTATCAGTACACGAGAGGTGCCTCAATTCTTGCACCATTTCCGTGCCAATCCTCAGAACTCGTTCGACTGCCATCTTGTCGCGCACCAAGCATTGAGGACAGGCCTGCACTCAGTACTATAAGTATGGCCTGACAAAAGCTGAGAACAATATAACAATTTCATTTATTATGATGCCGAACTACCATAGCATTCGAAAACCCTTGCGGATAGCGGTCGTCCAGTTCTCGCTGGATTTGAAGTCAGAGAAGAGCGAGATATTCAAGTCGGTTTGTTCAGTCACTTAAGGCACTACATTTCCGCCAGGTACGTAATGAGTGAGGGGAGTGCTTGATCCTATGCGCAGGACCGAACACTTGGCCAGGTTTATTGACAGTTGCCACAGTCTGACCACTCCCGAAGCTTGTCAAGAGCTGTCTGCAAAGCCGTGGGACCATCAGAATCGTTCATGGAATTCCAACATTTCAAGTCATCTGCAAACATAAAGGATGGTACCTTAAGCTGCTAAGTGAGATCGTTCACATACAATACAAACAGCATAGGTCCGAGAACGGACCCCTGAGGAACACCACTGTCCCCGTGTAGCTCGGAACGGAAACAATGCTGAAACACACCGACAGCTGAAGGAGGACAGAATGGTTACCCCTTTGTTGGTACTGAGAGCTCTATACAACAACCTGAACTGGCCCTAGGGCTTGCGTCATGGGTCCTACAAAAATACGACCGGCAGCCGACCCCACAAGGGTCGGCATAGACTCTCACCGGAAACCAGCATTCAAAAACACGCTTCTGACCACCGATGCTCTCACCTGCTTGTATACCAATGCACAAGGTCTTCTCAGCAAGCTAACCGAACTTCGTATGCGTCTGGTCTCCACGCCTTTGGACCTAGTTATGGTCACCGTAACATGGCTGAACACGGTGATCACGGCTGCTGAGACTGAACTAGCCGGCATGACCTCTATACGAAACGATCGACCTAGCAGAGGAGAAGGAATGCTCCTGTATTATTGATGGGACCTGCATTTTGATGTCATCGAGGATGCAGAAACCAAACTCGTCGACGCTCTTTCGTGTCCTATGCATCTAAGACGTGATGATGTGCGTTTACTAGCAATGGTAGACCGCCGTCCAATGTCCACCATGGAAATGGATCAATGCCTAGCTTCTGCGATGAAACGAATCTTTGCATGTCCATACAGTCATGTCCTTCTGGTGGGGGAATTCAAGCTGCACGCAATGGAAGTTCCAACATCGCACTGCGAACAATTCAAGGCTGACTTGCAAGAGGTGATGGCCGATGTACCTCTGCACAACTATGTCACTTCTCCGACGTGATTCCGTACAGGTGACACCCTCTGTTTGGGACCTTGTGTCTCCAACGAGGAACTAGTGGCCGAAATACCAAACTGAGAGCTCATCAGCTCAAACTGGCTATGCACTAGAGTTGGCGTGATTGTCGACGGAACGTTTTCTACCTCCGTGTGTCTCGTGCCCGGAATGCCCTTCCGACTCACATTATCCTCGCCCCCACATTAACGCTTTTCAAAAAACGCCTCGATGAAACGCTTTCAATCTTGCATTACCTTATATAGTCCGTTCCACATGGAGGACGGAAGAACGCAAACCTAATCATGTGTTTGTGCAACGTGGCGGAGAGGATACATGCAGTAGTGTCCATGTGATTACTCTGGATGTAGCTAAACTGGATTAAGATACCACACCTGTCAAATGAAGAAACAAACGAGTAAGCGTTGTGGTTTCCTATTTTATTTCTCACGCACTTACCTAACTACAACAGCTCTCTGTGTATTATTTTGTGTGTGTGTGTGTGTGTGTGTGTGTGTATATCCCATTCCCAGTTAAAACTATCGTTATGCAGTAGTACATTTAACTCGATGGACGCTTGAAATAACGATTTACTTATTCGATGGTCATTTCAGTTTTAATTTTTACTCCAACCATCCTATGGGACTTGTCAAGCACATATCTTTTACCCGTGATAGATCATGGTTCATTGTTCACTCAGTACAGCTTGTCTGTAAGGCAGCCCGGGACCCACTCGAACGCTCATCTGCCTACCTTCCAGGAAAGCCGAAATTCATTTCAGTACTTGGTCTGAAACGTCGTAGGATTCCAGTGAAAAGAAAAACGACAATGCGGTACGGTGTCAAAGGATTTAGGAAAGTCAATGAACAAAACTACCACCGCCTGTGCTTGATTCATAGCCCCAGCCCAGCACTCTCGTGCTATCAACATTTTAGTCAAACAAGAGTAGCCTCTACGGAACCCACGTCGTGGTGTGCTGAGCAAACTGAACTTAGCCAAGTGCTCCTCCAGAGCATGTTTTGCCAACTTCTCTAATGCTTTAATTAATACACTTGTTAGGCTAACCGGTCTATACTTTCAGGTTACGTGCTTATCACCATTTTTGAAAATAGGGCATACGATAGCATCTTTCCAATCGACAGGTAAGGCGCAGCTATGAAAAGATTTCCTAACAAGACACGTAATCTGTTCACACAGCAACTCAGCTAGCTCGTACAAAAGCATAGGGTGGAGGAGATTTAACCCGGCAGCTTTAGTGGGATTCCGGTCACGTAGGAGCTTGAATACCTGACCTTCTGAGATGAAAAGGTCCGTAGGAAAGTTGTCCACTGGGGTCTTTGTCTCTAAGTCGATATTCGACAACGGAGATTCATGAACAAACGACCTTGCATATTCAAATTTGTAATTTTGGTAGTTCGGGAGGCTTGTTTCTTTGTTATGTTGTCCCCCGAGCTGGGCAGCTTGATTGCGAACGTTTCACCACCATTCGATGTGGCATCTTCAGTGCAGGATTGATAGCAGTCAGGTAGCAGGAGCTGGTAGAAAGCAAACACAATAAGAACGCAGTGTAATTGAACTAACTAATCAATATCATCGACGCATGTAACATCCCCTGCTCTCTTGCAGAAAGTCATACACCGTGAACGATGCGTTCAATAAGTTTTGGTACACTTTGAGATTTGCGAAGTGGTGTGCAGTTTGTTGTTTGCTTCGTATCCTGAGTGGTTTGTTCCACCGTCGGCTGGACTGAGTCAGAGATATTTTCTTCACTTGCTTGTGTTTCTACAAAACAGGGACGTAGGTGATCTGAATGCCGCCTCAAGACTCAACTATTTACCTCTAGGTCAGCCTGGGTACCATCACTTGTGACCACGGTCGCGGGCTGCCATGACTGTTCGTGTGGAATTCGTGTATACACATGATCTCTCGGTTAGAAGATAACATCGTGCTCTCTATCTAACGTAGCTGTTTTGTTTTGTTTTGCTTCTATTTGCGCTCGACGACTAGGAAATAATAGGCATAAGCTAGTATGAAGTGTTCTACCGAACATCAGTTCTGCAGGGGATTTAACCGCGGCTTCTGTCGGAGTTATTCTGTAGGCAAAACTAATCGATCTAATCGCGTATGTACAGGTTCCGATCACTGCTATAGCAGGCCTCTTGTTATCGGCTGCACCGCCTTTCAAGTAATCCATTTGATACAGGTTGACATGAGACTGTACGCACGAGTTGATTGCCATTGTTCTGCATAAACCTCTCAAACTCCTTACTGGTAAAACAGGACCCATTACAAACAGTTTCAGGTATTCCGAAAACCGCAAACGATGATCGCATCTTCGAAATGGTTGATTCAGCCGTGGCTGAGACACTGGATAAACATTGATACATTTGGAATATACATCAATTATCAACTGGAAACATGTTTCCTTCAAAGGACCAAAATAGTCTGTATGGATACGCTGCCAGAGCCTATCAGGCCAACGCCAAGGATGTGTTGGACCTAGAGGTTAGTTTGACTGATATTATTTTCAGAGATCGCATCTTTTCAGGTAGTTTTCAATTTCGGTATCTAAACCAGGTTCCCAGCAATAGCCGCGTGCAAGAGCCTTCATTCGGGCAACACCAGGTACCATGCCTCACTGTCAACCTTGCTTGGCTCAACTATCGACCGTGATCTCGATTCGCATTGGGCGCATATCAAAGATGCTTTTTTTTCCTCCAGTATCGACACTTGTGGAGTTACCCGTCATCCACCGAAGCATAGGATTTCCGCCAACTCCTTGTCGCTGATGGACAGACGCCGCTTGCTCCCATCGGATTCCAGACACAGTGAGGAACGCCAAGACCTTGGTCGAGAGTTGCGCAGGAATCTGAAAATGGACCGCAAAGCTTGGTGGTGTGAACGTGCTAGGGAGATGGAGCTTTCTAGTCTCTCTGGTAATACCAGAAAACTCTTCCATCTCATTCGAGTCACCGAAGGTGTTCGATCTGGTATAAGTGAAACAATATGCGAAGAGGATAGCACCTTAATCACCAATCTTCAACGACGGTTGGAGCGATGAGCCGAACATTTTGGCTCGCAGTTTTGTTGGCTCCCAGCTCCATCTGCTACCTCTGGAGCTCGCGCTGGGGCCGAGTGGTCTACCCCCACAGATCCTCCCTCTTCCCAGGAAATCGAACATGAGCTCCGGCACATGAAGCGTTATAAAGCCCCCGGCCCTGATGATCTTCCTCCGGCTCTATTTAATGATGGTGGCGCATCGTTGGTCTGAGAACTTACCTGTTTGTTCTCGAAAATTTGGTCGAAAGAGAAAGTTCCGTCACCTTGGGGTGAATCGATAGTCGTCCCCATCTTCAAAAAGGGCCTGCACACAATCTGCTCCAACTACAGAGGAATAAGTTTAGTCCCCTTCTTTTGCAAGCTGCTGGTGTCCATCATACTTCGCATGCTATCCCCAACACGCGAATCGTTGCAACGAGAAGAACAAGCTGTGATTCGCCCTGGTCGCGGCTGCATCGATCAAATCTTCACACTTCGCCAGATCCTCGAACTCCGTCATGTGTATCAGAGGCCAACAATTGCTGTGTTGCTGGATATCAGTGCAGCTTTCGATTCTGTCGATCGTACAGTACTGTGGCATTGTCTACTGAGGAATGGTGTCCCCGAGAAGTTCGTCTGCATACTGCGCGCTCTCTATGGTCTGACCTCGGGCACAGTTACGACTTATGGCAAGCATTCGCCTACCTTTGTGGTCACCAGTGGAGTTCGACAAGGATGCCCTATCTCTCCGTTCCTATTCAACTTTGCCATTGAGGATGTCTTGAAGAAAGCTCTAGGCAATTCGTTGCACGCTGGCGTAGAGCTCCTCCTAGGTAGTCGAGTTGTTGATTTGGATTATGCTGATGATATCGTCTTGCTGGGTGACGATCCACACGTCGTGCAACTTGCATTAAACCGCTTGGCGATTGAAGCATCAAAGTACGGTATGTACTTTTCGCCATCCAAATACAAGGCTCTCTTCCAAGACTGGCAGATGCCTCTGCCTGCACTCACGCTTGCAGGTGTGACACTGGAGGTTGTGGAGAGCTTTGTCTACTTGGGAAATTGCATCACTGCTGGCGGGGCTGTTGATGACGAGATTTCGATGCGCATCTCGAGAGCAGGCCTCACTTTTTCTAGGCTGAGGCATTTGTGGCGTCGCCACTACATTCGTCTCTCCATCAAAGGGCGGGTCTACTGTGCGACTGTTCATGCTGTACTGTTTTACGGATGCGAGACCTGGCCCATTCGTAAAGATGACTTGCGCAGGCTATCCGTCTTCGAGCACCGCTGTCTGCTGTTCATTGCCCGTGTTTGGTGGCAGCACCACGTAAGCAATGTGGAAGTTAGACAGCGTGTCTTGGGACGTGGAAGCCACTCGCTCGAGGAGCTCATCTCACTGCATCAACTGCGGTGGTTGGGACACCTATTGCGCATGCGTGTCCAGCGTTACTCCCGTCGTGCGTTGTTTGCACTGGCTGGACAGGGCTGGAAGAGACGGTCTGGTGGACAGCCTACATCATGGAGAAGCCGCATGAAAAAGTTGACGAAACACCTGGTCTCGGCCGGTTGTTGTCGACTACCTGGTTGGGGTCCGAGAGATGGGAATACTTGCTGGTTGAAGACCTTGGAAGCCATGGTTCAAGATCGATGTCAGTGGCGGACGTGTGCATCAGTTTGTTGCGGTGTCTCTTCTACCTCCCCCTAAAAAAGAGCAAACTGAAAAAAAATTTCAAAAATTGTGAGTGGTAAAATAGACAAAAAAGCATTTGTTGTTGCTCTTTTCTTATTCTTCATATTCTCTTCCTATTCAGCCATGGTTCCGATGGCACAACATCAGTACCACAGATTGTGTATTATATATATATATATATATATATATATATATATATATATTCCGCCTAAAATGCGGTATGGTGAAATTCTTCTGAGTGCTTTCGCATCGCGTGCCCTAAAACCAGCCGAAAAAATTACTCACAACTTGATCGAGAAGCCACGTAAGCTATTTTTGGTGTCAAGAAATTTCACCAGTATATTTGGGGCAGTCCTTTTGAGATTTAAACAGGTCACTAACCGTTGAAATCCTTGTTGAGTTAATCCAAGGGAATCCATCAACTTTTTTCACCTAGAATGCAACGTTGGGCTCTAATCCTTGGTGCGTATGAATACCATCTCTTACATCTCAGGCTCTAACAATTGTACGGCGGATGCCATCAGTCGGTTACCGCACGCGACCCACGTAGGGCCAGTAGAGGAACCGATGGAATTATTTCATTTGATGCAGTACCTCTACACTACCCATTTGACATGTGACGTCATGCGTCGATGAACCGATCGGGATCCTAAATTAACCTCCGTGATACATTTCACGAAGCTGCGCTGGCCTAATAGAATTCTGGCTAAATTAAAACCTTTTGGTCTTCAGAAAATTGTGCATTATATACACGATGGTTGATTATTTTGGGGTCCGTGTTTGATTCCCCCGCCGAAAGCGCACTCCTTCATTAAAAGGGAACTTCACAATGGACATCCAGATATATATATATATATATATATATATATATATGTGTGTGGATGTCCGGCGGGAGAGCCTATGGTGCGCTGAGGCTGGTGGTGGCTAGATCCTGACAGATGGTCTACCCACTGCTGCTACTGTTGCGCCATAGTCTCATGTCCTGGGCGCCTCCACCTGGCGACCGCTGGGTGGGAGTTAGGTTTCGCCCTTCTCCCTGCTAAGATCCAGGACACCAATCCGCATGAGTCAGCTAACTGACCATGTGCTAGACCCGCTGCCTTTCGGGTGTTCATTTAATCGAAGGCATTGGCTGAGGACCCGAGTCGTTCTCCTGTTAGGTGTGGGCGCCCTGACAGTATCCTAGTCCATCCTCTTCGGAGGTTAGGAAGTGGTCGATGGCCCACTTCCCGTAAAACCTAACCATGGGAGACAACAGGTTTACGGGTTATATTCTCAAAGCTCGATTGGCGTAGAGCACGAGTGCCACGCATTGTCTCTGACGGTGGAAGGACACCTCCGGGTGTTCAATGGTTTGCTACTGCCCGCCTCAAGCCAGGCAGCCCCTGGTCAAATTGGTGCAAACCCGCCAAAACCCACCTGCGTCTGGCCGTGGTCGCAGGTGCGTATCCAATTACGGTCGCAAAACATATGATAACTGTTCCAGAACCTCAAAGGCTGCGTGTGACGGCCGTAAAGCAGATCCCAATCTGTCACTGCATTCACATTCCCGAGCTGGATCTGCTCTCCACTGCCTTGTGGGTCAGGCTATTGAGCCAAAGGCTCCGGGTGGAGTCCCTCAAGCAAACCTCCAAACCACCCACTGCCTTGTGGGTCAGGCTTTTGAGCCAAAGGCTCCGGGTGGAGTCCCTCAAGCAAACCTCCGAAGCACAACGACCACCTCGCGTGCGATTGCCCACCAATGCAATCGTATGCCTGCGCACAAAGTACTCAGCATCGGGTGCTGGAACGTGCGCACACTACTGGACCGGAACTCCAGCGAGCGCCCGGAGCGACGCACTGCACTGGTCGCAATGGAGCTGGCGCGCTACCACATCGATATTACGGCGCTCAGTGAAACTCGGCTCGCTGAGCAAGGTAAGTTACATGAAGCAGGTGCTGGTTACACATTCTACTGGGTGGGGAACGCCGCCTCAGCACCACGTGAACATGGGGTCGGATTTGCAATATCCGACCGCCTGAATGGCCAGCTGGTGGGTGAACCAACGGGCATCAGTGCGCGGCTGATGACTGTTCGCCTACGACTCGGAAGAGGTAAGTTTGCTACTTTTATAAGCATGTACGGTCCGACCACGTGTTATCCTGAGGATACTCGCGCACACTTCTACACTCAGCTATCCTCCGTGATACGGTCTGTGCCGAAGAGCGACCGACTATTTCTGCTGGGTGATTTCAACGCGCGCGTTGGGCGTGATGCATCAGCGTGGACAGATGTTATCGGTGCGCATGGCATTGGTTCAGCGAATGCGAACGGGGACAGGCTGCTCTCACTGTGTGCCACTCACGGCCTGACGATCACGAACACTCGGTTTGCACTGAGTGCGAGTGATATAGCAACTTGGACGCACCCACGGAGTGGTCACGCTCCCATGCTCGACTATGTCATCGTACGTCAGCGTGATATGCGTGAAGTGCGCATGACACGTGTACTGCGTGGAGCTGAGTGTGGCACTGATCACAAATTGGTTCGGACCAAACTGTACATATATTTTCGTAAATCGATGTATTGCACTCCCGCCGTGAATCGGCGTAAATTTAACATTCTCTCGGTACTGTGGCGAAACGTACTGAGCTGGAGAAGGCGATGGCTGCACGCCTGTGTGGTGATGTGGACTGTATAGCCACAGTGGGCGACCTGTGGCACCACATTCGCGACCAGGTGACAGCTGCTGCGGAGGAGACCATCGGGCGCGCAAACTGTAAGCGGCCTGATTGGTTTGATGACAACAATGTGACGATTGACGCATTGGTGTCAGAGAAGAATGCAGGATTTGCTGCACATGTTGCAGACCCCAGTGACTTGGGAAAGAGTAGTCAGTTTCTCAAACTTCGACGGCGACTGACCCGAGAGCTCCGTCGCATGAAAAATGCATGGTGGACGGAGAAGGCAAAGCAGATGGAATGCTACGCCGAACGCCGTCAACACAAGGAATTCTTTGACTCCATGAAGGCTATGTATGGACCGAGATTGGGGCCGCTGAGGACACTGAGCGATGGTAGTTCAGACGCTACCTGCACCCAGACTGCAGACATAATGCAGGTCTGGCGGAAACACTTTGACTGTCTCTTGAACAACCGTTCAGAGATCGACTGGCCTACATTGAACGGCCTGAAGCAGCACGATGTGAAGACGGATCTGGCGGATACGCCGACACGGGATGAGACGCAGAGAGCACTTGCTCAGCTGCGAAACGGCAAATGTGCCGGAGGTGACGGGATCCCACCTGAAGTGTTGAAACACGGTAGACCCGCGTTGTTGACTGCGCTGCACCACTTGGTGCAACGCGTGTGGATTGAGGAGAAGGTGCCTGCTGAGCTGAAGGATGCCCTTGTGCTACCACTGTACAAGGGCAAAGGGAGCAAGCAATGTTGCACGAATTATCGTGGCATCAACTTGCTGAGTTGTGTGGGCAAGGTGATTGCCCGAATCCTGCTCAATCGCCTCGTGAGTCAGATTGTGGAATCAAACGTGGCGGAAGAGCAGTGTGGATTCCGTTCGGGTCGCGGCACTATAGATATGGTGTTTGCGGCTCGTCAGTTGCAAGAGAAGTGCAGAGAACGACACCGGCCATTGTACTCGCTTTTTGTTGATTTCACCAAAGCATTTGATACGGTGAACCGCGAGGCACTGTGGCTGGTGTTGGGTAAGTTTGGTTGCCCGCGTAAGTTTGTAAGTTTAATTGAATGTCTGCACAGTGGTATGCGAGCGAGGGTGCAGCTGAGTGGAGAGACCTCTGATGACTTTACAGTTGTCTCTGGTGTGAAGCAAGGCTGTGTGTTAGCTCCTGCCCTGTTTAATATCTATCTTCATGCAATGTTGTCTTGTGCTTTTGATGCGGCTTGTGCTAACGGTGTTCGTGTGGAGCACCATATTGATGGTGGGTTGCTGAACATCCATCGTTTCGATGCGAGAACTCTAGTCTGTGAGACAACTATCCGTATGTTGCTGTTTGCTGACGACTGTGCGTTGTTTTCACACAGCGCGGATTGGTTGCAGCACATGACTAGTGCTCTGGCTTCGACAGCGGCCAAATTCGGGCTCACCATCAACACAAGCAAAACTGTCTGTCTCTTTCAGCCTTCCCCGGAGGTGCAATCTTCAATATTGCCGCAAATCAGCATTGGTGCTGAAGTATTGGAAACCACCTCCCGCTTTTGCTACCTTGGGAGTGTGTTGTCGACTGATCAGCAGCTACACGTTGAGTTGCGTAATCGCGTGTCGAAGGCGGCAGCGGCATTCGGGAAGCTTGAGTACCGAGTGTGGAACAACCATCAGCTTACCGCTGACACGAAGCTGATGGTGTACAAATCCATGGTACTGTCCGTTCTTCTATACGGCAGTGAAACGTGGACGATGTACCGTCGGGATGTGCGATATCTCGAGCGGTTTCACCAGCAGTGTCTGCGACGAATTTTGCGGATCGGCTGGGGCGCCAGAGTTGCAGACACGGAAGTGTTGCGCTGAAGTGGGATGTATGCAGTGGACGGCATACTTTTACTGCGACACCTGAGATGGCTCGGTCATGTGAGCCGTATGGATTCGACGCGGATACCGAAACAACTGTTATACGGTCAGCTGAGTATTGGGAAGCGGCACGTGGGGAAACCAAAGTTACGTTACCAGGACATGATTAAAGTGAGCCTCACACGTTCTAATCTTGATTGCAGATCATGGGAATCGAAGGCGGTTGATCGTGGTGCATGGCGCGATCTAATCACGAAGGCAGTTGCCGAAGTGCGGGAGAAATCCCTCATGCATGCAGAGAAGAAGCGGCAGTTGCGGAAGCGACAAGCACCGATGGATTGTACTCCATCGACATCAAGCACATGGTGCTGTAGCATATGCGGTCGCGAGTGCCTGCATCAGGCAGGCCTAGTGATTCATGAGCGAGGCCACTCGGGACCGCTACTGAAGCGACGACGGGTCCTGCAGAGAAAGTAGGCAGAACCGGCGCAGTGTTTGTAGGTACGCTGCATTCGATTTACTAACCGCGTGCTTGCATGCAATGTCTCTTTATTTCAGGTGGTGGGTTTTCGGTTCTCTCCTAATGCCTTTCTCATATAAATGTCTAGTGGGCCATGCGCTGTGCCATTTGGGGCCACTACAGAAGCGACGACGGGTCCTGTAGAGAAGTATTCGTAACCGGCGCAGCGTCTGTACATAAGCTGCATTCATTTTACTAGCCGCGTGTTTGCATGCTAAGTCTCTTTATTTCAGGTGGTGGGTTTACAGTTTTTACCTTAATGATTTTCTTTCTCATATAAATATCTCCCTGTACTCTATTCCATTAACTTGCACACATCGCCTAAGCCAATTGTATTCGAGTTCCATAACATTTTTGTGTTCGTGGCATATCGTGAACTATACTTCCTGACCTCCTGCACTTAGCTAGGATTTGTTTGTAAACAACTTATTACGTATGCTATTTAATTAAGGTTTATGTCACCGGTTCCTTATGCATTAATCGAGTTTTTCTCTTTTTCTCTTTTTCTTTCTCTGTCTCTCTCTCAAGTGATTGGCTGTTGTTTTGATATCCCCGGTGTGGATGCGCTTGATGTGCATGTTGACAAGGTGCCTATCTGTCTATTACCCACTACCTCGTCCATACTGGCTCCAGGAGACAGTTGGTCGTTGCTGGAGGGGACGGGGTGCACGGTCCTTGTGGCCGTGTTAGGATCAAAGAGTGGTTCCATGCAGTCAGTGTGGAGCGGACTACGGTCCAGCCACCACCTTGTGTGCGGTTGATTCCCAAATACAGTTTGCTTGTGTTTGCCTGTGAAGGAGTGTGGGCCGGCTCCGTTGATGAAACGTGGCTCCCATCCGCATGCCTCCCGGTCTTATTCCTTCGGGTTTGCACTGGATATGGGGTGTGTGGTTGGAGCTGTGGGTGGTGCAGCGCAAGCCATCAATGGTCCCTCTGTGGGCGCAGGCGTCCTATGGCTTGCCACAGTGACAGGCAAATCCGAAACCGGATGCCGCCAACCATGTATGAGGCTGCACCAGCGCAATCCATCCATGTTCCCTCTGTAGGCGTAGGCGTCCTGTGGCTTGCCACAGTGACAGGCAAATCCGAAACCGGATACCGCCAACCATATGGATGTCCATTGTGAAGTTCCAAAAATAACTTACGTGGCTTCTCGATCAAGTTGTGAGTAATTTTTCGGCTGGTTTTAGTGCACTCGAGGCGAAAACACTCAGATGAATTGCACCATTCCGCATTTTATGGCACAAAACTTCTCAGACTCCGTACGTAGAAGCATCACCCTGCATGATCCTTGGCTTTTTCTAGCGTAATGAACTAAAACTGACGCTGATGCTAAACAGTGTTTAGCACGAGTGAAAATGGGTTGATGGTCATGATTCCGCACTCACGGGGTGTTTTTAGGTAGTAGTGCGTTTAAAGGAGTTAAAATAGTTGATGCCCCTGGTAGAAAACCAACATAGTATGGTGGATTTTCGCCTGGTAAGCTTTTTCCCTATAAAAGCCACAAATGTCCATTCAACAACACTGCGACGTGGCGAATGTGACTCGCCACTGAATAAAGTCACTGCCCACAACTACATACTGACAAGTCGACTAGAGTCATATTTCAATATTGTCTTGACACGTACAAGACTAAGATACCCTTTAGCTACATCTACAGTTTTCACTACATTTATAGTGCTTTGACTATTTGTACTATGCACACTTGAATCCAAAATATCGTAAGTTATTGACGACTTTATTTCTCATGATTATTTCTATAATTTCCGTAGCCTGTACAACTTAAGGTTTACTGCCGATTACATACATAGCAATGTGTCTGTTGCACAACATAGTTGCTTGTAAATGTTCATCATGCCTGATTCGGTGTGCCCCGATAACTTCAAGAATAAACTATTTTAACCTTATATGATTTGCACCGGCCAGTAGACGAATCATTAAAAAATTGTTTGCCTCAGACTGGTGTTCTTGATGCATCACTGAGAATGTTCCGCATTTGGAAACGTGCTAAGCCGCCTCACGTTGTCAAGGACCTTAATCAGTTCCTAAAGTTTTCCACACAGCTTGCTGAAGCCAACATTTATGTTCGTTTTTTGGATGACTGTATGAATACTCGTGAATACCCAACCGCATTTTGGAAATATCTTCACCGAAACCGTATTTGTCGGAACTCTAAAACCCTTCGTCGTCACGCGCTAAACCAGCGCGATACTATCTGTGGTAAAATACCTGAACTTCAACGAAACATCGCCCAGAGACAATCCAGTGTTGACGCACTAATCCCAGAGGAAAATCAGCTGTTTTTGGATTATGTTCAGCAGATCATAGACAGAAGAGTGCAGAAAAAACGTGATGCTTTGGCACGGTCACTAAGCCCTATGAAACCACTGGTTGCCTTCCCAACCCATCCAGAAAAGTATGTCCATACTTATTCTAAGTTGGTCCTTTCACCTGAACTGCTTTGATGTATTGTCACTCGGTTCCGAATTCTGTTAACCCAAAGGTAACGAACGACAGCTAGATTTCGAGACCCAATTCGAAAACTTGCTGGCAAAATGCATGATCTAGCCATGCTATCAACTGATGCGCGCAAATGCTTTAAATCCGCATTGGTTAGTTATTGTTACCAATATCGTAAATATCAGGCAAATCAAGGTGGCCTGAATATACGTGAACATCTGACAGCCCTAAACGATTTGAAGAAGAACAAATACATAGTCATATGCAAGCCCGATAAAGGTAGTGGTATAGTTATAATGGATAGAAGTGATTACACTTCAAAAATGAACCAGATTCTCCAAGACCAAACAAAGTTTTCTGTAAAAGTGGGCGAGAAGGACCAAACGGACAAGGAGGAGAAAAACCTGACAATGTGCCTAAAAGATCTATGCACCCGCGGGTTAATACCTGCTTGCATGTTTTAAAGTTTATGACAAGTTGGAACATCTATACCGCGAAAGTATGGGCTCCCAAAAGTTCATAAAGAAGGTGTACCTCTGCGGCCAATATTGTCCATGACAAATTCAGTGTACCATCCCACAGCGCAGTGGTTAGTAGAAATGTTGGAACCCATAAGAAAGCGAATTGCTCACATAGTGTGCGTGGTAGTTTTACATTCGTACAACACATTAAAGATGGGAACCTAAAAGAGAAGGAAACGTTCTCACTAGACGGAACTTCACTATTCACGAATGAACCGCTTCTAGAAACTATAGAATACTTATGCAGCTATGTGCGCGACAACGATATTCATCTAGGTATGCTGTTACCTAGCCTGAAGAAATTACTGCTGAGATGCACTTACTATGTCCAATTCGTTTACAACGGCAAGTATTACCGGCAGAATGATGGAGTCACAATGGGGTCTCCACTTGGACCAGTTCTGGCGGATATTTTTCTTGCCAAACTAGAAAATAAATCATTGAGTCCACTCATAAACCGTTTCGACCTGTACTAGCGCTATATGAACGATGTCTTTTGTGTGTAATAAGGCTTTAAGTGTGGAAAATAAAGTGGTTGAGTTCAATAATGTGCACCCGGCAATCAAGTTCACATACGAAGCTGAACAAGAGGGCTAGCTCTCCTTTTTGGATGTACACCTGAGTAGGCGAACTGATAATTCCCTAGTAAAGAGGATCAACAGAAATAAAACACGGACCGGCCAATATACAAACTTCAGTAGTTTCGTGCCGCTTAAATACAAGCGCAACTTAGTGCGTTGTCTCACGTCGACGGCTCGAAAGATCTGTTCTGAAGATGCTCTAGACGATGAAATGAAATCCATACAGAACACGCTACGTGAAAATGGTTATCCGGATAGATTTATACAGCGCAACATGCAGCTCAACATAACATCGGAAGTTGAGCAAGTAGCTGAAAAGAAACCTCTCTTCATTCGTCATTGTTTTAAAGGCGATACAATTGCGGAGCTTATAACAAGCAAACTGACGCAGTTAGTAAGGAACAAATTCCCAGTTGCGGAACTGCGGTGTATATTTGCCACCAAACCGCTTATTCCTTTTTGCAATAAGGACAGACCGTCGAAGCTGACCTCCTGTTACATTGTCTATCGATTTGAGTGCAACTGTGGTGCAACGTACATAAGTCGAACAGCTCGCCAGTTGTAAGATCGCATTAAGGAACATAGTCCTAAATGGTTTGCGAACCGAGGCACTGGAGTTTTGGCAAGCGGAATTCTCTCCCATCTATTAAAATCAGGTCACAGCGTTAATCTTCCGAATGCATTTACTGTGGTTTACCAGGTCCCCTTGAACAATTTGTAGGAGCGCTGACTAGGTGCGGAGTCCGAAAATAGCCATGTCCCGTCGTCCTTACTGGATGTTAGAAAGAAAATCTTATTGGTATCCCAATGATATATTTTGGGGGGCTCCCGAAAATACACTACGACAGTTAGGCAGAAAGATTGCACGGGGAAAACACTGGTGGTAGTTGGCTAGATGGTATGAGCCAGAGTTCAAACCAAGTTGTCTACTGATTGTATGCACATCAATAGCTTTTGAATGATGTGGTTAGAGAGTCACATGATTGTGGCTAGTATCTTCCCTGTGCGAAGAGAAATAAGCTAAAAATAGCAGAATAAGTTAAAGCTCCTACATACCTCCCCACCAGTGCGGTAACCGCACGGGGATAAGCGACCAGAAGTAAAAAACCCGGTGGGAATTGCCGGGAAAGCTGACCTCTACCTGATACTGTGTCGCTTAAAATGCCCGAGGCTGAGGCACAGCAGGCATGCAGGTAAAGTTGTTAGGTAAGATACAATGAAAATGTGGGAGCAGAATGTTGAAGTGCAACAAGGATGTTTAAGTTGCAGGTGTTGTCCGACGCAATCCTTCTGTCCTTTGTAGACATGAGAATGTTCTCATTCGTGCTAATGGTGTTCTTTCCTTTCCTGACAAACACTGGAAAGCGACAAGCATGAAAGAAAACTGGCAGCAGGTAGTATAACACGATAGCCAGCACAGCAAGTTGTTATTCTCAAGATGTCTAATACGCTAGACGGTCTGGAAAATGAACTTTTCTACCTGACCGTGTTTGCCGTGCACTAGTCTCTTTTGGCTTAGCTTTAGATGTTGATGATTGAGGATCATTTTCAAAGTGCTTTGATGACTACTGCGTACATATGGCGTTTTTAGAACCTGTCGATTGTTGTTCACAAGGTTGTTCGAAATACGCTGCCTTGAGTCCTTCTACCGAAACTACATCGACTTTACCATTCCTGTTGGTCATATGATGTTTTGCTGTTCTAGCGATCACCTCAAATGGCCCTTCGTACAGTGGCTGTAGAGGCCTGCGGACTGCAACATTTCATAGCCACACATGTGAACAAGTTGTCAGCTCTTTTGGTATATAACACTTGTTAGTTTGTGCGCGTGTTGCAGTAAAATGCAGTTCACGTATGGATGAACGTAAGCGATGAACAAAGTTTGAGGGATCTAGAGCGTTGACGTCGATTGGTTGAACGAGGTCAGCCGGGAGCTTTAGCGTGGTACCGTATACCAGCTCCGCGGCAGAGCAACCTAAATCAGCTTTAAACGTCGTTCGTAGACCTAATAGAACCAGCGGTAAGTTTTCTGTCCAACGGGTAGTGTCAGAACATGCCATCAAAGATGTTTGAGGTGGCGGTGAAAACGTTCGACTAACCCGTTCGCTGTTGGATGGTACGCGGTTGTTCTTATTCGTTTAGCTCCGAGGATAGTAGTGAGTTCTCGAAGGAGGGTTGATTCAAATTGCGCACCGCGATCCGTTGTTATGGTGGATGAGACACCATAATGTGCGATCCAATGAGCCACAAAGTTATCTGCTACCGTCTCTGCGGAAATGTCCGCGATGGGTACTGCCACGGGCCAACGAGTGTAACGATCGATCCAAGTAAGTAGGTACTTAAATCCACTCGACGGCGGCAGCGGACCGACGGTGTCGATGTGCACGTGACTAAAACGAGAATCGGGAGTGGTGAACTCGCCAAGAGGTGCCTGTGTATGGCGGTGCACTTTTGAACGTTGACATGGGAGACAATTCCTCACCATGATCTGCATGTCTTTGTTCAGTGCCGGCCACACAAAACGGTCGGAAATGAGTTTGCGCGTTGCACGGATGCCTGGATGTGATAGACCATGTAGTGAATCAAAATGATTCGCCGATAGGTCGGTGGAACTACAGGTCGCGGCTTTCCTGTGGAAACGTCACACATCAGAACATCCGAACTATCAGGAAGCTGAATGGGTTTCACCTGTAGATTGGTTTCGTGCAGTTGTTGAAGAAACTGCTTATCCTGATGCTGTGTTGTGGCTAGTTCATGAAGATCAATGGGGGAATGCTCAAGGAGGGTGTTGATTTCCGCCCGTGATAGGGCATCTGCTACGGTGTTGTTCACACCGGACAAATGCCGAATGTCGGAGGTAAATTGGGAGATATAATCTAGTTGTCTAGTTTCTCGTGGGGAAAGTCGATCAGAAGCAGAACGCAGTACATACGTTAGCGGCTTGTGATCGGTGAATATCGTGAATGTACGCCCTTCCAAGTGATGTCGGAAATGACGCACATTGAGATAAATAGCTAGGAGTTCTCTGCTGAACGTACTATAACGTCGTTCCGCAGGTTGCAGTTTCTTAGAGAAAAAGGCAATTGGATACAATTCACCTCCCTGTCGCTGTTGGAGCACACCACCTACTGTTGCATCTGAAGCTTCCACCGTTTACTGTAACGGAGCCTTAGGCTCAAGATGCACGAGGAACGTGGCAGTTGCTAGCTGATGTTTTAGATCACTGAATGCCCGCTTGGCTGATTCTGTGAAGCTGAATGATTTGGCATCTAATTTGAGTAGCTAGGTAAGTGGCTGGGCTAACTCAGAACAGTGTGGGATGAAACGTCTGTAGAAGTTAACCATGCCTACAAACCGACGTAAATTTTTGAGGGAATCGGGGATAGGGTATTCAGTGATGGTTGTCACTCTGTCGGGTAGGGGTGTAATTCCGGCGGAGGAAACACGGTGACCAAGAAAGCCTACCGTATCAACACCAAACTGACTCTTGGAGGCATTGATAACCATCCCATAATGCGCAAATCGCTCGAACAGTTGTCGCAGATGACGCAAGTGTTCGTCATGGTTATAACTTGCAACCAAGACATCGTCAATGTAGACGAAGACAAAATCGAGCTCACGAAGAACCTGATCCATAAAACGCTGAAATGTTTGAGCTGTATTGCGGAGACCAAATGGCATTCGCAAGTACTCAAATAAGCCAAAAAGTGTGGTAACGGCAGTCTTATGAACATCCTGAGGATGGACAGGGATTTGGTAATACGCTCGTGCTAAGTCTATCTTACTGAACACTTGTTTTCCGTATAGCGAGGAAGTGAAACCCTGGAGATGCGGAATGGGCTACCTGTCTGGGACGGTGATAGCGTTTAGTCCCCGATAATCCCCACAAGGTCTCCAATCCCCATGCTTGTTTTTCGGGACCATATGTAGGGGCGATGCCCATGTACAGCTGGATAGACGTATTATGCCTAATTGTAGCATATGGTCGAATTCAGTCTTCGCTACGGAAAGTTTATCGGGCGCTAAACGCGGCGGACGATGGTAGACTGGACTACTATTGTCGTTATCCTATGGACGATCTCATGTTTGACATCACCGGGTTGGTATCCAGGCTTTGTTAAGCTGTTAAACTCTCGTAACAAATCCAAGTACTTTGGAGTGGCTCGTGGTGGGGCAAGCTGCGGACTCATAGACATAATGGACCCTTTGAAACCAGCCCGAGATATTGGCGTTAGGCCATCAATGATTTGGCAGCGTTTGGGATCGACAATAATGCCATGATGCTGGAAGAAATCGAGGCCTAGAATGGCAGTGGGCACTTTGGCTACAATGAAAATCCAAGGAAAAGGCCTACGGAGACCAACGTTCAGCGTGATAGACCGTTCTCCATAGGTTCGGATGGGCGTGCCGTTTACTGCCTGCAGGCTGTATACAGAGCAGTGCCTTAAGTCCTCCGGACGTGGAGGAACCACACTGACTTGGGCGCCAGCGTCTACGAGGAATCGCATGCCAGATCTTACGTCCCACAGATAAAAGAGGCGACCTGGCTCGCATATGCCAACTTGCGTCGTCGCCATTACGAGCTGGCGTGTTCGTTTCCCGAAATGGAAAATCGACACGGCTTTATGCATTTCCGAGCTTTGTTACGGAACCTACGGTGATACCAACAAATGCCACGTGAACGATTAGCGCAGCGAATACGCCGCTGGCCTGACCGAGAATTACGGTTTCGGCGGGTGATGGAAACGGAAGCCAGTTGCTGCTGCAGGGAGTGCACAGCTTTTACAAGCGAGTCGTCAGTTATAGAAGGCGAAGAAATTGAGATCGGGGGCGCTTGTATTTCCATTATTTTATCAGCCATAAGGGCTAGGTCTTTCAAGTCGGTATCCTGCTGAGCGTTAGCCAGTGTTTGTTGTACGTGTGTAGGGAGCCGTTGCAAAAATAATTGCCCAAAGATGGAATTCTCTAGAAGGCTGTCACCTACCAGAGCTTGCATGGCTCGCAATAGTTGCGTAGGAGTGTGATCACTTAACTGTTCTTCTATAAATAGACGTTGCACTCTCTTACGCTCACTAAGGCTAAGCTCGCGAATTAAAAAGTCCCTTAGTTGCTGGTATGTGGGGCCTGCTTTCAGGATATCCTGTGCCAGGAGTAATAATTCAGGTGGGAGCTTAGAGATCACATAATGAACTTTTAAAACATCCCTATGTATGCGATTAATTTCAAAAAGTGACTCGGACTGAAAAAAATAAAGCTGGGTATATTGTATCCAAAATGTTGGTAAACAGCTAGTAGATACGGTGTTAACCTCCCCAGTTTGCTGATCGATCATATTCGCATACATGGAAGCAATAAAAAGAACGACGAAAATGGACACGACTCACCGGATGATGAAAGCTGAATCTGATAAAACGAACTCACGTCGGGATCTCCAATTTGCAGGAGCGCTGACTAGGTGCGGAGTCCGAAAATAGCCATGTCCCGTCGTCCTTACTGGATGTTAGAAAGAAAATCTTATTGGTATCCCAATGATATATTTGGAGGGGGGGCTCCCGAAAACACACTAAGACAGTTAGGCCGAAAGATTGTACGGGGAAAACACTGGTGGTAGTTGGCTAGATGGCATGAGCCAGAGTTCAAACCAAGTTGTCTACTGATTGTATGCACACCAATAGCTTTTGAATGATGTGGTTAGAGAGTCACATGATTGTGCCTACTATCTTCCCTGTGCAAAGAGAAATAAGCTAAAAATAGCAGAATAAGTTAAAGCTCCTACAAATTCAATATGTCAGCTTCTACGAATGCTCGCCACAGCAGAAGCTATTGCGATCCGAATATTCCAACCTCCGCTATGCTCACAAAAGTAGTTTGTTCAAGTGCTAAGTTTGCTCTGGCTGAACAGAAGAACCTAGCCGTCACTAAGACATCGGCGTCGTCATTTTGATTACATAGCACCTATCGATCCGTGTGTATGTGTGTGTGTGTGTGTGTGTGTGTGTGTGTGTGTGTGTGTGCAAGACAGCGACTAATTATCTGCTGTCTAACCATTGACCTACATCTGAACCAATCACCGTGCTTTTACCTTCGTATTTTAACCTTATACGATTTGTAGCGGTCCGTAGACGAATCATTGAAAACAATTGTTTGCCTCATACTGATGTTCTTGATGAATCATTGAGAATGTTTCACCGTTATTGAACTATTTATTTATTTATTTAAGAATGATCCGAGTTCATCAACATTCTTAGGTTGCGGTGCCTGTATACTTGGGGATATTTTAGCCTGCATAAGATGCAGACCTCTTAGCAAGTTTGTAGTCAAGATAATAAACAGTTTGAGAGAAAAATTCACATTTAGATTTTTTCAGTTTTAATCCCTTCACTTCCGAACGTCCCAACATCGTCCGAAGTGTCTTTAACTGTTCAGCATCACTTCGGCCAGAAAGCAGGATATCATCCAAGTAAGCACAAGTGTAGGATATATCTTCACGATGTCATCCACAATCCGCTGGAAGATGCTGGTGGCGGAGTATATTCCGAAAGGAATACAAGTATACTGAAATAGTCTAAAAGGTGTAGTTATGGTGGTTAATTCGCGTGCGTCCACCTCAAGTTCAACTTGAGTATATGCGTGACTAAGTCCAAGTTTAGAAAGATTTCGACCACCGGATAATGTAGTGTACAACTCTTCGATGCGTGGCAAAGGGTACCTTTCCACCTTGGTAGCTTGATTGATAGTTAACTTATAGTCTCCACAGATACGAATAATACCGCCAGGTTTGACTACAGGAAAGATTAGGGTACCCCAACCTGAGTGTTGTACGGGCATAATTACGCCTTCAGATTGTAGCCGTTGTAGTTCTACTTCAACTGTGGGACGCATAGCGTACGGTAACGTTCGTGTTTTGTAAAACTTGGCATTGGTGTTCTCCCGTAGCTTGATGGAAGCTTTAGAATGTTTCAGCTTTCCCAACTTAGTTTCGAATAAAAAAGCAAATTGATTCAACAAATCGTTTAGACTGCTGTCATTGTGCATAACTTCATTTAGCTGCATCGTTTCGGGGAGGTATCGGATCCAATTTCTGCCCAAGAGATTGGGGCTTTTCCCGATACCACGATCAAAGGTAGAGTTAATTACCGTTCGCCGTGCCTGACTTTAACCAAGCACTTTCCAAAGACCCTAATCGGATCTCCCGTGTAGATTTGCAATTTGGAGTCACATGATTGTGAGGGCGGCAGACTCTTAATTGAATCACTGTTTGTGATGGTCCCTGCATCCCCTGTATCCAGTTCCAAATCGATCGGTTCATTCTCGATCATCAAACGAATCGTATATGGAGGGTACTTGTTGGGTGATGCGGTATTCAAGTAGACGGAATTTAGATCGTTGTCTGGATCTTCCAGAACGTTTTTATCCATAAGCGGCAGCTTATTATGGTGCCTCGATTGAGTAAGCTTAATCAGTGGAGCGGATCCCGATCTGCACAGTCGCGCTAGTTGGCCTATTTTACCACGTTTTCGGCAGATGCTTTCTTTGGCACCACTCAGAAACACAAGCAGGTTGCATCTTGCAACGATAGCACACTAACTGTTTTCGAGGTTCACCTGGAGTCCGTGGTTTAGCAACTACGTGAACACCATCGACGACTGGATGGGTAGTGAATTCACATAGCTGGTGCGAGATATTCTCCCTTTGGCAAACGATTAGACAACCATGCTCTCACGTGGTATCTGACTCGTTCAAAAATAACAATATTTACCTTGCACTTCCGTCCAGAGTCCCCGCAATTAAGCACTACCTTTTCGTTTCCTCTTCAAATTTGTCGGGCGGAATTTCATTGTATTTGCACTCGAGAATAAACTGATAGATATGTGCAATGAAGTCCTTGACGCTCTCGTTCGGTTTCTGTACAAGCTTTGAAAAGCAGTATCTCGCAGTATAAACATTCTGTTTCAATCCCCCCAGTATGGTATATTTATCCAAGGTCGATGTAATAGTGTCACACTTTTCTACATGTAATGCAGCAAAATGTCGCTGGCCTTCATCTCCCAGTACTTGTCTGAATAGTCGTGTTTCGTGGGAATCAGAAAGTTAAACCACCGGATTCAAAACAGGCAGTAGTTCTAGGTAGTTAATAAACAATTTCTTCCACCACATCCACTTTGATAAGGTCGGTTTGTCCTTAGCGGAAGACCGAAAATTAACAGGTAAATTAATGATAAGGTTCATCTGGATCCCGTCGCCAATAATACGTAGCAACGAATTCAAGCAAAGCACGCCCCCAGACCGCAGTTAAGTCAGAACATGGCACAGTATGAAACAAAGTGTCTCGGGCGAAGCAGTGAGACGTGGTCCACATAACACACGAGTTAAAGCATGAGTGAGGAACTATTGATTGGTCAATGTGAGGAAAACCAACAGGAACGCGGTGTGGCTAAACTAACTAATCAATATCATCGACGGATGTAACATGCACCAACGGTGAAGGGGTTTGAACATCGATTCGACGCCCTTGGGTTGCAGTTTAAGACCTTCCCGTGAGGTTCGTAACTTCTGCATCTATTTCCTTGACTTCTCACACCTTATTAATATTATTTCCTTATTTACACATTCCCTCCTACTACAATTATAATTATTGTTTTTGTTGATTCCCTTCTCTTACCTTTATTCCTATTCACGTGACCGGTACAGCGGGGACTACTAGTGCAGGCCGTTTGGTTATTTATTGGTTGACGTGGTGATTCGCGAGTATTGATTAGGCTCTCCTCGGTTTCAAACCCATCCTGCGAACTCTATCCTGGTTCAACGGCGCATTAAAGAAGGAACACACATGGAATTTCCTACAGTTCCTGTCCAAATTGAACTTGAATTTGGTCGCTCTACTTTGAAGAACTTCAATCGCATCAATACAGCGTTGGTGCCCGCTTAGATCGAACACTACGTGAGGACTGATGAAGCCTGCTTGAACTTTCCGAACGCCATCGGTAAGAGTCCTAGGTACTGACCTGCACTTTACGAAGTGCACCGAAACCGGTTTCTCTGCGAATTACTGTGCCATACTTCAGTTCGTTTGATATTAGTTCAATTTGGATCTCTTTGCGATATTCCTGGTGCCTCTGTACGTCAGTGACTGAATCATTAGTAACAAGGTGCTTATGCCATTCTTTTACCTTGAGCTCTTATTGTGCCTTAAGAACACAAACCTCAGTACACGCACTATTGTTGGTGGCACAAATAACGGCTTCAGCCTGCATCCATCCATAGCACTCTGCTAAGTGGTACATGGTTGCTTCAGGGCCGTACGATATCGCCCCTCTGCCCATACGATATGGTATACTACTTACTAACAAGACTAGTAGTCAGTGAACATAACTGTTTTCACACGGCTTGGGACTTAGGCATTTGTCCGCTAGTGCTCGAAGCGTTCAGAGGTGTTTAGCATTGTGAATTCACCGATTCTGTTACGACAGTTACACGCCCATACATTACTAATGAAGCGCTATTTAATTTGTGATGTTTGCTGTCACTGATAATTTCTATGTAGAATGTTATCACCTTTCCCGTTTTCCTGGTGCCACTGTTCTGCGTCGAGTCATCGAGCCCTGGAACGTAAGCTGCGGTTAAGGGGCTTGAGCGTCAACTAGATGCTCTTGGGTGGTAACACGAAACTTGTCCTTTTTCCTGGCTACTTCAATCTTCATACTTGATTCTGTTTTTGTACTTTCCCTCACCATTGGTATTATTCTCTTCTTTTAACTGATTTCCCTTACTCTTTAGATTTTTCTTCCTCGCTTACTTACTTCATGTAACTGACATAGCAGGGACAGCTAAGTTAAGGAACATGGGCATTAAATTGGTGGACCATGGTGCTTTTTCGGGTGTTTTCGTTTTAGACCCATCAAGAAGTCGGAACACCCCTATGAACTCCTGGATCGACGACCCGCTCAAGAAGGAACACTTACGGGATTCATCTTATCGTTCCAGTCCCACTTGAACTTGAACTTGCCACATGTATTGTGATTCAGATACTTTTGGCCTTGTGGAAGCTCTCCTTCCGGAGTGTATCACCAGCCCAGTTGCCTTGACAAAGCACGCCCTCCTGGCGAGTAATAACCTGTTGTTACGAAACATTTGCACAGCAATGGAGAAAAATTGCCATACCCGATGTGTACACCCATTTTATTCCGCACTAGCAGGAGTTAAAAAGAACGGGAATTATGTAATATCGCACTAGCTAGAGTTCTCTGATCAACGAGTCGATCGGACTAGTGTTCTATTTGCAGCGTAATCCTGTGTGGATACCGCTTAGACGCAGTCTCTCACATGCTTCCCAAGACGGCAGACTACACTGGGCGACCGATAAGCAGATTTCGTTTGAACGATTAGGCATACTAAGCTCAGCAGTCGATAGCCGCCTACATTCCGAGTTTTCTATATATCCATTGTTTATGTGCAGCATATCCTGTCCGCCATGCCGTTAGTCACTGTGCGAGATCATGCTCCGTCCTTAATCACATAAGATCCAATGTGCAGCAGGGTCTTCAGATGGAGAAATATCACACACAGCAAACAATAATAACAATTAGGTTGATATAGTTGGAGGGCATCCGTTTACTAAACTAAGCGATGCATCTGCCTTCATTTCACCATAAATCTGTCTGTTTAACGCAGATGATCGCGACCTTCGAAATGATCGCGCTAACCCTATTCCTTGCATATATTTATTGATGAGTAGACCTATGTAGGCAGTTGTGTTTGGTAATGTCATTGTCAACTCTGTTCCTACGATTTTATCCTAAATTTTACGTGTGCCACTACGCCTGCCCCCAGTACGCACGTGTGTTCTTTAGCTGTCGTCGTGTTACGATGGTGACATTTCAAATTTTTTCTATCTTATGATCAAGTCAAGCACAATTTTTCCGTCCCGTACTCCATGTCTCTCGCTGATTTTGCTGATTATATAGTTGCAGATTACTTCAATTACAGTCGGTGTTTCCTGGTGCCATAGAATATCACTTCTATGCTCCGTTTACATAAGTGAGAGTGTCAAACCTGATCTGTTAATGCCATGTGGCAGGGATATGTGGCATTCCACTTTTATGTTAGTGGGCATGCGAAGATCATACGTAAGAGGGTGGTGCGTACGAAGAGCTGTTTCAAATGTTTACCGGGCCTAGGTGGCAAATGTGCAGTCACTTGTAAAAGCATAGATAGACGGACCCGAATTTCGTACACTGCCGCCTTACAAATGCGCTTCCAGTGCTAACTTTTACAATTTGAGGCCGATTTGCTCCACAGCATTTAATTGTTTGGGCAACGGAAGATGTGTAAGGGCGAATCGCAGCTTAAATCGATTCCCTCAATAATAAGCTCACCCGGCTTGCTGGTTAGTGAAAGTGTGTTCCCGACTGAGAGATCTGACCAGTCTGTATGGACCGACAAATTCAGTTGAGCTTAAATAAACAAATAAATAAATTGTGTATTCCCGACTAAGTGAGACACGCCTGCGCAGGCATGATCATGTTAAGAGTACAAAATGTGATCAGTTAATGTACAATGGAACAATGGGATTGTTGCATATGTTTATATATGAATGCATGTAAGTTTGCATGTAGGCGTGTTTAGCTTTGTTTATGGGACTGGTAAATGTTTCCTGTTCTTTTGCTTGAATGTTTTTGAAGTTGTCGCCAGTGCTAAATGGATGCTTGCTATCTGTGAACTTGAAGCGATTGTCCGGATAAGCAAAGGGTGACTTTAGTTAGTGGCAAGTCACAACCGCCACGTCACAGTGTTGTTAAGCGGACTTTTGTGGCTTTTTATAAGGAAAAAGCTTGCCAGGCGAAAACCCACCACGTCCTGGAACACTGCCGCCGAACTATTTGCTGGAAGGGGGTAAACCCGAACCACCCAGCTGGCACCACGAGGAGGTTGTTCTGCCAGCCAGCCTTGTCGATGACTCCGGTTGAATTAACTTGTCCAATAACCATGTGCTTGTTGGGTGTGGAGAGTTTGTCCATCAAAGTCCCGCTGTGTTAGACAGCCACCTACATCCACGAAGTAGCAGATACTTCAGGATGCTCATCATCAATGCCATAAGAATTAATAGGAGAATCATTGTTATTGTGTACGGTACATGTTAACCAGCATAATCATGGCTCAACAGTGCGCGGTACACTGAACCATATACTTGGATGTCTGCATGTCAATCATTGAACCAAATATGCTCAAAAATGGCACAGCTCCCATACAACAATGGGCTTGTAGAGTGCAGTATTAAAAACCAGCAGCTTTGGAAACTCTCCACTTTGGATCCGGTCCCAGCGGTCGGAAGAGCTGAATTCGCAGTAGAACCTGGGTGCCACATGGTGAACACTCCGAAACACAACATCGAAGATTTTTGTAGTTTACTTGTCGAAGCGACTGGTAGCACAATCAGTGCTTCAGCTAGCTGCTGCACATCCAAGCTCGAGTGTCTCCTGCGAAACTGAGCACCAGAATTAGCTAACTTGTTTGGATCATCTCATTGGTCACCTGGAAAACGGACAACTTAGGTCTGTCTACAGGGAAGCAACATTACCTGCGGTTGTCGATTTCGTTGCAAAAGTTTCGTCAACAATCGAGGCGACATGATCAGTGCGTTAGTGTGTAGTGGAGTGATGCGGGTCTGATCAGTAACCACCTTTATTATGTTTCACACAAATAGGTTGCAAATGGACACCTGCGAAGGTCATATTTGGTCATACCAGGTGAGTGTGTTCGGCCAAGGATCTAGCTAACGAAGTGGAGCTGATTACCACCACTCTAACAACAAGTGGTTGTCCTCTGACCTTCACTAAGACTCATAGCGAGCTGTGACGATAGAGGAGCGAAGTGCCCATGGTTTCTACAATAAACGCCTTCATGGATTGCCCAATTAGGATTGATATATACAATTAGGACTACCATACATCGATCTCAACCATGCAGGGCACCTTCTATACTGAAAACATTATCAGCAATCGACCCCGGGAACTTCCATTGCCTTCTCAAATGAAGCTCTTCTGATCTGAGCCAACTGATATCTCGCATACTAATTAGTATGTGACTACAGAATCAGTTACGTATGCAGAACTGATAGAATAATGGATTTCCAACCGGGGGAATGTGCAGCAAAATATGTTCGGCGCCGAACTACCCAGAAATCACATCCACCCCAGTTGTAGTGTTCACATAGATCACCAAACGCTTCGGTCAGTAAATACCTATTGATTCCAGGTCATGGGCTTTGCTCAACCCGTCGTTCAAAATTCTGCAGCGCCACACTAATTGTCAATTCCTCCATCACGTCAAGGCTGTCGCAATAAGCCGGATTAAAGTCGTGCCGTTTGTAAGGAGGATTATCAATCAGCTCTAAGTTGCCATGGAAGTATGGGCGAGAATTTTGTTTTTTGCCTCGTTACTTCTTATGTTTGGCTGCAAATCTTACTAGTTGCTTATTTTTTTCCATTGCTCGTAAACTTCGGCCCGAGGTTTGGGATTAGGTGGTTTGAAGAATGATGACATATTTCTCGGGCACTCTTCACCTCAGTAGACATTTTCAAATAACGATTGGATGTTGCCGTTGGCTGCTATCTGTTACCTAAGCTGTATTACCCGTGCCGCCATTAAAGGATTTATGTGTCACATGGAAAAGGGAGTCAGTACATAAGTGGGTGTTTTCGCTTTTCTGTTCATTCCAGTATACCTTAGCAACAGCTGCTTTCCATGATGTCTTGCATGCTTGCATTCAATTCTCATTTTGCACTATCGTTAACCAGAAACAGATTTAGCTGTATAGACACTTAAACAGATGACTCACATATTTTTCTGTAGTTTTCATCCCAGCCATCTTACGGCACTTGTTAAGCACCTGATATTTTGCCTGCGAGAAATCAGATTTTATTATTTAATTTTACTTAAGTAGTGGAGATGTGGTTCTGCTGAATTCTATATGAACCGTTTAACCCAGTTACCACTTCCTGAAAGCTGCGTTCGACTGAACTACCGGTAGCTCTACAGGTTGACTGACGGTTAAGGTTCAGGGCACTGTTGCTAAAGGGGGCACCATGTATTTGTCAAATTGATGAATTGTAAGTCAGCGAAGAGTGAACCGCACTGCGTTACAATAGGTCACTTGGCCACCTCCAAAACCGATATCCACAGTGGACTAATTGGCATAATATTCTGATTGCAAAAGCTGGACCACCGTGCCCAGACTCTCGTAATGCAGTGCGGATGTTCTAGTGCCTTTCCCAGTATGTGGGATCATGTGCATAATCTATTCGCGGTGAATTTCACATTCGATTGAATTGATCGCGCCTGTTTGTGATGTTATCCATCGCTGCAGAACGTTCCACGGATGTTCCTTACAGTCCTTCAATCCTTAAGCTGCATATCTTCAGGACTGTGTGTGATTCTAGGTGAGACGAGTACTTTGGTTCTGCACGGTGAGTTGGCTCTATCATGGTTGATAAGCTTATCCATTATTTTCATTATGTGATCCGGACGTTTTTAAATTGTCATCCGCTGTATGAACAACGAAACAATGGATTTATTACCGATATCATCATCATTACACATAAGCTGAAGTTGAGAAAGGCAATTAAACTATTGTTCCGCAATACATAAGCATAAGACAAACGAACATGCAGTATGCTGAAAATTATAGAATGCTAAAAATAGGCGACGGATTACTCAGGAACATATAATACGTCAAGAGGGAGATCGAGGTTGGAGACGGAAGCTAAGCGGGATGGGGAGGGACAGAGAAACTCACAATACATACGCCATTGTTGTCGTCTCCTTGCCTTGTCAACAAGTGTATCCAGCCAAAGGTTTTCATCGTCCTTCGGACCGCAAGTTCGAAGTGAGGGATCTCATTCATCTTGAGCAAGTCATATCTTAGTCACCCTCCTCGTCTTCTGTCTAGACCTCGGGAACTCAGTGGATGCACGCCGTGGGAATCGTTGTGCTGGCAAGCGCAAGACGTGGCCCACCCATCGGAGGCTGGTGAGTAATATCAAGGTACTGAAAGATTCCTTCGCTCTTGCTGCACCAAATACACGACGATAAACATGCTCATTGCTCACGCGGAGCTCCCAATTGACATGAGCTAAGGTGCGAAGGCAGCGATGATCGAACGTGAGTAGCCTCTTTTTGTCTGTCAACTTGATGGGCCAGGTTTCGCAACCGTAAAGTCGGATTGAACGGACGGCTGCATTGTACTCTCTGCCCTTCAGAGCGAGAGTAATATCGTGCCGGCGCCACAGATGGCGGAGCTTAGCAAACGCGCATCGAGCTTTTGCTATGCGGTTTGTGATCTCATCTTCCGTTCCAATGACGCTGATATAGCTGCCTAGATACTTGAATTTCTGACGAATTCTTGCTAATCGTCACCGAGGGTCAGCGCAGGGGTGGGTCCTTGCCAAGGTTGGAGAAGGACTTCGCATTTCCAGGGTGCAAAGCACAGCCCAAAACGACTGACAGCCAGTGCTACTTTGTCCAGTGCCACTTGGCACGTATGAAAGCTGTCCCAGCTAAAGGTAATATAATATACGGAATCCAACTCAAGCAGTCGGTCACTTTGGAGCAGCTCAACGCCTTGCAGATCGTGTCCAGTGAAGGCAGTTTTCATGATCTGGTCGATGGATAAATTAAAATGGAAAGGTGACAACGAGCATTGTTGTCGCACACCGCTAGAGATATTGAAGGTCCACGACAGTTTGCCGTAAGCCCTTACTCTGTCGAAACTACGCGCGTACAGCGCTCTGAGAATGTTTACGTATTTTTCGAGCACACCTTTTCTGAGCAGACAGTCCCAAAGGGCACATCGATCAACCGAATCGAAGGCACCTTTGATGTCAAGGAACACGACTACGGTGGATCGCCGGTAAACATGACGATGCTCTGACAATTGACGTAGTGTGAAGATGTGATCAATACAGCCGCGACTTCGACAAAACCCGGCTTGCTCCTCGCGAATCTGGCTTTCAAGTGTGCAAGCAAGTCTATGAAAAATGACAGAAGCGAGTATGTTAGAAGCAGTTTAGATCAGATGGATCCCTCTATGGCTTCCACATTCAGAACGTTAGCCCTGCTTGAAAATTGGGACTGTTATCGAGCGACTCCAGTCTGCTGGGACAGTTTCATAATCCCACAGTTCCACAAGTGAGTTGTGCAGATCACCTACAAAAGCAGGTCCCGCGAATTTGAAGAGAGCTGGAGGGATTCTACCTGATACGGCTACCTTATTTACTTTCAACGGTCTGAGCTCATGTTCCACTTCTGCGCGTGAAGGCGGGTCCATGAGGACGTCCAAGGGAGAAGGAAGATCGATGGCCGAAGGAGCAGCTGGTAACCGTGGGTGATAAGCCTGCTTTTCAAAGTATTCGGCCCAACGCTTCAAACGTTTGGATAAACTATGGATCTGTCGTTCACCCGCCTCACATATGGTCTCACTAACACCAGCTCTCCTTCTGCCCGTTTCGCGTATCAAGTGGAATAACTTCTGATGGTTAACAAGGGTAGCAGGCATTATTATCTCCGATGCACGACGAGATCACTAGGCTTCGCGGTCTCTCTTCAGGCTAGCATGAGGTTTCAACCTGACGTTTTTGCGAGTCTCGTTGTGTTCGCTTCCAGCAAGCATTCAAACGTTCCAGAGACTGCACACAGACCCACTGTCCAGCTTGGCAACTTGATTTGCCATATAAAGACATGTCAGTTGCTAATGATGTGTGGTGGATATGCGACCAGTGGCCCTCTACTATGTTCAGAGAGCGTTTACTCTGCCAGAATGCCAGCGTACTTTGATGCGGATTCAGGACATCAGGTTTCGCCATCTGGCATGTAGCTATGCGGTCACAGAGACTCCGCATGCGTCCACCGAATCGAACTGTATGAGCAACACAAAAGAGGGCGTGGTCAACCTTCACGCTCGTGTTCTAAATAGAGCAACATTTTTGGACGCAGTGTCTCCAGCGGTAAATGATCGCGATGTGGTCGGTTTGCGTCCATGGCTGTTTCGAGGCGGGTGGGCGCTATTTCACACTTCTGGGGGTGCTGTGTCCGAAGTTAGTGCTGGCAAGAAACAGAAGAGCAATGGAGGGTTTCGGTGTGGCTCTCTCCCTTCCCTGCACTTCAGACGAACAAACAGACGAGCATCTTCACACAGGTGCAGCCGCCGGTCATCGTTATCATTACGGGAGCCTACACCGGGTTGACCGACCAGATGAAGCTCATCAGTGGACAGTTTCCCAATTTGGGCGTTCAGATCGCCATGCAGGATCACAGTATCCGTAGTTTTCCTGTGACGAAGGAGCTCGTTCAGTTAATAATAGAATTCCTCTTTCCTCGAATCAGCGCTACAATTTGTGGGCGCGTAGGCAGCAATGACAAACAGGCACCGTTTGTTTACTTGCTACTTCGAGGCTCTGAATCAGCCAGCCAATATGATAGCGCACATCCGACTGTTGACTGGGATCCAGTCAACCAAGGCAGCATCAGCCCGGGGACCCAGAACAATGCCCACCCCGGATTGACCAGTATTCGGAGCAGCGTTATCTCCAAACAAGCGCAATGATAACGCGCCGCCAGTGTCGCTAGTGAGGGATCACCGAGTAATCACGGAAATTGCATCTTGAAGTAAAGTTTCCGATAAGCAGCAGATGTCAACCGATAGGGCTTCCAGTAAACTAACGGGTAACAAAGTAAATACTTAGCAAGTCTCGTAGATAATGAGTTTAACCAAAAAGTAGTAAACTAAGAAAACTGCACCACGTATCAGTGGACACAGGGTAAGTCTCACATGTGCACACAGTTTGTTTAGGTTATACGGTGTCCCATCAATTTTAACTACATGATGCAATACATCCTGAAGTTGGGTTTTGAACTTGAAGATGACAGAAATTGAAGCAGCGTTCCACGTTAGGGATAAACCAAAGGAGAAGATGTTCCGGCGGCATTCCAATCGGCTATACTATGTGGGCAATTTCAAGTAATCGACTCTCAGCCAGGCGGTGGCTAAGTTTTAATCATAGTACGCGTGCATGCTTCAGATGCTTGAGAATCTGATGCACTAACATAAGACCCCCCCTCAGACAACGATATTGTCAGCCGGAAAGTTATATAGCCTTCATTGTAAGTTGGTAAGGGAGCTGAAGCAGACCGTTGATGTTGTGTTGTCCTTCGTCGAGAAGTCTCAAGTACAGTGAGGCTGTATTTTGCTGACAGTGGCATGCCAGAATAGGGTATTATTTATGTGACCTCACGAAAGCATTAATGATTTGTAGAATGATTGTAGGATCAAACCGAACAAACGTCCCCTGCAGAAGGCCCAACTGTTGATAAGTTTTTTCGCCAATTTTTCGGACTGTCTTGCGCAACTGAGATCGTGCTGTACGAACACCATATGCTCAGTTTCATGGGGAGCAAAGTGCGCCCTCCTAGCCGAAAACCATAGGTTCTATGGTGGCATGTGCTCAGTATATTTCATTTGACAGTAAGAAACTCTACTATGGAACAGTGGTGTATTATGGGTAAAAAAACAAATGCTTAATAAGTCCTGAAGGATGGCCAGAATGAAAAACATTAAAAGTTCTGTAAAGAAAGCATAGTGATACAATGAAAAGCGTTTTGGTAAACTCACCATTGAGTTTACGCGGAGGCATGCATAAAAGAGTGCATTACGATTGTGAAAGTGAATATCAGTTGTGCAACTCTCATCACATTATATCTTCTATCGATGTACACAGGCACTATCTCTTAATGCAAGCAGGTTAGAGCAAAGTCAAAGCGTTTTAGGCAGAGATAAAGTGGGCAGAAACAACGTAGTTAAGAAGAGCGTTCCATAGCCGGCTGACACGACGAAAGTAAACGTTTCGGCGGCATTTTAGCTGACGGTATTGCGCGGCCAACATGAATTGGTAAACCAGCAATTTTCTGTTGTAACCCCGTTGTAGTAGGTCGCGACAAAAGTAGTTGGGGTTTCACAAAATATAGAAAAACCGTTATTTGGTCGCCACATGAGCGTCGTCACTAGCGGCTGTAAATTCTTAGACTCCTCAGCCTAAGTTGATATGGAAGGTGAAACAACCCACTGATGTGCTTGGTGACTCCTCGCTGTGCAGACTCGAGTGTTGCGGGAGCCTGCTTGTGCCAGGGCTATCAGGACTGGATTGAGTATTCCAAGTAAGACCGCGCGTATGTGTTAAGCAACTGCGGATAGATAGACAGATCAAATCTCTCCAATGCTTTCCTCAGCATGCCAACGAGTTGCTTTTTAGCCTTTGACGCCTTCTGAGATGCTTCTGAGCAGGCCAGATCAGTCTGGATGGGTACTACAAGACCCGGCTCCTGGGTCACTGTTTGCAGATTATATATATATATATATATATATATATATATATATATATATATATATATCATGATGTTCGGCTGATGACGAATGTGAACCACCATACACTTAGACGAATTAAACGGGAGATTGTGGAATGACTATGTATACGTCTTGTCCAGCTGTCGTTGAAATTCATAGAGGTACCCTTGATCGATTATCAGCGAAAAACAAAAAGTCCGAGGTAAACATGAAGGTAAGCTCATTAATGAACACGAAAAGTAGACGCGACCCCAGAACTGATTCTTGTGGAACTTGCCTTCGACAGGTATCGAATGGAACAGTGCACTCCGAGCCCAAACTTGTGGGTGGAAACCGTGCTGCTCCGGTGTCATAATGTTGTAGAGTTCTAGGTAATGGACTATAGCCTTAGCGATCATTGTCTTCATCTCCTTTAACAGTACTGGGAGGAGGACCACTGGGTGATTGATCGCGGGTTCCCAGCGACTGTCAATTTTGAAAGTAGACTTGATTAGAATATGTATTCACATGATAGGCACACACATTTTATCCGAGCACTACGTTATATGTTAACTGCTAGTAAGCGCTGTATAAGTCCTCTTTCAATGTTATGTGATTGTCTACCATCCTGATGACCCGCCAAATTTTTAGATTAACTGCAATGTGGGTAGTTTAAGGTAAGCTCTCACTCTAGGTCGTCTATGAGCACTAGGAAAACTGTGATCCTAGTACCAAGCCTTGTGGGGTACTAAAATGCAACTCTGTCAGGTCAGACAAAGGACGATGAGTCCTCGTATTCAGGCAGCATCGTATTAGGGATGCAAGTATCCAGTCCAGAATGGAGTCACCGACTCAATAGCGCGGCAGTTTGTAAGAAAAAGTACGGCCATCTAGATACTCAGGAGATGTTGAGAAATCAAGGCTAGTAGCGTCAATCCCTTCCTCAGCATCGGCAGATTCCGTATAGCTGGCAGGAGCAAAAGAAGATTCGTTGTACATAAGCAGTTCCGCTGACTGGCCCGTGCAATGACAAATTCCATGATCTAGAAAAAACCCGTAGTCTACAGGTCCAACACCATTTCCCCACTTTTAAAGAAAAAAGTGGTTGCTCCATGCTTCCACATAGTGACGTTGCAAAGCAACTTCAACCACCCATACCTTTTGGGGCAGTACATCCTACAACAGGGGACCAGTGAACGAGACTTACATATCATCATTCAAGCATTGCCTCCAGTGTTCGAGGGAAGCACATGTGACGAAATTGGAGTGATAACTTTTGCGGCTAGCTTTCGATTCCTTTGAGCGACGTCTGGTTCGCTCGATGATTATCTCGCATATTCCTCCACATGTTGAGTATCCGATTCAAGCCTGGCGTCGGTGATTAAAACGAGACATTCGTCTATTGGAGCAGCCCAAAGAGGAGTCACCATAGCATCACTTGGAATATCCTATTTCAACTACAAAATGCACCTTTGTTTAAACGGTACGTTTTCCTTAGTCTACCGACCATATAGTAACAGGGAACGATCGTCCATTTATGTCAATGCTGACCTTAACTCCTCATAACCGAGGTCATGACTGGAAACTAGTAACGATACTCTCGTTTGTATTGTAGAAAAATATTTACTCTTTTGGAATCTGTGCCCACTGCTATGCACTGGCAACACATGTGGTGATCGCACCAAACATCGCGGCATTCGGAAGACCATTAGACTTTCATCTGAGTGACAAACGCTGCAATGCGTTATGATAAACAGCAATGTCTGTTAATTCACGTTCAAAACTGAAATGTCTTGCTTTTGATTTTCTTTTGCATTTGTCATCCATTGGATCTTGTAAAGCTGTCGATTTTTCTTCTTCCGCACACTGTTGAACTATAGTAAACATGTGAACCCTCGAGATAGTGTTGGAAAAGTTGTGACAGCGGTTCAACGAATATCACTTGGGGTACATTTTCCATCAGATGGATGTTGGATGTTATTCACTCGTAACATTGTACTCCTTGAAGTGATTCACACATTTTGCGCTAGTCAGGCAGGGTCACTACGACTCAAGTTTGGGCAGCTGAATTGTCAGTCAAACCCTTTATCCCTAGAACCAGAGTCATATGCAACGCATACGACAACGCTTACCGACTTAGTTGTGGGTCATTATGTGGTATAGCTTGTGGGGATGGATTGCGACACGCGTGGTATGTAGACCGCGATTCCGTTTGTGATAATCTTTCGTCAGTGTGACTACTGGGATTGTACTTGCTGAAACGGATAACTATCGACATGTGCTGCTAACGGCTATGTGTTAGATCCCCAGAAAGGGACCGAGGGAATGCGCAATATTGAGGAGCCTCAGTAGGGTGAAACGGTCGTCTGGTGTTTTTCGGATTTGGGCTTGAATAATCTGGCCTGTAAGCAGCTCGGCTGGACCAGTAAAATATAATCCAGAATCCTCCTATTTATCAGCAATATAAAATTTGCCCCTATTCTTCAAAGGCTATGCGGACAGTACTATAAACCATCAAGCATGTATGTATACGGGTTAAGTGGCGTTGCTTTACAAGTCCCGTTGGATAGTTGGTAGGGATATCGAAATAACAATAAAGAGAATAATCATAATAAAATAGTTAGTGCTTTAAATATGAAAATAAGGACAAATCCTTTGCGTCGCCGTAGTTCTGCAATCTGCCTAGATTCATAGTACCCACAGTTCGCATCAAATAATTCCATGATAAACTCTAAGGGTAGGATGGAGACGTAGTGCTAAGTGACAAAGTGTAAGTAAATGAGTGCGTCATCCAATCGTCATTTAAATACTGTTAGTGTCGGTGCAGAGACGACCGATTCTGGGAGAGCATTCCACGGGTGACAGACACGAATGGAAAGGAAATTACTGCGGCACTCCAGACGACTGTATTGTTCTGTGAGTTTTAATGAGTGGTCCCTCAGGTTTGTATTGCTGCTGAGTTGCAGTAAAGGGCGGCACACATGATGTAGGTCTCGCAGAATCAAGTATGCCATAATCAGATCGCCTCGTAGTCTGCGATAGCTTCCACTGAACAATCCCAGTCATTGCAGTCTCTCCTGGTAGGAAAGATTGCGCATTCCAATTACATTCTTAAATGCCCGGCAATGTGGCTGCTCCAGTGCATTAACGTCGTGTTTCAGCCATAGATGCTAGGCTTGAATTGCGTATTCGACATGGGGGTGAACATACGCACTAAGCATTTGTCGAAATATGGAGCTGTTTATTTGTCCAAACGCCCGTCGCAACAGCCCAACGTGTTGGTTCCTGATCTTCGAGACCATTTCGGATTGCCTGGAGCAACCCAAGTCATCTTGAACCAGGACATCGAGAGTTGATTGTTGTAGTATATTCGTTCCGAGCCGGTATGAGTAGCTGCCTTGATATCGATTGGAAAACACCTTGCATTTACTGACGATGAAATGCAGCAGGTTTTGGGTCGACCATTGGTACACTGTATCTAGGTCACTCTGAAGCACATGTTGATCGGCGTTCGCCTGGATCCTGCGCCAGATCTTGATATCGTCGGCAAACATTAGGATGTTTGAAACGACTCCTTGTGCAAGGTCATTAATAAACACCAAAAACAAACGTGGACCTAGAACTGAGCCTTGTGGTACACCACACTCGACTTGTATGGGGTCGGATAAAGAGCTCCGAACTCTGACCACTAATAGCCGTTGGTGTAAAAAGTTGGCAATCCAGCTTAAAAGAGGGTCGCCGATCCTGTAATACTGATGTTTGGATAGTAGTATCCGATGGTCTAGACGACCGAAAGCCTTGGAAAAATGCAGGTAGATCACATCAACGCTTCTAGCGTCAGCTGACTAGGCCCAACTATTGCATACGATTAGGAAATCCGTTGTAAATAACCGCTGTCGACGGAAACCGTGCTGCTCAGGCGTGATGATGTTACCGTTTTCCCGATAGCACACCAGTGCATCGGCAACTATGGATTCCATGACCTTGGAGAATATAGGAAGAAGAGATACTCGGCGGAAGTTGGAGGGATCAGTTCTGCTTCCACCTTTGTGAATCGGGCTTATTATTCCAAGCTTCCACATAGCGAGAACTTGGTTCTGGTCAAAGCTGCGCTAGAAAAACTGAGCTAAACGTCCTGTCAGTTGGCTTCCTGCTGCTTCCGGTGCCTCTGGACAAATGGTGTCGATACCCAGCGAGCTGTGTTTGCCTAGAGAAGTCAGCTTTTGCAATACAGCCTCCGCAGTAAAAGGGATGTGGGTTAGTACTGGCGAGGAGACGACAAAGCTTGGAAGATCGCTTCGTGGCAAGACTCTTTGAAACGTGGGAACGTATTGCATCTGTAGCGCGTTTGCTGCTTCCACAGCCGTTCTTGTTGGGCCATCAGCCATGCTGAGTGGAGAAAATCCTTGCCTCACCTTTCGTAGGCTATTAACGTGCTTGTACAGCAGTTTGTGGTTAGCACTGAAGGTTTTTGCGATGTTCTGCTGATGGGCCGCTTTGTCCTCTCTTAACAGTTGAGTGCAGTGGTTACGTTGGGCTGCGTAGTTGTCCCAAGTTTCTGGTGTTGGAGCTTCTCTGTACACTCGCCATGCTGCTTTGCGTACTGTCATCCATTTTCGGGTTCTGCTCCTAACGTAAGAAACGGATTTACACTTACAGCAAACTTTTACTTCTGAAGCCTCTGCAATCAGCTGGCTGGATATTTTGACGAACACGAACCAGGCAAATTCTGGGAGTACTTCTTCGAGGAACGACCAAGTTGTGGCGTTGACGAGCTGGGCTAATCGTTCGTAGCTTGTGATGGTTCGCACAGTCTCATCATTCTCATTCCGATATTCTGCATAGCAGACGAAGTTGAAACGGATGACTGCGTGATCACTGCGACCCCACGGGAAGTCTGAAACCAACACATCAATCATATGCTCTAGGTTGGTAAGCACAAGATCCAGCACAGATGGCCTGTTACCTGTTCTGAACCTAGTGGGAAAAGTGATGTGCTTGTAAAGAGGAACACAGGTTACGAGATCTTGCAGATCTTGCTTCGAATGTTTCTCACAGCATAGCAGGAGTTTCTACACCGTGTACGTTGAAACCACCCATAATAAGTATGTGAGTGTACTTTCGCTGTAAACTGCATCTTAAAGCAGCCGCTAGGTGGAAGATGGTTTCGGATTTAGAGTTAAGGGAACGGTACACCAAGACAATAAGGCAAGCTTCTCTGCCTTTTAACTGCAAGCCGCACCAAACAGAGTCGGGAAACTGCAAGTGTGAATCCTCCAGGGCTTCGCGCTGTAGGTCACTTCTATAATACAGGACTACTCCTTCTCCTTTTGTGAGCCTATCGTTCCGGAGAAGCGACATGCCCGGTAGCGAAACTTCAGTGTCCGTCATTACCGTGTACAACCACGCTTCAGTGATACCAGTGACATCATATGACCCGGAACCTTGGCGATGTTTCAGTTCGGCCAGTTTATTAAAAAAATCCTGAGCATTCGTATGAAATCAGGCTAGTTTCTAGGTCTCTAGGAGCGCACAGAGGGGTGAAGAGGTCAAGTGTGGGAGATTGCCGACCGGTGGGAGGTCGGCAGTTACTCATCTTTTTTGATGAGACAATAATTCCTAATCTGAAACTTGAATCGGCCAAGATGCGTCCCAATTATCCTTTATACCTACGTCCGAGTCAATTAAAGCAGCAGTCAACTTCTGCACATTCATCGATGCGCTTACAGATCAAGTGCTTTGATGTTTGAACCGAGAAAAGCTTCTGAGACCTTTAACCGAAATTCAAGACATCCGTTGATTGTTGCTCTGAATGAACCACAAGTTTTAGGAGTATAGGGCCACGTCTTCTATAATTTGGTGAGAGAGGTATCTTGGTGAGCGATAGCGCCACAATATTATCTAAAGAATGTGTTCCACGAATGCACCACCACTGTTGTAAATCGTGCTTTCCGGTCTCTTGAAAATCGTAAGAAGGAAGCGCTGACACGCCATGGATGAAGATTGCGTATAGGCGGTCTTGCTTGCTGTGTCACTCTTCGGTGTTGCTTTATGATTGTCGCGCGCTTCAAGGGACATCAGGAGAGATGCGAATCCTACAGGATCCATGTGTTAGCGCGCTTCCGGAGAGCGAAACCTTTCCTACCTGGGTGGAGGATTCTAGTGTTACACGAAGAAGTCTGGCTTCGCCCTAGTATGGCAAGTTCGGATGACGCGTAATTTTAATAAGTTTATGGGCTTGGCTTTGACACACATCAGCACGCACAATGAGTTCCATTGGTCTTGGCCGTCCGATAACTTACCCTGCAATGTGATGGCGGTAGATTCAGGGACATTTGAGCATACGACAGTCCGGGCACTATTGTTGGATCCCTTTTTCTTTAACCTACAATGTAGGGTACTCGTTTGTCCTGACCTGCTGGCAAGTGATGATTGTTTATTGTTTTCCCTATATTCGTGTCAACGGTGTTTACAACAGAAGAGGCCGCAACAGCGGCCTCCCGGCCTCTCTGCATACGTAACTGATGTTCCGGGGGGCTTTGTCTTGACAAGCGACATTTGAGCAACAGGTACCGAGGGTGGGTGTTCGCCTGCTTCATCCTTGTTAATACTAGACGTCAGGTCTAGTGGAAGTTGCTTAACCGGACGTTTCGAGTGGTGCCTGAATTTCGTTACCATTAGTACTGTTCGACTCTCGTAGGTACGATCAGTTTTCGCGTGGAGTCCTACCAAATTTGGGGAAGTCAACGGAGATGGGGACGTGTCTGATTCCGGTTCAAAGGAAGAGGATTGTGCAGTATTCCGTTGCTTAGAAGCCACTACACTTCCTTGTTGCATACTCGCATCTATTAAAGTAATCGTATCGTTTATTCTCTGCTCGGCTTCTGCGGTTAACAGGTCACACTAATGAACTATGATAAGCGAGCACTTAACGAGTGGGATGGTGGAGCAAGCAGTACAGAATTAAACTACATCTTGGGAGCTATTTCGATCTCGTGCCTGTTGTTTGAACACATTTGCACATTTCAGATGATACGATTCCAAACAGTGCCAACAAACCAGACCCATTTTAACTAGTTGTTCTCCTAACCTGCAAATGCCTTTCGCTTGGATCCTTTTCGGATTCGCCTTTCTGCGATTCAACATGGTGTCGTTACCTGACCCAGTGGAATGGCTGGCGTTCTGTAATTTTCCAGCTTTGAGATTGGCCCAAGTCGGCCAGGCAAGCGTGGTGATTGCAAGGTCAAATGAGCGGTTGGCGTTGGCGCGCGTTCCGTGTGATGGGTTATGCAAGCGCACTGACTGACAAGGTCACAAGGAATGGCGAGTGACTGGAACCTGCCAACTGAATCTGAACACAGCGCTGAACACATATTGCGTGATCACAGATACTTTCAGCGCTGCGTTGAGAAACGCCGCACCGGAATAAGATCAGGCTTTTCGAACCGCCCAGGGAATTCTGTGTCTAATGGTATCACACAGAAAGGCAATCGACTCAATGTGATTGACTTATCCGCTTGCGCTTAATCACGGATGCCAGTGAAAACGGCCAGTGATGGCACAGATTCTAATCGTCGAAGATATTTCCATGTATGATGGATCACTGTGTAGGGCTGGTAAATCCGGTTCGAATAAGCAGACGGTGACAACGCTGCGAGAAGATGGAGAGAAGTTAGAGCGGGCTAATTCAAATGAACTAGGGCACGCACGTCATGCGATGACGTCCACTACTCTGTACTGGAATTCCAAAACTCGGAGACAAGCCACTGTCCTCTGGAATAGTAGGAACCTGCATGACAGTGGAGGATAGGTTACGCTATCTCCAAGTTTGCTAGCAAATTCGGACGGTATGTCTCCGGCCACCAAGGCTCGGTGGCATAAGCTGCTGGCTAGTTGGCGTACCGAAGGGATGAGCAACAGTGACGAGCTCCGCAGAGCGCAACGAACGTCTGGTGCTTTTCCGGATTTGGGTTTCACTAATCTGTCTTTTTAGTAGCTGGGATTAATCAATATCATCCAGAATCCTCCTACCCATCAGTAAATATTAGATGTTGTCCGCTCGATAACACCGCACTCCACTATGCGTTTTAAACTTGTTTGCTCTCATTAGGTCGTAGGCATCAAATCGGGGACCACTGGGATGGTAGTCGGAACAAGAACCCCTTTAGTCACCATGTGATAACAGGTAACGCTTGGCACAACGGTTAATGATTGAGTTTGAGGTCATTTTGAAGTACACGTTGTGTGGATAGATTTCGGAAAGCAATCTCAATGTTGACCGTGTTTCCCATTGAAGTGAACCTTGGCCAATTTGATCACTAGGACCGTATCTGAAACCTATGGGAATTTGGTGTTGCCCGCTCGAAAAAAGCACTAAATTAGACATTTGCATCCTGTTTACTCTCATCACGTAGAAATAGCAAGTGTTGAACCATGGGGTCATTCGGATGTTCACCGAAACCTCTATCCCTTCGGCCAACGGGTCATGATGGGTAACGTTCGTCACATGGGTTACTGACTAATTAGCGGACTACTTTAAATCATCGTTGTGCGAATGGACTGTGTTGCAAAACTCAGTCCTTCAGAGACAATCTTTTATTCAGCAAAGACAGCTAAGCGAAACTTACTGCATGATTAGCAAGCCAAACTCCTCGATATAAATTGCAGGTTCAAGTCCATAACTAACGACCCTTATGAGTCGATGAGATTCCTCCTTTGCTTCAGTTAAACACGGTAAATCACTCACACGAATATCGTTCAATCCAAGTCCAGTAATCGAATCCGTCACGTCCGTCTCCCATTGGCTGTTTGGCTCGCTCGATTGGTCCATCTGCTCTTGGACATACAATTTGCAGACCACATCATCATCATTAGACAAGTTAGCTGAAGGTGGAAAACACCTCAGGTATTGTGCCGCAATACGAAAGACAAGAAAAGGAAAACAAACAGTGGCACGCCGGCTGAATCCCCAGTAATGGATGGACACCGTTCCGGAGAGCTAACAGTTGGTTATCGTGCCGTAAAAGAGTTATATTATGCCTAACAAGCGAGATCATGATTGGGGGATGCTAAGCAGGAGGGGGCTGGACAAAGGAACTCACAATACAAACGCCATTGGGGCCGGCTCCAAGCCATATCAGCAGGTGTGTCCAACCAAACGTGTTCACCGTCCTTAGGACCCCAGCCAGGCAATCGGGATGCACCAACCGACGTCAACTGCGAAGTGAGGGTTTTCATCTCTCTCGACCAAGTCATCACTTGGCCTCCCATCCTACTCTTCCAACCGCACCCACAATGCGCAAACAATGCACGTCGCGGAAGTCCGTGTGCTGGTATACGCAACACTTCGCCCGACCATCGGAGGCTGGTGCGTGATATAATGGTGCTGAGCGGTTCACTCGCTCTTCCTGCACTAAATACACGACGTCGAACACGCTCATTGCTCACGCGGTGCTCCCACCAGACATGAGCTAAGCTGTGAAGGCAGCGATTATCGAATATGGCTAGCCTCTTTATGTATGTCGACCTGATGGGCCAGGTTCCACAGCCATATAGGAGAGTTGAACGGACGGCTGCTTTATAAACTCTGCCCTTCAGGGAGAGAGTAATGTCGCGTCTGCGCCACAGGTGGCGGAGATTGGCAAAAGCACCTCGAACTTGTGCTATACGGTTCGTAGCGTCATCTTCAATTCCACGGGTGCTGATATGGCTGCCCAGGTACTTGAATTCCTGAACGACTTCTAGCAGATCATCACAAAGCGTTAGCACAGGGTTGGGTCCCTGCCAATCCTGGAGAAGTACTTTGCATTTCGATGGAGCAAAGCATAGCCCAAAACGATTGACAGCTAGTGCTAATCGGTCCAGTGCTGTTTGGCATGTTTGGAAGCTGTCACAGATTAGGGTAATATCGTCCGCCTACTCTAAGTCAAGAAGTCGCTCACCAGGAATTAGCTCCACACCTTCTAGGTCGTGTCCAGCGAGCGCTGTTTTCATGACTTAATCAATAGCGAAATTGAAGAGGAAAGGTGACAGCAGGCAACCTTGTCTCACACCGCTGGTGATACTAAAGGGTGGCGACAGTTTGCCATAAACCCTCACCCTGCCCGAACTACGTGCGTACAGCCTTTTGGTAATGTTTACATATTTATCAGGCACACACTTCTTCATCAGACAGTCCCAAAGGGCATATCGATCGACCGAGTCGAAGGCACTTTTTACGTCAAGAAACACGACAACGGGGAGTCGCCAATAAACATGGCGGTGTTCCAACAATTGACGCAAGGTGAAGATGTGGTCGATGCAGCCCCGACCTCAACGGAATCCGGCTTGCCATTCACGAATCTGGCTTTCACGAGTATCAGTCAGTCTGTGGAGAATGACAGTGGCAAGCAATTTAGAGGCACTGGAAATCAGACTGACCCTTCTATGATTGCCGCAATGCAAACGGGAGTTTCCCTTGAAAATTAGGACAATGAGGGAGCGGTTCCATTCTGTCGGATCAGTCTCCTGCTCCTAAAGTTTAATTAGCAACTCGTGTAAATCATCTATTAGAGCAGGTCCCCCGAATTTGAAGTGGGTTGGGGGAATTTTTTCTGCCCCTGCGGCCTTATGCAATTTCAACAGCCTGATCTCTCGTTTGACTTCTGCGCTTGAGGGCGGATCTAAGGAGACGCCCAAGGAGAAGGACGCTCAATGCCCAAAAAAGAAACCGATAACTCAGGTTGGTTAGATTGCTTTGCAAAGTGTTCAGCCCAACGGTCCGAGCGTTTTGACAGGCTGTGGATCGGCTGCCCACTCTCGTCGCGTATGGTGTCGCTAACAGCAGGTCTCCTGCTGTCTGTTTCCCGTATCAAACGGAATAACTTACAATGATTACCAACGGCAGTGGCTGTTTCCATCTCAGGGGCACGATGAGACAACCAGGTTTCGCGGTCCTTCTTCAGGCTAGCACGTAGTTTCGCCCTGAGATGTTTGCAAGTTTCATTGTATTCTCTTCCAGCCGGAATACGAAGCGAGCATCCATAAGTTCCAGAGACTGTGTAGAGACCCACTGTCCGGTTTAACAACTTGCTTTGCAACATGAAGACATGCCTGCTAACGGTAACGTTTGACCAATATGCGACCAGTGATCTTGGACGGTGTTTAGTGGACGCTTACTCAGCCCAGATGTCAGCGCACTTTGGTACACATTCAGAACACCTGGTTTCGCCAGCTGGCTGGTGTTAGTCTGTTCACATCGACTTTGCGGACGTCCACCGAAACGCACCAGGAGGTCGGCGCAGACAACTGCGTGGTCAGAGTCCAAGCTCATCCTCCAAATCGAGCGACATTTTCGACAGCGGTAACTGATCGCGATATGATTGCTTTGCGTCCGTGGCTGGCCCGAGGCTAGCGACCGCCAAGTCACGCTTCTGCGGGTGCTATGTCGAAAGTTAGTGCTGGCGAGAAAGAGGTGAGCCTCTTCACACAGCTGTGGCAATCGCTCACCATTATCATTACGTAAGCCTACACCATGTTGGCCGCACAGCTGAAGCTCATCAGAGGACACTTTTCCGACTTGGGTATTTAGATCGCCAGCCAACACCAGAGTATCCGTGCTTCTTCTGTAACGAAGGAGCTCGTGAAGTTACTGATAGAAATCATCTTTTACCGAATCAGTGCTACAGTTTGTAGATACCTAGGTCGCAAGGAGAAACAGGCACCGTTTGTCCCCGCGCGACTTTGTAGCAAGGAACGAACCAGCTAATCTAACGGCGCGCATTCTACTGGTTACTAGGATCCAATCAATCAGGGCAGCTTCAGCCCGGGGACTCAAAACAATGCCGACGCGAGCTTGACCGGCATTTGAAGCTGCCAGACAGGCGCAATGAGAATGTGCCGCCAGTGTCGCATGTGGGGGATAGCAGGGTAACCACGGAGCTCGAATCTTGCAGGCGGGTTTCTGATAAACAGCAAATATCGATCGGTAGGGTTTCTAGTGTGCGGGCAGGTGTTGCCTGTTGGTTAATCTGTAGCAAAATACGTACATTGAGGCATGCCAGTGTTAGCGAGACGCGAGGACTCCAATGGGAAACGGATGAAGTGACGTTGTCCGCTTGGTTGAACATGGACTGGTCGACTGGATTGGAGCGACGCGCTGCGACTGTTTGTGAGTTGAAAGTAGAAGACAAGCGACTATTGAAGCGCGCTGGGGAAGAATACGAATTGGGGGAGTGGCAACGGGGGATAAAAATAAGGTTGCAACGGGACGATAACGAGGAAAAAGCGCAAGATGGGGATAAAAAGACGGGAAGGCCTGAGCAGTAGCATCCACATCCCTATCCACCCTGCTCGATGCAGCAGATAGGACGCCGTTTATTATGCTCTGTGACGTCTAGAGCATCAAGAAATAGTTTGATGAAGGGTGCATTGTTTTGTGTGAGCAGAATACTGTCAGGTTGCCCAGACCTAGACAGGAGAACGATTAGGGTTCTCAACCAAAGCCTTTGGTTCAAAAACCTTACAGCAACACAGCGGGTTTGGCACTGGACTACAGGGAGTCCGTTTTAAGGAATAAGGAGCCACCCTCATTCCAACCCCAACCTGGAGGACCAGGAGGCTGAGTTTGTCTGGCCTCTAACCATTGACCAATCTGGTATGAGTGGCTCTGAAGGTGCCAAAAAAGCACCACCCAGCATGGCTCAATGGATCTCTGAGGCACCCAAACCATCGCACCACGGTAATGTCCATTCCTCATTGCGATGGTGAAGACCACCTTGCAGGAAAGTGATCCCAGTATGCCTGCACTGGACGACTTTGGTTTTTCCAGACACACTGGAGTTACTTCAAACAGAAATAACCAGCATGTTAGTCACTTGCGGCGGACACACGGGAGTTTGGAATCACTTTTATTCTCCCTAATGCCTAATGCCTGTGTGTGTCCACATATTGAACACTTTAGCCAGTCATGGCAAAATTGGCTAAAGTGTGACTTTGCAGCACTCGACACTCCGCCATGTTGAGCAACGAAAAATGTCAAGGGTTTGCGTCACACCGTGTGCAAGGGACGACTGTAGAAACTCAGTGTACGGTGGACTCTGAAGCCGGATATGGAAACTTGGAAAAAATGGTTTTATGCATGTAGGAAAGTTAATGCTTAACAATTCCCGTAGGATGGTTATGATGACACTTCAAAATAGAGAGAAATTCTTAGCAAAATTGGTTTACACCAGTGAACTCGCTAATTAAACTTTGTATTGTCTGTAAATCCAAGATAAACCTATAAGAAATGACGGAAAATGGGATGGGAATAGTGTCTCGTTCTGGTGTACACACAGAGGAAGTAATAAGGTAGAACGAAAGCTGTGTTGTGAACGCCAGTGAAATAGATTACGGACACTTGTGTTTAACCTTGGATAATGGGTCACGTAAGATCGTGCAGTGAAATAAGTGCATGGTCAACTCAGGCTTTGTACACGGTCAGCGTAGGAGCACATATGACAGATTCCGGTAGGGCATTCCACGTACGGCAAACGCGTACGGAAAAGAAATTCCGACGGCATTCCCAACGACTGTGTTGCGCTGTCAGTTTGAGATGTTGGCCTCTCAAATTGCTGTTGTGACTGAGCTCTAGTAAGAAGCGGCACCTGTGGTTGGGATCTCTCAAAACCTGGTACGTCTAAATAAGGTCCCCGCGTAATCACCGATACTGTCCGCAAAAGAGTCCCAGCACTTGTAGCCTTCGTCCAAACAGCAAATTATACGGACCCTTGATATTTATGATTGCCGGTGCTGTGTTATCTCCAAGGCGGTGAGAGCTTCCTCAACCATGGTTGCCAGACCTGTATTGCATAATCCACATGTGGGCAAATGTATGAGCCAACAAGTTGTAGAAATATCGAAGGATCGAATCGTCCAAATGCACGCTTCAGGAGGCCCACTTGTTGGATACCCTTTCTAGACGCCTTTTCGGCCTGCTTTGGACATCCAAGGTCGACCTGGACCAAAACTCTCAGTTCCTTCTCGCCAGAAGACGTTTGAAGCTCCTGGTTGCCGAGTTTGTAGGAGTGTACCAACTTGTGCCGTAGGTGAGGCACTCTACACTTGTGCATGTTGAATCGATTTAGCTTCTGAATTGACCACGCGTATACCCTATCCAGATCAGCTTGAAGTACTGTCATAACGTCTGGGGTTTTGATCGCTCTCCACACCTTGATGTCATCGGCATACAGAAGGCAGTTCGAGCTTAGGATGGCTGTGATAACGTTAGTATACCTCAAAAATAATCGTGGTCTAACTACCGATCCCTGTGGTACTCCGCATTCAACTCGGATGGGATCTGACAGCAATTCCCGCACTCGTACCTGCAGACGCCGGTGTAGAAGCAAGCTTCTGATTCATCCTAGGAAAAGACCATCAATGCCAAATATCTGGGGTTTAAAGAGCAGAAACTCATGGTCTAGCCGGTCGAACGCCTATGAGAAGTCGAGAAACAGTAAAACAACTCCTGTGTCAGAGTCTCCTAGTTCAGTCTAGCTGGCTCCTACTAGTAATAGATTTTGTAATGCACGATAGATTTTGTCGGAAGCAATGTTGTTCCGGTGCGGTTAGTTAGATTCTTTCAAGTGGGCCGTTAGCGCATCAGAAATAATAGCTTCCATGAACTTCGAAGGAACCGGTAGTAAGATTATGGAACGGTAATTGGATGGATTGGAACGACTACCTCCCATGTGAATAGGAGCAATCATCCTGGGTTTTCACATGTCGGGCACGAACATTTCTTCAAAACAGTGTTGGAAGAATCGAACCAAAGGCTCAGCTAAACTCTCTCCTAGCGCCGCTAGCGGTTTCGTGTGTACATTATCAACTCCATTAGAGCTGTGCTTGCGCATACTCCTTAGCTTTTTTAGTACAGCGTCTGATGTGAAGTATATGTGAGTGCGTTTTAGGGGTGAAACAACCATTGTCCTAGGGTTAGGTGGCCAGTGATCGCGCTGTAATGTTGCGGAATATTGTAGGCGCATGGTATTCGCTGCTTCCTTTGGTGTCCGTGTAGGTCCATCTGCTGTTTGAGGAGGAGGAACTCCCCGTTTCACCTTACCTAGACGGTTGTCATGTTGATACAAAAGCTTGTGCCTTGAGGCCCTACACCCTGCCAACTTCAGCAGGTACGCCATTCTGTACTAGCGAACAAGTTGAGTATAGTGATTACATTGGGTCGGATTGGCCATGCAGTTCTCGGTGCTCGGGAAGAGTTTGTAGATATGCCGAGCTGTGTTTCGCATTGCTATGCACTTGCGTGTCCTACTTCGCAGGAAGGAGAGCATGTTTCTCAAGCGGAAGTTTTTATTCCCTGACGCTTCGGCAACCAGAGAGTTAAAATGACTGAAAAAGGTTCCCATGCACCAGCTGGTGCCTCTTCTGCCAGAAATGTCCAGTTGGCTGTCTCACCAATGAAGCTAATATTGCGTTGCATACATACTCGTGTCGGCAATTTACTCGGGATATACTGCATAGCAAATGGATTCTAAGAGTAGTACTGCATGATCACTGCGGCCGAACTGGACGTCGACTGTTACTCTCTCGACCATTACTTCTTCGTTGGTGAATATCCGATGCAGTATCGAAGTTTTATCTTTAACTCGCAATCGGGTGGAAGCTTTGTTGTGGTCATACTGTGGATAATTGGATCCAAACCCTTGTAGACTGCTCTTAAATTGTCCTTCGAGAGATGCTTGGGATTGCAGAGCGCGGATGTTTAATCGCCAGTAATGAGAATTGGGTTGTATGTTGTGTTTAACACTCTTCTTATTGCAAATGCCAGCTGGAAGTCCATCTCAGGCGTGGAGGAAGGAGGGCGGTAAATGACCGCCACTAAACAAGTGTCGTCGCCTTTTAAACCTAGTCGGCACCAAAGGGAATCTTGTACCTTGCTGACCGGATCCCCTGTGGGCTCACATTGGAGGTCGTTGCGGAAGTACAGAGACACCCCTCCACCTTTGGTGGGTCGGTCGTGCCGAACAATGGACATGCCTGGCAGTGCGATCTCCAAGTCAGTTATGTCAGGACGTAACCATGTCCCCGTTCTAACTATGGGGTCGAAGGCTTTTGATCCTTGACGCAGCCGCATTACGGAAAGTTTACTCAGTATGCCTTGAACGTTGTTGTGCATACAGGAAAACGTCTCGGTTATCAAAAGCTTTTGACTAGGAGCACATGAATGATGTGGATTTGTGCCAACCGATGAGATGCCGGCACCTAATGCTCTTCTGGGTGAATTTCCAAATCTCAATAGGCATACAATCCGTTCTTGGTCTCACTTGCACTTGCTGCATGTAGTCCATCGGCAGCCTTCTCCATAGCTATGGGTCTTAGTGCACAGGTTTCTGAATCACTGTTGTGGTTATATTGAGTAGCAAGTGGTGTCGTTCCTCGAGAACAGCGACTGGCTGCGGCTCTCTAACTGCTGCCTTAAATAGTACTTCCGGAGGAGAGGATACTGAGGTCACGGTTTGATTATGGACTGCAGCAACGGTTGCATAGATGGGTCGGCCTTTGGAGCAATCCAATCGCACAAGATGTAGTCAAACTTGACCCTCCAACTAGTCATTTACCGTTGTGACAAACTTTGCCCACTGTGACCCGGTAGCCAAAGGGGTAGAGGTTTCGGCTACTATTCCAATGGTCGAGGGATCGAGGCCTGCTGTCTCCACCTGATGAGATGAAATTACATCGAAACGCGTCGTGGTTGTGCAGTGTTTTCGGGTGGGCAACACCTAATTTCTATCTGCTTTGAGTACGGTCCCAGCGATCGCAGTGACTAAGGTTCAATTCAGTGTGAACCACAGTCTCCATTACATTGAGATTGCGCGTCGCAATCCAATCACACAACGTGAAGTCCAAAATTGACTCTCCAATTAGCTAGGATTTTCTTTTCACAATAACGCATCGAATTAGTTAACCGCTTTCATCAGACGATAAGTTGCTTAATGCAATGTGCCTGTCAGTATCAAATCCAGCTTTAAGGCAGTATGTTGACTGACATCAAATTTACCTGGTTTAGTGGATACCATCGGTGACCGAAGAACGCCTAAACCAAACAAAAATCAAAGGCACTGCAATTAGGTCAACGAAAAATTCGTAGCGTATTTGGATTGAGACGTGTGGCCTTACCATCAATTCGTACAGGCGAACAAACAAGTGCTTCATATTTCCATACAAGAACAATTTGTACAGCATTAATTCACTACTATTATTCTTAAATTCTCGAACTCCGTTTTCATCTTCGACTTAGTCAAAGTGTTTATTACATCGTTTTTGTTTTCAGCTGCTCCACTCAATGTGCAACTGTAACTCCAATGATACTAGAGGCTTTGTTCACTTTGGCTTGTGCGGCCCACCGGGTTTTCGTGCACAAAACTTGCTAAAGGAGGGCTCTGATATGTGAACTGGTAAGTTTTTGAAGTTTCGTGAAGGTCGTTCCAGAATAGAGGGAGGTACATCTTTATCTTTTGTCCGAGGTCACACGTTTACAATCGGTGAGGCGCACTCTGACGGTGCTGTCCGATAAGTTCGCATCATCCTTGTGAAGATCCCTCAAGATTTGTTAACGAATCCACTGTGGTAGGCACCTACTCCTACAACCCAAACACTGCACTCTGCTACTGACAATCGAATCTTTAAACGGGCTATCCGGGGCCGTAGATTTTTCAAGGATTTTTCTAAGTTTTGTCGAAGTCCAGAAATCAGGTCAACAGCGAGGCAAGTCTTAGCAACAACGATTCTCACGCACCAGGAGACGGAGACGGCCCATTCACCTTCTGCCTGAAAACATATACATGTATACGTTCGGGGAGTTGATATACACCGATCGCCCAATGAAATCCGGTCTCGTACTCTAACCGGATTTATTGATAAACCTCTCATCACACACGAATGCTTACACTCTGTTGCGGGCCCGTCAAAAATCCCCGCAAAAAACGCGCCAGTAACTCCGGCATAATGGCTGTGGGAAACGGAGTCCAATTTCTCCCCACAACGCAGCAGTGTTCAGCCACTCCGAGGCGCGTCCCAACTGCAAACCTTTTGACAATGCTCATTTACAAACTACCACCTCTTCGTGGTGACAGTTTTCCTTAACTTAATAACCCAAAGCACTCACTGTGATTGCCCTTTGTTGGTCGTAAAAGAGCCTACAGAGGACCACTTGTCTTTTCTTTCTCTTCGCCTCAGTTGGGAGTCGGTCGGATCGCGTGATTGCGTGTGCATCGTTAGCTGGCCAGCCTTCGCGTCTAAGTCATTAGCGCGCGTCTATCGTACCCCCCTCTCGTGTGCGCCCGTTCCGAGGGGTCAGCGTCTATCCGAACACTTGCGGCTAAGATCGGTCACACGCTCGCTCAATTTTCCGTCTCACCCGGCTAAGCTAGCGTCATCAGGTCAGCGCAACTCCGTACGATTGGTCAGCGACAATCTTATCAGGTGTTACGCAATCCATATCGAGAGGCGGCGTTCCCTCAATTATAACCGCGGCGACGACTAAGGCAATCTAGGCTACGCAATCATAACAGTGGCGACCCAATTATAACAGTGGCGACCCAATTATAACACACTCATTCGATGTGGCTTCATCAGCGCTATTTAGTGTATTCCAACTCTCAGATCTAAGTTGTGTGGATCATCTCTAATTTCAACATCGTGGTTCTCGCACTGATCCCGCGGAAACATAATGGAGGTTTTTTCCGAACCTCGGGCCACACTGCAATATTTGTGATCTCAAACGAAAGCCAACTCAGCGACCTACACGACGAGCCTTCAACCAGAGCTGTCCATCGCTAAGCGAATTAGCTATCAGACATGCTGTGTGCCCATCACTTACTCGCTTTAGTTAAATCTCAGGGCTTAACGAGCGCGCCATCCTATTCTGCCAGCCGTGCACGCACCGAACGCGTTGACCATGAAAATACAGAGACAGATAAATAACAACACCACTGACCGAAAAGGCATCGATCGACGTAATGAATCAACAGTTGCCCCTTATTCTACACCAAGCCTGACAGTAGTATGTGGCTCTCCTTCATGCCATAAAAATGTACGAACCGGAATTCAATGGGGAAACTGCCGAAGCAAGTTCCATTCTAAATATGCGCAGCTCACATTAAGCCAGCTGAAGATACCTAATAGTAAACCAGATCCCCTATCGTTCTGGGAAGTATGAATGGTTATTCCACTGGTAAAGGTGCTGGCAATCATTGAAGAAGTGCGGAAAAGCAAAGTTGATTCAGTTGAGGAAAGTTTGACACTGAGAAAACCCCAGAACTTTCCATTAGGATCCGCTGCAAAACAGCGGAAGCATGCTCGGCAGAGCATCAAAAATGCTTCCCCTGTGGCTTTTGAATTCAACGCCACCAGCTGCCCAAATACGCCTAGAACAACCACCGCCAGTCCAATTGGAATAAGTACGGTCAGAGCCTCATTCACCCTATGAACTGTTTCAAAACTTCAGAAGGACGTCCACATTGTTGGTGGTTGGAACATAATTTCCGCCAAAACCAACCGGAAAGTTAGATCTTCAGTTGCGCCCACTGGGTCTAAGCTAAATGAAGAAGGTGAAGTTGTAATTCCACAGCCTCCACTGGTTGTATGCAGACCAACTGGGCGACTGTCATCAATCCGAGCTACGCATAGTGTACCATCGATAATCTGCACCAACGTTCTATACATGCCAGCTGTACGCCAAAACGGCGCTTCGCTGCCGCAAGACCACCACCAGTCGCGCGCGGGCTGAGTATACCGCGAGAACGCCCACCTCTACGCGGATTCGAACCGGGGACCTGGTGGTTACAAACCAGGTGCGCAGACCACTCGGCCATCGGCCGACACCAGCGTTCTAGACACAACGTCAAATTCCTTGAAAGGAAAACAACTGGATGCTGTGAACCAGTTGAACTGCATATGTGACCTCATAGGTGTTGTAGTTAAGCCCGCCAACTTGATACGGAAAACGCGTCCCCCAAACTCAAAGCACTACGGTGAACCGAGAATTCTCCGCGTTTTGCTGACTTCCGCTGGGGAAGCAGGAGCTATCCTGTTATTGACACCACGCCTTCGGAACGTGTTATGTTCCATCCGCATCTTTCCTGATATACCGTGGAGCGAGCGCAAACAGTCGAAACATGACTTGGAAGAACACCGAAAGGAATCCGTGGCTAGGACCATCCTTGTACACGGGGTTCCCGAGATCGGAGATCATGATGGGATCGAAGCGACCTCCCACGACCAAGAGCAATGGCGATACATTCGAGAGACCCTGTCCCTGGGAAATGTCATAATGCGGTCAATCTCGAAGCTACACAGGTCACCAAAGGGAATAACCCGAAGATTGTGAAAGGGGTGCTACAATCCGGACAATGTCAATTGGGGTGTTAGAGAGCTGGTATGGCGGCCGTAGCAGCCTTCCTTCCGAGCTCCGGATCAAAGCAACTTCCCCTAAGCAAACACAGGAAAGCAGACACTTAATCGGACCACCTATAGATAGCAGTTCCGATAACTTCACTGGGCTATCCAATGAAACTGGCAAACATACCCGATACGCTACATATAAAGAGAAGAGCATATATGTATGGCGGGATCTCTGGACCCGACACATAGGCTAGTGATCACCCCAGCGAAACAACTATTAGTTGTCGACATTTCGCCGGTCGGCACAACATCATAACCAAAACACATCCCACGACTTATTGCTAAGAACAGAGAAACCTGAATGCATGTACATTAATACACAACGTCTACTGAGCAAGCTTGCCGAACTGCGGCTATGTCCCTCAGCATACGCCTGGGATCTCATATTCATAACAGAAACTTGACTGCATTCAGAAATCACCGACGCCGAAATCCAGCTACATGGTATGTCCCTCATTGGAAACGATAGCCCCTGTAAGGGCGGGGGGCTATCTTTATGCTACTGTAAGGACCTGCAATGCGAACCGGTGGACGATCAGGAACCGCTGCTCACGGACTCGCTCTGGTGCAGTCTGCGATCAAGGTGCAACGACACCTGCTTTTTGGCTGTGGTTTATCCTGCTTCATTGTCCACCCCAGAGGAGGACTTCCGACTGACACTCGTATTGTGGAGAGTACTTCGACAACGATACAGCCATGTTCGCATCTCCGACGACTTCAATGTTCATGAATTGAAAGTTCCCGCTACACTAAACGAACAATTCAAGGCAGAATTGCAAGAGCTTATTGAAAGCACTTCGGTCTTCAGCCATGTCAGTTCGCCCACGATATTCAGAAACGGAAATATAGCATTTGTGCCTAATCTATTGCTCACGAATGAAGAGCTCATGATCGAGAACCCAAAGATAGAGAGCCCACTGTGGCGAACTGATCACGTAACAATCCTTTATGACTGTGTGTTCCGCGGAATATCCACAAAAACATTGGGACTTATTTTGAACAATCACATACTACAACATACTCACAGAGCATGTTGGCGATGCCATTTGGAAGTTTTCGGACGCTTGCTCCATTGACACTGGATGGACGGAGTTTGCTGACAAGTTCAGTGACCTGATTAAATCCGTATCAGTAAACAGACCCATTCATTCTACAAGAGCATCATCAATCATTAGGAGCAGAATTCAAAAACACGACGTCAAGAGACTCAGTGTGGCATGTGTAAAGGGCGAAGTTTAACCCGTAAAACTGGATCTATTATGTAGTGCATCTTAATCAATGCTACATTGTACGTGAGGACAAATTAGTTCAACAGCAGAGCTTAGCAGAAAGGTTTTATGCTATTAAGAAGCTTCTGCGAAGACATGTGAACAGCCTCCAGAATGTGCAGCTTGGTGTTTCACCACTTACTTCAGCAAATGGATGTGCTCAAACTGCCAAGAATGTCGCCAACGTTCTACGGCTGCAATATGCTTCAGTATTCTGATGCGCCACCAGCATATGTCACATACCTGTCCCATTCCCCCAGACGCCATTATTCACACACGTCACTAATAGTTCAGCGACCGTTTTGAGGAAGCTGCTATCGTTGTGCATCCATAGTTCCCCCGGTGTTGACAACATTCCCCAAAAGCGCTTCAGGTGGCGGCCACGAGGATAGCTGAGCCATTAGCTCGGGTTTTCCAAAGATTCCTGGATGTACAGCAGGTCCCCATCATTTGGAAGCAGGGCATCATCACCCCAATTTTCAAGAGTGGTAACCATTCGGTGCCCGTCAGCTATCGCCCAGTGATTTTACTGTCGGTGCTCTCAAAGGTGATGGAGTCAATCATAGCTGAGGCTCTAATGGGCTACTCCGAAAGGTCTAACATCATATCACAGGAACAATACGGATTGCGTCAGTATCGGTCATGTGCTACCAATCTGCTGATTGCACGTGGCAGACGGACCGAAATAGCCGACGGTGGGACCGGCACTGATGTCATCCACCTCGATTTTCTAAAGTCTTCAACCGCTTAGATCACCGAAACCTTATCAAAAAGCTGCAAGCCTACAGATTTGGGGACCTGGTCCTTGGATGGATCGGAAATTTTCTCCTGCAGCTGCGAGTTTAGGTTCGGTTCAGAGGTTCATTTTCTTATCCTATCGACGTGGTCTGCGGTGTCTCACAGGGATTGGTGTTAGGGCCGCGCCAATTCCTGATCTTCATCAACGACCTGGCGTGTGTCATCGAGTCGAAATTCTTGCTTTTTGCAGCTAACCTAAAGATATGACGGACTATCGGCTGTCCGGACGATCACGAAGCGCCGCAGAGAGACTGAGACCGTGCCTCTGAATGGTCACTGGCAAATCTACCCGTTTAACGCGGACAAGTGCAAGACTGTACATGTACGCCACAAGCCCACTCATGCATATAAGCTTGGAGACCACATCCTGAAAACCGCTTCACAGAAGCGTGATCTTGGGGTGTTGATGCAAGACGACTTCGTCTGTTCGGCACAGTCTTTTAAGGCGTCCAAAGCCGCTAACCAACACGTTGGTCTCTTAGGGGGAGGGCGTTCGGGCGGTTCGACGCCTCCATCTTCCCCAAATGCGTATGTGCGGCCCCGTGTGGAGCACGCGATTCAGACCTGGCAAACTTGGTTGCACTGGATACCGCACAGCGAATAGCAACTAAAAATATGAAGAGAATATTCCGCCTGCCGTACCATCTGCGACTGAAAACTTTAGGAGTGTACTGCGGAAGTTGTCGCCGTCTATGGAGCGAAATCATTCTGGTGTTCCAGATCTTAAGAAACCCCGAGCGCGCTTGCCGCCACCTCCTCAAATTCAGCCGCAACGCAAAAATTGTGGGATCACTAGCAACACCGACTATGCAATACAGGCGGCTGGAATGCTGCCGGAACTATTTTTCTCTTCGAATTGGTCACTCCTGGAACGATCCTTCGACTTTTGTCATTTCGGCGCGCACGCCACCCGTTTTTAAAAAACGAGTAGACATGCATTACAACTCCTGCATTTCCTGAGTTGATTTCTGTTCACTTCTTGACAGCAAGACGTAGATAGATATTGTGCTCTCCAACCTTCAGGAAATCAGTGAAAACGGATATAGATGCGTGTGTAAACAGCTACCCATGTTTGTTGTTGAACATGACTTGACTTTCAGTGGATTTACGCTTACGAATACTGCGGTAAGTCCATTGGTGCGAACCTTAATTTCTTGACAGTTTTTCCTATATGTTGCATTAGCACCATGATTATCCTACGGGACCTATTAAGCTACAGCCTTTTTACCCTTATAAAACCATTGTTCCCTTTTTCCATCATTCGCAACAAATTGGACCGGACACCTTTTTATTACTATAGTGGTGTCAATTTTAAAAATACCCTGGGTCTTGGGGGCAACGGACCAGCTTACGCGTCATTTGTGTTCCAATGTCACAGCACTTTAACTTTCGGTATCTTTTGCAAGCCAAATATTTTCCGTTCCACTGTCTCGCCTCGTGGCCAGTTGACGAATCCTACGATGTCAACATACCCTATGGCTTGTGATACTCTAATATTTTAAGCCCAGTCGAAGGTTCCTACATACCTTGGTAACTGCTGGCAACGTGATATACGGGTTTGTAAGATGTGCGCGCACCATCGTCATAAGCTGCAAATGTTTTAGCACCACTGAAATGTGCCTTCAGCGAGCGATATCACACTTTCAGCACAATTTCATCTACAGGAAGAGGACACTACGAATTATGAAGTCAGTCTCACTATCTTTCGATCCGTTATATCGATAAATATGAAGTGACCATGAAGGTTCTCTTAAGCAGCATTGCATTATTTTTCCGGAAGACAAATTATGTACACGAATGACGATTGTGTTCGCATGCTTTGTGCACCATCTCTATTATCGGATCTTTGTAGACTTCGGCCTGCCATCCATTGATGCCATTTTTGGTAACACTACACTTGTTTTCTAAACGAAGTCAATGGCTTTTAGATGCCGTGAATATATGCCATTTTAAACCGTTGCTTCCGTCTTCTACTCGCCAGTGAACCGGAGGATGTTTGGAAGAACTGACCATGGTCACAGTTCAGACACACGTTGAGGCCGCTTTCGTAAAATTTCATAGGAACCTAGATTCACTAGACTCCCGTTGGAAGATTAGCTATTCAGAACTGGAATACACAGCTAGGCTGGCTTCCACTATTCACGACTTGGTTGTTCTTTAAACCTGCATCTCCCTTTCCTGGTTGTCAGCCTGCGGAATCAATTATCCACATTAAGTATATATGGCATTTTACTGATAGTGGTTATTATGCTCAGCAGAGCTGCCCCCAAAATTTATTGGATTGGAAATGGGTATTTTCTTACATAGCGGCTGCTTTTACTGACTGTGATGGCAGCTTTAATAGAGGCGTTATGTTGCTGAGTTGAAGAAATCTCACTGTAGAAAAAGCGCTTCTGCTGTCTGTCGCCTCAGCTTACATTGGGATCACGACGAGTTCGGGACAGACTGTGTGGGTACCTATGAGGTGGCCTCATGTTGGTGCGCTGCCATGATAGTCTATCGGCACCTTTTGATCTGTCGATGGTGCACGGCCAGTCTCAGCGGGGTAGGAGTTTAAACCACTTCTATAGATCTTGGCCATGGATTAGATGGCTCGGATTCTCGATGTCCAATTTGATGTCACATCGGGAATGTAGACCAAAAATTTCACTCCTTGAATGAATTGATAATTTAGTTGCTAAAGATGAATCTAATTATCCTCTGCCCATCCACTGACTTCGGACAATTCAGTAAACTGTTTGATCGACCTACACTGTGAATGAATGCATCCGCTAGGTGAGGTAGACGTCAGTTGGGCGTGAATTTCCGTTAGGTCTCCAGCATGAGCCATGAAATATATTCATTAATCACTCTGGATGAGTTCGTTTGGATTTTCTCCGAACCGGTAATTTTAGCGGTCAAACACCTACCAATAAGAATAGGTTAAATCAGTAGTGCGGGAATAGGCTGATCCGCCCAAAAGCTCTACGGATGCAAACCTCCTCTTCGATTCACTATGTAGAGTCACTGGCAGTAAAAACGCTAAACAACAGCATTCTCTTTCTGTTAACAGCAGTAAGAGGAAAAGCCAAGTCCGACCATATTCCTGAATGTTTTGTCAATTAGCCTTTGCATTTTATTCAAGAGATGAGATGAGTTGTGAAAGCTTCGATGCTTCTTAGCTTCCCGGCTGGCGGTACCGCGGTGTCCGATTGTTCCACTTCGTAGAGAGAGGGATTGCGCCCTACAGCTAACATTGAAATGCTCTTAGGAAGATTCTTTAACCAGTCGTCCGTCAAAGTCATAGGCTGAATAGTCCTCCTGTGCTCTGACCTTTCTCTGGATAGCAAGTGCAAGTATTCCAGCAAATTTATTCGGTTGTAAACACTTGTCAAAGAATTGCTTTTGAGATAATGCAATAAACTCCCGTAGCTAGCGTGGCGTGCGGCGTGCTTCAGACGATGCTTCTTTGACCAGGAAGTTCCCGTCCGCGATAACATCAAAATATTGGCCGAAAAGCGGCTTAGGACGCGTGCTTGTGAATTCAGACAGGTAAGGCTGAAACGAACTGCCACCTGAGATTTGCTTCAACTATACATATCATAGATGGAGATTTAGTGGCCGCTAATCGATTGTGAGCTACGACTGCGGAAGATAGACTGTGATACTCCCCAGAGCACATATCACGTTTTTAACCATCATCGCTTTATTCCTATACAACATAAGGTAGTTGCTACAGCGATTAGACTTTGTTAACATAATGTGACAGCCTGTCTATGTTTGTGATCCAGTGAGCCATTTCGGGGACATTGCGCTCGTTCTCAGTTGCTTTCCCGGACTTGTCAACCACTACAGGCCATACAAAACCTAGTCCATCTCCTTAATAGCTGCAAATTGGGAAGAGGATAATAGTCCATTGGTGTCTAGAAGCCGTGTGAGGTAACAGTTATGGAATCAGCTCAGTTGGCTTAAATCTGGAGAGCGACGGATCGCCTATATTTGCGGAGATTGTACGTGTTGCTTCGTCTTTTTCCAAAACTGTCAGTCTCCAGTCATTATGACTCGAAATCGATCTCAGTCACCTTCAGCTGGTTTAGACTGTGAGCCAAACAGATTGTCTAAGCAAAAAACACTGCCAGTGTTTACGTATGTCCAACTATTGTATGTGTCACATCGCACTCAAAGTTAAGTGAGCTTTTGAACCCCCACCCTCATACTGGGTTTTCGCTCATACTGTTGTGGATGAGTCGTTCAATCCACCAAGCAGGAGTCTGTTACTCTGCAAAAACACATTTGTTCCGTTATCCTGTGGGTTAGATTGTTGGGCAGAGGCTTAAAGTAAACTCTACGAAATTTTGTCAAAAGTGGATGGTCGTGTGTCATGCTTTATGTACTGACGCTAGCAAAGTGCTACTCCCTAACCTATACAGGCATTCTATGCCCACATTAGACAGCAGGGGATCTGGTGTAAGCACTATAGTATGATAAAACCATGACAATGTCCTCATTCAAGTTAACAAGCTCGAATCACATCGGACATTTCGGTAATCATTTTATGGGTCACCTAGTTACTCTCATCTTCATCCGGAATTTACTCTGAGCGAATGTGGGCTGCAGGCAGATGGCGGATGTCTTTAGGTATAGTATGCAACTGAGCTCGAATTACATCGATGATATCTGCATTCGTCGTCCATCTGATGGAACTGAGTCGATGGCTACAAGTACTAGTGATTTTTGGTCTGCTCTTGTTACAGATCCACAGGTAAATTTCACCAACTCAACTGAGGAGCGTAGTTCTTCCACAGTTCCCCTTTCTTATGATTACAATAAGGATGAATGATGAATCCAAGTTTTCCAACAGAAATCACAGGAGAACTTCCGTCTTTAGGTCAACCCCAGCAATTGGTCATGTGTCTCTGAGGTGGACGACGCGACGTACAACTTGCATCCTCAATGTGCATGGTGTCAAACTGCAACTGGGCTGAAACCGCATTAATTACCACTACTTTGGAAATCCATTAAATTAGTCGAATTGTCCCCTATTAAGATAATCTATATTTCTACATAAGCGGTTTTCGAACCAGCCTGATGACTTCCGAATAATTGGTCACCTTCGAATATCTGTCAAAAAGGAGTATGCTTGTCACCGGCCACTGTATCAAGTTACTTGCCAGAGTAGGCAAACGGCGCCCCAAAAACTCAAGATATTACTGCAGGTCTTTGCAACTTCCATACGCTCTCCACATCATGATCGCGACCTTAAGCGAATGTGCGTGTTAATCGTTCACTTGTGTACCCGGGTTTTTTCACTGTGGGTCAGCTACATTTTGTTGCACACCTTTGGATCTATACTTATTCGCCGTGCTTTTAAATCCTCAACCTTGTGATATCATTTTCTCGAGTACACTCCTGCGCATACTACATTTACCCTGGATTCTAAATCCTGAGCAATATTTCGTCGATATCCAAGCGCCAAAATTTGCGTAACTCTAACCATCGGAGACCTAATTTGATCTTACACGATAGACCATTTCAACGGCTTTCGAACGAACTATCACTCGTTCAAATCCAACATCGCTTGGAGCAACTACAGGTCTCAAGGCAAATTCACCTGGTTCGATCCATAGGCCTAACCACAAAAATTCTTACTCACACCCTCGTGTAATCTGCCCCTCGTTCACGTTGACACATTCGACTCGCACGCCATAGAGGACAATAACAGGGACGCAAGCGGAGCTGGATTTGGGAATCGAGTGAGAATTGATCGGCCAGCAAATGCCAGTCCGCGTCAAAGGAATCGAACCATTCCGTCAATATGATTAACCCGTGGAGTGGAACTCCCTCACACTGGCTGAAAACCAGACGCGGAATAATGAGCGACCTTGACCCCTAAATTAGCATATTTCGGTTACCAATAAATAGAGTTAACCTATCCTGTAGATATACTCTCTGTCTACCGAGTTCTAGCCTTTTGTATTCCTTCGGTTGGCTGGGCGCGTGACTGAGAAGCCAGACAGTGGTAGTCTCACAGGGCAGCATGGCAGCAGTACAACAGTTGTCATTGGCAGAGAGCAGAGGGAAAGAAGAAGCGTTATAACCGAAAGTCTGCAAGCACACAACTGCAACATGAACACTGTGACCTTGCCGTCAACGTCAGTAACAGAACAACCTTTTACCATAGTGGGTGTCATTTAAGTGGTTCGTAAAATTTGCTCAACAAGCGCGATGCCCAGTGTGCCGCAGTGTAACGGCCTATATGGATCATGATTGAAATTTGTTAAGAGGGTATTCTGTGCCGTAACTGTTGTAAGGTTTTCCATGCGAGGTGCCTTCGAGTTAAACATAGTCAAGCCAAGTTATCAAACAAACCAGGTGCTCTGTGGTCCTGCATGGAAGTACATCTATCTCGTTGATAAAAAGCGTGCTCCTATTGTCTCAGAAATACGACTGGCTACTAGCCAAGTTTGAGGAAATAGTGGCCACCAACCTCACCACAGTTGGGATAAGCATAGCGGACTGTGCGACCCGAACCCCCTAGAAGGTGCTGCTCTCATCCTGATGAGAACGGCTAGTAACACCGTAAGCAAAACGGCACAAAGAGCCCAGTAACTCAACTACTGCTTCAATACCACACGTGTTTCATATTTGACTAATGCGGTTCCCCGTTCGATCGGAGTAACTACACGCAAGGCTATTTCCAATCTCCCGACGGAGTGCGTAGAACAAGAGTAAGCCTAATGGCTTACTAGCGAAAGTTGGGTTACTTTTGCTCCCAAGAAGAGCCGTCATTTAAAATAAACTTCATCCCCAACTGGTCGGAAGCTGAGGAGCTTAGTGGTGTTCTTCTGTTGCAAGCATCATCAGTTACCTGCGGTACATCTCCGAGTGTTCTAATCACTAACGGCGACATGTCGAAAGATGTAACGAAACAACTACCTTCACTGAACGTACTATGCTCCAATATCTCAGAATCGAAATCGCGGTAAATAAGAGGTAGGCAGTTGCATGCTCTCAACCAACGGGACTTCATTGGTAACTTAATCTGAGTTGTACTGAAACCTGTACACGTACTGCATATTACGTGGTACCCCAACGCTAAGCAATACGGAGAGGCACGACTTCTGCGCTTTGTGCTGAGCTGCATCACTGAAGTAGAATCAGTACTACTGTCGACAGGTAGATTCAGAAATGAACACTGCTCCATCCGTATCTTTCCAGATATCCCATGGGGCCAGCGTTATCGAGTTAACCGCACCATAGAGGATTACCAGAAGAAAACTTTAACCAGAACCATTCTATATCACTGGGTTCCTTAAACTGAGGCATGTGATGAGCATTTAATAATAACCCATGATAAAGCACACTGGTGTTATGTTTATGAAACACTCTGCTTGGATGATGTCCTAGCGAAATCGATGTCACGGCTGCGTACCTCACTGAACTACAAAGGGCTGGATAGCAGAACAACCTCTTCGTGGTGCCAGCTGAGTGGCTCGGGTGTAACCCGTTCCAGCAAAAAGGTTGACGGCAGTGTTCCCAGATGTGTGGGTTTTCTCCTGGCTTGTGTTTTCTCTATAAAAAGCCACACAGTCTGCTTAACAACATTTTGACGTGGCGGATGGGATTATCAATTAAATAAAATACCTGTGCTTGCTTACTCTGACAGCCTTATCAAATCCACCGATAGCAAACATTCATTTACACACTGAGAGCTCGATCGAAATCATCCAAAAAACAACAGCGCAATTACTAACGCAAGCAACATGAATAGGAGGCGTCCGTATCTGGATTTGCCTGTCACCGTGACCTCCATGGGGATAGCCACAGGACGCATGCGACTACAAAGCGACCATGGGTGGCTTGCACTGCACCACCCACACTTTCACCCACATATCCCATATCCGGTGTAAACCCGAAGGAATAAGACCGGAAGGCATGTGGATTAGAGCCACGTTTCATCCATGAAGCCGGCCTACACTCCTTCAACAAGCAGAGCAGAAGTATTTCGGCCTAATTGGGAAATCATGCACAACAGATGTACACATGGCGGTGTCTGGCCCGTTCCACACAGGATGGAATCACTCTTTGAGACTAGCACCGTCACGAGGACAGTGCACCCCGTCCCTAGATCAACGACCAACTTTCTTCTGGAGCCAGTAATCGAAATGAAGGGTATCAGACAGGTAGATACCCTGTCAACATTCACATCAGGCGCAACCACACCGGGGAGCTAAATCAGCATCTACTTCTGAAATGTAAGATTACTCAGCACGCAGCAAAACGTACCATATACGCCGCCTTATTGGTCTGGATTAGTAAATCGAATGGGAGCGTACGCATCGTGCTTCTATTCCGCGTGACATAGTACTTTCTCATGCACCTAGCCAACCGTCATCTTGAGCAGTCCACGGAGTTCGCATCAATCAAATTTGCCTTGGATTCGCAACACCTGAAAACAACATGAGTATGTCGTAAGCTCACCTTCTTCATGTTCTGGTAATGTTATTTTCGGTTTGTTCGAATGTTGTTCTACTGCACTAAGTTAACCGTACAAAAGTGGTATGAAGATCCTCGTGGAATGCATTCGGTATACATATATACATAGATTCTCGTCATCCGTGTCCAATGGCAGTTCAAATACAACATATGCATATGCGTTTATCCAAATGTAAGTGTCAGCTGTCACAAACTGCATGGAGACACATTAGACAGCATCATCAATGGTACGACAAACGTGTATGGGTTTTGTTTTGAGGTCAGGCTAACAACCACTTTCGCAGTCATGAGAATAACTACCCAATACAAACGACGTTTTCTTCAACATTCTTCAACGTCTTGGGCATTCATATTTGAAGGAACCCGATGTAGCAATAGTGAAGCAACTGCTAGGTAGGATGATGACTAGACTACTGGTACAGTGAAATAGCGTGCACTTAGGTATTGCCCTCTACATGTACAGTCTTGTTTGAGTAGCTGATGGGAGAGATCACACAGCATGCGAATGGGATACGGTGTCCACTACTGGCTCTATGTGACGCCGACCGGTTCCGTCATGTGCTGCCGGAGGTATGTGCAACTACTCAAAGAACGATTGTTGCGCAACCTTGGGTATTGACAGGTGACATCAACTAAGTCCCGCTACCCACTGTCAAACATGCGACTTTCCAAACAGTGTTCGCATTTATTGTGCAAATGTCCAAGTACTCAACCGTTTGTACCTACCGACCTGTAATCTACTGTGGCCATAAGCTATTTGCTAACGATCTATATCGTACGTTTCGGGTGCAGCCATTCGGTGCTCATAAAACCATTGTCGCTATGCGCCGATTCATTTCCGATGTAATATACTAACACACTGACGTACCATTGCCGTTAGGTTCAACCTTTTACTTAATCCATCCAAAAGAATGGCCATGTGCAATGCAACTTCTGGTAGGCGTCTCTGCACGTCTGCCTTCCATCCGGTTAGTACGTGTGTTTTCCTAAGCCCCGGTAAATTCAGTATGGCTGAGGGACAACTGGAACTATAACTACACTGACTCTCATCACTAGCCTGTGGAGTGGAACATGAAATGGCGACATCGTAATAATCGCTAGTCGGTTAATTGTCGGGATTGTTCACTTGACACAGAATTTCCAGGGAAATTGCTCTTCGAATGCATAATCCAATGTGGTCACACGAGGGACAATCGTTGAGCATTGTGTTCCAAATGTCAAACTTGACACTTTATGCGTACTGTAAACGGCCAAGCGATGATAACCTTTTGATTCAAACGTATCCATCGAACTGGAAACATACACAATAATTTGCCACCCTAGCACTGATCCGTAGCAAGCACGCAAATCGTTCGGAAACACCGCGCGCACGTCAATTACGAATGAGCTCATGGATGGACTGAACCATAATTCTGCGGTGCACCGGCTCTCTAAGCGTCATGCTAGTTAGCATTGAGCAGCTGGTCAAGCTACGGTTATAGTGAGTAATACCATGGAGCTTACATAGTGATGTGAATCACGGCCGAATAATAATACGAAGACGAAGATGCCGTAGCTCACTGTCTCGCTAGGTAACCATACTAGACTCCGCTTGAGCAGGTAGCAAGAATAGCATAGCATAGGTCATGATGAGTACAATATCGTAATGGGCAACACATGTGAGGTCATCGCGAAATACAACCGAGTTAAATAAGCCTAAAAAAGTTAGGTTACCTGTGGCTCATCCGTTCTAGGCAGGTGCAATAAAGATACGACATTGCGCCAAGTCAGTAGTTAATCATTCTAGAATGCAACTGTACCCAAGCGCGACTTACATACGGGATAAAGAATAAGGATGACACAAACACAAATGACGGAGATGGCGTAAGCAACTTTCCAAGTTAGCAGGGAAATGGTACGATTATGTCCACTGCAAGTTATCCGTGTCGTAAGGTAAAACCAGAGCGGGTTATAATCATGTGAGTTCCATCGTCCGTTGTCCGAGGTGAGCGAGAATCAACAGGGAGGTAGAACCACCAGGCAGTCCGTCATGTGTTACGATTTATTTCCCACGGTCATTCGTTCGGACCGCTAGCATATCTCGACCAATTCATCAGTGTCTAGAATGCTATCTATACCCAAGCATTTCGATTCGGATGTCACAACGTATTGCCGCTGTTCCGGGAATCAACCTTGCTGACTTGTCTGAATCGCAGTGCTTTTACTTGAAGGCGGCAGCAGTAAAAGGGGGCGTATAGAGGCACTTGAGATGGAATACATTGACCTCATATTGCAACTCCTACTAAGTCACGGTGTCACACGAGAAGAAATGTAATAAGATGCATCTGTCAAGTGGGCATGTATTGAAACACGAACAGATGTTAGGGCCACTTATAATTTCGGCGAGTCCCATTTATACATCGAGCCAGCAGATAATGGTGTTACGCGAGTGAAAATGCCATTAGTCTGTCAGGTTGAAGTGTGGTGCTTAAAAGTGTTTCTAAATAGCTTCCACTTAGTCATTCAACGTGAAATATCCGTTGACATACCAAAGGTCCCTGGTTCGAGTTACAGTACTGCAGTGTTGTGAACGGGCATTTGTTCACACTTGTGTATGGACTACCACAAACTGGATGAAGAATTAATAACCCTCATGAACCATAACACTACCTACGCGTATGAGTTTGGATTGAACGAAACAATAACAGCCATATTTCTCTAGTTTTGGAAGATCGCACGTAGAATTATAAGTAGCCAATACGACTGTCAGTGGTTAGTTAGCGTTCGCATGAGGTTAGCCAGAAATTTGGGTCTCAGCGATAGATTGAGACAGATATGGAAGTACGGAAACAAATGCCGTGAGTATGGTTACCAGGTAGAATGATGCACAACTAAATGCACCGTAAAACACAGATGACTTATGGTTCTTGTGAATTTTAGAGCTTGTCTGCTATAAGCGTTAGTAGACAGTAATATCATACGTTTCCTGATGGCCCTCTTGACGCTATCACATCAAAAGCAAATGTAGTAAATTCTGCTGCTCCCTGTTCTACCGTCAGCTTTTGAAAAAGTGCGCAAACTGCTTTAGCAAATTTATAAGAAATACCATGTACAACATTTAACTGTCTAATATCACAAATGAGCATGTGGTGGGACACCGGGACACGATGGTATGTTCACAGCGGGGATTGGAATGGAACCACTTAGACGTGGCTTGAGAAAACAATGAACGAGTAAATCTCCATCCCCATGGTACGACTTGAAATAAAAACAGTGAGCATTGCATAGTTATTCGTATGAGGGTAGGCAAATAATGGGTATCAAGAGCCTCGGCAGATGGCGCAGATAAGGTGGTTAACTGAACGTATGATATTTGCATGCGACCTGGATTTCTCATCGTAATTTTACCGCTTACAATTTACTAACAATCTGTCATCATACATCTCGGTTGCAGCTATTCTTCGCAACAAATCAATTGTTTCTGTGCTCGATTTAGTTTCCAATTAAATATTTATTTAAACATTACCGTACCACCACAGTTGGACTAACCTACGTTTATGGATCCGCATCTATGAAAATCCTATTATACTATTGCACATTCACTGTTCATTCGTTATACTATTACGATTATCATGCCTTTAATGGCGTGCCTCATGTAGCTAAGAATAAAATTTTATTTATTCATTTGTTATTTAAGTGGTCCGAGAATGTTGTAGGTGGTCGTACAGTCTAAACATATGTTATAATGGCTGCTATAAGACTGGTACATGTTCCGCAGCAGGCTATCATCTGAGCTTCGGCTGAAGACAGTCAGCGATATGCCTGCTAGAGATGATACGTCACCCAAGAAACCAAATGCGATGGGATCTATAAAAGAACAGTGCACCAGTAGTGTGTCTACTGAGGCCATACAAACTGTCGAAGACGATATTGACCAGACACCTTACGCCGTAGGTGGAAGATTAGCTACGGGACTAACTACACAGAGGGTGAATATGACGTCGAACCCTTCACCAAGTACCCACCGAAAAAACGATTAGTCGCCGGCCACTCACTGGTCAGCGAAACTTCACGTATGAGTTGCACAACCGCCGAACCATTGCTTAAATCTGCGAAACTTTCATATATGTACACTAACGCCCAAGAACTCTTCAGTAAAATTACCGAACTTCGGCTACGTCAGGTTGCAAATGATTGGAACCTAACTTCCATTGCTGTAACTTGGTTGTGCCAAGAGGTGACTGATGCTGAGGTCGAGATAGCAGGAATGTCACTCATCCGGAACGACCGTCCCAGAAGAGCAGGTGGGGTCCTTTTCTATTACCGCAGCGACCAGTAATATGCAGTAGTTGCTGACCTGAATGCTCACGTTACCGACTCACTCTGTTGCCGTCTCCGACTAAGACACAACAACGCATGTCTCGTAGCTGTAGTTTACCGCCCCAAAACGTCTACTCCGGAAATGGATTCCCGCTTGATTCGTGGCCTGAACAGAGTAACACGCAGTATGTACAGCCACATTCTCATCTCCGGAGACTTTAATCTACACTACCTGGAGGTATCAGCACCACCCAGTCAACAGTTCAAAGCAGACTTGCATGAACTGATCGCTAATATTCCTTTGTACAATCATGTTACCACGCCCACTAGCTTCAGGACAGCAAACAAACCATCCATATTAGACCTTGTACTCTTGAATGAAGAGATCATGGTTGACAAGTTTTTTTGGATAGTCAATTAGGTCTCAGTGACCAGGTAGTAATGACGTTCAACTATGTATGTTATGTGGAGTATCCATCGGAACATTTGGAAACAAGTCATGCAATCATACGCTACCACATCTTGAAAGAACTCGTCGAGGCATGCGCTTGAGAATTCTCGAACAACCGTCCCCTTGACATCGTTTGCATAGAGTTCGTTGAAAGACCGAGCGACATGGTCGACAAGGCTTCAGAGACCAAGCCCCTTCGTCCCGGAAAAATATCTTCAATTCTAAGGAGCAGGACTAGAAAATTCATGGCCTTAAGGGATGAATTATGCCGTGCCTACACCTTTAACCTCGACTCAGTGACTTGGGGAAATTTCCTGACCCACCGCAACCATTGCACTGCATTTGTCCTTGAGGAAAAAGTAAGTTATCAACAGTGCCTAGCTAGAAAATTCCTGGCAAATAACCAACTGCTGTATAGGCATGTCAACAATCTTCGTATAGTGAAGCATGGCATCCTTCCACTTATCACGACGGACGAAAGAGTACAAAGCGCTGAAGAGGTAGCTAATGCCATGCGGCTACAATACGCCCCACCTCCAACCTCCACGTGTCCCATAATGTCATGCACATTACCGACTCCATTGTTCACACATGTAATTTTCAAGCCATCAATTTAGATAAGGAAGTTACTCTCACTGCGCGATCATAGCTCTCCATGAGCAGACAACATCTGTCAGAAAGTACTGAAGGCTGCGGCCACCAAGCTAAGTGAACCACTGTCACAGTTCTTCCAAAGGTGCTTCGATGAACAGCAAGTCCCCACTATGTGGAAGCATGGCACTATCAGCCCAATTTTAAAGGCGGTAGTCGTTCAGATCCTGCAAATTATCGCCCAGTGTCTCTCCTTCCTGTGCTCGCGAAGGTGCTGGAAGCGTTAGTTGCTGAGACTCTAGTGGATTACCTAGAAAAATGCAACATCTTGGCACCGGAGCAGCGTGGTTTCCGTCAACACCGGTCATGCACCACCAACCTGCTGATTGCACTAGGTAGTTGGGCAGAAATGGCTAATTTTGGAGTCGGTGTTGCCGTCATCTATCTGGAATTCTCCAAAGCTTTCGATCGAGTGGATTACCATATGCTACTTCACAGCCTACGGAGCTACGGAATCGGAGATCTTATTCCAGGTTAGATTAAAAACTTTCATCACCAACGGAAGCTTCAACTACGTGTTAGGTTATCTCTCTCTAACCCGATTGAAGTGGAATGTGGTGTCCTACAGGGCTCAGTGTTGGAACCGCTCTTACTTTTGGTGTATATCAAAGATCTTGCAAGGGATATCTCCAAAAATTTCCTGCTTTTCGCCGATGATGTCAAGATATGACAGCGATTAGTAACAATGAAGAACATGAACTATTCCAACATGACTTGGAGTGCATTCATGAAAGGTCAACGAGGACCCTGCGTCAACTGAACATAGCTAAGTGAAAGGTGATGCAGTTGAGTCACCAGCTGGTGAGCTTTTACAAGCTTATAGACTGCACATTGCCGAAGGTCTCTTGGGAGCCTGATTTGGGTGTATTGGTACAGGAAGATTTCAGATGCTCAAAACGAACGGAGAAAGCGTCGAGAACTAACAAGCAAAATTTTGGCCTTATTCGAAGAGCATACAGCCCGTTTGAACCCACAATCTTCCCCCAAATGCTTAACGCCTAGGTGCGACAGCACGTGGAATATGCTATCCAGGCGTGGCAGCCGCGGTAGACACAATATCTCGATGTTCTCACGTTTCCTCAAAGAAAGAAAGGCAAGAACGTAAGGAGTCTCTTTCATCTGCCCCATCAGTTTAGATAGAAATCTCTAAACATACGTATGGGCGGCATCCGTATCCGAATGTGCCTGTCACTGTGGCCTCCATGGGGATAGCCACAGGACGCCTGCGACTACAAAGCGACCATGGGTGGCTTGCGCTGCACCACCCACACTTCCACCCACATATCCCATATCCGGTGTAAACCCGAAGGAATAAGACCGGAAGGCATGTGGATGGGAGCCACGTTTCATCCACGAAGCCGGCCTACATCCTTCAACAAGCAGAACAGAAGTATTCCGGCCTAACTGGGAAATCATGCACACCAGACGTACACATGGCGGTGGCTGGCCCGTTCTACATAGGATGGAACCAACCTTGGAGCTTAGCACCGTCACGAGGACAGTGCATCCCGTCCCTCGATCAACGACCAACTTCCTTCTGGAGCCAACAATCGAAATGAAGGGTATCAGACAGGTAGTACCTTGTCAACATTCACATCGGGCCCAACCACACCGGAGAGCTAAATCAACATCTACTTCTGAAATACAAGAATACTCATCACGCAGGAAAACGTACCACATACGCCGCCTTATTGGCCTGGATTAGTAAATCTAATTGGAGCGTACGCATCGTGCTTCTATTCCGCGTGACATGGTACCTTCTCATGCACCTAGCCAACCGTCATCTTGATCAGTCCACGGAGTTCGCATCGATCAAATTTGCCTTGGATTCGCAATACCTGCTCTCAACCTTAGTTTGTCATAAGCTCACCTTCTTTATGTGCTGGCAACGTTATTTTCGCTTTGTCCCAGTGCCGCATCCCTGCACTTAGTTGACTGTACACTAGCAGTATGAGTAACCTCGTCGAATGCATTCCGTAAACATATATACATGGATTTGCGTCTTCCGTGTCCAATAGTAGATCCGATGGAACATATGCACATGCGCTTGTCTAGACTTAAGTATGAACTGCCACAAACTGGATGGAGACATATTAGGCCTCATGAACAATAGTACTAACAACATGTATGCGTACCGTTTGGAGGTCAGGCAAACAGACAATTACACAGGCAAGAGAATAAGTATCCAATACGAACTGTTGATATCTTCTTCACTATTTAGACGTGACAGCTTTAAATCTTGGGCGTCAATACTTGAGCGAAACGGACATAGGAATAGTGTAGCAACTGCCATCAGTACGGTTGCGAGGTAGAATGAAAATAAACAATGGATACAATAAAATAGTGTGAAACTAGATGGTGCCTCCTATATGTAGCTGGTGGGAGAGATCACACGGCATACCAATTCCATGGGGTGTTCACCTCATGCTTTCCCTGTTGCCGACCGGTCCGATCATCTGCTGCCCGAGGAATGTGCGGATTTGCAAAGAACGATTTTTGCGCAGTCTTTAGCATTGACAGGTGGCAATACCACATATTCGTCGCTTACGGCCTCCTCGACATGACAACTACCGCAGTATTACATCAACTAAGTCCCACTTCCTAAAGTGAAACACGCGGCTTTCCAGTCAGTGTTCGCACTGTTTCGCAAATGTCCAAGATGTAGCATGGCTGCCATCCAAGTAATCAAGCGTTTGTACGTATCGTTGTGTACTCTGCTGTGGACATAAGCTATTTGGTGACGATCTGCATCGTACGTCTCGAGTGCAGCCATTCGGTACTACAAAAACCATTGTTGCTATGCCCCGATTCCTTTCCGCAGACGTAACATTACCGTTGCTATTACCGTTTTCTTAGTCTATCGCGAAGATTGGTTATGTCCAATTGAACTTCAGGTAAGCTTTTCTGCTCTTCCGTCTTCACTCCGTTTGGTACTTGCGTTTTCATGAGCCGCGGTAAATTCAGTATGGCTGATGAACAACGGGAAATGAAGCTATGCTCCCTCTTATCATTACTTGCCAGCTTTGTTTACTTGCCTTGGATTTTCCCCGGGTAATTTCTCTTCTGATGCATAAGCCAACCTGGTCACATGAGGGACACTTGTTGAGCATTGTGTGCTCCAGATGTCAAACTACAATTTATGTGTACTGTAAGCGGCCAAGCACTGGTAGCTCTTGGGTTCACAAGTATCTACCGAACAGGAAACCTACGCAATAATTTGCCACCTTAGCATTGATCCGTATCAAGCACACAGTTCGATCGGAAACTCAGCGCGCGCACGTCAATTCGGAATGAGCACATGGATAGACTGAACCTTTATCCAGCGACATATCGGCTCTGGACCCGTCGTGTTAGTTAGCATTGGGAAGCTAGTCAAGCTAGAGTCGTGTAGTCTACAAATCGATTTCAAGGAGTAAACATAGGTAGCATAGTCTGGTGAGTAATACCATGGGGCTTACAAAGTGATGTGAATCGCGGCCGAATAACAATACGAAGATGGCGATGCCGTAGCTCACCGTCTCCGTATGTCACCATACTCGACTCCACTTGAGAAGTTAGAAAGAATAACATAGGTCATGATGAGTACAACATAGTAATGGGCAACACATGAAGTCATCGCGAAATACAATCAAGATAAGTAAGCCCAATAAAGGTAGGTTAGATGTGGCTCATCCGTTCTAAGTTGGTACAACATACTACATGGCAACGAGTCAGTGGCTAATCATTCTAGAGTGAAACTGTACCCAACCGCTTCTTACATGCGCGATAGAATTAAGGATGACACAAAGAAGATGACGGAGATGGAGTAAGCAAGTTGTCAAGTTAGCAGGGAAATGGTGCCATTAAGTTCACTGCTTTTTATAAGCTCAGTTACGTTAAAGTTCGTGGTGAAAGAACGGGAATTATAGCTATGCCCACCGTAACGAAGAAGTAGAAGCATAGTGGAACAGTGATGATTTATCATTGGTGTTTGCTGTGAATGCCGTATCTTATGTTATTAAATGCAGGTTGTTCGTGTCAGAAGGTAAACCAGAGCCGAGGTGAGCGCGAACTAACAGGTATGTGGAACCACCAAGCAGTCCGTCGTGTGTTACGATTTATTTCCCATGGTCATTCGTTCTGACCGCTAGCATATCTCGATCAATTCATCAGTGTCTAGAATGCTACCTGTGCCCAAGCATTCGATTCGCATGTCATATCGCGTTGCCGCTGTTCCAGAATCAACCTTGATGACTTGTCTGAATCTCAGCTCGTTTACCTGAAGGCGGCAGCATCACAAGGGGACGTATAGAGACACTTGAGATGGAATACATTGACCTCATGTTGCAACCCCTAATAAATCGCGGTGTCACACGAGAAGAAATGTAATAAGATGCATCTGTCAAGTGGGCATGTATTGAGACACGAACAGATGTTAGGGCGACTTATAATTTCGGCGAGTCCGATTTAGACATCGAGCCAGCAGATAATGGTGTCACGCGAGCGAAAATACGGTCAGTCTGTTAGGCTAAAGTTTGGCGCTTACAAGTGTTTCTAAATGGCTTTCCCTTAGTTATTTAATATGAGAGATCCGTTGACATATCAAAGGTCCCTGGTTCAAGTTGCAGCATTGCAATGTTGCGAGCGGGCATTTGTTCACACTTACGTTTGCACTACCACAAATTGCATGGAGAAACAATAACCCTCATGAGCAATAACACTACGTACGTGCATGAGTACGATTGAATGTAAGAATAACAGCCATATTCCTCTAGTGTTGGAAGATCGCACGTGCAATCATAAGCAACCAATACGACTGTTGGTGGTTAGTTAACGTTCACATGTGAACATAAATGGTAGTCATAAATTTAGTGAAAAGTGTGCGCATCAACAATAGATAGTAGAGACAGATATAGGAATAGGGAAGCAAATGCCATCAATATGGTTACCAGGTGGAATGATGCACAAATAAGAGGTGCAGTAAAACAGCGACATATTATCCTCAGCGTGTGCTGCAGATGCCGTCTGCTATATGCCATAGAAGGCCGTAATATCACAGATTCTCTGATAACCGCTATGGCGCGATCACAAGAAGAATACATTTAGCAACTCCCGCTGTGTACTGTCCTACATTCATCTTTCGAAAAAGTACTCAAATTGTTTTATCCATTTTACAAGAATTAGCTTACAACTCAGTTGTTTCTGTGCATGGATTTATTTTTCAATGAAATATGTATTAAAGCATTGCTTTACCACGACATTTGAACTTATATACTTCTAGGTCAATCCGCAGGATTGGTCATTGCTAATGCAAATAATGCCAGACAACTTTGCCCTTTCGCTTCGCCTATTACCTAGATAATAGCTGCATTTCCTAAGCGCACGTAAGTTCAGTACGACGGATGAACACCGAAAAATATAGGTTCACTCACCCGAGTGACTACTATGTAGAACGACAGGAATGAAAAGCTTAACAAAATTACATCCTGCTATTTACCAGTCATATAAAAGAAATAGCCTCACCTGGTTTCAAAATGCTATGGATATAGCGTCTAGTGAGAGGACGTTATCACCTCGCAGGCTAACCACTGTCAGTAACAGTGTAAGATAGGTGGTGCTATATCCCAGTTAGCTTGCAAATTATGTAGCCCAGCCAACATCCCCCATGGCTCAGTGACTTAAGCTGCTGGCTAGTTGGCATCTGCCTCAACCGCCGCAAAACTTTGGGCCAGGGATACAGCTGCCTGCTAAACGACCTCGTCTTGTTCCTGAGATTTAGCTACTTTTCATATAAGTGGATAGCACTGTTTGTCATCCGCCATTATAAAAGCCACCCCAAACAGAGCATTAATACTTAACGACCAATCCACCATGCCTCTACTTCCAGTGGGTTATAAGAAAAATTACCGCATAAGCAGTTCATAAAGTCCGTGACGCACCAATACGCTGAGTCACCGCATCAAGGAATAACCATTCACAAACTGTCACTTTAGATGACCTTTACTCTCTCCCACCTCCTAAATGCGGTGGTGTTGTCCGAGGAAAAGATGCATTAACATCACATCGGTACGTTGTACCGACGTTTCGCTACCGCATGACCGCCACCGACTACATGCTAGCTAAGAATACTGCGCGATCATCCGTACACAGGGAGATTCGGGCCGGCGAAATTTGAATTACATCGCGAACGCTTTGTCTTTTCGCTCACAGTCCGAGGTGGTGTGTTCGGTCCTCCGTGATTGATATCGCACGCATATGTCTGCAGTTTCATCAAATATAACCGGCTCACCAAACAACCACTACGTGGTACCAGCAGGGTAGTTCCGGTAAATCTCGTTCCAGCTATTGGCTTCGCAGGGTTCCAGGAGGTTATGGGTTTCCGCTTGGCATGCTTTCTTCCTCTAACATAACCAAGAATGTCTGCTTAAAATGAGTGCGCGAAGGATGAGAATCGCCGCTAAATACAGTTGCGGCTGCTTGCCCATCCGCAGGATCATGACTACGCCGCTGACGTCAATCACCCCCTTGAATATCTCCGAATACTCCCTCTCACACTGACGAGTTAAGCAAATGCAATCACACATACAGCAACATATCTATAAGCCTAACCAAAGCCGCCATATATATATATATATGTATATATGATTTATATCGGGTACAAAAGCAGGTGCTTGACATGTCCCGTAGGGTGGTTAGAGTAAGCAAAGTTAGATGAAGGGATAATGGAATCGTCGGTTCGGACGATTACAGATTTAACTGCACTGCCGTATAAAGGGAGTTTGAAATGAGAATGTGCGCACACAAAGCAATAAGGGAGTGGTTATTGATCACGTAATAAGCAAGAAAAAATAACAAAGTAGTAAGGGCAACGCTTACTCGTATGCAACTATCTCGGATCGACGGGACACAGAAATCCAGTTTCTACACTAGTGGTCTTTGTCAAATTATGTGCAAGGGGTTTGGAGTGACTCAATCTCGAGTAGGGTTATGGTATTGTCCACTGTCTCTTGTGCATTGGTGCCAGCATCTGGTGGTCATGGGCTACAGCACTCAGTGTAAATGTGACAGAGTTTCGTTAAGGCGTTTTTTGTAAAGGGATAGAGTGGAAGCATTAATTACATGTTCCTGGAAGGCATTCCAAGGCTGCGACACTAGAAGGGAGAAATAGTTTCGCCGACATTCCAGGTGGCTTTACAGCGTGACCAGCTTAAACTGATGACCTCTTAGTAGAGTGTTTTGACTAAGTATCAGAAGGGAGTGGCATGGGTGGATGGGGTTTCTCAGGGTTTGGTACACCATTATGAGATCACTCCATGGACGCCGATAACGTCCACTGTATATTTTGAGAGTCTTCAGCATTAGTGGGTGGGGGAGACTGGTCAAACATCTGACGTTGCCCTAAATGTACGTATATATATATATATATATATATATATATATATATATATATATATATATATATATATATATGCCTGTCACTGTGGTTTCCATGGAAACAGCCAAAGGACGCTTCCATCTACAGAGGGACCATGGATGATTTGCGCTGCACCACCCATAGTTCCACCCACACATCCCCTATACGGTGTAAACCCCAATCAATAAGACCGGGAGACTTGTGAATGGGAACCACGTTTCGTCAACGGAGCGGGACCACACTCCTTCAACAAACAAAACGGAAGCATTCCGGCCTAAGTGGGAAATCATTCGCAACAGACGTACACAAGACGGTGGCTGGGACATAGCTCATTCCACACAGGATGCATGGAAGCAATCTATGTGCCTATCACGGTCGCGAGGCCAATGCACCCCGTTCCCTCCAGCAACGACCAACTGTCTCCAGGTACCAGCAATCGAGGTGGATGGTATTAGAAGGTCAGGCACGTTGTCAACATTCAGTGAACAATGAATAATGATTTATCACGGGATAAAAGCAAGTGCTTGATACGTCCCGTAGGATGGTCGGAGTGAATACGATGAAAATCAAAATATATGTGGGTCATCTAACAAATGTCTGCCGAGATAAATACCTCGACGACCAAAATCACTGTAAAATTGAAAATAATCTAGCGTAAACGTTCAGAAATACACTTGGTGCGTTGGTTGTTTATATAAGGCGTGAGAAAAGTAAAATATGCTCCCTCACTTGGGTCCATTTGATATATAGATCCTGTATAAAAGTATGCTTGGCGTAATTCACAATAGAGGAGTTTAGGTAACAAAGTGCTGGGAGATAAGAGCAACATCTAATAGATTTTTGAAAACGTCCAAGATAGGGGAGGATACAACTGAGTTTGGGAGTGCGTACAAGGGCTAGCAAACCCGAAGGGAAATGTAATTCCGTCGACACACTAGATAGCTATATTGTTCCTTCAATTTTAAGCAGTTACCCGTGAGCTGCGTGGTGTGGCTAGGTTTCAACAAATGGCGGCATACGTCGTTGGGGTCACTCAGTATCTGAGACGCTAATATGAAATCACCGCGCAGCATTCGATAGCTTTCGCTGAAAATTTCCATCAAGTTCAGCCTTCAGTGGGAAGAGTGATAGCGCAGGCCCTTAACATTCTTTGTTGCTTTTCGTCGAGGTGTCTCCAACTCCTCTAGGTCGCGCTTAAGCCAAGGTTGACAAGCTTGCATAGCGTATTCAACATGCGAGCGCACGTAAGAATTGTGCACCATTGGGAATATTGATGGATCACATCTCTCGAATGCCAGTCGCAGCATGCCGACTTACTGTTTGCCTCTTTTCGCAGCTACCTCAGCCTGTTTTGAACAGTTGAGGTCGCGTTGTAAAAGCACACCAAGGTCACATTCCTGGGATCTGGTCTGCAATCCGTTTGTCCCAAGTACATATGTGTATTTATGTCTAGGGCGTAAGTGCACAACGTGACATTTTTCTACGTTGAATGGTAGGGCGTTTTGAACTGACCAGTTCGACACCGTATTAAGATCGCACTGGAGTCGTTCGTAGTCGTCCGGTCCTCTGATCCTTCGCCAAATCTTGAAATCAACAGTGACAAATAGTGAATCGGGAACAACTGACCTCGTCAACTCGTTAATGAACACCAGGAATAGACGAGGTCCAAGCATCGAGCTTTGTGGCACTCCACACGCGGCATCGATTGCATCGGACAGTGATTCTCGAACTCTCATCTCTAGCCGTCGTCCGTGTAGGAAATTGCTAATCCAACTCAGGAATTGTTCGCCAATGTCGTAGTTCCGAAGCTTCTGAAGAAGAATTCGATGGTCTAAGTGATCAAACGCTTTGAAAAGTCCCGGTAAATGACATCAGCTGCTGCTCCATCATGAACAGCTTCAGTCGAGCTATTACGTGCAATTAATAGGTTAGTATTATATGAAGGCTTTTGACTAAAGCCATGTTGCTCTGGGGCTATTAAGTTGTGGCTTTCCAGTTACTGCATCAGCGCATCTGTGGTGATTGATTCTATAAGTTTGGATAGTACAGGAACCAGTGTTATTGGACGGTAGTTGGTAGGATCAATGCGACGACCTCCTTTATAGATAGGAGTGTTGACCACTTGCTTCCGTACTGGTGGAATATAGTTCTGTTATAGACATCGCTGATAGAAAACAGCCGGTGCTTTTGCTAGATCACTAGCTACCGCCTGCAGAGTCTTTGGTCGTATGATGTCTAATCCAGGAGAACTGTGGATACGCAAGGATTACAACTTTTTCAACACAGCTTTCACATCATGCGCAGCTACACCTAGGAGCTCAATCAACATTTAACTTCTGCCATGCAGGAATACTGATCACGCAGGCAGACGTACCACATACCCTACATTATTTGCCTGGATTAGTAAATCGAATTGGAGCGTACGCATCGTGCTTCTATTCCGCGTGCAATGGTGCCCTCTCCTGCACCTTGGAAACCGCCCTCTTGACTAGTCTACGGAATTCGTACCGATCAACTTTGCAGCTGATTCGCAACACCTGAAATCAACCTCGGTTCCTCATAAACTCACGTTCTTCATGTCCTGATAAAGTTGTTTTCGGTTTGCCCCAATGCCGCTTCCCTACACTAAGTTGGCCATAAAAATCTGGATGAGTAGCCTCGTCGAATGCATCCGGTATACACAGGTACTTGGATTGTCATCATCCGTGTCCAATGGCAGTTCGAGTACAACATATGCACATGAGTTTGTCCAGAGTTAAGTATGAACTGCCACAAACTGGATAGAAACAAATTAAACCTTTCGAACAATAGTACTACAAACGTGCATGTTTCGATTGGAAATCAGACCGAGAGCCATTTTCGCAAGCATGATAATAAGTATCCAATACGAACTGTTGGCGTTTTCGTTAACGTGTAGATGTGAACATGTGTGACAGCTTTAAATCTTGGGCATCAATACTTGAACGAAACGGATATAGGAATAGTGTAGCAACTGGCATCAGTAGGATTAACCGGCAGAATGATAAATAAACAAGGAATACGCTAAAAGACTGTGAACTTAGGTGTTACCTCCTATATGTAGCTGATGGAAGAGATCACACTGCTTGCAAATTCTATGGGGTGTTCACCATTCTTTCCGTGTTGCTGACCGGTCCGATCATCTGCTGCACGAGGAACGTGCGGATTCGCAAAGAACGATTTTTGCGCAATCTTAAGCATTGCCAGTTGGCAATACCGCATATTCGTCGCTTACGACCTCGTTGACACGACAACTACCACAGTACTACATCAACTAAGTCCCACTTCCCAAAGTCAAGCATGCGGCTCTCTAATCAGGGTTCGTACTGTTTTGCAAATGTCCAAGATGTAGCATGGTTGCCATCCAAGTAATCAACCTTTTGTACATACTGTTGTGAACTCTGCTGTAGACATAAGCTATTTGGTAACAATCTGCATCGCACGGCCCGGGTGCAGCCATTCGGTACTCTTAAAACGATTGTCACTATGCGCTGATTCCTGTCCAAAGTAATATACTAAAACACTGACGTGCAATTACCAATGGTATTACCTTTTTCTTAGTCTATCGCAAAGATTGGCCATTTCCAATTCAACTTCTGGTAGGCGTCTCTGCGCTGCGGCCTTCGATCCGCATAGTACCTGCGCTTTCATAAGCGCTGGTAAATTCAGTATGGCTGATGAAAAACGGAAAATATAACTACGCTCAATCTCAGCACTAACATGTGGAGTGCAATATGAACAGCCAAAATCTTGTTAGCGGTTACTAAATTACTTGTCGGGGTTGTTCAAGCCACGGAGTTCCTAGGGTGATTACTCTTTTTATGCATGATCCAACGTGATCGAATGAGAGATAATCGTTAAGCATTGTTTTCCAAATGTCAACTTTACCCTTTATGGCTACGGCACACGCCTAAGCGCTGTTATTCTTTGATTCACACGTGTCCACCGAACTGAAAACATACTCAATAGTTTGTCGCCCTAGCGTTGATCCGTATCAACAACACAATTCGGTCGGAAACTCCGGGCGCACGTCAGCTACGGATGTGCTCAGTGGAACAATGATAACTTATCGTTGGTGTGTGCTGGGGATCCCGTCTCCTATATCAACTGCAGGCTAACAGTGTCAGAAGGTAAGCCAGAGCCAGTCCCATCGTCTCCTGTCCGGGGTGAGCGAGAATGAACGGGTATGTAGAACCACTAGGCAGTCAGTTGTGTGTTACTATTTATTTCCCCTTGGTCGTTCGTTCTGGGTGCTAGCATATGTTGATCAATTCATCATTGCCTAGAATGCTACCTATGCGCAGGCATTTTGATTTGAATGTCACATCGTGTTGCCGCTGTCCCGGAATCAAAATGGATGACTTGTCGGAATCTTAGTACGCAGTACAAAGGTATTTGACCTGGATATATCGACATCACATTGCAACCCTCAATACTTCATGATGTCACACGAGATGAAATGTTATGTGATCCATCTGTCAAGTGTGAACGTAACGAGACATGGACAGATGTTAGCACTACCTGTAATTTGGGCGAGCCATTAGATAATAGTGTCACACGCGTGAACACGCTATCAGTCTGTCAAGCTGAAGTGTGGCACGTACAAGTGTTTCTAAAGGGGTTCCACTTAGTCAGTGAACATGATGACGAGCACCGCCCGCTGCGAGTAGAGATATCAGTTGACATACCAAAAGTCCCCGTTTCGAGTTGCAATACTGCAGTGTTGCGAGAGGGCATTGGTTCACACTGGTGCATGGACTAACACAAACTAGATGGAGAAACAATAACCCTCATGAGCAATAACACTACGAAGGTGCGTGTGTTTGAATTTAATGTAAGAATAACAGCCACATTCCTTTAGGTTTTGGGAAATTGCATGTATAATCATAAGCAACGAAAACGACTGTTGGTGGTTAGTTGACGTGTAAACGTGCACCTAGATAGCAGCCTTTGATTAAATCAGAAGTGGGGGTATCAACAATAAATAGAGGCAGATAGAGGAATAGGGAAGCAAATGTCATCAGTGTGAATCTCAGATGCAATGATGTGCAAACAAGAGGTAAACTAAGACAGAGATGACTTATGGCTAGTGTGAATTTGGGCTTACAGAGCTGATGCTGGTCGCACAGCGTGTGAATTAGACGGGGTGTTAATTACAGTCTCTGCTTGTCCTCGCCGCCTAAGGCTGGACCGATCCGATCATCTCCTGTTCGAGGTATGTGCGGATTCCCGAGGGACGTTCCTTCTTCTAACAAGCGTTGGAACGCGGTAGTACCACACATTCTCTGTTGGTCTTTTTGACGCGACCACAGCAATAATACCACAAGTAGAAGCAACCTTTGATTTTCTAAAAAGACTAAAACTGTTTTAACAAATTTCCGGGAAATAGCTTAGCAATCATCCAATTACTCAACCGTAGGCAAATGTAGCTGTCTACTCTACTGTGGCTATAATCTAGTTGATATCAATCAGTCATCAGAAAATTTCAGTCGCAGCCATACTGGCCTACAAAACAATTGTTTCCGTACGCTGATTTCTCTTTCGATAAATATATTAAGGCGCTACCATACCATCACAATTGAACTAACCTACTTTCAAGACAATCCAGAAGTTTGATCATTTCTAATTCCAATTCTGGTAAGCGCCATTGCCCTTCTGCTGCGAACTGTGATAATAACTGCCTTTCCCTAAGCGCACCTAGTTCCGTATGACGGATGAGCTGCGGGAAATACAACTAGATCCAATCTCATGGGTAACGTGTGAAGCAGAACATGCAGTATCAGCATCATAAAAATCGCTAGTCAGTTACTTACAGGGATTGTTCTGTTTACACGGATAAGCCAAGATGGACACTTCCATCGAATGCTGTTTGGCCTTGAACCCGAAATCCCAAACTGCATTCCAAAGCGAGAAAGCTTGGTAGATTATTTGGGCCCCTGGGATAATTTTTGATCTCTATACCCAATTTTTGGCGTACACACATAGCTCCATGTATTCTACATATATTCTGTGTTGCTGGTAAATTTTTAACGCTTCTCTACATCCACCGTTTATCCTTGTCGTTACGTAGTGATTATGGCTATGGGGCGTCTTGCATTGTCGAGAATATGCCATTTATCTATTTATTTGTATCGAAGTTGCGCCTGAACCCTTAGCGTACTTTTGTCCACTCAAGACGAAGTCTGACCACTGTAACGCTGTGGCAAGTGGATGGTAGAGACTTAACCTGATAACTCAGACATCATGCCTTACTACTATACGATTCCCTAGGTTGTTAAACTCAGACATGAAGTTAGAGATCGGTAGTCAACTCACTATCTTTGAACCAGGTATTCCACCAAATTTAGATTTTTCGGCTGGCCCAGAACCAATTAATTGGCTCCAAAAAAAACTTGTGGCTAATGTATCATGCAATTCCGCATCAGATTTGAGATTTTTAAATACCCGTATTTGAAAGCTGCTACGTCATAAGCAGTAACACTAGAAAGAGCCATAGTAGGCTCCAAGAAACCCGCAAGGTTCATTCACCAAACGTTAAAAGCAAGTTCAGCTCCCGTTCTAGTCCCGACAGGTACACCATAATTTGATTCTTCTGTGTAATTTGATGCACAGAAAACAATTATTCCGACTTGAGTTCACTAGAACTACATCTAATGTTATCTGGAGACTAGGTTACAAACGTCACACACTGACTGTGCCAAAAACCCAAGACAAATGTTGGCTCCACTTTCTTCCTTGACAGGCGTTCTGTGGAGCAGAATACCAGTCATAGTATGGTCATTCGACAGCCTAATGTAAATCACAACCTGCTCATGAGTATGAACATTTTCTCATGGGGAAGATAACTGACAGAGCTATAGCAAAAATGCAATAATATCTGGCGATTGGGTGAACAAAGGATTCACACGAATTAATTGCTCTACCTAAGGGCGGAAACTGCTCGGAGTGGATCAGCGTCTCCTAACGTACTATAGAACTGGCAACATATTTGTGAAACAAAGAAGAAAGAAAGGACAATTTATACTAAAGTTTCGGGATGTGACCACGGTTGTGGTGGTGACATTCACATACCCAACTTGCCCCTTCATCCCCAGCCACTTTTGACCTGAAGTTGCCCATTAACTCATCATGAGTTCCCCTTCATAAAATCATGTAAGAAATGCCGAACAGATGCAAACCACCACATATCGAATATCGAGCTTCCATCACACGGTCTCGCAGTAAATCTAATCCCGGTGGATTCCGTGATGCGCCGGTAACTTAAATAGATCAGTTTTGTCTCTATTCATTTTCACGTTCGCTGCTGATTCAATCGAGACTTTCGTGTTGCATACTGACCACTACGGAGAGCTAACCCCTTGTCCACTGAAGCAGCGTGGACCGGACATTAAGTATGTCATAAAATAGCGTTACGGATGTTGACACAATAGCACGCACAATTTCGTCAGCTGGCCAGCTGCGCGATCAGTTATCGGACAGACCGAAGCCTAGACAACGTGATACCACGTGATAAGGGCACCGCCTCTTTCCGTGCCTGAATAAGCATTTTGTCCACGGATGAGAGAGATTGGTCAGTCCTTCAGCTGTCTGACCTGAGGGAAGGTCGGATTGGCCATCTGTCTAACTTTGAAGCAGTTCACGTGAGGTGAAATTCACCGATGACCTTGACTGAAGTTGGGCGGACAGCACAACTCTCATCGAGTGGAAACAACCCGTGTCTTAATGTGTCTCGTCTACGCTTCGGAGTCAAATATTGAATTCGCTATTCGGAACGTGACGCGACACAACTTGTTGTTAGTCAACATTGTCATGTTCACACAGTTCGTCCTGTTTGTGTGAAAACCAACTTTACTCACATCGAAGTTGATAATGAATTGCCAACACTGTATTTTACTGTGGGCGTCAACAACCACAAGGAGCGGGCGCGGGAGGACAAACCATAAGCAGTTTACTCCGCGCAACCAATAACCATCAGTGCATCCGTTAGACACGAATAGAGCGCAGAAACGTGCAGCCAAAGTCCACTTTCCATTTGGAGCCGGTCCACACGTCAGTAGAATGCCAATCGCCTAGTTGTAGGCAAGTTAACGCGATGATGAAGGGCCATTCTTGGAGACTGCGTAGGTGACATTTACAACCAATACCAGTAGGTCATTCGATTCGTGCTGGACCAGAGACTAGCAATTATTAATTAAATTTACAGTAGACATTCAAGTGTTAGCTGACAACTGCTTACCGCAGAGTATTTTGTGACCGATGTCGTACTTGTTTGCACTGTCTTATGGCCTGAGCACATTCCGTCCTGGCTGTCCGTCCAGAAGCTGTTCGCTACTGGTCATCTGGGTGAACACTTGTGGCACACGGACAAGCTGACCAGTTCTGATAAGGAATTGCATTGCTTGAGATTATTGTACTAATATACATCCGATTTGCTTGGGAAACAAGATTTGCGATAGAAGTTGTGTGTCGTGACTCCGTGGCGCGCAAATGTTTTGTGTCCACAGAGTTGTACTCTTGCTTTTCATCATGCATGTGTCATGTGTAGCCAGTGATGTTAATGGCAACACAACTAGATTTATTTGGATTCCTCCGAAAGGTCAGGACACGTGAACGTTCAGTAGTCTTTTGCTAATCGTAATCTTCCCGCACCCAAGCTGCTGGCCGAATTTCAGCACATTCCGGCAATGAAGAGGTGGAGGCCCGTAGCATGATCTGCATTGGTAAATGCCGTACATCTCGCTGACTCACTTCAAATTCGACAATTATTGCACCAAATTTGAGTGAATTCTGGTTGCTTGGAGCGTGAGGGACGATAGGAATCTGTATGTATTCCAACACACGAAATAGCAAAGCTAGCGCACCATGCAAAGCGCTTGAATGAGTTTCCCAGTGTGAAACTCTTCAAACAGGAACCAAGCATTTTGCACAGCTTTGGACTGGTTTCGCACCCTGTTGGCATGTTTATTCGCTAACAACAGATTTGCTGCTGCCCATTTGCCGTATCCTATGCAATAAATTCCGATGGGCACCAAGGCTAACGGCCATTACCACCATGATAACACGTTGGATTGACCGGAGTACTTTGAGAGCCTGGTTATGATTTCTCCTAGCCGGGATAAGTCAGCGAGCATCCCGGGATTCCATAGACTACGCAGTGACCCCCTGCCCATGCTCGTAAACAAATGTAGCGCATGAATACACGCCTGCTGATATTAACGTCCGGTGAGCAAGCGAACAATGACAGTTATATGTGTTTATTGGGCGATTATTTAAGTCTGGTGCCATCGTCAGTTCGCCAGTTAGCATGTATTCATACCATAACAGAATTGCCGCGGGTGTCCGCCGTAACGCTCCCGGGGGTTCACACACAGACAAGTGTTTATTTGGAGTCCATGTGAGTGCTCCAATTCCATTCAACCCTGCGACGGTAACTGATCGCGATATAATTGATGTGTATCCACGTCTGGTCTGAAGCTAGGGTGTTCCGTGTCGGGGGTCAGTTCTCGCAAGAAATAGACGGGCATCTTCAAATACGTGCAGCAAATGCTTATCCATATCAGTACTGATGTGTACACGGTGTTGACCAACAAGATGTAGTTGTTGATTGAACAGTTTTCCAGCTTGAGCGTGCAGCCCACCAGCCAGCATTGGAATTAACTTACTTCTTTTGTGACTAAGGAGCTCGTTCAGATAGTGATAGGTCATCCTTACATGTTGTGGAGGCGTAAGCGGTACTGACATGCAGGCACATATTATGCCCCACGAATTCGGAGCACTGCACGAGGCAGCCAATTTGTGGACACAAATCTGGCTACTGATTGGGATTCTATGGACCTGTTGAGCTTCGATCTGAGGGCTCACAATAGTACCCTCAGTAGCTTGCACAACAACGGAAACTGCAGCATTTCCGGATAAAGGCAATGAGAAGCTGTCGTCCATATCACATAGAGGCGATTCTAGGGAAGGCATAAAAATCGAGACTTGCCCGCGGGTTTTCAATAAGCAGTGGATACGGATCTAATGTTCAAGCAAGTACTGCGTGTTGAATGATCCTAACAAAGTGAGATATGCCAGTATTAGAGACACAATGGGCATTAGATAGAGACGGATAAGTTGAGATTGTCCACTTGCTTGGATATGGACAGAACAGAAGCGATCCTGTGCGACTGCATTTGTATTGCAACCAGAAGGCCTTCATCCACCGAAGCAAGGTGGGGATGACGAAGAAGTAGGGTTGGGAGAGAAATGAGACGAAAGAGTAGTTGAAGGGTGACTATGAGGATGAACAAGATTCTGCGGGCAATTGCAATGACTGGGAGGGTTGAGCAGGAGCTTTCTCATTGTTAAGTGTGGCACTTAGCCGATATACGAAACAGAACGTGCCCGTGTAGTATGCAACCGATTTACTAAAATCATCTTGTGTTACAGTGGCTAGAAAAGCCGGAAAGGAAACTAATGAAATAAGAAAGGTAAGGCAAGATCGTTCTCAACCAATCATGTGAGGGCCTGTGTTTACGAATCGATGCTCAGGTGCATACGCGACACCTCTCTCTTCCTTGGTTAAGACTGCAGACTCAGAGCTATTAGTTTAGGCATGCGTTTTGAGCGCCATAATTGTGCTTGTACCACATCCTTTTGGAGTTCCAGGTTTGGTGAAGCAGATTCTCCGTCCGTTTTTGGGTCAGTAGCAGTCATTTTTTGAGCCCGCTCCTGTGGTTCGTCTGAGCGTGATCGGATATTGTCAAAATGGCAATGCACCACACGACCGTCCTCCAGCTTTGGCTTCGCTTGGTTACTCTTTGTGGACATGAGTGTAACAGTTTGCCAGTTTGTTTCGTGAGGCAGTCTTGTGTATACCGGATCAAATCATTAAGACACATTTCCTCTAGTATTTTCTCATCCACACACGATTTCTCCTGCTTTGCCTCCATTCTCCTTCGAGGGTTCGGAAAAAGTAGGTACAGTCTCGTTCGTAGTGGCCGATCAAACATTACTTCCACGGGAGACTTCTCTGTCGACTCAGTTGGTGTCGCCCGGCAACAGAACAGGAGACGATCCAACTTAGATTGTAGATTTCCATGAGTCTGCTTGAAGAGACCTGGCTTAACAGTCTGAACTGCAAGTGTCGCTATTCCATTCGACGCGAGATGGTACGACGCAGACTTGATGTGCTGTATTCCGTTGTTGCTCAGGAACTATTGAAACTCTTCACTGGTAAATGGGGTTCCGTTGTTGATGCATACCGTTGAGATAACGAAAATGACGAATATGGAGCGCATTTTTTCAACCGTTGCTGCAGATTTTGCATGTGGAACTGTATGTACTTCTATCCATTTAGAGTGGACATCAATCAAAAGTAGACACATCAACGTAATGGTTTGGCCAAATTAGTCTGTGTGTACGCACTGCCAAGGTCTCTCCGGCCAAAGCCATGTACGTCTCGGTCCGGGAGATTTTGCCTTTGGTATTTCTGACATTGTTCGCACTTTTAGCAGCCGATCTATATCCTGGTCGACGTTCGACCACCAACAGTAACCAGGTACCAGCGCCTTCATCCTGTGCATGCCGGGGTGCGTGTCATGCAGTTCTCTCAAAAACTGGAGCCGTAGTTCTTCTGGTCGAACTATGCGCAAGTCTCGAAATATACAGCAGCCGTACAGACTCAACTCATTACTCCGACAGGCGAATGGTTTCAGTTCGTCTGTCGTGCTTCTATGGCATCCGGTCATCAAGAACCGTTTCACCATCGACAGAACAGGGTCCCAGTCAGTCAGGCGCCTCACCACGTCACTACGGATGGGTGCCTTTTCAAGATGTTGCATCTAGTTGATAAACTCTCTGTGTTCACTATTAGTTGTTGTGCCATCCTGATGCGGGAGGCGACTAAGTGCCTCGGCAATGGTATTATTTGGTCCGTTTACATACTGAAGTTTGTAGTTACAGGCGCTCAAAAGTAGTGCCCACCTTCGCATTCTAAGCGAAGACACCTGGTAGATTCCTTTCTCCTCACTCAGAAGCGAAAGTAGTGGTTTATGGTAGGCGTGGATATCAAACTGTCTTCCCCATATGTACTAGTGAAAAAGCTTGAATCCGAAAATAATTGCTAAGGCCTCTCTGTTCATTTGGGAGTAATTCCTTTCAGCGAGTTGTAGGGTACGAGAAGCAAAAGCGATTGGACAAAGAGAACCGTTATCCATTCGGTGGCAAAGTACTGCGCCTACTCCGAGTGCGGAACCTTCACACTGCAGCACTAAAGACCGGTTCGGTCTTTCTTTGATCCAGACCCAAAGTCCAGGACTTACCCCTGGGTAACATTTTTTACAACGGTGTAAATATTGTTGATGCGTTAGATAAAAAGCGACGATAGTGAGAAAATATCCTCAAAATCGTTCGGTGTTCAGCTTCATTCTTGGGTTCAGGTGCGACAAGGATGAGATTTAATTGTCTTCCAACACATGTAATCCGTTTTTATCGAGGTGGTAAACAAGGTAACGAACGGAATCTGAGAAAAACATACTCTTGGACTTCTTTTGTTTGAGTTCACTCTGTTGTAGACGTTCGATCACAGTGGATAGCGTTTGTAAATATTCAACATCTGTACGTTTTGTACTTAGAGTGTCGTCAAGAAAGGCGCAAGTGAAAGGAGTATATATGATCAGATTGTCAATGATCCTTTGTAATATCACTGTGACCGAACTGATTCCGAAGGGCAGACGTTCGCATTGGAATAGACCCATGTGTTTACTTATCGTAGTGCATGAGCGTGAGGTCTCGTCTAAATCAATTTGTAGCTACGCGTGACTGCGATCGATCTGTGTAAACTTGTGTCCGCCTGCCAGTGTAGATTGCAGATCCTCTATCCGAGACACGGGATACTCATCCAGAATTAAACAACAATTAACAGTTAGTTTATAGCCAACACAAATACGCACAGAACCATCCCGCTTCAGAACTGGAACTATGGGAGCTCCCCACTCAGTGTATTGGACTGGCTCGATTGTTCCTGCTGATTGCATTCTCTTTATCTCATCTTCCACATTTAACCTCAGGGAATATGGTAGGGCAAGTACCCTGGAAAAGCGGAGCTGAATTCCCGGCCGTAATTTGATACTAGCTTGGTATCCGTGCAACTGTATTAGTTTCTCATTAAAAATGCCAGATTACTTGTCGAGCACATCCTTCAAGCGCTGGTTAATGGACATGAACTTCACTGTCTCTAGCGTGGTCGGAAAACATTTAATCCAGTAGTGTCCGAGCACTTTAGGGTAATAATTCGCTACAACCTATGCCTGTAAGGCCCGCTTCTTCCCATATTAATTTACATGAACAGTACATTTTTCCCTGACTGGCATCGGCTGCGCAGTGTATGTACGCAAAGTTGATTCACACGGGGGATAACATGGGTAATCTTTTAACAGAGGCAGCACTGATTATGGTAACTGAGGCACCGGTATCAACTTCCATCTTAACCAACCGGCCTTCTATTTCCATTTGCCCAATGTATGGTGGGTTAATGCTCCAAATGCTCGGTGTTGCGTTCCAGATCCTGTTTAGCTAGTCTTCTTCGTCTGAAGACTGGACGACCTTCACGGGCTTCTTGGGAAATGTGATGTTACAACTGTGCAAGCTTTAGATCGGCAAACTCGAGGTAAGTGCCCTAATTTTCCACACTGGCGGTAAATACTCTGTTTATGACGACATTTCTCTGCTGACAAATACTGACTTCCACATCGGAAACAGGTGAAAAGCCATTCGGACAGTCTCGGGGTAACATCTTTTTGGTCGAGTGCTTCGATTTTTTCTGTATTAGATCGTGAAGGAAAAGCTGTTAACTGTTTAGGGACATTCTCCAGCTATCGAACAATATTGCAGGTCTTCTCCTAGCTCATCATCGGCTCATCTAGCAACAACAACCTTTCACGAGTCTGTTCGTAGCAGATACCGGATATCAAGCATTGTAAAGCCATCGTCTCGACAAACATCGATCGCTCCTCGGCACAGACCGTCTCACGGAGGATAGCTCAGTGTAGAACTGATCACGCGTGTCATCAGGATAACACATGGTTGGACCGTACGTGCTTATGAAAGTGACAAACTTCCGAGTCGTAGGTGAACAGTCATCAGTCGCGCGATGATGCCAGTTGGTTCACTCAAGAGCTGGCCATGGAGTCGAGCAGATATCGCAAATCCGACCCCATGTTCATGGGGCACTGTGGCGGCGTTGTCCATGCAGTAGAATGTGTAACCAGCACCACCTTCATACAACTTACCTTGCGCAGCGGATCGGGTCTCGCTGAGCGCAGCAACATCGCCGAACCATTTCCATTACGACTAGTGCAGTGCGCAGCTAGGGGCGCTTACTCGTATTCCGGTCCAGTAGTGTCCGCACGTTCCAGCACCCAATGTTGCGCGCTATGCGCGGAGACATCCGATTGATTTGGCGGGCAACCGTATGGGCGGTGACATCCTGAATTGAAGGAAGTAGTGGGTTCGGTGAAACAGAGACGTGGAGATTTTGCGCAGGGGAAGAAGAAAGAAGCGGAGCGCCAGCAATAGTACGTTTTCGCTTCTCCACGCCGCTGAAGGCAGCAGATAAGGCGAGCCTTTTCCTAACTTCACTGTGCGACGGCGGATGCGGCATGGATATATTATTTTTGACAGAATTCATGGTTGGGTGTTGGACTGAGATATTGCCAGGACGCCCACGCCTGACAGGAGAACAATTAGGGTCCTCATCCAAAGCCTTCGATAAAGTTTATACCCGAAAGACAGCCGGCAGAACGCCAGGAGTCAGTAAATCGACTCACGAGGAATTGTGTCCTGGATTTTAGCTGGAATTAGGGTGTTGCTCAACTTTCACCCATCAGTCACCGCGAGTAGGCATCTAAGACATGAGCCAACAGCACAATATTAGCATTAGCGGGTCGATGATCTGTCACGATCTCGCCACTACAAGTTTCGGCTCACCATGGGGTCTCCAGCCATATATATATATATATATATATATATATATATATATATATATATATATATATATATATATATATATATATATATATATATATATATATATATATATATATATATATATATATATATATGGAGGATGCGTCGATGGTTCATAACCTTTACGGTAGGGATTAAAACGATGCTTGGTAGCGTTTTCAGAATTTGCCATCCATGCTGAATCCGCTGGGTGTCTCCCACTAATATAGTAAAATCTGCGATGGAAGAGCCACAAGTCGGAAATGAGTAAGTTTTCGCCCGTTGTACTTATCAAGGACACCAAGTGTCCAGTCCAGACGCCAATCTTCCAAGTTATGCAATCATGGCGAGTAAGCTGCCAAGTAATATGCTCAGTTGCAGTTGCAAGCGATCTGTACAATGGATCAGTGGAAAAATAGAATACTCACAGCTGCTGGTTACAATACACGATCACCGACGTTCAGGATGAAACCGGCAATAAACAATGAATTTATACGGGTTAAGAAGCGTTGCTTTACAATCCCCGTTGGATAGTTGGTGGGGATATCAACATAACAATTATGATGAAAAGGATAGTAAAATAGTTAATACTTTACATATGAAAATAAGGACTTATCGTTTGCTTCGCTGTAGTCATGCAATCATCTTAGATTCACAGCACCCACAGTTAACAACAAATAATTCCATGGTAAACTCCAGGTGTAGGATGGAGACATAGTGTTAAGTAACAAAGTGTAAGTGGATGAGTGCATCGTCCAACCGTCTTTTAAATACTGTCAGTGTCGGTGCAGAGACGACCGATTCTGGGAGAGCATTCCACGGGTGACAGACACGAATGGAAAAGAAATTTCTGCGGCACTCCAAACGACTGTATTGTTCTGCAAATTTTAATGAGTGGCCCCTCAGGTTTGTATTGCTGCTGAGTTGCAGTAAAGGGTGGCACACATGATGTAGTTCTTGCAGAATCAAGTATGCCATAAGCAGCTCGCCTCGTAGTCCGCGATAGCTTCCACTGAACAATCCCAGTCGTTGCAGCCTATCCTGGTAGGAACGATTGCGCATTCCAGTTACGTTCTTAGATGCCCGGCGTTGTGGCTGCTCCAGTGCATTGAGGTCGTGTTTCAGTCATTGATGCCAGGCTTGAATTGCGTATTCGACATGGGGGCGAACATACGCACTGAGCATTTGTCGAAATATGGAGCTGTTTATTTGTCCAAACGCCCGCCTCAACAGCCCCACGTGTTGGTTTCCGGTCTTCGAGGTCTTTTCGGATTGCCTGGAGCAACCCAAGTCATCTTGAACCAGGACACCCAAGTCACGTTCGAGAGTTGATTTTTGCAGTACATCCGTTCCGAGTCGGTATGAGTAGCTACTCTAATGTCGGATTGAAAGCACCTTGCATTTACTGACGTTGAAATGCAATAAGTTTTGGGTCGACCATTGATACACTGTATCAAAGTCACTCTGAAGCACATGTTGTTCGGCGTTCGCCTGGATCCTGCGCCAGATCTTGATATCGTCGGCAAACATTAGGAAGTTTGAAGCGATTCCCTGTGCAAGGTCATTAATAAACACCAGAAACAAACGTGGACCTAGAACCGAGCCTTGCGGCACACCACACTCGATTTGTATGGGATCCGATAAAGAGCTCCGAACTCTGACCACTAATTGCTGCTGAAGTAGAAAGTTGGTAATCCAGCTTAAAGGATGGTCTCCGATCCCGTAATGCTGCAGCTTGGATAGTAGTATCCGATGGTCTAGACGGTCGAAAGCCTTGGAAAAATCCAGGTAGATCACATCAATATCTTCTCCAGCGTCAGCTGCCTCGGTCCAACTACTGCGTACAATTAGTAAATTAGTTGTACATGACCGCTGTCGACGGAAACCGTGCTGTTCAGGAGTGATGAGGTTGCAGTTTTCCAGATAACACACCAGTGCATCGGCAACTATGGATTCCATGACCTTGGAGAGTATAGGAAGAAGGGTTACTGGGCGGTAGTTGGAGGGATCAGATCTGCTTCCACCTTTGTGAATCGGGCTTATTATTCCAAGCTTCCACATGGCGGGAACTTGGTTCTGGTCTAAGCAGTGCTGGAAAAACTGAGCTCAAGTTCCTGCCAGTTGGTTTGCTGCTGCTCTTAGTGTCTCTGGACGAATGGTGTCGACACCCGGCGAGCTGTGTTTACGTAGAGAAGTCAGCTTTTGCAATACAGCCTCTGCGGTAAAATTGATGTGGGTTAGTCCTGGAGAGCAGAATACAAACCTTGGTAGATCGCTTGGTGGCAAGGTTCTTTGAAACCCGGGGGCGTACTGCATCTGCAGCGCGTTTGCAGCTTCCATAGCCGTTCTTGTTGGGCCATCAGCCGTCTTGAGTGGAGGAAATCCTTGCCTCCCATTTCGTAGGCTATTAACGTGCTTGTACAGTAGCGTGTGGTTGGCACTGAAGGTTGTTGCGATGTTCTGCTGATACTGGGCTTTGTCTTCTCTTAACTGTTGAGTGCAGTGGTTACGTTGGGATAGGTATTTGTACCAATTTTCTGGTGCTGGAGCTTCTCTGTACACGCGCCATGCTGCGTTGCGTACTGTCATCCATTTTCGAGTTCTGCTCCTAACGAAAGAAACTGATTTGCACTTATTGCAAGCTTTTATCTCTGAAGCCTGTGCAATCAGCTGACTGAATTTGTTGACGAACTCGAGCCAGGCGACTTCCGGGGGTTCTTCTTCGAGGAAAGACCATGTTGTGGCGCTGACTAGCTGGGCGAGTCGGTCGTACCTTGTGATGTTTCGCACAGTCTCATCGTTATCATTCAGATATTCTGCATAGCAGACAAAGTTGAAACTGATGACTGCGTGATCACTGCGACCCAATGGGCAGTCTAAAATCAACGCATCAATCATATGCTCCTCGTTGGTCAGCACAAGATCCAGCACAGATGGCCTGTTACCAGTTCTGAACCGAGTGGGCAACGTGATGTGATTGTAAAGAGGAACAGTAGTTAGTAGATCTTGTAGATCGGTTTTGAATTGTTCTTCGATCGTGGCAGGGGCTTCTAAACAATGTACGTTGAAATCACCCATGATAAGAATGTGAGTGTACTTTTGTTGTAAACTGCATCTTAAAGCAGCTGCTAGGTGGTAGTCGGTTTCGGGTGTTGAGTTAGGGACGCGGTACACCAAGACAATAAGGCAAGCGTCCCTGCCTTTTAACTGCAACCGGTACCAAAACGAGTCGGGGAACTGCGAGTCTGAATCCTCCACGGTTCGGCACTGTAGGTCGTTTCGCTAATACAGGATTACCCCTCCTCCTTTTGTGAGCCTGTCGTTCCGGATCAGTGACATGCCCGGTAGCGAAACTTCAGCGTCCGTCATTCCCGTGTGCATTTATGTTTCGGTGATACCAATGACATCATACGAGCCGGAAGCTTGACGATCTTTCAGTTCAGCCAGTTTGTTAGAAAGACCCTGAGCATTCGTATACAAGCAGGCCAGTTTCTCGGTCTCTAGGAGCCCGCAGAGAGGTGAAGCTGTCAAGTGTGGGAGAATGTCGACCGATGGGAGGTCGGCAGTTGCTCGTTCTTTTTGATGGGTCAATTATACCTCGTTTGCAACTTGATTCGGCCAAGGTGCGTCACAACCTTCGTTTTGGACCTACGTCAGAGTCAATTAAAGCAGCAGTCAAGTTACGCTGTTGTAGATTCGTCGGTATGCTTGCTGCTTCAGTTACTTTAATATTTGAGCTGTGCAAAGTGTTTGCGACCTTTACCCGAATTTCGGATGGAAGATGTTTCCGATTTCACAGCCATCGATCCAAAATATCCTTTGCTTGTTGCTCTGACTGAACCACAAGTTTTACGATTCTAGGACCGCATCCTCTATAATTCGGTGAGAGAGGTATCCTGGTGAGCGATAGTGCCACAACATTATCCAAAGAAAGTGTTTTACGAATGAACCTCCACTGTTCTAAATCGTGTTTTCCGGTCTCTTGAACATCGTTAGAAGGAAGCGCTGGCACGCCATGTATGAAGATTGTGTTTAGGTGGTCTTGCTTGCTGTGCCCCTCTTCGGTGTTTCGTTTTGGTTGTCGCGCGCTCCAAGGGACATCAGGATAGATACGTATCCCACAAGATTCATGTTTTAGCGCGCTTGCGAAGAGCAAAACGTTTTCTACGTCGGTGGAGGATTCTAGTGTTACTCGAATAAGTCTTGGTTCACCATAGTGTGGCGAGTTCCGATGACGAGTAATTCGTAACAAAGTTTATGGGCTTGGCTTTGATACTCATCTGCATACACAATGAGTTCTATTGGTCTTGGTCGTCTGATAACTTATCCCGCAATGTGATGGCGGTAGATTCAAGGACATTTGCGCATACAACAGTCCGGGCACTGTTGTTGGATCCATTTTTTGTCGATCTACAAGGTATGGTACTCATTTGTCCTGACTTGTTGACAAGTGATTTTTTGCTGTGTTTCTCTCCATTTGCATTAGCGGTGTTTACAATGGAAGAGGATGCAACGGCGGCATCTCGATGGACCCTTGCAGCAATCTCTGCATATGTAACAGATGTTCTGGGAGGCTTAATCTCGACAAGAGAAATTTGAGCTACAGGTACCAAGGGTTGGTGTTTGGCTGCTTCATCCTTGTTAATGCTAGATGTCAGATCTAGTGGAATTTGCTTAACCAGACGTTTTGAATGGTGCCTGATTTTCGTTGCCGTGTGTACTATTTGATTCACGTAGGTACAGTTTGTTCTCGACCGGCGTTCTACCAAATTTGTAGAAGACAACGGAGATGGAGACGTGGCTGATTGCGGTTCAGGGGAAGCGGATTGTTCATCATTCGGTTGCTTAGCAGCCGCTAGGCTTCTGTGGTCCATACTCCCTTCCATTGAAGTAATCTTATTGTTTATCCTCTGCTCTGCTTCTGTGATTAACCGGTTGCATTTCTCAGCTAGGATAAGCAAGCACTTAACGAGGTGGATGGTGGAACACGCAGTACAGAAGCAAAATGCATCTTGGGAGCTATTTCGCTCCCGTAACTGTTGTTGGGACACATTTGCACATTTCGTATGGTACCATTACAAACAGCGCGAACAAGCCAGACCGATTTTTTCTACTCGATGACGTTCTCCTAACCCGCAAATGCCTTTCGATGGGAGTCTCTCCGGTTCGCCTTTCTGCCATTCAATTTTTGTCGTCACCTGACCCACTGGGTTGGTTAGCGTTCTGTACTTTTACAGCTTTGAGAACAGCGCACATCGGTCAGGCGAGCGTGGTGGTTGCAAGGTCAAATGGGTGGTCGCGCGGTCCGTGTGATGCGTTATGCAGCCGCACTGGCTGACAAGATCACAAGGAATGGCGAGTGACTGCAACCTGAACAGAGCGCTGAACACTGATTGACAGATCACAGATTCTTTCACAGCTGTGTTGAGAAACACTGGACCGGAATAAGCTAAGGCTTTTCGGTCTGTCTCGAGAATTCTGTATCGAATGGTGCCACACAGAAAGACAATCGGCTCAGTATGGTTGAATTAAACGGTTGCGCTTAATCACAGATGCCAGTGAAAACGGTTAGTGACGGCACAGCCTCTAAGCGTAGAAGATATTTCCACGTATGATGGATCACTGTGTAGAGCTGGTAAATGCGGTTCGAATGAGCGTACAGTGACAACGCTGCGAGAAGATGGAGAGAGGATAGAGGGGAATAATCCAAATGAATCAGGAGCACGCACATCACGTGTGTGTGAGGATGACCTTGGTAGATGTTGTCCGTTTCTAAAAATAACTGACTAGGCAGGTACGCTAACCGGTGTGTGTTAGTACATTTTGTATGGATTGGTGGACTTACCTAGGTATTCATAGTATGACAGCTGTAAATCCAGCTACTTCACTTGTCAGCGCTAGCCAATTTCCTGAGGAAAACTGATTACGCAGAGAAATGTAAATGGCATAATGTGTCATCAAATCACCTTTTATGGTTGGTAACGCGGGGACACTACCAAATAGTGGAGGAATGCGGTCCACGGTTGCTACCCTTGATGTGGGAAGATTCTAATTCAATCCAACCGGCTACACTACCATGCCAGCTCAGTACCAGATTAGTGTTACAACTGAGCTTCAGGAAGGATGACAAGGATTTCGTAGGACTGCTTGATCCACAGTAATACCGACCACTATGCACTGGTAGTGATTTTAGATCAAGTTGATAAGGTAGATGGGAGAAGCCAGTAACGTTCTTAGGCGTCCTTCACCATGAGGTCAGATGCACAAAGAGATCCTGCTTCTGTAGAGTCTGCTTGCCTCTGTCATCCTTCACAGTCTGATTGCACTCGTGGAAGCCAGATTCGTGAAGAGCAAGCCGGGTTTGGTCAGGGTTGTGACTGCATTGACCACATATTCACTTTGCGTCAGTTGTTGGAGCACCGCTGCATATATTGGCTACCCACCGTTGTCGTCTTCCTCGATATCAAAGGTGCATTCGATTCAGTGGATAGACGTGTCCTTTTTGACTGTCTACAAGAAAGGTGTGCCGCATAAATAGAAATCTTATCTGAGCATTATTCACGCCTGTCTTTGGCAGAGTGAGAGCTTCCGGCCAGTTGTGATCGCCCTATAATATGTCCAGCGGTGTGAGACAAGGATACCCGCTGTCACCTTTCCTCTTCGACTTCACTAGTAAATAAATAAATAAATGGTATATTCCTCGACGATTCAAGATGAAGTCCAACCATGCGGTCTGATCAATATGTACAACAGGATCGCAAACAATAATCAATTTGTTCACGCTTTTTACCTTGGAATCAAAACGGGTATTAAAGTAGTTTAACGAACTAGAATATCTTAAACCTAAGTCACGAACAGACTAGCTGATGGGAATGACTTCGTCATGAAGCCTGAACACTTTTGCTGCTATCTGACTACCGTTGTGACAAAATGTGTTGCCCATCGTGACCCGGTAGCCAAAGGGGTAGTAGTGTTGGCTGCTATTCCAATGGTCCTGGGTTCAAATCCTGCTGTCTCCACCTGATGAGATGAAAATTACATCGAAACGCGTCGTGGTTGTGCAGTATTTTCGGGTGGGCAATACCCAATTTCCATCTACTTTGAATACGGTCCCAGCGATCGCAGTGACTAAGGTTCATTTCAATGTGAATCACAGTCCATTATATTGGGTATTAAAGTAGTTTAACGAACTAGAATATCTTAAACCTAAGTCACGAACAGACTAGCTGATGGGAATGACTTCGTCATGAAGCCTGAACACTTTTGCTGCTATCTGACTTCCATACGCTAGAATACTACACTTCGATTTTGCAAACGTCATCTGCCACATATCAGCCCATCTCTCAATGGCTTTCAAGTCGCTTTCGACATTGTTAAGTTCAGCGGTATGCTGAGTACCATGGAACGTGTAAACCACTTTTAGATCATCAGCAAACAAGTTAGGCTTCCCAAATTGCTTAACAGAAACAAAATTATTTATATGCAGTAGGAAGAGTATCGGACCTAAGACACTGCTCTGTACCACTCCACTGGTGACAAGACGATATGAAGTGATGTAACCATTGATATCCACAACCTGCGACCGTTCTACTAGGCACGATTGGATCCAAGAGTGCAGCGGATTTGTAACACCGTACTAACTTAATTTCTATAGTAGCTTTTTGTGTGGGACTCTGTCAAACGCCTTTTGCATGTCGAGGAAGATGACAATGCACTGAAGGCCTAAGTCAATTGTTTCAGTTAGATGGTTAAGGAAGTCAACTTGACAGGTAACGCACGAGCAGGACTTCAGAAAGCCATGCTGTGAAGTTGAGAGCAGTTTGTGCGATATTAGGAACGAAACCAAATGATTCTTAACAATTCTGTCTAGCATGCGTGAGAGAATGGCTGTGTGACTAATGGGGCGGTAGTTCCGGATGTCAGTTTTTGACCCGGACTTATGTCTCAGTACAACCGTAGCCGTTTTCCAACGTTCGGGATATTGCCCAGACTGGAGAGACAAAGTGAAGATAGTTAATAATATAAGACGGATATCATCTCCACCGTATTTGACTAAAGCAGAGGAGATCCCATCGGAGCCAGGTCTGTAGGATGATCGTTGGCAGGTATTCATAGGTAATCATACGTAATTATACGTAGAGACACTAAGCTCGATCGCTGAGACTTGTTCAGAAAAGTTAAACGAACTTGACAATTCCAGGGTTTCATTTTCAAGAGTAAAAGATTTAGAAAAGGAGGAGTTAAAGGCTTCTGCCATAGCAGTTGGGGAATCAGTGCATTCGCCTTCAGGCATGACGATGTGGGAGAGTAGGTCAGTTTTGCCGCCACTCCTTTTTCTCAATACTACAGTCACCAGTTGACTTGTATTTCTACTATTTACAGCCCGTTGTGCTTCCTGCATGAGATGAGTGTGGTGTTTCAAATCCGTCTCAATTATAAGGTGTTGGAGTCTCAGTAATACGCTGAAGTCGTCAGTACGTCCATATGTTCGACTTAGCACTCGTATTTTCCGCTTGTCCTTTGCGTTGTTAGCTTACTTAGAAGAGGCTCTCGTATTTTCATGGGAAGCAAGTATGCTTAAGCACATAGGCATATTCTCCTAGAAGATGTCAGAGGGTCCCTTAATATCAGACGAAAAGAAGGAATGGTCCCAATTCTGGACCCTAAGCACAACGGAGAAATCTACCCGATTAACATTTTGCAAGAAGTGCAGAACCACGGCAGACCTCACATGCGACGACTCAGCTATAATTTTACATCCGACTATTTTGTGATCACATCCAGGGAGACCGTCAATTATATCAGTAGCTATCTAGGAGGTGTCTGAGCTAAAAAGTAGGTCTAATATATTTTTCCCCTGGTAGCCGCGAGAACATGTTGCTCCCAACCACCAGTGATGAGGGAGGTTATGAACTCAGTATGTTTCGCGTTTGTTACTAAGTTTGACCAACAGATATCTGGTAGGTTGAAATCTCCACCTACAACTTTATCAAACGAACCAAGTTCCGATATGTAATTGAAGATGTCAACCAACTGGTTCTCATCACTGAAGCTGGCCCCGGGTGAGCGGTAGATACTACCTATAAGAGTTCGCTTAGTACCGAAGGACAAGAGTAACCAAACCGAATCAATAGTGTGGCATATAAGTGAAAGGGTGAATTCAGAAACAAGGAGCTTCTGTGAGTAGTAAATTATGCAACCACCTCCTCTGCCTTGCTTTCGATCACTTCTAATAAGATTGTAACCTTCGACAGAAAGCAGCTGGCTGGGCATAGAATCATGACGCCAGGTTTCAGTGAGTAAAATCATATCAGATTTATTCAGGCATATGAAGGGGTGGAGTAAATGAAATTTATTCAACAGAGAACGGATATTAATTATCATCAGTCTTAAAAAGTCCTGGCGATGTTCATCACTCCACCCAGTATTTACTCTTGCAATCACATTAGTTCTAGAGCCTTCCGCAGCAAATCCCTTACCGTGAGATTCGCCAGTCCTATCGGGATTAGAGGGGGTGGGGAATGGGTGGTGGAATACAAAAAGAATGCTGTGGTAATTTGGGGCGATTGAGTTTAAGTGGATAAGGTGTTATTGCCGAAGGGCTCGCAGAAGACATTGTGAAAGGAGGAGGCGGAAGTGAATATGGATAAGGGCATAAATATGTGGTCTGTGTTTCAGCAAAGCCATGGACCTGTCTGGCAGGAGAACAGCTTTTGCACATCGCGGGAACAATGGGGAATTGTAGCTTGCCACTGTGCAACAGCATTATTATTCGCTACTGTCATTGGGACACAGTGTGATGGCATCTGTTTGATCTAAGACGCTTAGGGCGTGGGCCAAGACCACTGCTGCTGTGTGTAGACATAATGTCAATGGGCCGTAATTCACCTTCACTGGAGCTATCGATAGTCTCATTGGATGTTTTTGGACTTGTAGCTGTTTCAATCGCGGTGTGGGGATTAATCCCACTACCTACTGGTTCAGAACGTGGTGCCTCGAGTGCATCTACACTATTTCTTATTCTCACAAGACTAATGTGGTGTGGAGGCGTGAGCACCCTAATTTCCGCTACGATGTCGCCAACCTTAGCATCGATTGTGTGAAGAGTGGCCTTGCTAACATTATTTGCGTTTTTAGAATGGGTGAACCAAACACTCTTGAATGTCCGCCTTCTTGGCACTCCAGAAAGAGCACAATGGGATTACTCTGCTTCGGCTCAGGTGAGACATTAGTTGCACTCATGCGTTGAAGCTCACGTTGCAAAGGCGACCTGTCTTCGAATAGAATAACCTCACAGAATTTGGAAACAGATCTTGAAGTATTTTGACATTTGATAAACGAACTTGCGCGACTTTCGCTACGAAAGCTGAACAGATTCGGACAAGGAAAACGTAAAGATCTTTTCCTCAACCTTCTACAACTAATATCGGTCTCAGCCATGTTGCACGCCCTCGAAACTCTATGCCTAATGTTGTCAATCGTGATATCGTCAGCTATGTTGAGGGCGATGGCGTTTTTCCCCTTTTAAATCCTTGGATAACCTCAGAGGCGATTGCATTTAGGAAGTTTAATGCTCCATTTTATGCTTTTGCGCTAGATTAGCCGGAGAGGGAATTATGTATGAAACTGCTATAAGGATAACTCCGATTGAGTCAAACAACTTTAGTTTCTCATTTTGTTCCGCTAACTGTTTCTCCAACATTTTTATTTTGGCTAACAATGGAGATATAAGGTTGATAACGCTAAATGAACTCTCTGTAATTTGCCTTTTGGGCTCATTTACCTGCTCTTGTATACCAGGCGGTTCGGAATGTGTGCAACATGGCACAAGTTCCTTGGCACTCGTGACTGTAACGTTATTGCTTACTGTGATTATTCGGTTTTCCGCACTCTTTTTCCTCAATGCACGAGTGTTAATGGTAGTCATCTATGTTTTAAATAAGAAGATAAAAGCTCTCTAGTATATGCTATAGCCAAGAGTGAATTCTATTCATGACGAAGTCATGGAAATCATCTTCACAAGGGACGCATTAGAAGGTGTGGATCTGCTCCCAGGAGAACGACTTCTTGACTTGGAGTATGCTGACGATATTGCCCTCATCTGTGACAGCTCACAAATGTGTCAAGCAACACTGGACAGAATAGCAATGGCTGTCCGTTACCTGGACATTTGCTTCGCACCATCGAAGTGCAAAGTGTTCCTCCAAGATTGGCCTGGACCACCTCCTTCGCTGACCCTTGATGGGGATCAGCTAGAAGTCGTTCAGAAATGCAGCTACCAAGAAGTTGTATCAGCGCTCTTGGGATCGAAGACATACCACGAACCGTCTAGCAAAAGCTCGAAGTGCTTTTGCTAACCTTCGCCACCTATGGCGGCGGCGCGATATCACTCCCTTACTGAACGGCAGGGGGCAAAATGCAGCGTTACATACGACACTATTGTACATTTGTGAAACCTGGCCCCTTAGATCAGTGGACACAAAGAAGCCAGTTACGTTCAACCACCGGTGCCTTCGCAGTTTGGCTCACATCTGGTTGGAACACTGCATGACCAACGAGCGTGTTTGGCGTCTTGTGTACGGCACAGGGAAAGGAAATGAACCGCTAAACACCGTCATTTCACGCACCAGGCTCCGATGGCTCGGTCAAGTGTTACGCATGACGACCCACCGACTCCCTCGACGTAGGTTGTTTGCGCGCCGCGGGTGTGGATGGAAGAAGAGGAGAGGCAGCTCAGCGAAGACTTGGTCGAGGGGAATGAATGCCCTCACTTCAAAGCTGGCCTCGATTGGAGCGTCTCCGCTCCCTGGTAGGGGTCCGAAAGACGATGAACACGTTTAGCTGAATACGTTTGCTGCTATGGATGGAAGCCGAGCTGAATGTCGTTCGTGCTGTGAGTTTCTTTGTCCCTTCCCATCCCTCTTAGTTTCCCTCTCCAACCACGATCTCATTTCATAGCATAATATAATTTCGCATATTCAGTTTCTTGTTGTCTGGTAGTCGGCTGGTAGTTTAACGGAACGATGCCCATCCGCTACTGGTAGCTCAGCAAACATGCATCACTTGTCTGTAAATTTTATTTCTTTTATGTATTGCAGCACAGTAGCTGAGATGCTTCCATCTCTAGCTAAGGTGTTTAATGACAATGATGATGAGAGGCTGCCACGCTAGCGTGACCTGGTCCGCCTTGGATCGCACGTAAGGGAACATTATTTGTGGAACGATAAGCGTGTCCAAGGCACCAGGCGTTCTACGCAGAAGACCGATATGATGGCTGCAATTTGATGATGACTTTTCCGATCAGTTCGAGCAGACAAATTCTTCCTGCGTATATTTCAGCAATGTGCCATCTCTAGCTTTACATGCGCTAGTCTTCTGATGATGTATCTGAACCGCCTTAAAGGTAACAGCGTCAAACTGGGGAAAATTTCCATCCAACCATCCATGAACACTCTCCAGCCCACTTACGTTATATCACAGCACCATAGGTGCTAAACAGAAAATTTGAGATGCTAACGTTTTCAACTTCTCTGATGAACCTCAGAAATCAGCACAACCATAGCACTGAACGTAGTGAAATATGCGGTCTAACTGAATGGACAAGGAAAGTGACTCCCGAGCATGCACTTGAAGTCTCCAATGCTGACAGAAAGATTCAGTGAAAAATGAATTTATATGAGTTTAGAGACGTTGCTTTACAATTCTCGTTGGATAGTAGGTAAGGATATCGAAATAACAATATTGATAATAATGATAGTAAAACAATTAGTACTTTAAATATGAAAATAAGGACTTATCGTTTGCTTTGCTATAGTCCTGCAATCCGCTTAGATTCACAGCATCCATAGTTAACATCAAATAAATCCATGCTAAACTCCAGGTGCAGGATGCAGACGTAGCGCTAAGTGACAAGCTGTAAGTGGATGAGTGCCTCATCCAACAGTCTTTTAAATGCTGTTAGCATCGGTGCAGACGACCGGTTCTGGGAGAGCATTCCATGGGTGACAGACACGAACGGAAAAGAAATTCCTGCGACACTCAAGACGGCTGTATTGTTTTGCGAGTTTCAATGAGTGGCCCGTCAGGATTGTATTGGTGCTGAGTCGCAGTAAAGAGCGGTACACATGATGTGGATCTTGCAGAATCAAGTATGCCATAATCAGGTCACCACCTAGTCTACGATAGCTTCCGCCGCATATCCCAACGGTTGCAACAAATCCACGTATGAAAGAAAACGCATTCTAATTACGTTCTTAGATGCCCGACGTTGTGGCTACTCCAGTGGATTAAGATTGTGGTTCAGCCATGGATGCCAGACTTGAAGCGCGTAGTCAATATGGGAGCGAACATACGCTCCGAGCATTTGTCGAAATATGGAGCTGTTTATCTGTCCAAACGCCCGTCACAACAGCCCGACGTGTTGGTTTCTAGTCTTTGAAACCTTTTCGGATTGGATGGAGTGACCTAAGTCATCTTGAACCAGGGCACCCAAGTCACGTTCGACAGTTGATTGTTGCAATATATTCGTTCCGAGCCGGTATGAGTAGGTGCTCTGATGTCGATGCATCCAAGAACTGGACGCTCAAGCCTTTGGCTCCCAGCCTGCGAAGCAAGCTGCGGCACTCCAGGAGGTCGAGAGCTACAGGAAATTTCAGGTAGATGTCGTCGGTCCTGGACCAAACCGTGGTCACTTCCGTTCAAATAACGGGTGCATCTGTCAGTTGCCCGAAGCCGTGCAAATGTGGTGAGATAATGCTGCTTTTTTCTAGGCATCCTACTAAGTCATCAGTGACTACCACTTCCATCAGATTCTGGAGCACATGAAAAAGATTCAGTGCACAATGTTTTTCAGATTCAGCCTGACTACCGTACTTAACATTATGGTAATAATGCTCCGCTTCCACACCTCACACTGGCGCAGTGCAGTCGCACATACGCGGTCGGTTCCGACCAAAACATTTCTTTTAACAAGCGTACTGTTTCGTTATTACGGCAGTACCGTTGTTTAATTTCGGTGAATCTATGTACTGCCCAGGTCTTGATTTTTGCGTGCTCTTGCCGGAAAGAAATGTCCATGAACCGCGGTTCACGTCGAAATTGGTCCTGACCAAATTAATCACTTCGGACGTAACTGATGAAACAGGTATATTCGCAGAATTTTTGTTACCTATGTTACTACAACCTTAGGGGCTTTCGTGCAAATCATATTAATTTCGGGAGGAATGTAAGTCAGTTGCGAAAGCAGCCTTCTACGCCAATTTAGTGCATTTTCAACAGAGTAAGAGCAAGCAAATTTTCTTGGGACAAAGTGAATTCAGTGTATTTTGTATATTCTCAGTCGGCCGTTTGCATGCATGCTGGGATACTTTTAAATGATTAGCGATAACGCTAGTCATTTGGAACCTGCGACGATCGAGATCGTACTCTTCAGTGACCCAACCTATGCCTTACCAGGGCATAGCTAGGCTGATCACCAGGCCACGTTATTTGCATAGGATGGGTTCCAGTCGCCGGACGGCGCAAGTCTAGCAAATCGAAGAACGGTTGGTGTACTATGATTAATAATGACCTAGGAAGATTTACGAGGGCTTTGGCACGCATTACAATTGAGCAGGGGTCCAGCAATCAAGTTGGCAGGTACCTTAATCCCGTACAAAACTAAACCTCAAGGAACAAACTCCATATATCATATGGATAGACTTCTCTCAGTCTAGCCGATGTACGTGATAGGGTAGGTGCAATTAAATTGGTAAACTTTGGAGTTTGTAACTTAAGAGGGGTCTACCTAATTTGCATTCATGCAACGACTTCCTGGTTCGTTGCAGTAATACTTTCTCAGCTGCGTAAGAGCAATTCCAATGGATGGGCGCAGTCAGTGGCAGAAAATTTTATAGCTTTGTTTTTCCTTGAAAGAAAACGTAATGAACTCCTTTTTCTTGGGAACATCAGATTGTATCTCTCGGGTATTCTCTTCCAACGGCATGGCGTTAAACCTACTGGGGTACCCATTTTCACCTAGTATTGATACCATACGTTGTAATTCACTCTTGATCGAAACTTCCGAACAGATTCAGCGAACTCTCGCGAAGCAAATGCAAACCGAGGATTAAAAATGAAATGCGGAAATCCCGTGGTCATTAAGACAGGCAATGGCATGTGGCACTGGTAAATTGTAAGTTCGAAGGTTGTAGCGCATTGCAACCCTAAGAAATTGCTCGCCTCGTCGGCGTTTTGTGTTGTATATCATCCAGTCTACTAGTTCGGAGTGTGCATATGTAGCATGTCAGAAAGTGTCACTGCAGCAAGCCAACAGTTAAAAGGTGGTTAAGGCTCGCCTACCATGTTATTGTTCCTTCCTCTTCGCTGTTCCTTTATATTGCCTTTTCATGTGTCGCACTACAGCCATCTCCCGTTCGTTTTCACGCCATTCAGCAATTCTCTTCATGCTAGATCCTCCAGCTCAGAACAATCTGAGAAGGTCTCAAAAACTGGGAACCAACAAGTCGGCAGGTTGCGGAGGGCATTTGGGTAGTTTGATCCCTCTGTCTGTTCACAGTTGCTTAACACTTACGTGCAGCCTCATGTGGAATACGTAATCCAGGCCTGGTAGCGCTGGAACAAGCAAGATATTGCCGCGCTCGAGACTCCATAGCGACGAGCCAGGAAGCATGTCAAAGGGTTGTTCAATCTTCCTTATCAACTTAGAGTGAGGATGCTGAAAGTATACAGCGGCCGCTATCGGCGCCTACGTGGCGACTTTATTATGGATTACCAGACCCTAAGCAATCCCAACCACGTCTGCAGCCACTCACTACATCAGCCACAACCTGAATTTGAGGGGCCACCAGTTCAACTTAGCCAAGCAATACAGTCGGCTTGAATGTCGACGGGACTTTTACTTTCCACGTGTGTGCTAGCCATAGAACACACTCCTAACTTAGGTTGTTTCCGCTCCCACTTTACCTGTGTTTAAGAATCGCCTTGACGTTGCCCTAACCCACCTACATTGCGACATATAGCCTGTGTGTCTCGACAGACGATATAATGCGACGTGAGTTGCACTACCAGAATTAATCTACACGACTGAGGTTGGCTGTTTCTGCATGCCTCTGTGTTAAAACTGTGGTGAGACCACGAAAGCGATTTTGCTTTTATCGCTGTCTTCTATTCACCATGATATGGTTCTCATTCTGGCCATTATCCAGGACTTGCTAAGCATCCGGTAGTTCGTTCGTAATATACCATTGTTCCATAATTCCATCAGCAGTTTTGATAACGGCATCCAGCTTGCCACAAGGTGTACGTCAGGTAAACTCTCCAATCACCTCCGTCACTTACTAGGTGATTGAGATGTAAGTATTCACTCGTCTACAAAGTACCTGTATTGCACTTTAACCTTGGTCTATTGCTACCCACTTACGCATTGCACACGGAAGCCCTCGGGATTCTGGAGTAGACGCCTACTGCACCCCCCTCCGTTAATGTCTCATGACCATGCAGACACTCGTACCGTAGCATCCCGTATTCCTGAAGCCTTTTGGAACCGTGCTCGTTTGTAACCCTCAGTTCACAATGGGAATATTTTAGTTGTTCCGGTGCTTCTCACTCCAGCGCTAGGCAATCAGGGGTTTGTGCATTTTCATTTAGTGGTCATCGAGTTACTATTACGAGAGATTGAGAATTCGCTGTATGCATTTCTTGCAACACAATTAAATACTTGTGATTCTGTGACACGAAAATAAAATTTTTTGATCCTTGTGTGCACACGGTTGAGCAGATGCTTGGATAACATTGTATCCCGATGGCTGTACTTGAAGGCTGTTTATTAATCAGGATGGACTATTTACCATCTTTTCATTTCGAGAACACGATTTATCACACTGATCCAAGGTTGTTCTACACGCCCTTATCCTAAAGAATACTGCTGCGATCGGAATTGTTGTACTTATCTCAAAATGATCAGTTCCAGGTCGAGCCACTAGAGTGCGAATTCTAAAACAGTTATCTAACCGAAATTCACAGGATCGAAACTGGCACATTGTTTGTCTTTATCCCCGATATCAGTCCTTCTCGTCTGTTGGCTCACCCATTGTCCGCTCAAAACAAACGCTTCGAATAAGACAGATAAAGCAGACGCGACAGTGGCGAGGCCATTAAGATTCCACACCGGACGCCAAACCACACCCCACCCTCGTTCGTTTATCCCAACAGTCGAACAAAGGAGTTTAGAATGCGCTCAAATGCATCCCATATTGCCTTTGATTCATGCAGTCGGAACTTGGTCAGTGTTGAATTAATGAAGTCAAGTGACCATGGCAACTAAACCAGGACAAGGAGAAAGTTGTTGCCTTCGCATTGGAGTTGCCAGGCCTTACATGGTGTGAGCGAATCGACTACGGCAGTGGTTCTCAACATTTCTGTGGTGGTTACCCCCTGAGCGGGTTCACTGTGTAGTGTTACCCCGAAAAATTTAGTTTAAAAAGTTAATTAACTATTAGCTAATGCACTTTGCTTCTAAGTACGGATAATCAATCATGTATTTAGTTACTTTTGATCATTCAAATGAAGAAAACACTTATTTTTGACTAATTTTTAATGTTTGAAAAGCACGGAAAGACGACGACGGCTGGTAGATGTATGCCTTTCGTATTGTCTCCTCAGTACCATTACCAATAACCGATATGCATAGATATAGCTAACAGTGGGTGCAACCAGACAAGTTTAAGGTGCAGAACGAATGACGGAAGTTCACACCTAGGTCCAAGACAGCTTTATGCTGAAAATAATTTTCCGAACACACAAGGCTAGCTTAATCCGGCTTATAGCAACAGCCTTGGCAAACCGACGGAAGCGGGGATTAGCGCGACGTAACACAACTTCAACCACTGAGCCCAGATCTATGCTGTGACCAGAGTCTAATGCTTGTCTAATAGATGAGTACATCACAATAGATGTTAGCCTATCGAGGAAGCCGGCGCTCTGCGCGAACAGGCAATCTGAGCAACTTCATGTTGAACCCATCTTGGTATATGTTCCTTTATTCGGAGAGTCAGCTTTCTATTGGTTCTGCCTATGTAACGTTTTCCGTAGTCACATACTAATTGGTATACACAGTGTGAGTTGGCCCCAACAAGCTGAGCTTCCTTCTATGGAGGTATGGGCAAATTTCTGGTTCGGTTGATGACGACAACTAGTACAGCAAAATAAATTCCTTGTGTGACCGAGATTATACGCTTATTTGTCTTCAGCGCGGCTAAGTCACCTTTGAAAGGTAACTCGATGTACACTTTCTTCTTGGCTGCCGTATGCACCAAGTCCTTTGGCCCTCGCGGTTGGCTGTGTTTCCCGATAAATCTTCGACGGTAGCCGTTTGCCATTATTGTTGCTGTAATTAACATTAGCTCATCGTCCAGACAGTCGGCCGAACAAATTCGTCTGGCCCGACTAACTGGAGTCTTCACAAGTGTCCGTTTGTATCGTACTGGTGTGAACCTGGTGAAGTGCAGGTACTGACCGGACCAACTTGATTTTTGCTAAATGGACCTCTTAATCAATCCATCATTCCTGCGATTTATGAGTATGTCCATACATGGTAGACAATAGTTCTGTTCCACTTCGCATGTAACCCGTAAGTTAGCGTGGGCCCCGTTGAGCCGTTCTACCAGGTGTGTGAGCTGCTGCTCCAACTAACAGAAAGTCAAGATATCATCGACAAATCGTTTGTAATAGGGCACCTGGGCTATTCCCGTAGAAATGCTTCTTTCTACCATCGGCATGAAGAAATCAGTGAGCACATGACCTAATGGGCTACCCATTGCTACGCCGTCAATTTGACGGTATGGTGCATTCCGGAAGTGAAAATCCACGTTCTCCGTGCACAATAGTAGAGATTCTCTTAGCAATTCAATCAGAATTGGTAGCGAACAGCCACCGTTTTCAGCTAATACACACACGTAATCAACCGTCTGAGGTATTGGGACGTTGGTAAATAAGGATTCTACATCCAAGGAACAATGACTTTTTCTGACAGGTTGACTACATCCAGGTCATCGATAAGTTGAGACGAGTCTTTAAGACTGTACGGATTGAACTGTTGTTTCAGCGGAGCTAGCACCTTCACTAACCAACGAGCGAGTTTATGCTGGGGGGCGTTCATCATTAAAAGCATTGGTCTGCGTGGTACTTCACTCTTATGGGTCTTTGGGGACCCATACTACTGTGGAATAGTGCTACCATTGGGATTCAAACTATTAACTGTCACAGTCTATCACGCGGTAGCGGAGAAGCAATTCCAGGTGATGAAGTATGCACCTTTCGACATTGATTATGTCCCCCACTTTCGTGAGCCGTTCGAATTTACTCGCATCCTTGAGTATGGCGCACATCTCCTCATTGTATTCGGTTTTGTACATGATCACTACTCCTGAACCTTTATCTGGTTTCCTTACGACTACGTCCTTAGCTCGTAGTTCATGTAACGCCTGAAAATGTCGAGCTTTGATGGCACATTTTTCATTGAGTGGCATGGTTTTCATCACATGGGCGATATCTGTTAACTTGTTTCTGAACCAGATAAGCTTATCAGCGTTGTTTGGTTGGAGCTCCTTAAACTGGCCAAAAAGTTCTCAACTTGGGCTTCTGTAAACAAGCCATTCAACGTTCTAGAGGGGAGTTTGTAATCAAGCCCAAATGATAATGCTTCCAGTTGCAACGCATCAAGTTGTGCGTTCGATAAATTCATCACGTACTTACTGGGATCACGAGCAATAGGTTCCTCCTCCTGATTGTTCGTTAGCGAATTTCTAAACGAACAAAGCGATTTCCTCTCTTACGATCCAGAGTTGATTTACAAAAGTTAGTGAAAACAAGCCGGCAACACAGCGACAGATCCTCAACTACGGGTAATAAGCGTGCATGAGTTTCTAGTAGTTCCGCAAGTCTGGTTTGAGCCGTCTTTAGGTGAGCGGAGGACATACGTCTGAGGTTGGCCCCAGAGAGCTTGAGTTTGTTTCTACGCAACAGTAAGAGAACTGGACGAGGATAGCCGCGCACGAAAATGCATTTCGATATACAATGAACAATGAATTATTACGGTTAAAAAAAGCAGTTGCTTGACATGTCCCGTAGGGTGTTTAGCGTGAAAAAAGATAACGAAGGGATAATGGAGTCGTCAGTTCAGGCGCTTACAGATGTAACTGCACTGTCGTATAAATGGGGTTGGAAATGAGAATGTACGCACACAAAGCAACAGGGGAGTGGTTATTGTTCACATCATAAGCAAGAAAAATAAAAAAGATAGCAAGGACAACGTTTGCTCGTGTGCAACTATCTTGCGTCGACGGGATACAGAAATCCAGTTTCTATAGTAGTAGCGTTTAGCAAATTTCGTGCAAAGCTTTTGGAGTGACTCATTCTCGAGTAGGGTTATGGCACTATCCCCTGTCTCTTGTGCATTAGTGCCAGCATCTGGTGGTCATGAGCTATAGCACGTAGTGTAAATGTAACTGGGCATCGTCAAGGCGTTATTTGAAAAGGGATGGGGTGGGTGCATTAATTACATGTTCCGGGAGGGCGTTCCAAGGCTGTGCCACTCGAAGGGAGAAATAGTTTCGCCGACATTCCAGGCGGCTGTACTGTGTGACTAACTAAAATTGGTGACCTCTTAGCGAGGTGTTTTGACTGAGTGTTAGAAGGGAATGGCATGGGTGGTTGGGGTTTCTCAGGATCTGGTACACCATTATGAGATCGCCTCTTAGACGCCGATAACGTCCACTGTATATTTTGCGGGTCTTCAGCCTGAGTGGGTAGGGGAGGCCGGTCAAACCTCTGACGATCTTCGTTGCCCTACGTTGTGCAGTATCGAGCGCGGTGAGATGGTGCTTTAGCCAGGGTTGCCACGCTTGGATAGTGTATACCGCGTGCGGCCTCACATACGCACTAAGCATTTTTGGGAAGATCGAAGAGTCAAAATTCCCGAAGGCTCTGCGAAGAAGGCCGAGGTACTGCTTTGCTTTCTTAGCTGCATTTTCAGTCTGCCTGGAACAACCGAGGTCATCTTGAATTATTACGCCGAGATCGCACTCGTTGGAAACCCGCTGTAGAATTTGTGGTCCTAGGCGGTACTTGTGCATACTCTTGTGCCGCATACTGGGAACTTTGCACTTGGTGATGTTGAAATGCAGCATGTTCTTGATGGACCATGTGTACGCTTTGTCCAGGTCCTCCTGTAACAGTGTGATCCTCCACTGCAGCCATAGTGCGCCATACCTTTAGGTCATCAGCAAATAGCAAACAGTTAGAAGATAGCACACTCGCGAGGTCATGTATGAAGACCAGGAACAGGCGGGGTCCAAGTATCGAGCCTTGAGGTACGCCGCACTGAACTTCGATGGATTCTGATAGGTTGCTTTTAACCCTCACATTCAGGTGACGTTGCAGGAGAAAGTCTCCTATCCAGCCCAGAACAGGATCGCCGATTCCATATTTCTGGAGTTCGTGGAGAAGAATGCAATGGTCTGTACGGTCGAATGCCTTTGAGAAATCCAAGTAGGCCGCGTCGACTCCTTCACCAGCGTCCACAGATTCCGTCCATTTTGCACGAGCAATCAAGAGATTAGTTGTACAGGAGCGATTTTGGCGAAATCCATGCTGTTCCGGAACGAGAATTTTGTTATTCTTCAGGTACCCCATTAAAGCCTCAGCTACGATGGACGCCATAACCTTAGAGATCACAGGAAGTAGTGTTATCGGGCGATAATTTGTTGGTTACGCACGGCTACCACTTTTGTAGATAGGCGTGATGATTCCTTGCTTCCACATCGTGGGGACGTCCATCTCGTTCAGACATCTCCCCAGATATCTCCACACGTAAGCACACCTTCTTGCACCTCTGGCTGACTATGCGATGCAGCAACCCGACTCTTTCGGCGGGAGTTTTAAATAGGTATCAATTGGTGATGTACGATAAGGAGACGGTTTTTATTGCTTAATTCTAACAACCTCTGATATATTTGGTACGGTTTCGGGTAATGCTCTTCGGAAGTCATGTTCCAAATTCATTCCTTTCCTTACTTTGTGTGTTCCCTGATCAAATATGAACAGATGTCAGTTGTTTCTTCTTCGTATCAACAATCTCCTCCAAATCCGTCCTGGATAGCAGGTTCGCGCCATCACCCTGTATCCATATGTCCTGAACGCTTATCAACGGTTTTATCCCCTCTACCTTGTTACCAAGTAGTTGACCTATGCTTCCACATTAGTGTCCATTCAACTCTACGTTTCGACCCAGCGAACGACTGCTTGATCCAAAAAACAACGATCAACGAGCGAGCCGGTAATTGCGCTGCTTTGCAGGCTTGTACTCGTACTTTAGGCATTATAACTTATCATCGGAAATTGCCTCGTTCACTGACCACTTGCTAATAAGTATTCACTGATAGCAAATCAATAATGATTAAGTCGTTTGGCTACATGTCTTGAAACAGATGATTATGCTATTCATTTTGCTTGGTAGCAGTCTGATAACCCAATTCTAATACTTATAGTAACCCCCGTAACATTCTATTTTGTTTCAATTGAGAAAATAATCCCTGAGATGACATCAGAATCAAAAGACAGTTAGGCGAACAAGCTTGTTTTCTATTTTGTTTCTATTTTGTCCTCTTCAGAGTAAGTACCCACAGATTGAGAAGCAGTGGACTACGGAGTTAGTGCCACGAAGCTCTATAAACGTAAAATTATTTTAAGCCGCCTATGATAGTTGGCTGTTATGGGGTGACACGGCCTAGCATCTTGGTAAAGCTTTAAAGCAGCGACCACCTGAGCTGTATTCATACGATATTCATAAGACGGTTCAGTTTGCAGGATACACAAAGGACACTAACATAATGCGAGGAGTAACTTGATCTTAAATCTATAGATTTGAACCCGGCTGCTCTAGCCGAAATGCTACTGTGTCCTTGGCGGTGTGTTTTGCTCGTGGAAGCAACCAGTCAGCACGGTTTGCGACAATGAACATAGAAATCTTTTGACTGGGCACCTCCGTGCAGGGCCACGGTTTTCAAACTTGTTGAGCTGGGCACCCTTTTAATGGAAGGTGACACGGTAGACCCCGTGATATACCGTTAACCAAAATACTATAATTTAATGAAATGAGTATAAGCGGAATATCCTGAAAACCGTCATTACTGTACACTTATTAAACACAGGAGTAAAACAGTGAGAAAAACTATATGGGTCAAACAGGGTGGCAATTTGTCACAAGAATACAAGAACACAATGGAGCTTGCCGTAAGCACTACGCATCATCTCTGGCCTCGGAACATGTTGATGAGGAAAGAACACAGGTTTGATTGGGACAAAACCGAAATTCTCGCGTTTGGAGAAAAGTGGGCATTGCTTGAAGCGGGGTTTACTAGAGAACACTCCATAAACCTGTGCATAGACCAAGCCCCGGTGTACTAACCATTGAGAAAGAAAGAAATTAGATGGGTCTGAAATACTAACATAGGGCAGAAAGCGACGGCGGCAAAACAACAATCCACCGAAGGTCACTTGATATGGAGCGGAGGCCAAGTTCAAACGTCGCTTGTTCATCGATCAAGAGCTGACGAGGCACTAAGTTTGTCACCTCGGTTGCTGACCAAACGACTGCAGCACAATTGCTCAGCTCGGAGAACAAAGGAAAAGCTTACTGGAGCACTTAGCCAGCCATTCACGCGAAAAAGCACTAGAAGGCCGTTTGGTCCTATCGAAACTTGTCAGGGGTGCAAATCGTCCGGATCCTTGTGGAACTGAACCCATGTCCATTGACGGTTTGCATCAATGGACAACAGCTCTTGCCACTGAGCCATGTTGGACCGCGGCTGGGCATCATGGTTTACAAGCTAACTGCGGTAAAGCGAGACTTATATTAACCAGTTTGCTTATGGTATACTGTTTTCTCCATAGCCATGCTGAGATGTCGTAGCTGAATGATCCACCAAGTATATCACATATGAGGGGTGTTGCCTCACAAATAGGATTTTATTCACCCAAAAATAGTGCGAAATTATAAAGTGATATAATGAAAAAATTGAAGTGAATGTACGAAAACTCCATTGCCACACCTGAACTAACGCTGGTTGACGCATAATTCAGTTTATCTAGGTTCCTCGGTAAATTGGAATCATACAGCTGCCATCGGTTAGGTCATTGGTTGAGGACAAGACGGGTGGATCAGAGTGAAGCTCCACGGAAAAGATGCTCCGTGATTAGTCTTCTACATTGACGGCAGCATGCTTTTCAAATGCACAAGTGCATCCCTAAATACCACGTAATGACCTACCAATATTTGGGTTAAATGTACGTGGCCAAGGTAGTTAAACTTGCTATTCCCTCTGATACAGGTAGGAAGTCGACTAAGATAGAAAAAATCTGGGTTGATCTCCTAAATCTTGGACCCCAAACCGTCTTTACCTCAGAAGAACACAAGTTATGACTGCGGTCTGTTGTAAAACAACGTTAGTATTGTCTATGTAAGTTTAAACCCAAGGCTGTCAAGTGGATTGAAAGTGAACGAAACCACTAGGGGGTCCTTAGAACTCAGTGAACGATCGGTGACTGAAGCCGCTGGTAAGTCTCTAGGGTCTTCAAGTGGTGTACCAGAAGTTACTTTCTGCGATATATAAACCACTTCTGTCAGAGCGCGACTCAGTAATGGTAGTATCGGATTCCTTCCATATTTAATTATCAATTCGCAATGTCTGAAGGATTGATTGTTTGCCTCCGCTATGCTAACAGACCTGGCACTCCTTGATGTGCCAGTGTTAACTGTAAGTACGAAATGTCAGTTTTGCTTGTTTGGTTACAATCCGCTCGGCCCAAAGGCTCTGTTGGCTGTCAAGTACAGGATGTTTCCGATTGTCCGAGATGTTAACCAGATGCTTTTGGATCTTGTACAGCTCATAAAACGAGGAAATTGTTTAATTTGTAAATCTCTACTAATCTACCACTTGTGTTCTTCGTTGAAGGCATGGGTATTCAATTCTCGGAGATCATTCAGTCACTAAGTTTCCGTCAATAAAATATTCTTGGTGCTAAGTGGTTGCGATTGCGTCAGAGACTTTAGTTATGGCCGTCTTGCAACTTACGTACAATGAATTTCGGTGAAGATCTGCCTGAGCGAGTAAAGCGGATTTTCCTATCCCAACTCGCAACTTTTTTCTAAGAGGTACATAGAGACCCGCTTTTGCAAATTCACGAGTTATATTTGCGTGCCGTTTCACCTCTTCTGTACGGTGTTAGCAATTAACGCTATTGGCATATTATTTGTCTGCGCTATTATTTCACCACGTCTTATTGTACTTGAACTATCCTTGTTACTATTTATTCATTTATTTCTTATTTTGTTCCCTGCTCTTCGTCATAGCCTTAAACTTGCGTTTTGTTTTCCTTGAAATATCCACTTCTATTTTTCTTCTCAAGTTTTTCTAACGCTTTCAGTCAATACGTCTCTTTTAACTCAGCGTAAGTATAAAATATCCGTACAAATTCTCTCGCCTCGGATGCTATAATTAGGCCTCTTGCAACTGGGCGAAATAGCGGTCAACAAATCAAAAGACTGCCCAACACTTCGACTGTTGCAATTCAAACATGGAGGCTTGAAAGTGAATTATACTCTGTCAAATGATCTGATAATTTAGGCAATCTGCAGCAAGCAAGTTCGATCTCGTTCTCTGGTATTTTGAAGAAGCCAGTTGCCAAAAATTAAAATAGATGGGAAATAATTAGAAGTGTTCGCTTACTATTGGGAAACATACGATAAAAGATAGTTGCAAAACTTCTAGATAATCAAAAAACCTACTGGAGAATGGAACGTTTTTGGCACATTTACAATCTTGTTACGGAGATCCGATCTCCTGTGTATGCAATATGTAAACCACTGTGTACATTTACAGAAAATGAATCCGAATTACAAACTTTTTCCGTCGTTCAGGCTTAACTCCGTTGTAGTGACCAGTACGTTCATCACGTCGCGTCCTCATTAGCGACCAGCATTGATTTTAAGTCTTTGAGGACAACAAGCTATGGAACTTTGTGAGGTAACGTCCAAATACAGTGCAAATCTACTGCATGATAGTAGACTTGATGGATAAAGGGACACGCGGAAAATATTCATCCTACCATGGAAGTAGTTCCAAAGGACCTCCCCACTCCAGCGCACCTGGCTACGCTGTCGTGGAAGAGTGCTTGTAACCGCATTAGTGGGACGCGATTCACATATGTCCTCCACTCAAACATTTGAGATGCCTGGACAGCTGAAAAGCCCGATGTCGAGTTGTAAATTAGACTAAAAGTTGTGCTTTAAAAGTCCAACGCAAAGCACACGAAGGCCATCACCACCACAAAGGTTGTGAAAGCTCAGCTTCCAACTACGAAATCAAAGAATGAAGTTGCGAACCACCACCGTCATCAGTATACATGTTAGCTGGAGGTGGAAAACAAATCAGCTACTGTCAGCTGAGCTACCAGTAACGGATGGGCATCGTTCCATTACCAGCCGACTACCAGGCAACAAGGAACTGATTATGCAAAATTATATTGTGCTATGAAATGAGATCGTGGTTGGAGAGGGAAACTAAGAGGGATGGGAAGGGACAAAGAAACTCACAGCACGAACGACATTCAGCTCGGCTTCCATCCATAGCAGCAAACGTATTCAGCTAAACGTGTTCATCGTCTTTCGGACCCCTACCAGGGAGCCGAGACACTCCAATCGAGGCCAGCTTTGAAGTGAGGGCATTCATTCCTCTCGACCAAGTCATCGCTGCGCTGCCTCTCCTCTTCTTCCATCCACACCCGTGGCGGACAAACAACGCACGTCGCAGGAGTCGGTGGGCTGTCATGCGTAACACTTGACCGAGCCATCGGAGCCTGGTGCGTGAAATGACGGTGGTGAGTGTTCATACACTTTTGTGTGCCGGAAATAAGGCGTCGAACACGCTCGTTGCTTACTCTGTGTATTTATCAGATGTAAGCCGAAATGCAAAGGTCCTGGTGATCCAACGTAACTAATCTATGCACGGTAGGTAACAAATGATGAAGCCTTTTAACGGTGCTACTGCGATAACTATTTCGAGTGTTATAGCGGAGGCAAGAATACTCCACAGCTCCCCGTGGTTTTGAGTTTTGCACCCACTCACCCCTGCTCACCCTGCCCTCTTTTCCTGTTCCTCGCATACGTTCACTTTTGCCTCATATTTATGATTAACTTGCATGGACACTGAATCTTACGCTTGTTAGCTTTTCTCTTACTTTGTGTTTCGCTCGTTCGTGATGCAACTTATCGATCCCCAGCTTTTTGAACTGACCAGCCTTGATTGATCTAATGCCAGCTTTTCCGCATAGCCTGTGTAAATGCGCTGATTTGACAGATTCGATTGCATTGCACACTCAGACGCTTGGTGGCCGGTTTGGCGTGCTGCGTGAACATTGTTTGTTGCCCGGTCGTTGGTATTCACTACCGTTGGTGAGTTTAACCAGTCGTGAGGATCCGACACAACATCGAGGCATTCGCCTACTAAAGAAATGTTGAAACAAAGGTTTTGACACTTAGAGAAACCGTTGACCCGATATACACCCTTGCATGGACCTGTCTTCTAGATGTAATTGTAGCGCAGCAAACATCACAAATGCTTTCGCGCACTCTATGAGTAAACCAACCAAAATGCTAAGATGCATGTTTTTTTCATTCATCAGGGTTAAGATGACCTTAACCCCGTGATAGTTAACGTTTGTGGTCAAGGGGAGTATTTAATTAAAGTAACATGATTTGGCGGCGTCCGTATCCGGATTTGCTTGTCACTGTGACATCCATGGGGAGAGCCACAGAAAGCCTGTGCCTACAAAGGGGTCCATGGATGCCTTGCGCTGCACCACCCATAGTTCCACCCACACACCCCATATCCGGTGTAAACCCGAAGGAATAAGACCGGAAGGTATGTGAATGGGAGCCACGTTTCATCGACGGAGCCGGCCCACACTCCTTCAACAAGCAGAACGGAAGCATTCCGGCCTAATTGGGAAATCATACACACCAGACGTACACGAGGCGGTGGCTTGACCGTAGCCCGTTCCACACAGGATAGAACCACTCTTTAAGCCTAGCGCCGACACGAGGACGGTGCACCCCGTCCCCACTAGCAATGACCAACTGTCTCCTGGAGCCAGTATGGCCCCGGCATCCGGTTTGAAATTTACCGCTCCGCTCCCAGGCCAGTTTATTCCAGTTTCTTGTGTCAAATATTGATATTTGTGATCAGAAATTATATAATTCTGTATAATTTTTGATTCTGAATTATCCGGTGATAGATTTAGATCCATTTCTGCAGTAATTTTCTGGTTTTTTGTCTACTAAGTGTTTCGTCGACCCTAGTGTTATCTAGCTCGTGTGCTTTGAAGTAAACGTTAGCTCGTTGTTATCATTATAATAGCTGTTTCGTCCTCTGGTGTGTGTAATTCACTCTAGTTAATTCTTTGGCGTTTTACGACATTACTACCTGTAATAATTTATCCAAACTTCTGTCCCGCTTCATAACACTGATTTTCTCTTATCGATCGGTACCTTTTTTGAAATGGCCAAACAGTCACCTTGTGGAATGTGCTGCAAAGTCGTTGGACATCGAGCTAACGCAATTACATGCAGTCTCTGCTGTGTTAAGCTTCATATTTCGTGCGTTGGTCTTACAGTAGACCAATTTCGTGTCATCCAGGGTATTCAGAACGAATTTTTGAAAATCGTTTGTAAACTGTGCCAATCTAAACTTGCGCAGAATAAAACCAAAACGTCTAACAAGTGGACCAGTACAACGAAAGGCTCTAAAATGGCCAGCTCGCCTTGTGCTACACCACAGGCAGAGAAGCAGCCAGTGCCTAGTACATCGCGTCCATCTCGGAACCAAGATACTAAAGTTCCATCAGGATCTCCCTCAAGGCCGGCAATATGTGCAGTTAACAGTAAACCTCCGGTTTGCAATAAACAAATTGACGATAACGAATGGAAAATACAAACATCGAGAAAACCAAGAGCAGTGTCTAACGACGTGAGGCGCCGTAGCCTCATGATATTTCACGCACCTGAATCAAGTGATTCCAACCCTCAGGTGCGCTATGAGCACGACGTCGAGTTTTTACAATCATTGATTGATAGACAACTCGATGTAAATGAGGGCGGGCTCAAAGTTCAGCAGATCGCCCGTCTAGGAAAAAGAATGGAGGGCAAAAGTCGGCCTTTGAGGGTAACTTTTGTCGAGGAAGCAAGCCCCAAGTTACTCTTGTCCCGTCTTCATAGACTAAAGGGTCTAAAGATTCACGTGCGCGCTGACTTAGACCCGGCAGACAGAGCAAAACTCAAGTCTGCTATGATCGAATTAAAGCGGCGCACGGAGGATGGAGAACCCAATCTGCGAATTGTAAATTTTCGGGTAGTTGCTCGGATTCCTCCACGAATCCGGATCAATAGGTCTCTAATGCTTCAGGCGCGCCCAGCGGTTCCTACCGCCGTCTGCGCGTAGCCTCTACTAACGTATGCAGTCTGATGAACAAGCGTGATGTGCTGTACGACTTTGTAAGCTCTCAGCGACCAGACGTATTAGGCCTTGCTGAGAGATGGTTAAACTCCGAAGTAACCACCTAAGAAGTGGAAATCACTGGCTACTCATGCTTCCGCTGTTATAGACCATCAAATGATCGCGGTGGCGTACTACTTTACATTAAGTCTTCCTTGTGTGGGAGACTAGTGATCGCCTACCAAAGCGCTGATGGTCTATGTGAGCAGTTATGGTGTTCGATTCACCTCAGACGCTGCGAGTTGCTCGTGGGCGTGGTATATCGCAGCCCACTGATCCGCAGTTTGGACTGGTTGCCGCATGTCCGCAACCACATGAGTCGTCAGATGTTCCTACTCATGGGTGATTTCAACTTGCCTCGAATACAGTGGCCTGAAGCGGAACTTCTCCCCGGCCACTGTGAAGTCGAGAGGAAGTTTACGGATTTGCTATTTGAAACTGGGGCCACACAGCACATCAACCAACCGACACGCATTGCTGCGCGCGCGGCTCCATCATGCTTAGACCTACTTTTGACTAGCTGTGAGCAGCGTGTGCATAACATTCAAGTCTTAGAGCCTCTGGGAGCCAGCGACCACTCGATGATTATAGGCAGCTTGGAACTACCACTGCCCTACTCTCCCCCGCTAGAGCCAGCCTACAACTATTGGAAGGCGGACTTTAATGGCTTCATTCGAGCAGCGAGTCAGACGGACTGGTCTTTACCACAGGATTCATCTATTGAAACCTGTTGAACTATCATTAAAGAGGGAGTGAAATCGTTGTGCGCCCGATTTGTACCCCTCAAATTTCGAAAAGTTGGGCCAGTCAAACCACATTGGTTCGACAAGGAGTACAACAAACTGGCCCGACGACGACGCAGACTATGGAACAAGTTCGTGTTATCTGGCTCTGATGAGGACTACAATGCGTATAAGGTACAGCGAAATCGCTGCAACGAGACGAAAACAAGAAAACGCAGAAGGTTCGAAGAGGAGCTTGCAGCCGCCGCAAAAACTGCTCCCAAGAGGATCTTTGCATACGTGAAACAGCGCCTGAGGCCTGTGGCCAATGTCCCATCATCATCATCATCCTTACACCTTAGCTGGAGGTGGAAAACACCTCGGCTATTGTGCCGCAATACAAAAGGCAAGAAAAGAAAAACAAACAAACAAACAGTGGCACGCCCGCTGAGTCCCCAGTAACGGATGGACATCATTCCGGAGAGCTAACAGCTGGCTGCCGTAAAAGAAAGTCATATTATGCCTAACGATTGAGATCGTGATTGGAGGGGGATGCTAAACAGGAGGGGGGTGGACAAAGGAACTCACAACACAAACGCCATTGGGGCCGGCTCCTAGCCATATCAGCAAGTGTGTCCAACCAAACGTGTTCACCGTCCTTAGGACCCCAGCCAGGCAGTCGGGATGCACCAACCGACGCCAACTTCGAAGTAAGGGTTTTCATTTCTCTCGACCATGTCATCACTTGGCCTCCCCTCCTCCTCTTCCAACCGCGCCCACAACGCGCAAACAATGCACGTCGTGGGAGTCGGTGTGCTGGCATGCGCAACACGTGGCCCAGCCATCGGAGCCAATGTCCCAATGTTAGAAGACTCCAGTGGGCAGCCCCTAACCTCGAGTGCAGATCATTCGTCCGCATTGGCGACGCACTTCGCCTCAGTATTTGCAAGTGACCAGGTGTCTGTAACGAGTTCGACGAGTACCGCTCCAGCCGAACTTAACAGTCTGGACTGCAATATTGAGGATGTGCGCAAGCTTCTAGCAAATCTTGGCGGGACCAAGCCTGCTGGGCCAGATGGTATACACCCACTGATCCTCAAGTCGCTATCGGCCATCATCGCGCCTTCTGTAACTGAACTGTCTAACAGGTCACTATCCACTGGACTGTTACCAGACGACTGGAAATGCCCAGTCGTAAAGCCTATACCGAAAGGTGGTAACCCAAGTAAAGTGGATAACTACCGGCCATTCTGCCTGACTGCTGTTTTGGCAAAGACGCTCAAGAAGATCGTGAAGAAGAACCTTCTGCAGCTTCTCGAGTCGAAAAACCTGTTGACCTCCGCACAGCATGGTTTCATGAAAGGTCGCTCGTGCATCACCAACCTACTGTTGACAAGGCACGAGTGGTTACAAGCGATGAACCAAGGCCATTCAGTCGATGTCATTTACATTGACTTCAGTAAGGCTTTTGACAAGGTTAACCATGCAGTGCTCCTTGACAGGCTAAGAATGTACGGTGTTGGCGGTTCGCTACACAAATGGATCAGAAATTTCCTAGTTAATAGAAAGTGGAGAGTCCAGGTGGACGACCATCTAACGGACTGGTATTCATCGAGCAGCGGCGTGCCCCAAGGCACTGTACTGGGGCCGATATTATTTCTGATCCATGTAAACGATGTGCCTAAGTTACTCCAATCATCATGTGCGTTGCTCGCTGATGACTTGAAGATGTTGAGGGTAATTCGCACACTCAATGATTGTGATTTACTTCAGCAGGATCTCGACAGCCTCTCAACATGGTCTACAGAGGTTAACCTTCCGATCAACCCTGCTAAGTCGCAATTCATGAGGTTGGGCAAATGCGAGCACAGACGAACGTACACAGCGGCTGATCAACCGCTGCATCCAGTGTCTTTTGTGCGCGACCTCGGTGTGCTCTCACGCTGCTACCTAAAGTCCATTGACAACACGAATAGGCTGTACCAAAACAGCCTTCGGATGCTCTGGGCACTCAGGCGCAGCTTCAGCACTTGGTCCGAAGAGATTGCTTCTCGCCTCTTCGTCTCGATAATACGATCAATGCTAGAGTACGGCACTCCCGCATACTGTCCCATCACCCGGGGCGAAGTAGAACAGCTTGAGCGGGTGCAGCATGTAGTCACCAGGCTGATTCCCAACTTACGAGGTATACCATATGAAGACCGATGTAAGAAACTAGGGCTGTACACCCTAGCATATCGTCGGCTGAGGGTTGATCTAATCATGACGCACCGGATATTACATCTGAGTGATTACCCCATGTTGCGACAACTGCTTCATCTGCCCACACTAAGCGGCACGCGAGGACACCGGTACAAACTTATCGTACCGCAGTTGAAGCGGGTAGCTCACCAACTCTGTTTCGAACGAAGAGTCGTGAATACCTGGAACAACCTGTCGCAGCCGGTAATACAGGCGAATTCAGTGGCCGAATTTAAGAAGCTTCTAGACAAACATTTCGCAGAGGCAAAATAAAAAGAGCGGAACGTTAATTAATATGTTGATGTCCAACAGCGACAATTGATGCAGCTACACAGAGTATGCTCTCCTCGCTACTTCTAATCAGTATCAGTATCAGAGGTAGTGGGTAATAGACAGGTAGGCACCTTGTCAACATTCACATCAGGCGCATCCACACAGGGGGGCTCAAGCAACGTCTACTTCCGAAATGCAAGATTATTCATCACACAGGCAAACACACCACATACGCCGCCTTTTTGGCCTGGATTAGTAAATTGAATGGGAACATACTCATGGTGTTTCTATTCCGCATGCAGTAGTGCCTTCTCCTGCACCTGAGAAACCGACTTTTTGAACAGCCCACGGAATTCGCATCAACCAAATTTGCCTTGGATTTGCAACACCTGAAATCAACATGCGTTTGTCATAAACTCACCTTCTTCGTGTTCTGGTAATGTTTTTCCGGTTTGCTCGAATGTCGTTTTACTTCACTAAGTCAGCCGTACAAAAACGGTATGAGTATCCTCGTCGAAGACATTCGGTATACATATATACATAGCTTGGCGTCATCCGTGTCCAATGGCAGTTCGAATACAACATATGCACATGCGTTTATCCAAAAAGTGTGAGCTGTCACAAACTGGTTAGAGACACATTAGACATAATCATCAATGGTACGACAAACGTGTATGACTTTCGTTTGGAGGTTAGGCTAACAATCACTTTCGCAGGCATGAAAATAACTACCCAATACCAACTGTTGACGTTTTCTTCAACCTTTGGACGTGACAGCCTTATATCTTGGGCATCCAGATTTGAAGGAATCCGATGTAGCAATAGTGAAGCAACTGCAAGGTAGAATGATGACTCGACTACTGGTACAATGAAATAGTGTGCACTTAGGTGTTGCCATCTACATGTACAGTCTGGTTTGAGTAGCTGATGGGTGAGATCATACAGCATGCGAATGGGATGCAGTGTCCATTTCTGGCTCTCTGTGTCTCCGAACGGTTCGGTCATGTGCTGCCGGAGGTATGTGCACCTACTCAAAGAACGATTGATGCGCAACCGGTCAAACATACGACTTTCCAAACAGTGTCCGCATTTATTGTGCAAAGGTCCAAGTACTCAACCGTTGGTACCTACCGACCTGTACTCTACTGTGGCCATAAGCTATTTGTTAACGGTCTATATCGTACTTTTCGGGTGCAGCGATTCGATGCTCATAAAACCATTGTCGCTATGCGCCAATTCATTTCCGACGTAATATACTAACACACTGATGTACCATTGCTGTTAGGTTCAACCTTTTACTTAATCCATCCAAAAGAATGGCCATGTGCAATGCAACTTCTGGTAGGCGTCTCTGCACGTCTGCCTTCCATCCGGTTAATACGTGTGTTTTCCTAAGCCCCCGGTAAATTCAGTCTGGCTGAGGGACAACTGGAACTAGAACTGTACTCACTCTCATCACTCGCCTATGGAGTGGAACATGAAATGGCGACATCGTAATAATCGCTAGTGGGTTAACTGTCGGGATTGCTCACTTGACACAGAATTTCCAGGGCAAGTTCTCTTCGAATGCATAATCCAATGTGGTCACACGAGGGACAATTGTTGAGCATTGTGTTCCAAATGTCAAACTTGACACTTTATGCGTACTGTAAACGGCCAAGCAATGATAACCTTTTGATTAAAACGTATACATGGAACTAGAAACATACACAATAATTTGCCACCCTAGCATTGATCCGTGGCAAGCACACAAATCGCTCGGAAATAACGCGCGCATATCAATTACGAATGAGCTCATGGATGGACTGAACCTTTATTCTGCGATGTACCGACTCTCTATGCGTCATGCTAGTTAGCATTGAGCAGCTGATCAAGCTACGTTTATAGTGAGTAATACCATGGAGCTTACATAGTGATGTGAATCACGGCCGAATAATAATACGATGAGGAAGATGCCGTAGCTCATTGTCTCGGTATGTAACCCTACTAGACTCCGCTTGAGAAGGTAACAAGGATAGCATGGCGTAAGTCATGATGAGAACAATATCGGAACGGGCAACACATGTGAAGTCATCGCGAAATACAACCGAGTTAAATAAGTCTTAAAAGTTAGATTACCTGTGGCTCATCCGTTCTAGGTATGTGCAATAAGGATACCACATTGCGCCAAGTCAGTAGTTAATCATTCTAGGATGCAACTGTACCCAAGCGCGACTTACGTGAGGGATATAGAATAATGATGCCACCAAAAAAGAATGACGGAGATGGCGTAAGCAATTTTCCAAGTTAGCAGTGAAATGGTGTGATAATGTCCACTGTAGGCTATCCATGTCGTAAGGTAAAACCAGAACCCGTCATGTGTTACTATTTATTTCCCCTTGGTCATTCGTTCTGATCGCTAGCATATCTCGACCCATTCATCAGTGTCCAGATTACTATCTATGCCCATGCATTTCGATTCGGATGTCACAACGTTTTGCCGCTGTTCCGGGAATCAACCTTGATGACTTGTCTGAATCTCAGTGCGTTTACCCGAACGCGAGAGCAGTAAAAGGGGACGTATAGTGACACTTGAGATAGGATACATTGACCTCATATTGCAACCCCTATTAAGTCACGGTGTCACACGGGAAGAAATGTACTAAGATCCATCTGTCAAGTGGGAATGTATCGAGACACGAACAGATGTTAGCAGGATTTGTACTTTGGGCGAGTCCCATCGAGCCAGCAGATAATGGTGTTACGAGAGTGAAAATGTCATCAGTCTGTCAGGCTGAAGTGTGGTGCTTATAAGTGTTTCTAAATGACTTCCACTTAGTCATTCAACGTGAGATATCCGTGGACATACCAAAGGTCCCTGGTTCGAGTTACAGTACTGCAGTGTTGCGAACAGGCATTTGTTCACTCTTGTGTATGGACTACCACAAATTGGATGGAGAATTAATAACCCTCATGAACCATAACACTACTTAAGTGTATGAGTTTGGATTGAATGTAAGAATAACAGCCATATTTCTCTAGTTATAGAAAACCCCACGTAGTTTTATGAGTAACCAATACGACTGTCAGTAACATAAAGTAACATATAAGTATGGTATCAACGCAGTTATTGACCATAGAGTCATCGTTCCGGTAGAGAAAATAAAACGTGACCATGGCGGAAAATTTGAGTGTGTAGTTTATTCAAATTAGTCCCAAACTAACGGTTTTCTCTCACTTCACGCTCCCTACCACTAAGCCAAAGCCATTGTTTTACTGTTCAAACATTCTCCTAATTCCGAGATTTTCCATGATTCCACCAATTCTTCAAGGTTGTCTACCAGGATATCTTGGAATAAATTGTAGCTAGCGGTCCAGTTTAACATGCCGTTTGAGTGACGCAATGGCTTTCAATTTTACTCTAATCAGAACATGATAGTTGTAATGAGAATGTTTGCCTAAGTGAGCAACGTAACGTGTAAAACGAAAATGCGCAGCTCGGAGAATAAGAAACCCCTCTAATGCTTTTAGTTTCATGTCTACCTCATTACAAATTAAGTTTCTTCATGACCTTGTTGGCGTCTCTTTTATAATTTTCACGATTGTCAACTTACTGCCCTAGTTGCATAACGAATGTACAGTAATAAATACAGAAATATTCATTGGTTGCTCTGTTGAGCAAACAACGGCGCCCGTGAAGGATATATCCCGATGATTACGTAACAGAAATCCTCGCGCAGGTTGACAGTTAATATAAATGAACTTCGCATTGCTGTAATCAATAATGATGTCGACATATACCGCCGACACGTTTTGCAGTTGCTAATCACATTCACGCGGGTTGAAAGCGGTACATTTTTCCTGATCAGCAACGGAAATTGGACTATCCCCTGAAATTTTTCTCAATGAAATCCACATGGCACGCTCCACGGAGTGCGAGGGTAAGTGCTGATAGGGATGCAAATAAGAATACGCAATATTCCGTAATTGAAAATCGCGCAAGTATTAAGGGGGGAATTCAAATTTGTCTCCATTTGAGAGTACAAGCTATTAAGATGTTAGAAACGAATGACTCTGAGGAGTTCATATGTCTCTGCTTTCCCATTTTCGGTGAAAAGTTCCTGTTTGCACAACTAAGTATAAACAAATATATATATATAGAAAGAAATAAAATGAAAGAAACGAGTGTGTCGCATCGTTTCAGACTCCAGTGGGCATGAGGGACCAAAGATGTGCTTGGTAGTATGCGGAGGTAAACACGGAATAGAAGCAAACAGGGAAGAAAAAAAAATGTTGTTATCCTAAAACTATGACCTAAGACCTATTGCAGCGAAAACGAAGTAATCGTCGATACGTGTTTTAAAACACCACACAATCGGCCTTTATTTGTCCTTCTGGTAGTATATTCTATAAGTTTACGACGCTTTCTTGTATACAAAGCTGGTGTGCTACCCTGTGTATGCAGCGGACCCTGAGTTTATAACGGTGTCTTTGGATGTTACAGGGTTCCTGCAGGTGAAGTATTGGCTGCAATATGGGAAAGTGATACAAGTGTAGTACCCGATGGGTCATAGTAGAGACAGTTCTTACACGGCGGTAGGATAGTGCGTAGAGTCCGAGCCTTTCACAAGGTTTTTCATACGGAAGCATTCGTAGATTCGGTATCATTCTACTTGCGATGTGTTGTAGTTTCTTAAGCCTTTCAGTTTCACACTGGGTTATCAGGTGGTAAGCTGGGGTCCCGTATTCAAAGATTGGTCTAGTTGTAGCGAGAACGACGTGGGGGGGCAGAGCGTATATTGCCACAAGAACGTGCCACTGACAACTCACAAACCCATGCAGATTTGGATTGTTTAATTACCACGACGCAACGCGGATGAAGATTTGTGTGCCGGGACATTATAGGTGCCTACGAGGTTGGGCTTCGAGATAACCCCTCCATCTTCCCATTCCCTATCTCCGCTTCGCTACATCCACTTCTGGCCCGTCATGAATCTTTCGAAAGTTCGCGATGTGCCCTCTCGCTGATTCCTCACTCGACCCGCGTTCACTCCTATGGGCTTCGCTAGCAGCGTATTTGTCTGATTCAATGTGTTCTCGACAAATACCTCCTCCATTGTTTCTTGCCTAGGGTCGTTATTAGATGTTGTTAGTGATCCGCTGTCTGCTCGATCTGCAACGCTCACAGAGCCTTATCTCAACTTATACAATACGCCCGCTGTTAGTTCTCTACGATCCCGTTTTTGTTGTCGTTCCGGTTCACGAGTAGTCACTAGCTTTCCCCTGCCCTTCAATTTCAGTGCGTTTGTTTTGGCAGAAACATATGGTACATCGTCCATTTAGACGAAAGACCTTGGCGGATTAGATGCGACTGTTTAAATCTCCGTTCCAAGGTGAATGTTTGGGAACAAGAATTCGGAGCGGTAAAAAACACAGTTTCATGTTTCCAAGTCCATCAGTTGTCGCGCGTCGTCGCAGGCCTACTATACTTCATCGCGCCAGCGAGAAAGGAAGCAAACGTGGTTGAGATTGAATGACTGACCTTCTCCGAAATTCTATCCTTCTTGCAGCCCGCAGCCTATAAATGCTGGCGTCTATTCGCTAGAACTTACTCATCTAATTGATGTGGTCCAGATGGGCTGCCCTAGATCTCAATTCATTGACCGACTAACCAGTCGGTTACTTTATCAATTTCTTCAATTTATTCGCCAATCCAAATTATGAGATCGACTGTGGTGCTCTATACAGTCGTATCACCTATCGCCCATGATGTTCGGGATTGCGCAGAGCGTTAATAAACAGTGATACATCATTTTCACCTTTCCACAACCACAGTGGTAGGTTATGACGTGACCATACAGCTTCCTGGTCATTGCACAATAGGTTGCCCGGAATCAGTTAACTATGTTTCTATCATTATGAACCCTGCAGAATGCGTCGCTGCTGTCCGTTTTGAAATGCAGGTACTTTGCAGTGTACCACAGTAATGCACGGCTTCAACATTTCCATCTTTCTCCATTACAGAATCAGCTTCCTCATATTTCTCGTACCGTTTGTGAGCACAAACTAGCCTTGGTATGCATATTTCTCCACCATACCCATTAATATTGTTAAAGTGGACAGAATTCCAACTTCATGTTTGTTTCCCTCGTATTTCAATGATACACTCATGACATGTGTTCATGGTTGCGCATTTGTTCTTCTAAATAGTATTAAGTTTGTCTATGTTTTCCTTATTTGTTCTAACGACTGACAAAATTACGAAGTTACTGGATCTAGTGCATTCGCAGTTTGGTCCTTGGCACATAAATTTACCACCGACTGGTGCTACATTATCATGCGGAAATAGACTTTTCCATAACTGTTTCTTAATGATCCTACGTAATTTTCTACTTTGAGTTAGTGGAATAACCGTTAAACACCTGCGTACATATTTTATCAGTACTACGAACTTTGCGGAGCAAATTCAATCTCAAACTTGGGTAAACAAGTTGACTCGCAGTATACATAGATTGGTTCAGACGACTTGAACTTGACTAAACCGTGTTTGTCATAGAGGTTTACATTATCGGTTAGATCAGAACTTGACGGCATTTAAAGAAGACTCTAGGTATTTACCATGGCGTGTGTTGAGCCTCCTTTACAGTGAACACCATGACAACTCGGCTTCGAATCTCGGTGCTTCAGGTTTCCCACCTTGACCGTAATGTCATTTAACAAGGCACTTCAGAAGTTGAACTGTTAAGGCTTATTTCCGTTGCAAAGTAAACTGGGTTCACAACAGAACTCGAAAGAGCACCACCGAACTCGTCAAAACCAAGACGATGCTTCGTTCTTTACTTTAGCATCTTGAGACGCTCCCAGGACTGAAACCCTTCAATCTGGGTAACATACGGCCAGCCAATGAACACGACTTCAGCTTGGTCATAAAACCTTACTTATCCTTGGAAGATATGAGCGGACTGTTTAGTTATACTGTTATGGTTGACGGTATATGAGAAAATGCTGCAGCGAATCCAAATGCTGGTGACCCGAACCACAATTACTATGTTATAATCTCCGTACCTAATAAAAAAGAAGAATGTGATGTAACGTGGAGTTAAAAGCAAAGTAACATGAGATGCGCAAAAGAGACCAGCATCCGAGTTTGCATTAGAGTACTTTCTACGTAAAAAGAAAGGTGCAGCGAAAAAGAGCTCATTTTCAGTGGTTCACCGTCAAGCCAGGAGGGAAGGGTTACACAAATCAGTAATCATATGAGCTGAATTACGGGATCCAAATGTTTGACCCGTATATCTATATGGTTCATCCGACTCAAACGAGGGGCATGGCATGATTATCTCCGTGAGCCGAGGTAGGTTGCAGCCAGAGCAGCAGGGTGGCTTGGAACAGTTTCTTTTGGGCACATACCTCCGGGATTTTGAGTCGGATGGCGATTGCCTTTACTGTAGCCAGTATATGGCATTTGACTGTTCTCGTCCAATATCCGGGCTAAAATGTTTTCTGTGTATTGCACTGCTGATTCGAATCAATCGCGCGAGACAGCACGGCACTCGTTACTGTCATCTTTAGACCCCTGCTGAGTCGAGCAGGACAATGTTCCCGAACTCTTTCGGACAGACGCTTGGTAGTCTTCTCAATATATCTCGCACGACACGAACAAGAGACGTTGTACACACAAAAGGAAAACTCAGGCTAGGGCACTCCGTCCATGAGTTGTTGGCCCGTAGTTGGTGTACTGAATCTGACTTGTGAGGCCGCGGCGGCAGGTAATGTTTTGTTGGTGGTATTGGATACCTTCCGGAATGTTCTTGCTGCCATCACATCACCCTTGAATAGTAACGTAAGCTAGACTGGTCGCTTTTCATGTATTCACAAGGAATTGCCCTGGAGTACAGTAAACTGGAATTACTGCAAGCAGGATCTGATTGTTTGATAACGTTACTGGATATCCCCAAGGCATAAGATTAATCTCGCACATCTGCCTTCCTTAACTTCCATCCTACGTTGCCACTAGGATTCTTCCTCATGCTTCACAGCTTCCATCCTATCATAAGGTAGTGTAGGACTCCACGGTGGCCGTCATTTGCCTTCGAAATGTGTCTATCTCTTTTCATTCAGAAGTGTCACCGAGGTGCAACAACTATTTTACTGCACCCTGTTTCATTTTGCCACTGGAGCTGGCGGAGCTTCTGCATCTAAAGGTTGTGCTACACGTCAGTCCTAACAGTGGAGATCGCACAAGAGTCAAAACTTCACTTGGCCAAATTTTCCCCTAAGGGTTTCCGTAGTACAAGCTTCAACTCTCTCACCATGTGCGATGGCCCTTGCATGTTTTCAGCGCATTTTGCATCCCAGCTTGATTTAGTTGTGGATTCTGTATTTCGGCCTTCTTTTCCCATAAGTTTTATAATCCTATTATCATAAATTTACAATAGCATTTGACCTTTCGAAGCAAGACAATTATCAAACGCCCCCGGTAAATAAACTTTTGATGGCGCAACACTTGTTCTGATAATGCACGACGCGGCAGTGAGCATAACATAGTGTCGGTTAACCGAAAAAGACACTGATTAGTAACATAAACATCCCTGCATGCTGCAAAATTATCATCCAAACTATCGCATGGTTATCCTTAAGAACTGAACTCCCAGACTACCGCTGATGTTTATTTGTACTATCGGAACATCACGAATTACCATGTAACTTAAAGTTTTATTCGTAGCTTGATGAACCTAAACTATTTGTCATAACTTTCACTCTTGTCAGCTTTTTCTTCAAAAATAATTCAAATGATTTCACCACCTTTGTAGTTAGTCTAATTTTACCCTTTCCGCATTTTCCCAGCGTTTTCCAATTAATGTCATGGATTTCAAACGCTTTAACTCAATATTTATGAAATAAAAGCGATGGCACTTGTGCAGTAACAGTATCCTATACTTACTCACATGCACCTGCATATTTGAAGAATGAGCACCCGTAGGATATTAGGCGTCTTCAGGTACCATTATCAATCGGGTGTTTTGAGCATAGTTACCAAAAGTACTTCTACCAGGCAATCGGTACGCTAACTTTGAACTCTGTCCACTAAGGCCTACTAGTATAACCACTGCTTCCTTCACAGTTTTATTCCTTCCTTTCGTTGTTAATTTGTGAGAGCGTCAAGTTACGTCACTGGGAATACAACCCTTCACTCCTTCGCGGCATCCAATAACGACGCAGTGCTACTTTTGAATCCAGCACCTACAAATCTCTTCAACGTATCAGTTCAGCAACTCGAAAAGAACTGGTTGATTGTCACATAATACATGGGAGATCAATCGAGGGGCCGAACTACCGGGTGAAATGCTGCTGAACATGGATGACTTTACGGAAATCAGGACGCTGAAAGAGGTAAACTGCTTGGGATGCCTGCACCTGGAAAAAGGAATGAGTCTTGAACTCATAGTTGGAGTTGCTTATTACGTAAAGAGTTAATTCTCGGAGGCTACGGAACTTTCGGATGAACATGGAACTATGCGACAGCATCCTGGTGGAGAAACAATCTGTAAGGTGATCCCAAATCCCTTCTACCTTACGGACCTCTCTCCGAGGCTCTATATTGACAGCTGAAATCCAGGAGGAGAGCGATATCAAAAGCGGGTAGTGCATAAAGTTACGCAATTCCGGTAATGCATTACACCCGACATCGTACATGAATGAGCAACAAGGTTTGTGAGTGATGAATAAAACTCTTATAGTCTGTTCGTTTGTCTCTGGCAGCGCATGTTTTGCGGATGCAGGAAAGTAGCACCTGTGTTTACGATGTTCATGCAGTCAATAAGCTCGGCTTACACACATGTGCGCTCTAGTGAAGAGTTTGACCGTTCGCACGAAGGCCTTCTGATGCAGCGCATAGCTGATTGCATTTAGCTGGACTAGCTGAATGGGCTGCTCCTGAGTTGCATAGCATATGCACGCTTCGAATCTGAAGAGATGGAATAAAAATGATTGACGGTGGTGCCAGGCTAGCCGTTTGAGTCAGTTTATGCAATTTAATTGTTTTACATGACTGAAGGAAAGTCTGTTACCGGTAACGGTAAAGTGACGCTGCGAAAAATGTTGCACACGGACGCACTAATTCTTTCCAAACCACGGATACTTTAATCGCTTTTTTATTTTTCTGAACTGCATTCATTCTTAAGTACCTGTGTTACATTGTTGGCGGTATCCGATTCGTGAGTTGACCATCAGCGGCTTCCACGGGAACAGCCGCAGGAAGTCTGAACCTACAGAGAGACCGAGGGTAGTTTGCATTGCACCACCCACAGCTCCATCCACCGAGCCCATATCCCGTGTAAATCCGAAGCAATAAGGCCGGGAGGCTTGTGGATAGGGGTCACATTACATCAAAGTAGGCAGCCCAGACTCCTTCAAAATGCACAGAAACAACATTTCAGTCAGTCAATCGGAGAAACATGAGTACTATGTAAACACCAGGCGGTGGTTGGGCCGCACTCCGCTCCACACTGCATGGAACCACTCTTCGTGCCTAACACGGCCAAGAGAACGATGTACTCCGTATCCCCATCAAAGACTAGCAGTCTCCTGGACGCAGTAAGCTGGGAGGAGGGTGTCAGACAGATAAGCACCTTGTCAGCTTTGGAGCAAGATCGATAATTGGTAGCTCAGGTCTTTCTCGTAGTAGTCGAAGTGTTCGCTGAGCTTGGCAAGCATGTTGCACTAAGGTTGTCGATATTCACATCAAGCGCAGCCAAACCGAGAATAGCAAGCAGCCAACACCTCATTTGAACTAAAATATGCAAAATGGCACTGAATAAGCGGCAGAATAACAGAGCTGAGCAAATGAAATAGAGTGGGACACTTTGTGTCCAGGTTAAGAAGATGTAATTCATTCATTCATTGTACACGCTGGTTATGGGCAGTAATTATCTCAGTTATAATGCCGCAATACATCAGAAAAGAAAAGGAAAACATGCAACGGAGACATGCTAGCTCAGCCACCAGTAACGGATAATCGTTCCGGAGAGCTGGCAGCCGCCTATTGTGTCACAAATATTTGTCATATTATGCGTCGGAAATGATGTGGTGTTTGGCGAGGGAGGATAAGCAGGGCAGGGCGGAACAATTATACTTACAACACAACCGCCACCGAGGTCGGAGCTCTTAGTCATGTCTGCGTAGCCTAACTGCGTTGAAAACTCATGATGTGTTCAGCATCAACCTCAGCATGAGGCATCCTGCCATTACAACGGGTGCGGAAACAGGATGTTCTATCTTTTGCGGACCAGCTCATCTGGAGATGTGTTGATAGCATACCTCAACGTTTTTTCCAAGGCAAGCGGACGCTTGAGGATAATGTCTTGATTTCTCTTACGTCTCCCTTTGCGTACAAATACGGCCTTTTATCAGAGACAAAATAAAGCGTCTTGTAAATCCAGTAAGAACTGTGTACACGTTGTTGGCTTAAAAGTATGCAAAATATTTCCTCCAAGTTCATGAAGCGGTCTAAAAGATATCGTAGTTACTGTCAGGAAAGGGAATTGAAAATATTCGTCGTAATTATGCCTAGCTAGACGGCTACTACACATCCAGGAAAGCGTTTTCCTGGACTTGTGCTGACTGCGTAGTTGATTATGGCCATGACGACTCTGATAAGTCACACAATACATTTCCCTCTGGGGAAGAAAATTGTTTAAGTATCCCTGTCTTTCGAACAGTCTCCTGTTACAAGAGGTTTTCGACACAATTCGAAGCCTTACGCGCCCCTCTTTGGCGGGCGGAATGAGACTCATCCAAATCACAAAAATCTTGTTTCCAAAAGCCGTTATGAAAAGAACTACTTTTATTGGGTCAATGAGTGGCTAAGCATTATCCGAAGTCATTAAGGTAAACGCTTTGGCATGAAGGAGATTAAAGGAAACCCATTCATTTATCATCAGACCCCTTATAACAACCCATCGTCAAATGAACATGTTCGACTCATTCAACTTGTTGCCGTGCGACTGAGTACGAACACTTGTCAAGTAGTTATGCGGTACTGATAAGGGCCAATCACCGGATCATGTGTGCACAGAAACAACAGAGGTAATCAGTTAGATCACCGTGATTGCGCAATATACGTGCTTCTGCGTGCGTGATTATCCGTGTTACTAGCGTCTAAACATGGTTAAATGTCGATGTTTCATGCTTGTCATCCCATGGTTTTAAGGCAGAAGTGTTCAACATTTTTGAGGTTGCTAACCACAAAGTGAGTTCACTATAAACCATTATCCCAGAACTTTTAAGCTTAAACAACTAAGTAACTATTAACTATGGCACTTTTTGCTTTAAATGTCAGGAACTGAATACCATTATTACTTATGTTCGATTGTTTAACTAAAGAAAATATCTACTTTGAACGCGTTTCATGAAATCAAGGGATGACGTGCTTTAATGAAAGGGTTGATATTGCCTATTTCCAACAATTTCTGATAACTTTGATGCTGTTTCGGATAACACACATCCTAAGTTGTGTTCCAAGTTCATTCGGTTCCTTGCTTTGGTACGTGTTCCCTACTCAAACATGAACAGATGTCGGTAGCTTCCCATTTGATTCAACTATCCGTTCCATTTCGTCCTGGATGATAGATTTCCACCACCATTCTGTATCGACACCTCCTGAACACATATCGCCTGCATTATCCCTTCTACCTTATAAGCATCCACACGTTACTTTACTTGGTGGACTAACTTATGTTCCACTGACGTTGTTTATCAAAGCATTCACCTCGGTAGACGTTCGGTAGATGACCCATATATTTTTTCAGTTCAGCGTATTCACCCCAACCATCCGACTTGTCAAGCACTGGCTTTTATCCCGTGATAAATCATGGTTCATTGTTCATTATTCAACTCTGTAATTCGACCTGACGAACGACTGTCAGACTCCAAGAACAACGATAGAGGAGCGATCCGATACAGGCGTCATCTGGATGCACTGCTTTGCAGGAGTGCATACATACTTTACGTAATAAAATTTATTTTCGAAAATTGTTATATTTACTGACCACTCACTAATGATCAGTCACTGATGGCTAATCAATAGTGATTAAGTAGCTAATTACGTGCTTTGATACATATGCTTTTGTCCTTATTTTTTGACGACTGATTGATAAACCAATCCTCGTACTTATATTTACCCCCAGTAAAATTCCATCTTACCCCTTCGGGGGTAATTACCACCAGATTGATAATCCTTGCTTTAAGGAGTATGTTGCGTGCAGGTCAACCATGGGCTATGTCCGGAGTATAATCGACTACTCGAAGTGTGTTTCGTTGTCAGAACACTACTTACGATGAAATTGGACGTTTTCACCATTTCGTAGTACAATACTTTGGTTTCCATCAGTGGAAAACTGTAGATCCCAAATATAAATCGGAGCTAAAATGCTACTTTCCTGCAAATTGTACATCTTGTTGCTCTTCCCCCCCCCCCGCCCCGATGGAATTGAATGTTTCTGTTCATATGTTTGACAGTTGCAGCCGTGTCTAATTTCGCTTACCCCATTGCTCTGGTTTGTAGATTTCGTAATCGAAAAATACACACCGCCATTGCACGGCTTACTTGTCGGTGTCAGCGAGCAGTCATGATTATTTATCGTGTCCGAATACTCTGAATGTTGATTATAATACTGTGAGATCCATAGCTTCCAATTCGGCTTACATCTTCCCAACGGTAACAAGTGTTCACTTATTCTGAGTACATGTTTCTGTTTCGTTATTTAGACCCATTTTGACCCACAGGGAAAGAGAGAATGCAAACACAGCCTCCATGAACATAAATTCACTGGAAAGTGCTAATTAGTTAGGTGGTCCTACTCAAAACTAAACTACCAAACACATTAGTCGCCCTCAGTTGTTTGAAATAACTAACACTCATGAGTTCTATCCAGTTCTAACATGTGAAGAATCTGATCTCCAAACTAACTAAACGTCCGTTAAAAGAAGCAGGCGCACAAACCAGTGCATTCCATGCACAATAAGGCTTAATGGGGGTTCGGTCTATGCGGATAATGGTAAAGCTTAGTTATTTGGTTTGCATTACTGGAATAGTTCGTCTATGAATCATACTTACTGAAGGCTTAAGTAGCTGTGATATTGCAAAGTTAATGACGAGTTGGACCGCTACATTTTCTTGCCAACTAAGATTGACTACACTGGGAGGAGTGCTCAGGGGATAGTATCGGCATCCGCGGAGCATTACAGTACCGAGAATCCCAGCAATGCATGCCGTCAACTAAAAATTAAATGCTGAATCAACCTGCTTGAGCATAAGCTACAATTGACGACTCAGCGTCACCAGTTATAAAGCCATGATAAATATTCCATACTTCGTGCGTTCCAGCCTGCAACGATCAGCATTCAAAGAGTCACTTGATTATACACAGACCCATTCACAGTGTGCAACACAGCCTGTACTCGCCTGGAGATGACACAAAATGACCTGGCTTTGTGGCTACTCGTTATCATAGTAAAGTCCAGTTGTGGACCTTTGCGTTATGTCCAAACCAAAGTCATTTTCTGTTCACTGCTGTGCTTAGTTTTGCTCATTCCCACGGTCACTGTCATACTGCTGACTCTACAGGAATTAATTATCATTTGAAACAAATGAGAATAATTGTAGCTCGGAGTGTGGATGCGGATTTTGAGCAGTTCTCCGAGCTGGGTAATTATTTTGCAGATGTTTCGTTGCCTGACTAGGCAACATCATCAGTGCGGCTTCAGGGGCCTGGTTCGCAGTGCCTCGTAAGCGACTTCAATGTCCAAGTGCTTATTGATCGAGTTCTGTTTTGAATGCCAGGCTTCAATGAACTCACGTGCTTGCCGGCTTTTAGCCCTTCCGAGGATACTGGTATGCTCTAGGTCGAATTGACGGTTCTCAGCATCCATATGCACTGACATCAGGGAGTTCTGGTCGTGGCGACGTATGGCTAGCCTATGTTCGTGTAGCCTTGTGCCAAGCTTCCTCCCAGTCTGTCCCACGTAGTATTTGTCGCAATTCCGGCAGCAGATCTTATAAATCACACCAGTTTCTTCTTCTTTGCTAAGTTTATCTTTTACTTTGAAGAGTTTACTGCGAATTGTTTCTGTTGGCTGGTGTGCAACCTTGACTCCAAAAGGCAATAAAAGCCTCGCTGCCATTTCAGAGATACCGTTGATATAGGGCAGTGTTGTTCTCTTTTCAGTTGTTGCATTTGTCGAGGTGTCTCGAGCAACCTTTCCTGGTGCGAGGCAGCGTAGAATGAAGCCTTTTTGGGTACGGGTTTCGCTTGAACAGATTGAAGAGATGATCTTCCTCTGCCCGTCTCAGCTGCGGTGTGCTACAGTGGGTTTGTGCTCGTTTGAAAAGGGTTTGCACGCAGCTGCGTTTGTGGGCTGCCGGATGATTGCTGCCGTAGTTGAGGATCTGGTCCGTATGCGTAGATTTTCGGTAGACTGTTGTTTCCAATCGTTCAGCACCAGTCCTTCGTATGAGAACGTCTAAGAATGGTAACTGCTCGTTGTTCTCTTCCTCCCTGGTGAATTGGATGCCATCGAACACGCCGTTAATTAGTTCGTTTGTTTCCTCCAATTTGGAACGCTTGAGGATGACGAAGGTGTCGTCTACGTATCGTACCCAAAGTTTTGGTCTCGCGATCGGGAGTGCTATTTGTTCCAGCGCCTGCATCACTGCCTCGGCTACTAGACCAGAGATCGGCGATCCCATTGGTGTGCCTCTTATCTGTTCGTAAATTTGGCCATTAAAAGTGAAATGTGTTGTTAAACAGAATTCCAATAACTCCATCATCTGTTTGGGTTCGAGTTCACTGTTTGTATCAGACGACATGTGCTCCTCTAGCAGGCGCGTCATTGTTTGTTTCGCCAAACCAATATCGATGGAGGTGAACAAGGCGGTAACATCGAAAGAGACCATTATTTCGTCTTGTTCAATGGTTGCGGTCTTAAGTTTCTCAAGGAACTGTTCTGCCGAGTTGATTGAGTGTTCCGATCCCGGGATTAAGTGTTTCAGCCGTCTCCAGAGCTCCTTTGCAAGTCTGTAATTTGGTGCTCCAGGTAACGACACGATGGGGCGAAGCGGCACTCCGCTTTTGTGTATATTAGGTAAGCCATAGAACCGCGGTAGTACCGAGTCTTGTGGTCGCATCCTCTTTTGTTCCAATTTTGTGATTTTCCCCATTCGTTCCAGTTTTTGCAGAGTGCGTCTGATGTTGCCTTCTAAGCGTTTTGTCGGGTCTTCATTTATCGGCTGGTATGTGTTGGTGTCACTGAGTAGATGTTGTGCCTTCATCATGTAATCCGATTTGTCCATTATAACAGTAAAACGTCCTTTGTCGGTCGGCAGTATAACTATGCTCTTGTCTTTCTTGAGATTCTCCAGAACTCTCCGTTCAGCGGCGTTGAATATGTTGGTTTCAGCTTTATGAATGAGAGCGGGGATGATTCTGTGTCTGACCTCTTGTTGTGCGTCAGGCGTGATGTTGTACGATTTCAGCGTCAATTCAAGTGCAGTGAGGAAGTGGATAGGATTGGAGTCCTCAACATTGAGTTGCATAGCCCGGACAATGACGGCTTTTGCCGCGTCCGTTAATCCTCTTTCGGATAGGTTTGAAATCCAAGCATCGTCTTCCTTAGTTATACTGCCGGCCGACAAAGGACGTTTTACTGTTATAATGGACAAATCGGATTACATGATGAAGGCACAACATCTACTCAGTGACACCAACACATACCAGCCGATAAATGAAGACCCGACAAAACGCTTAGAAGGCAACATCAGACGCACTCTGCAAAAACTTGAACAAATGGGGAAAATCACAAAATTGGAACAAAAGAGGATGCGACCACAAGACTCGGTATTACCGCGATTCTATGGCTTACCTAAAGTACACAAAAGCGGAGTGCCGCTTCGCCCCATCGTGTCGTTACCTGGAGCACCAAAGTACAGGCTTGCAAAGGAGCTCTGGAGACGGCTGAAACACTTAATCGTGGGATCGGAACACTCAATCAACTCGGCAGAACAGTTCCTTGAGAAACTTAAGACCGCAACCATTGAACAAGACGAAATAATGGTCTCTTTCGATGTTACCGCCTTGTTCACCTCCATCGATATCGGTTTAGCGAAACAAACAATGACGCGTCTGCTAGAGGAGCACATGTCGTCTGATACAAACAGTGAACTCGAACCCAAACAGATGATGGAGTTATTGGAATTCTGTTTAACAACACATTTCACTTTTAATGGCCAAATTTACGAACAGATAAGAGGCACACCAATGGGATCGCCGATCTCTGGTCTAGTAGCCGAAGCAGTGATGCAGACGCTGGAACAAATAGCACTCCCGATCGCGAGACCAAAACTTTGGGTACGATACGTAGACGACACCTTCGTCATCCTCAAACGTTCCAAATTGGAGGAAACACACGAACTAATTAACGGTGTGTTCGATGGCATCCAATTCACCAGGGAGGAAGAGAACAACGAGCAGTTACCATTCTTAGACGTTCTCATACGAAGGACTGGTGCTGAACGATTGGAAACAACAGTCTACCGAAAATCTACGCATACGGACCAGATCCTCAACTACGGCAGCAATCATCCGGCAGCCCACAAACGCAGCTGCGTGCAAACCCTTTTCAAACGAGCACAAACCCACTGTAGCACACCGCAGCTGAGACGGGCAGAGGAAGATCATCTCTTCAATCTGTTCAAGCGGAACTCGTACCCAAAAGGCTTCATTCTACGCTGCCTCGCACCAGGAAAGGTTGCTCGAGACACCTCGACAAATGCAACAACTGAAAAGAGAACAACACTGCCCTATATCAACGGTATCTCTGAAATGGCAGCGAGGCTTTTATTGCCTTTTGGAGTCAAAGTTGCACACCAGCCAACAGAAACAATTCGCAGTAAACTCTTCAAAGTAAAAGATAAACTTAGCAAAGAAGAAGAAACTGGTGTGATTTATAAGATCTGCTGCCGGAACTGCGACAAATACTACGTGGGACAGACTGGGAGGAAGCTTGGCACAAGGCTACACGAACACAGCCTAGCCATACGTCGCCACGACCAGAACTCCCTGATGTCAGTGCATATGGATGCTGAGAACCATCAATTCGACCTAGAGCATGCCAGTATCCTCGGAAGGGCTAAAAGCCGGCAAGCACGTGAGTTCATTGAAGCCTGGCATTCAAAACAGAACTCGATCAATAAGCACTTGGACATTGAAGTCGCTTACGAGGCACTGCGAACCAGGCCCCTGAAGCCGCACTGATGATGTTGCCTAGTCAGGCAACGAAACGTCTGCAAAATAATTACCCAGCTCGGAGAACTGCTCAAAATCCGCATTGATTATCATTATAAACTTCCCATTATAAACCATCTTCCTGTGATTCCGTTCTTTACTTCACTTGCAACGTTGTATGTGTCCGTATTTCTTGACTTATCCAAGGCGTACCGTAACTGGAAAGAGATTGACTTCAGGACTTCTTGTTGCTGAGTGCTTCTTTAGCTTGATTACTTCCTGAACGTACTACAGGGAATTCCAGACGGTAGGTCATTTCTCACCGGCTGCACTAAAATACTCAGTCAGGAACAATGTCTATTTGACCCAGCTGTACAGACCGAGTTTTCTCATCTACTCCACGAAGGCATCTAAAGCCCTTTCTGACGAAATGTATGGGTGAATAGCCTACCGGACAGAGCTGAAGACTGTCAGAAACTACTTTCTAAGAAAAGATCACTTCTTAAGATGTCTGAGAGGACCATACAAACCAGGTGCACATTTCCTCAAGCAACTTCGCTTGTTTTTGCATTTCCCAGATCACTGTCATTGTTTACATGAAGGAATAATCCGCTTTAATCCCAGCTAACCTCAACCATTTGTCATTTCACGTAACTAGCGCAGCATGGAATTCTAATGGGAGCCTTACGAGTATTTAAAGCCAAATGTTTCGTGCAATGTAACGTCGATACATTATTGCTGCAACACAGTGTGTCGAATAGCCGCTCAACTATACTTTTCAGATTAAACACCAACCGGATTCCTCACTTCCGTTTTTCATGAACACCTTAGATGCTGGGTACCATCCGCTACATCATAAGCCAGACACATACATACCGTTTTCTTCCTACATCATTTTAACCTCTCCATCATGCGATAATTGTCCGTTACTGATCCTAGGTTTACTGTGTAATAGGCCACTTACTCCCGGTACCTCGGCAGGCTAGAATCCAAGAAGCTCGTCGTCCGAGAATCCTGTCGGTTTGTTCAACATAGCATAACAAATTGTACTCAGTGCCCTTAGTTAGTGTAGCGGACGGCTTGGACACCAACGGCATTACCGTACAATCGAGTACCGAATCCTCAGGATTCCCAAACATGTTTGCAGTCACTACAGAAAAGGAGACAAAACACCAACCTGAAATGCCAGTAACTTGTATATTTGCTGCGACCGGGTATTAGCCGTAGGGATGTTTTCAAATTTAAATCAATTATACGCATGTGTCTACATGAATCGACCTGGCCTGAGTTTTCCAACAGATGACATAGATCAGACAGTATCAACCAGCCTGTACATTAAAATAAGATACTGCAATAGAACAATTATTAATAGCGGATAAAAGTGAAGAACTGACCTGTCACCTAAGATGGTTAGGGTGAGGATAAAAAGAAGAAAACAGTGCAAGAAAATTGCCCAGCTCAGAGAACACATCAACCCTATCCTCCACACCCCGAGCTGCATGTATTCTCAATAATTTTCAAGTGGTCAAGAAATAAGGCGCATGATGCATGATTCGTCAATGAGTTCAGTAGCACGGACGTGAATCTATCTGTCTAGGATTTAAGAGGGCCTGATGAGCACACCATTGGTTCTGCACTAATGCTGTCATTCGATGGGCATGAGCTGTGTCACGTAATGTAAATGTGTCCGTGTGTCATCAAGTCGATTTTTAAATAATTCGCGGGTGGGGGATTAATTATGTACGAGGGAAGGAGGTCCAGAGCTGACACACCGATGGAGCAAAATTTCGTCGACATTCTAGTCCGCCATACTGAATTTCCAGTCTGGACAATTGGCCGTTCAGAGTTGTGTTTTTGTTTGGTTTTCAAGAGATTGTGACGAGAATGCTTGTGGTTCTTCATGATCCGATACATCTTTATATGACTGCCCCGTAGTTGCTGATAACGTCCCCTGTACACACTTAGAGCTTACAATTTAAGGGGCTAGGGAAGGTGGAGCAAGCCTTTAACGCTGTTTGTAGCCTTTGTTGTGCAAGTCTTAGCTTGGGCGGATGATGACTCTGCCATTTCTGCCATGTTTGGGTAGTGTATTCTACCTACGGTCCCAGATGGGCCAGGCACCTGTGGACAAATTGAGGCATCCAACTTTCTAACCTCCATACACAGAAGGCCAAAGTACCACTTCGCTTCCCTCGATGTTGATTCAGTCTGCTTCAAACAGCCAAGGTCATCTCGCGCTAGTATGCCCATAGTTAACTTATGGGAATCACACTGCACGCTACGTGGCCCTAGCCGGTAATTATGAGTGCTTCGTTGACATATGCTCAGAACTATGTATTTGTCCGGGTTGAACTACACCAATTTCTCCGTGGGCCACAAGTAATCTCGAGCCAGATCACTTTGCTGTGTTTTGTGATCCTCCAATGTAGCCATAGCACACGTTATTTCTTGATCATTAGCGAATACTAGAAAGTGCGAGAATAACTTCCCCGTGAAATTGTTTACGAACATCAGAAACAGGCTTGCTCCGAGCCTTTTGATATGTCACAATACAATTCGATGAGATCTGATAGGGTGATACAAACCCTTATATTCAGGTGACGCTGACTGAGAAGTTACCTATTTAACCAAGAGCAGGCTCACAGATTCCATAATCCGTGAGTCTGTGAAGTAGAATGCAATTCAAACGGACAGTTGCCATTGAGAAATCCCGACAGACAGCATCTACTCCTACCACAGCACCGGTATATTCCGTCCAGCATGCAAGAGCCATCAGCAGGCTGTTAATGCCTGACCGATTCTGACGAAATATGTGCTACTCTGCGGCATGTATTCGCAGCTGCGTCTAACTGTGTACCGCAATAACTCCAGTGAAGCGGGATCCGTTTTATGAACAACGTTTAGTAAGTCGTGATGCTCACACTGACCATCCTACAGGAGCTGTAAAGCTTTAATCAGTAAACCGTTGTTCACTGTTCAGTTGTAAAACTCTTCATTATTGTTACTAGTGTGCATGTAATTGGGGGTCCCTTTGTCTTTAGAACTCAGTGGAGAAAGACGGTTTCAGCCCACTCAATGATACAAAGCTGCATCACTTATCCGGGACTAATCTTACCGTGGTTCGATGATTTATGTGCCTCAGCGATCCACTGAGCTATGCTGGATGGTGTTTTTTTGGCACTTTCAGAGCCACTCATACCAGATTGGTCAATGTTTAGAGGCCAGACAAACTCAGCCTCCTGGTCCTCCAGGTTGGGGGTTGGAATTAGGATGGCTCCTTATTCCATTAAACGGATTCATTGTAGCCCAAAGCCAAACCCGCTGCCTTGCGGTCAGGTATTTGAACCAAGAGCTTTGGTCGAGAACCCTAATCGTTCTTCTGTCTATGCCTGGGCAGCCTGACAGTATCCTGCCCACGCAATATCATGAACCTTAAGTCAAACATATTCCTGATGCTCTGGCCATCGCAGAGGATAATCAACGGTGCCCTATCTGCTCCATCGTGCAGGGAGGATAGGCGTTTGGATATAATAAAGGTGACAGCTGTACGCCGTAACGGCGCTTCTCTACCGCTCGACCACCACGTCGCGCGCGGGCTGAGTATACCGCGAGGATGCCCACCGCTACGCGGATTCGAACCGGGCACCTTATGGTTGCAAACCACGTGCGCAGACCACTCGGCCACCGGCTGACATAGGCGTTTGGATGCTCGTGTGCAAGCTTCCCGTCTTCTTATGCCCCTCTTACGCTTTTCTTCCCTTATGGTCCCGTTACAACTTTGCTTTTATCCCCCCGTTTTCAACCCCCCGATTCTTGGCCCTCCCCCAACATGCTTTGCTAGGGGTTTATCTTCTAGTTTCAAGTCACATGCAAACGCGGAGCATCACCACTGCCCTGTCGACAAGCCTATGTCCAACCAAATGGTCCACCTCAGTTCATTGGCTCCCATTTGGAGCCCTCGATCCTCCTTCAAATTGGCATGTCTCAATGTACGCACATTGCTTCATATCGGTCAACAGGAAGAACTTGCCCGAACATTGGAGACCCTCTCGATCGATATCTGCTGCTTATCGGAGACCCGGCTGCAAGACTCGAGCTCTGTGCTCACTCTGCGATCCCTTTCGGGTGACAACAGTAGTATTTTCGCATTGCGTCTATCAGCTGACGATGCAGCTTCGAGCACCGGACAAGATGATGTTGGCATTGCCCTGAGTCCCCGGGCTGAAGCTGCTCTGGTTGAGTGGATCCCAGTCAGTAGCCAAATGTGTGCGGTCCGATTGGCTGCCTCGTTTAAAGCTTCAAAGTCGCGTGAGACTAATAGGTGTCTATTCAGCATCGTTACCTACGGGGCCACAAACTCTGTCGATGATTCGGTAGAAAACGACTTCTACCGCCAACTGACTGAGCTTCTTCGCCACAGAAGAAGGTCAGACACTGTAGTGTTGGCCGGGGATCTGAACGCACAAGTTGAAAACTTATCCACTGATGAATTGCATCTGCGCGGTCAATATGGTGTAGGCTGCTGTAATGATAACGGTAAGCGCTTAATCCATTTGTGTGAAGATGCTCGCTTATTTCTTGTTAGCACTATCTTCCGACAAAGCACCTGCCGGAGGGTGACTTGGCTCCCAGCAGCCTCAAACCAGCCTTGGACGCAAACCGATCACATTGTAATCAGTTACCGCTGGAGAGGCTGCATCCAGAACTGTCGCTCAGTTTGGAGCACATGTGTGGACACCGATCATGCACTTGTATGTGTTGACATGCGGATGTGTTTTGACAGACGCCTACGACGACGCTGTGAGCGCATTGACACCAGCCCACTGACGAAGCCAGCTGTTCTAAATGCCTATCAAAGTACGCTGACATGCGAGTTGAGTAAGCGCTCACTGGAGATAATTGAAGGTCACTGGTCGCGTGTTCACCAGTCCTTACTAGCAGCAGGCCAATCCTCATGTAGTAAGTCCCCTAGTCAACATAGACATTGGGTCTCTTCGCGGTCACTCCCACTCTTAGCCAAACCGAAACACCGGTCTTTGGGCTACACGGGGTCTGCCTAGCATGCAGGATAGCCCCACCGTTCTGCACCCTCTACCGCACAGATTAGCCCACACACTGAAACGTTCTCGGGTGGTGTTTTAATTCGCATCTAAAGCATATTTTTGATTCGAGGTCATACTGAGATACTGACTTGAAGTACGACTAATCCATAACCACGATTGCTGGCAAAACACAAGCGTGCTGGTCACGCGATTACGGTGTTTCCCAATTTACTTTCTACTAGAGCTGAACCACGAAAATAGTGTCGATTCACTTCACTGAGTGAAGATTCGATTTCCTTAATGCACTGGAATACGGATATTTGAGCCAGTACCGATGGGGCAAATGTATTCCATAACGATAATATAGGTAGTGAAGACTGTCAGATGACCAGGTACTTTGGTTAACTACATCCTCTGCACACAATCAGCTTGAGCAATCGATTCGATCAGGCTGAAATGAATCTCCTGGGCTAAGAATCAGAGACAAACTCCATCAATTAGACCCCCTGGCCCGATGTCACCTATGCAACATCACCAATTTCATCGGCTTCTTTTGACCGCAGACTACATGTTCGTGACCTCAAACGTCTGGACTCAGTAAGCGTCATTTAGTGACTGACCCCAACATCCTGCTCCCCCTTGTCTGTGGTCGGCTTGGTCAACTGGTTACATCATCAGTGATCGTGGGCTGAACTGATAGTCGTTCGGTTCGCCAGACGACAGCTATCCGTCATGCCTGACTGAACGACACCCCCCCCCCCAGATGCATGGTGGAAGCGGTTACCACTGTTCCATCAGGTCACCTCATCCACCGCTGTCGGACAATGAGCATGTGCGTGTGCGGTGGTATGTGTGCAGTCCGCTTGCCGAGCCACATACATGATCTAATCCTTACGTCATACTTGTGGCGTCCCGTCGCACAAATGGCCAGAAACCGGCCAGTGATACGGGCCGGTAAGCCGTATCTCTTCACCTATTGGAAGACGGAAGGAATCTGACCAATAGCAGAGGCTGAGTCGCAAGTCAGACAGGCATGACACATTTCTTGACCTAAGCATAAAGGTGGCTGTCACCATCACGTGTCTTCGCATTCGCTCTGACCGTGATACGTCATCTTAACCCGAAGTCTCCCAGATGGACAGTGGTTTTGGTGAGTCATTTGGGTCATTTTAACCCAATTGCTTTAACGAGCACTATTTTAACCTCAAATGTGCACGTGCTTCTAGGTCTCAACAGCTATTAAAGTGTTGTGATTGATTGTAGTCCGACTTTTAGTTTGTTTACTAAAAATTAGTTTTACTCTCTGAACCTACGGACATGACCGTTCAAATGCACAAGTGGGCAACGGTTAATCCTAAGGGTCGAACGGTTGAATTAAATTTATCAGCCAGTTCGATTCATTATCACAGCCTATACACCCCCCTCGGAGCCATACCATTGCAGTACTGCAGGATGCTCCCACTCTGAGGTCATGGCCACAGAGCCTGGCCACATTTCTGCGTATTTCCTACCTACATAGGAACTCTCATCTGAGCAATTCATGGAGTCCAGGCATTTTCCAATTACTTCCCAGCTAGTATACCCTACTATGTTTTTACGTGCTTATACACGTTAGCCGTCTTAATGGTATCCGGAGGACCATTCACTCACCACTACTAGATTCCGTATTCATTAAATTACTATTTATGGATATTTGGACTGAGAACGATTGCTGTTGCTCCACAGAAACGGAGATTTGCATATTGTGGTGGCCATTGTCTAGTTTGATAGCAATTGGAGAGTGAGGATTAAACGAGTTATCATAGGTCCTCATTTGGGGGGGGGGGAGTTTCAAGCGGCGATACAATCAGTACCTGTAGGCAGCTAAAAGAGCAGACCACTTCGCCCCATCTGCTCCTGAAGCGCATCTCAGGAAGTCACTGATGGGCTGGATAAGTTAGGCAATGATAAAATAAGCCCATCGAGTTCAATATGTCAAAGGTTCCGAGAGCACACGTATCACATACAACATCCCAAAATCATTGAGGCCTGATACACGCCCTAATCGAGTGTGCGAAATCCAGCTCTGAGATTACCGGATCAGCACTTAGGAAATTACTCACATATCAACTTGCCTTACTTTGATGAGCAAATCGTACCATGGAGGTTTTTTTTAATGATACTTGCGGTTTTCCCTGGGGCTTGCGGATACAGACACCGATACGGCGTCTGTTAACACCCATACAGACGATCACCAAATCCAAACGAACATGTTGGCGAAGACAAAAATGAATTTAAAATGGTTAAAAGATTGCTGCTATTTTTTCACGTACCTATGTCATCTGCACTTGTAGGCTGCAAGTGGTTGCATTTCAGCCTACAAAGAGTTATGAAAGCCTTCTGGTTGCAGAAGTACTAAATGTTCACTCGGTTGTTTGCAGTATTTATTCTCATGCAGGGATTTGTGTGCTCAGGCCGGTGGCCTTGGTGGCTCCGACTTCATCTTTGGTGTTTTCTCATGTATTTACCAGGTGAAAAAGATAGGGCTGTTATTTTACGTTACTCAGATACAGTACGTGCGCTATTATAGTACACTTGGCCTTAGACACCCTACTTCCTCAAAACACAAAACGCTGGGTGCCGGGCTGCATAAGCAACTCGGCTGGGCGACAGTAATTGACTTACAAAAATTCCACAAATGGCGAAACAAGCGAGTATCAACATCGCGATGAAGAGTTGTGCAGCGTTGTAACGGATCTCTTTGTGTGCTCCATCTGCGTACCTTTGAGCTGCGTTGTCGGTTATATCAGGACGCACTGGTTAGTTGGTATCGTACACCAGTATGCCGAACCACAGTAGCACTCTTAATTCTCTGCCAGGCTATCTGTTGCTCACAGTGCCGTTTATTCCGCCCACATCTCATTCTGAGATGCAAATTCACGAAGTGTTGCATGCTGTGGCTGGGCTAACTACCTCTGTACCCGAAAGTAACCTTTCAGATCGAAAATAAATGTTAGGATTCCAGTTTCGCTGATCGCCAGCCAATCCAGAAGAGTGACCGTAATTCTACACGGCGTAGAAGGAGTACGAAATGGGAATTACCAACGGCTGCTCTACGTGTCTTCATCTCTTCATCACCCACACGGTATGTGTAGTAGTTCCGCGTAGGGGACAACTAGATCCTGTGCTGTGCACGCATTCTCGATTCTTCATAGCCCAGTCGATGACGGGTCTTTTTTGATCGTAATAGTGTGATCAGCCTCGTTCTCTAACCCGACTTACTGCAGCAGTTGCTCAGTCAGTAAAACAATGGTTTACAGGCACTCGTTATAGTGTGTTGGTCTTAAAATCACCACGATTCGATTCGCTGACAGAGTTATCAATCCAAGTTTGGCATACTTAAAATGTTACCCACGCAACGACCCCAGATTTAAAGTCCTCTTTGGATTACTATCCACGGCGGGGAAACTGGTGTGTTTGCTTCGACAGCATGACGACATGTTCCACCATTGCTTTTCAGTGTCGTCTGTTCTGTCTGATGACCCTAGCAGGTCTTTGGGACGAGCAAAGATGCGTTGGGGTCACGTTAACTGAGCGGATGCGTCAGTCTTTGCTGATTAATTCAACGGGACTTGACCCCAGTGTGTTCCCACATGCAGCTGTCGCTTCCCCGACCATGTAAGCACAGTTTCCAAGCCCAGCCTGTACAACATGGAGCCCTGTTTTCTTACCCTACCACCCATTTGTAACAGACGGCAGTACTGTAAGTGGAACATCGTGTTCGGCGACCTTGACCGCAACGGTCTGTCCTGACTGACAGTGAACGCTGTCCGAATGAAAGCGTAATCATCGCTAGCGGACATTTGTCGGGAAAGCGGTCGGAAGGGTGTCCAATAGATTGAGGTACTAACTTTTCGCGTACATTCGGCATACCATCCAAAATGTGAATCCAAGCGATGAGTCAGAAAAGTGTAGGGAGAGGCTGCGTTTCAAAGATATAATCAAGTTCATGTGCAACGAACTGTAGGCATATTTTACCGATGACGCAGTGGCAAAGTAGTTAGCTGTAGAACAATGTATAGGTGAAGTTGGGCTGGAAGACGACGGGGTGAGTTTGGGGCACCAGTTAAGTCCTTGCTTAGCCCGAGGCATTGATTGTTTGAGTTGATTCGGGTGGTGTATCGCCCGCCATTCGTGAATGTTTGGTTGCAATCCACTCGGTGCTAGTCATGTCGATAACTCTGCATGTTTCAAACCACCCGGGTTGAAGATGGAACTAACAGAAAGAAATTATTCAACTCCGTTTACAAATCGACACATGCATTTTCGAACACCCTGTGGGGTAACTCTAGCTTGGTTAATGTCAATTCTTGTCCTGTTCGCTAGATCATCAGTCACTATTTCCTTGTCGTTTCATTCACTTTAATGTTAGATCAAGAAAGATAAATATTCTACCTCTGACGTAGTACAGCAATCAGATTGTATGTAGTACCTTCAGACGATAATACTGCTTATCACTGTTAGGCCTTCTACGATCCTCCATGAAACAGCCAAGTACAACCTACATTTGTTATGAAGCGAAAATCCTCTTCACACCGAATACTGGAATCTGCCGATAACACTGAAGCAACTTGCTCAGCTGGTTATGTTGCTTCACTGCCGTGGGAATAACATCGACATTGTACACGTACTTTTGATCCATCTCAACGACAAGCGTAAAGCAGCTAATTCCCTTCAGTATTTGTAAAGGATGATAAGAAGACGAATGCTGGTAATTGCATGCATCCGGCAACTTTTGTCTTCAAACGATATACGCGTCTGACCGTCTGTTAAATCGAATCCACCAGATCGTTATCATCCTTTCGTCTTTGGCACACAACAAAGGACTGGTAATCCGGGAGGGTGTCAGAAGCATTGGTAGGACTCTGGACGATTCCGCACTCTTCACGGGTTAAGTATGAAAAAACAGATAACAAGAGCCAGCTAAAGAAATTCGCTTCTTTTGGTCTGCATCCAGTACACTATGCTCCAAAACGTGGCCAACTAAATCCCTGTTCTCTAAAAATATAAATTTAGGTATTAGCAAGCTCAACCGCGCTTGCCGACATATGCGTTCTATACCGAGAATATCATAACGATCCAGATTCAAACCGAAGGGTGGTAAAAATGTAATGCTGAACAAGTATAGTTTGGTGAATGCCTCCGATATTTATTGGCCGAATCTGGCCCAGCCATTATGAGAAGCAAGTGAATTATGCCTAAGGAGCAATGAGCAAATCGTAAACAACCTAAGATGGTCTTGAATTTCCAAGAATTTCCCACGCTACGCTGCTTGCTACACGGTACTCAACAACGTACCGATGATGTCAGCTCGACTGGTGATGAAGTGTATGCACCAAACTTGCCAAGGTCAGCGAACGGTTCGACTGCCACTTCCACGGGAATCTGTTCGTCTCAGTTCCATTTTTCGAGGCGTAATATAATTCTGAAAAGGGGATCAAATACTTAAAGGAAGTTTAAAAGTGAACTTGTAACCAAAAGGTTTGACGCAGCTATTTGCGGCTGAACCCAATCGAAACCGGCTGGATCGATTGTTTCATCTACGATTAAGCAGGGCAGCAGCGAATTAGCCTAAGCACAGATCATGATACTTCACATAACCAAATGCTCCGTTTCTGCGGCTGGTTAATTGTGTCGAAACCAATCTTGATTCAATCAAAGCATATGAAGCTCACTCTAGTACTAAATAAGGATCGATAGATTACGATGTACAAGTTAATCCGGATGCTGAATCAACTCCATAGTAGTACCACAATCATGAAAGTAATTACAATGGATATAACATCGCTTGCCTACCCAATCAGTATTCATATGTTATTAAGCTGATTTATGTAAAAGATGGCTTAGTTTGGTTTGGTTCAAATGGGTGAGTTAACCTGTAGAGTACACTTAAGATACTGATATTAAGAATGAATAAATAGAGGCAGAATTTGAGTAAAGAATTCATTTCGATCATTCTCATCTAACTCGATTATTACATGATGACGACAAAGTGGTAAATGTGCCGGATTGGGCTGCGTATTTATTAGTGCTTAATTCCAACAGGAAAAAGCAATAAATCACGGGGTCTGTAAAGGTGGCAAATTATGTATAGGGTAAATCACAGCAGAAGTTGTAGGCCACGGTAGAAGTAGAGGACATACAAACTGCTTTTGTACACACAATTCTGGCTTGATGTGATGAATATAGATAGCTTCCACAATAGACAAGAGATGCTTCCGGAATCCGCGCGAAAAACGGTCAGGGATAGTATAGGGGAGTGAAATATTTTCGTTCCTGCGTGATCGCACTCTAGAAGGTGTGACCAGATGGAGCTGTCACCAGACCTCGCTTCGCCTTTCTAAAACCACCTCGGGATGTGTTCGCGAGTCTTATGAGATAGGCGCCTCGAAGTACGATCCTCGTATCGTGTACCAAAGGAGCACGAGTCAAGACTAACAAGCGTTGATTGCGTCACCGGAGACAGTCTGTCTTTCAAAGGATTTGCAACTAAAGGCTGGTTGTAAAATACGAGGCGTAGGCGAGCCGCGAACTAATTCTTTTCAACTGCGTCTTTTAGGCGTTTGGACAGAGCTTCAGCTGCACTGTCGCCTTTGAAAAGAAAATGCACAATTAATTCTTTCTTGGGTACGTTCATCCTCGGTGGTGTTATCTTGCGTTCCTTCAAATGTTTGAGGATGAATTTATCTGGATACCCATTCGCTCTTAGCGCGTCAGCGATGCTCTGTAATTCCTTGATAATTGTGTCCGGTGTGCAAATTCTTTGTGTCTGGAAGGCAAGAGTGCGGACTAGATTTCGTTTGTACTGTAGTAGTACCGCAGTATTGTCCAGTCCAAGTTAGTTTCTTATACACCGCTCCGCTGCACAATGCGTCTGGGTTTCTGATTATATCAACGTCTAGTAACTGTAGTCGGTTTCCGGACTCGTGCTCAGATGTGAATTGTAGATTCTGATGTGCATCATCAAAGACTTCCAGCAGTTTCACAGCCTGCGCTTCCAATTTGCAGAGTATAAAAGTGTCGCCCACATAACGCATGTACATCTCGACTTCATTGATGTGCGTTATTGATACCTTATGCTCCAATTTTGCCATAAAGACATATACTAGAAAGGGTCCCAATGGTGGTCCCATAACAAATCCATCAGTTTGACAATATATCTCCTCGTTGAAGGTGATGTGCACGTTTAAGGTGCATCTGAGTAACAATGCCTTCAGGTTTTCCGGAATATTTATAGTTACATTGAGTTGCTTTGCTAGTTCGCAAATATATTCCACTGTTTCCAACAAAGGAATACTCGTAAACAACGACTGCGCATCAAACGACGATACCCATTTGTTGTTAAGGTTCACGCCCCTTATCTTAACAATGAACTCGAAAGTCTCTCACTCAGTAAGTGCAGATGGTTTTATCCAGGTGTGCCAGCTTTCAACCATCCATTGAGCAATCAAATGTTGCGCAGAGCTAACCATGTCCAGTATGGGACATATTGGAGCGCCATCCTTGTGAACTTTAGGGGGGCCGTATGACCGTGGTAGATGTCCGCCTGAAGGTCTCAACCTTTTGAATTCGCATTTAGTGACAACATTCGCTTTCAGCATTTGTCGGAGCAAATCGGTCAGTTGTATTTCTAACTCTTCTGTATTATCTTTTCAAGTGTTAGCTTTTGAAACTTTCATTCATCATCTTAATGACATAATCAGCTCCATCCATTAGAACTATACCAGAAGTTTTGTCCGGCTTAGATGTATAGAATGATAAAACTACCGAGGATGAACGTACCCAAGAAAGAATTAATTGTGCATTTTCTTTTCAAAGGCGACAGTGCAGCTGAAGCTCTGTCCAAACGCCTAAAAGACGCAGTTGAAAAGAATTAGTTCGCGGCTCGCCTACGCCTCGTATTTTACAACCAGCCTTTAGTTGCAAATCCTTTGAAAGACAGACTGTCTCCGGTGACGCAATCAACGCTTGTTAGTCTTGACTCGTGCTCCTTTGGTACACGATACGAGGATCGTACTTCGAGGCGCCTATCTCATAAGACTCGCGAACACATCCCGAGGTGGTTTCAGAAAGGCGAAGCGAGGTCTGGTGACAGCTCCATCTGGTCACACCTTCTAGAGTGCGATCACGCAGGAACGAAAATATTTCACTCCCCTATACTATCCCTGACCGTTTTTCGCGCGGATTCCGGAAGCATCTCTTGTCTATTGTGGAAGCTATCTATATTCATCACATCAAGCCAGAATTGTGTGTACAAAAGCAGTTTGTATGTCCTCTACTTCTACCGTGGCCTACAACTTCTGCTGTGATTTACCCTATACATAATTTGCCACCTTTACAGACCCCGTGATTTATTGCTTTTTCCTGTTGGAATTAAGCACTAATAAATACGCAGCCCAATCCGGCACATTTACCACTTTGTCGTCATCATGTAATAATCGAGTTAGATGAGAATGACCGAAATGAATTCTGTACACAAATTTTACCCTGTGATTCATTCTATAAATGGAGGATTTTTTAATTGCTGAAAAGCTGCTTTCCCTATGATTCTGTCAATAACCACAGCTGTCTCGAGTACAAATTTTCCAATGTTTTGGAAATTAAATTGCGCCAGAATGAAGGCACAGGCAATGCTCTAGATTACGAGTACTAAGGCCTATTTTTGAACGTCAACCAGTTCACTTAATCATCACTGTCGTACACCGGCGTACCTCTATAGCTCGATTTCGCTGAAACGATTTTGGTTATCGCTGTCAGGTTTGCTTTCGGTTACATTTTGGATGACACACTCTTCACTTGTCGCATCCTCGTTACCGTGACTTTTCCTTTTCAAACTACAGTACTTTTCTTTTCGCCCAAACAGGATAGGCCAGTATCTACAAATATGTATGTCCTTTAGCACACTTTAGATGGTGTGTTCCAGTGAAAAATCTGTTAGCCTTACAAGGAGACCTCAAAGGGTACGGGATGAAGCTAGTCCAATGCTGCTACACTAAGGTCACATTATTTGAGACAACCACCGGAAGCTGGGTGTGGACACTACGAGACAGACCAATCCGGCGTCCCATATTCCGCTCCATTTTCCATTAGATAGCGCATGTGACCCAGCCTTGGGTAAATTGTCTGTTCAGGCGACATGAGGTGACGAGACGCGTCTGGTGTTATCTAGGCCGATGTGACAATCATCAGCCTGAATGTGCATTGTAATGGCTGCGCTCCGGCCACATTTCGGCCTTTGATTTACTGATGAGAGATAGGCGACGACATAGGATTCGACTAATTTAGTTGTGGTGTTACCATTCACAGCTTGACGAATTTGATTCAAAACCTAAGGAGCTACACCGTCGCTGGTTGTTCCGCATGACTAGTGATGGGATGCTGTGAAAAGTCATGTTCCGGATGACTGAATATTAGCAATTAACGGCAAAGATCTGAGATATGAACTAGTTTGACCAACTGCAGAACATGGTAAAGCCTTGTGTGATCGCTTCACAGTTTCCGACTGCCGCTCTGCTCCCTTCACAAGAACGATACCAGCAACAATATTGATTACATAGTAGCTGCAGCCCTAAAAGATGTACTGGCAATTATCACCTCCAAAGTTGGACGAGGAGTGAGTAATGCGAGAAGATGAGGGTGTTACACATCCGGCATAAGACTAAACAGATAACCCAGGTACCTATTGGTTTCGCAACAACAACAGTGATCACACTAAGCCGTTGAACATTAGCTTAAAGGCATGCGAGTGGTTCTTACTCACCTTCACTTAGTTCCATTTAGAGGTGAGTTCACACCGACACAACAATTATCCATTTCCTTCTTCGTCACAGCCTGTAATTAGCTTGGCGACATGAAAACTAAGCCGGCTCCCTTAGCATGCACTCTATCGGATGAATCGGAAACAAGGGGAGTGCTAATTGTATGCTACTAGATCTAATGGTTGGGATAAATGTGGCGTAAACAAAAATGTTTAACACCTTATGAGGCGATAATAACAACACCACACAACGCTTCAACTGGTTGTCATGCAGATAACCACGCGGTTATTTGCTGAGTGTAACACTTCCGCATTCCCATTCAACTAGCTGAAGTCAAACGTATATATATATATATATATATATATATATATATATATATATATTATATATCGAGAGAGAGAGAGAGAGAGAGAGGGAGCAACAGTTATAACTATAGCTGCAATCGCCATCTCAGAGAAAACCAGTATTGTCGAGCACATCAACGACGTAGGCAGCCAAGATACTTCCCCGCTACCTATATATATTTAACACATGACCAGTAAACAATTGGCGAGTGCCAAGAAACATAGAGAAAAACAGTAAGAAAAGAGGAAAAAAGTACTCATGGAGGGGTTAGGTTGTTTTATGTGTTGTTTGGGCAGAGAGCTTTCCGTTCGTCCAGGCCGAAGAAGAAAGTTGACATAAACAGTCTCGCCCCGAGCCTTTGATCTTATAGACGTGGTCTGCAAGGCAGCGGGGATATTACTGCATTTGAGGGAGCTTCCAATCAGCTGTTGAATCCGACCGTTGACAGTCAGGTGGCTCATTGGCCTACTTTATGTTCTGTAGCAGTTCACACAGAAGCCGGTGGCCCTCCGTTAGGTATTCACCTCTGGTTACCGAAGTGAGTGTTCACTTAATCTATAGCCGGTTACATTGGCTTCCCACAACGCCATACGAGCTCTTGTGGCATTTGATGGGGAACCAGGTGAAAAGCCCAGAACTATCCACACACTGAGATGCTTCACCTGGTTGTCCGCGACTGCTCATTCATCTCGCTTGGGAAGCAAACAAGACTAATTCGCAGAGACATCCACAAGGATGGCCTTCCTCAGTCCACAAACTAGGGATATACCCGCAGCGTTCAGCTCCGTAGTCTTGAGGATCACAAGCGTGACTTCTACTCAGTGAGCGCGGGTTCGATCCTGCGTAGGGACCGCTCGACTCTCGTAGTATCCTTAGTCCACGCGTGACTGGTGGTGGCCTCGCGGCAGCAAAAGCCTCGGTATTGCGTACCTGCGTGCCGTTGACGGAAATATGTCATTATTTGAATAAATAAAAAGGTCATGTACAATTGGTTTTACCGATGTATTTTGAGGGGGGTCCTAGAACTGGATGAATCCACTCATCTCGCGCAGTTGTTAGCTGATGAAATCCAGTTTTCTTTCCAAGTTTCAGCAAGTTTTCATGTGGGTGCGGCGAAGCACTGCTGATGGTAGACCGTGGCTTCCAAACCTCTCGCTCAGCTAGATGCAGCCATTCACTTGTTATTACGCACTACCGGTAAACATAGTATAACAGGTTACATTAGTCGTGTTAACAATCATGTCAGTAATATAACCCTCAACAATGCGTCAGCACGGTTTTACAGCATTCTCAATGTTACATTACTGAACTGACCTTCTGGGCATGGTAATATGAAGCTGAATAAAGGAGCGTGTGTAAAACCTGACTACCCCAAGCAAGTATACGGGATCGAAGCATCTGGATTATATCAACACTGAACTGTTCCAAAGGGCTGATTGCCATGTGCATGTAGGGGGCAAAGAGTTTGTGGATTTCAGGGTCCCCTGGCAGAACTAAGGCCATCTCACTGATGAGAGACAAGCATGCAATCCACTTTGCATGACTGAATAAGACACAGCACAGTATGCGTCTGTAACCTGGATTAATCTGTAGCAGAATGATACACTGTCGTCTATTTTTGCGATATAGGACACCTCCAAGTCAGCACACGTTGTACTTCGGGTACGCATAGACCCACATGTTAACATCGTTGATGTGCGTATTGAGGGAGCGTGAGCCTGTTCATTACTAACCAGTCTTATCCCCCAGGATTATTTGATATAGGGTGTGTGTATTGGTGTAGAGCTGTGGGTGCTGCGGCGCAACGCACATAAGACTTCCCTATAGATACCGGTGCTCGTTTGACTTTCGCATCCAAGATGAGTTAATCTAGTAACAAAAATTGTTGACCAAATATTTTAAAAGTGTTACCTTCATGTATGTACCCAAATGCACCGCAAAACTACGGTTACGTTATTTGAGCCGTAAAAATTAACACAAAAGCCGGCAGATCACAGCATAAACCAAAATTATGCCACTTATGGCTACCAACATCAACGAAAGCAATATCTTCTTACCCATGTATGCTCCGCATTGCATAGCGTTCAATGATGCCACAATTTGCACTTTAGATGTCGTGGACATCAGCATTGGTGATGCAACACTACTTCTCACATGTCTCCGGGACCGAATAGATGACACAGCTTCGCGTATAATGAAGTGCACAAAACGTTCGTATTAAGTTCCTAAACTAATCTGTTTTCAATAATTCATGAAGGGAATTAGATCATAGGAATATGGAATATCAACTTAAGTAACCATGAGTACGTCGTCACCAGTCTTACATTTCCTTTATATTCGGCAAGGTCAAAACGGATGTACAAAACTATTATCTTTCTAATTACTTAAACGTTCGTCGCACCAACTTTCAAATCTGATAGTCCACCACGTGCTCGGCAAAGCACCAGACCGCAGTTTCGAACTGTTGGGCATCATCCATTGGATCCATCGGGATTCGAACCTATGACCACCAGCCGCTTGCACCTCCAGTCAGCAGCTTATGCCATCAGGCCAAGGGTACCAGATTGGGACCGGATCCGTGATTTATAATCAATGGAGGATAATAAGAGGCGCTATGTCGCACCTAGCTTCATTTCCCGTTAATTGCTTAGAAGCGATTATTATCACTTTTAAAAATCCCTTCACTTCCTCTTTCACAAGCAACGTAATGTGCATGCTACTTCACACTTCTTTCCAGCTGAGTAGTTGGGTAGATGCTGAGTAACATCACAGTCACACACGATCAGCTAAGGCTGCGTGAGCAAAGCAAGACCTCAGGTCACGAAGACGACCACAGCGACTAACGGTGGTTTGGAACGCTTCACGTCACTAGTAAGTCTGACGACCACTCAGGTAGCTCTGCCATGCGAGCAATAGGCTTGACCTTATGGATCAGCCCCGGATACAATGCTGGCCGATCTTCAGGACAGTGAATAACCACCACCCCACTGGTGGTCGTCTTTGCGATAGTAGTACGACGTATATGAGACTGCTGGCATGGTGCGCATCTGGTAGACGCACAAAACGTGGGTTGCCCGGATGCGGGTACAGTAAACACACATACATACACCAGCATCAGCTTCGTGCAGTATCATACCAGGTCTCCTCCTTCTGGACGTTCGCGTGCTTACCACGTGGGCAGTTGTCTACTCAAAACGACAAATGTTTGTTGCCGACTTATCCGACCGGCTCACCACGTGTCCAACCTTATGAGGTGAATTGACCTGACGAGGTGATAATATCTGGTGGTAAATAGTGAGGCACAATGAAGCTTCCGCAGCGCAAATCAAAATGAGCAGTCTCCATGTGGGATGCAATTGAACAGGCCGCATTCTTACATCACTTAAGTTTTGTGCTAAGCCCTTCGAGAAACTATTATCCTACACTGCGACTTCTTTAGATTTAGGTATTGGGGCACGTGCACCAGTGCGGAGGGCATTTACTGTGATCGCTTCTATGAGCTGATGACAATGCTGTTCCCTGAACCGCATTCATGTGATTGCTCTCTCGTACTCGGTGTATGTAACTACGCATAAGTAACGAAGAGAAGTCATTAAAATACCGGAAAAATGGAAGAAAGTAGAAGTTTTTGGTGAGACACTAATCATTCCCCTAGTGGACCACGTTCCGAGAATTGCGAATACAACTACCATTGGTCATCAGTGTTGGACCTTTTTATGCTTGCGGCTGTGCTGGCACAGACTTGCTGTCAGACGGCATCATAAATGCGCACCGGTAGCCGATGTCATATTCGACGTCAGCTAACCTGTACGAACCACCTTAAGCGGCCACGTAAGTAGCGACGACGGTCAGATTATTGACTATGCCCGTGAAGTTTATGGGCACGTATAATTTGTTTATGAGTGGCTAGCATTCGGTGCTGTTGAAGTGAGCTCTCACAAATGGCTCTAGTTTGTCTGCACCTAATACAAGTTGCTGAGCGGAGGAAGTTTTCTGCTTGCGGCGATACAAGATACTTGAATCCAGCAATGTCGAGTAACCAATTTTGTTTTGATCGAGGTTTGTTGTAAACCAGTCCCTGTTGCACCGCTCGTTATTCGTCGACCAGGGAGGTCAACGGGAGGCAGAACAACTCGAGCAACAAGGTATGTTGGAACGGCATCTCCGTGATATTAATGCATAAGTATTCAAACGGTTCCTAAACTCAGAATATCTGTAGGCTCGTTTTCACCTTACTCTTACAGCGGCGAGGTAAGTAACGCGACTGCAGTGACACCATGCTCTCTTCTAGTACTCGGAGTATCGTGGCAGCATTCATCTGAACTTCTCTTCATGTTTCCTCGAAATCGATGTGGTTCGTCTTCTACTAACTGTGGGCGGCCTATGTAGTAGCATTTCATCCTTCGCTTAATATTCGCACTAGAAATTGGGCTTACGTCGTCTGCACTACTAAGCGTTGGATTAAACTCCTCTAGCCGGTATGTCACATCAGTGGCTCTGGCAGTGCTAGACAATGCATATACCGACAACTGTTTAGAAAATCTCTCGAGCAAATCCAGGAGCCTAGTGTATCTGCAATGAACGTCTGCCTGTAAAACGACCGGCCAAAATATTCCCAAATAATGCACTATTTAGATCAAGGGCAAATATGGTAGCAATCAGAGCTATCGGGTTGCGTCGCGCCCCTCTTGCTTTTCCAAGAAGATGAGCTGCATTCACATTGTTAGGATCATATGGGCTGAAATGTTTTCCCTACTCGTTTGATTCGCCAGAATCGTGGGCTGATTAGTTACAATCAGATAGCCCCTGAAAGCTAGACTTAAACGAAAGTTCGTCTCATCTGTCAGCCGGTGTTGTTGGTTCAGTCCTCTTCACAACGTATTTTCATACTATGGCAACTGTGGACAGAATACCAAGTTTCTGATTTTGCGAATCCATCTTGCTATTAGGTTGTAACAAGTTTTGCCATTAACATCGCCATAGCTCCCGTTATTGCCACTGACGGCACAGCCTCGAGCGCCCAGTTACTAACCGTAATCACTATTTTTACTTTCTTATTTGTCTCCATATCTAGCCAACTCTATAGGAGCTTCGAGAGTGAAGAAATTCCCTCCACTTCACTGAATCTGTGTTCTGCACCCTCACTTCTTGGTACCTTAAGCGTAATAATCCTCTCCAGAATTGTCAACTTAAGTAACTTCTACATACTACTATTTCAATCTAGGTAGTAAAATATAAATGCACAATCTTCCGGGAAAGGTGATCTTCGGTTCCAGATTTGCTAGTGTATCTGCACCGTAGTTGTTTTTCCGGAATGTTCGCACGACCTTTCGAACAGACACCACTATGAACTCATGTCTTTACTCCATGCGCAAGTAAAATTGTCGGTTTAGTAATTTTGCGTATGCTAATCTTCGTGGTATTTCTTTCTTTTTGGTACCGATGATTGACGCAATTTTAGATTGATAATCCAATATTTCATTACTTCAGGAGATCAACAACTGCATGAAAGTCACCTCTCACCTGATCAGAGGAGTCGCAGTTGTAGGTCATCAGGGACAGCTGCCCTCTATTTACAAGGTCAAGCGTACAGTTCTGGAACAGGTTCTGAATCATCGCTAGCATCAGGACTATCTGATTCGATGTATGTGAATAACACAGCCACTGCGGCCACTGGAAACTTTGAAGCGCGTTTCCGACAAGGTTACTGTAATCTACGCTGTTGCGGAATAAATTACCAACCAGGCTCTGGGCACTCTGACGAAGATGTGGCTGTTGAAGAAATATGGATCATGGGTTCCAACAGCCCCACTCAAAATACATCGTCATACAATAACGGTCGCTTTGGTCTACTACCATCGATGTCTGGAACGGCGGAGGCTGCATCGAACAATTTTGAAGAGTCACCTTTCTTCTCTATATCACATATTGAAGCATCGAACCCAGTGCCTTTGGTGTGCCCTAATTGTCGTGCACAAATATCTCAGATCAACGAGTGTGCCTGTGTAAGCGCTCTGACAAACGGGATATCCAATTCATCGAATGGTGATTGTATCTCTTCTTGGGGGTGTTCTCGGTTCGGAAACCCGGACAGCCAACGTACCCCAACAAAATTGCGTTTGAATGCCACCCCGAGCCATTGCGCCTTCCCTGTCCTGGCCAGTTCCGCTCAGTGTATCCTACCGCAGCGTACCAGTTCAGCAGCATCGAGTTCGCAAACTGTAGTGACGGGCGATTACGTTGGTGGCGAAGGGTTGACAACTGCTGCCCCACCTTCGCCTCCCTTGCTGGAACTGACGGGAGATGTGAGAGCCGTCAACTTCCCAGCGCTGGACCATCGTCCAATTCGAACCTGATTATAACGACAGAGTCGGAATGAAACGCAACATGGTCTGAACCGGTGACAGAAGAATAAGCATTTTGTGCCATTCCTTATTTTTGTCACGTGACGTTACCTTAAAGATGTATCCAGCTTGAGAGTCTTAGTATACAGCGACAGTAAATTCTCCGTTGCATCTCTGTTCCCCATAGAGTGTAGGTAACATATAACTATGCAGTGAGTGTTGTATTGCGTTTGTCAGATCCTTTTCAACATTCCCGACGGACGAAGAAGGAATTCAGAAGAAGTTATGCATCTTCCATTTTTTGGCTATCTTTTGAATATGCTGCTGTCGATAATCGAATTTTGTAAAATTAATGTTCCTATCCATTTTTACACGATTCACATTATAAAGAATGTTACACACATTAATTTTCCTGTTACTTTACTTCAAGGAATGAACTAAATACCCATCTTCAAACTTGGTCTAGGGGGTCGCTCCTAGTAGTCTATCAAATGCTCTGTCTCGTATCATGCGGATGCAGTTGAATACTCTAGAGGGTGGGATCTGATAAGTTCTCCTGAACTATTCCCCATCTATGGATATTCCTAGAGCTCCACATTAAACTAAAGATCCTTAAGCATCCTTGGCCGGTGTATGTACGTTGGTCCGGTCTTTCTCCAGTTCTGGTTACTTGTGCAGTTTGACTTTTGCTGTACTGAGATCTGCATTGCTAATCATCTGAACAAATCAGAACAGTTTTAGCGAAAAGGTATAGTGGTTTGCCGCGTTTGTTAATCTCCGGTTTATATTCGAAGAGTGCTTAAACTTAGCTTCTTGCTCAAATCGGTTGCAGACAGTGGTTGGTTGAGGTGAGTCTATACTTCAGAACAACAGCCGGAAGTTAACACAGAAATGATGCATTTAGAAACGAAAGGTCACGATTAAACTAAAACCGTATACCTGTTTGGAATGTGGACTGCGTGTTACTGCTACCGGTCAAATGGTTGCTCAGGGGAACACCACTAGCTGCTGGACCAAATGGCATCGTCACGGTGCGAAACTTTTGACTCCCCTACATGAACTCAGCGATTCGGTGTCACTTTTTGTGCGATTTCGAGTGAGATTGGAAAATGCCCAATAGACGCAGTCAAGGATCAACGAAATGAATAAAGCACCTACCTGATGAATTTAAACCAGAGGGGGCCAGATTATAAGATGCACATAACTGAGACCCCTTGTGAGTTCTTGTGAGGACACTGCCTTTGGTGGACACTGAGGAGCATTGGTTCAATAATCGTAAAGGAAAGTTAACCGATCCATTCCGAATTAAGATCCCCGTGATCTCTCTGAACTGACTCGAGCATTTTCTCTATCCCGCCTCCTCCTATTCACTCAGCGATTAGAACACACAAACGAAGTTGTGTATTTATTATTGTTTCACTAGAAACCAAATGAATGACCGCATTTTCGTCACATCACGGTGAATATCAGACAACAGCACTAGCAACCTCAGTTGGTTTGGAGTTGTGCGCGTAATTTGCTCTTGAAATCAAACTAACCAGACGATTAGAACGTGTCTTCCTGTTATCCACCCGGTAAAGCGCGAAATCTATCAAGAATATTTGGCTTCAGAGAAGACCCCAAATTCTCAGGCTATGTGAGATTATTTGTACCCGTGTCCAACCGCTATCTCTGACAGCCAGTTAGTAAACTGTAGGGTAACTCTGAGACACCCCTTATGCACTCAACCTGTGTTTCTAGCTATTACAATGCACGTTTCCCAATTATCCTCTCAAACAAATCATACAAAATATCCTGCTTTTAAATGTTCCGATATGATGGGTTAGTTAAATGATTGTCTAGTGTGAAATTGCAAGACCTTTCTCACTAATAGATCAAATGACCTCGGAGATTGTTAATGACATGACATGCAATGTGTGAGCGAGTATAGTAGGGTTGTGTTGCAACGGCGGTGGCTGCGGCGTACAGCTGTCAGAACAAAAACTTCATCGCGACGGACATTTAACTGACTAAACGTCAAGACGGCGAGCCCTACAAATTGGTAGTTGCATGTGCATTGAGAAATCATGTTTACGCTAGCTGCTGAAGAATTAACCAGTTACTAAAATATCGCATTTTTGTGTCTTTGGACTATTCCTTGACGTCGATATTGTCCTAACCCGTCAACATCTTTAAATCTATCCGAGATACTGCTTTAAATCCGCGTATCGTTCAATATGCCCACAATATGCGGGATACTTCAGAAACATTCTGGTAATTTGACAAACCACCGTGCCGGCGGGTAAGTCAGTGTTAGAGGTCGTTCAGCTAACAAGACATAAATTTCACTGAAGTTATCCAGCCCTATTCAATCACTCCATGGAAAAATGGTGTGTTTGTAATGTTCAACAATGTATAGGCGTGACTCTGTTCCTTGGGAAATGCAAAACCTCAGGAAAAACCAACTCACAGACAAGTCACAGTTAAGTACCCGTTACGAAGGACAACATAGATGCCGCAAGCTTCGGATAAAACGGAAGCAGACGTTCGATTGTAATTCTACGATTAATGACGGTTTCTGGCAAATTGGAAGGCAGCGGGCATACACAATGGAACAATGGAACAATGGTTTATTAAGGGTAAAAAAGCATCGCTTAACAAGTCCCGTGGGATGAAAATTATTGCGAAAATCAATTGCGTAATAAAGTGAAAAGCGTTGTGGTGGACTCACCGTCGACTTGTGTGGAATAGCGGAGATGTTCGCGTATTAAACGTATAAATCCATAGATCCATTGGTTAGTCGTTTGGCAAGACACCGTTTGATTGCGTTTTGTAGCCTCTGGCTTACAAGTCATAAAACGAAATGTAAGTGAGACAATGTATCGTCAACACGTTTTTTAAATATCGCCAGATTGGGAGCAGAGACGACATAATTAGAGAGGGCGTTCCAAGGCTGGCACACGCGGAGAGCAAAGAAATTTCTACGGCATTCAAGCCGGCTATAATGAATTGCAGTTTCAGAGGGTGACCTCTTAGTTTAGTATTGTGGTTCAATTCCAGCAGCGGACGACAAATGTGGTTTGGATTCTTCAGAATCTGGTAAACCATTATGAGATCCCCCCACAAAAGCCGATATCAACTGCTGTACATTCTTAGAGATTTCAGTCTAAGCTGATAGGGCAGATGAAAGAGGCCCCTGACGTTCTTGGTTGCCCGTCGTTGAGGAGTCTCGAGAGCAACGAGATCCTGTTTCTGCCACGCCTGAATAGCATATTCCACATGAGGTCGCACGTAGGCGTTAAGCATTTGGGGAAATATTGATGGTTCAAACCGACCGAAGGCTCTGCGAAGAAGGCCGAAGTGTTGATTTCCGGTTCTCGTCGACTTTTCTGCTTGTTTTGTACACCCGAGATCTTCCTGTACCAATACACCCAGGTCACGCTCCTGAGAAACCTTCGCCAAGGTGTGGTCTCCAATCTTGTAAGCGCTCACCTGCTGGTGACGCAGATGCATCACTTCGCACTTAGCCATGTTCAATTGAAACTTGTTCTTCTTTGACCATTCGTAAATGCGATCTAAGTCATGTTGGAGCAGATCGTGATCGGACTTGTTACCAATCGCCCGCCATATCTTGACGTCATCGGCGAAAAGCAGGAAGTTTGAGGAGATGACTCTTGCCAGGTCGTTGATAAACACCAAGAATAAACGCGGTCCCAGTACTGAGCCTTGTGGGACACCACATTCCACATCAATTGGGTTAGAAAGTGATCCCCTAACACGTACTTGAAGCTTTCGTTGGTAAAGGAAGTTGCCAATCCAACCAAGTACTGGATCTCCGATTCCGGAACTTTAGTCTTTGAAGTAGGATGCGGTGATCAAGGCGGTTGAAAGCTTTGGAGAAGTCCAGATAGATGACGTCGACTCCGACCCAATCATCGGACACTTCCGTCCAACTACCTCGTGCTATCAATAGGTTGGTGGTGCATGACCGGTGTTGACGGAAGCCATGCTGTTCCGGTACCAAGATGTTGCATTTTCCAGGTAGTCCATGAAAGCCTCAGCGACGACTGCTTCCATCACCTTCGCGAGCACAGGGAGGAGAGTCACTGGACGATAGTTAGCAGGATCGAACGGCTACCGCCTTTAAAAATAGGGGTTATAATGCCACACTTCCACATAGTGAGGACTTGTTGTTCATCAAAGCACCTTTGAAAGAACTTTGACAGTGGTTCAGCTAGCTTATTAGCCACAGCCTTCAGTGCCTTCGGGCGGATGTTGTCTGCTCCCGGAGAACTATGCACACGCAGTGAGAGAAACTTCCTTAGCACAATTAATGCGTTGAAAATAACATTTGTAAACAAAGGTGTCAGTAATGAGGTTGATATTATGGGACAGGTAGATGTTGCGAGTTCAAAAATTGGGGCATATTGCAGCCGCAGGGCATTACCTGCTTCTTCGGCGCTTTGTGCTCTACCGCCTGTCGTGAATAGTGGGGGTATTCCATGCTTCACTTTACGAAGCTTATTGAGACGCCTATATAGCAGTTTTTTGTTTGCCATGAATCATTTGCCTAGACACTATTGATAAGTTACTTTGTCCTCACGGACAAGTGCAGTGCAATGGTTGCGGTGGGTCAGGAAATTGTCCCAAGTCTCTGAGTCGGCGTTAATCTTGTAAGCACCCCATGCGGCATCCATAATCGCCAGGCATTTTCGAGTCCTGCTCCTTAGAATTGCAGGGAGTTTTGCGGGACGAAGGGGTTTGGCCTCTGATGCTTTGTTGACGATGTCGCTGAATCTATTAACGAACTGTGCCCAAACGTTGTCAATGGGACTGTTTTTTGAGAATTCCCAAGCAGCTGCGTCGGCGAGTTCTTTCCATACATGGTAGCATGTGATTATATTAGTTAATTCCGAATGTTCAGATGGATACTCGGCATGACACACATAGTTGAACGTTATTACTACATGGTCACTGAGACCTAATGGACTATCCATCAATCACTTGTCAACAATGAGCTCTTCATTTGTGAACACAGGGTCCAATATGGACGGTTTGTTTGCTGTCCTGAATCTAGTGGGCGTGGTGACATGATTGTACAAAGGGATATTAGCGATCAGTTCCTGCAAGTCTGCTTTGAACTGCTCACTGGGCGATGCCGAAACCTCCAGATTGTGTAGATTGAAGGCCCCGGAGATGAGAATGTGGCTGTACCTAGTGCATGTTACTCTGTTTAGGCCACCGATCAAGCAAGTATCCATTTCCAGAGTGGACGTTAGGGGGCGGTAAACGACAGCTACTAAACACGCGTCGTTGTGTCTCAGTCGGAGACGGCACCAGAGTGAGTCGGTGACGTGTGTTTCCAGGTCCTCAACTATTGTACATTGTAGATCGCTGCGGTAGTAGAGTAGGACCCCACCTCCTCTGCTGGGGCGGTCGTTCCGGATGAGTGACATTCCGGCTATCTCAACCTCAGCATCAGTCACCTCTTGATGTAACCAAGTTTCGGTAATAGAAATTAGGTCCCAAGCATTCGCAACCTGACGTAGTTGAAGTTCGGTAATTTTACTGAGGAGCCCTTGGGCGTTGGTGTACATACATGAAAGTTTATCAGATTTAATCAATGTTAGAAGTTGTACAACTCATACGTGAAGTTTCGCCGACCAGTGAGTGGCCGGCGACTGGATGGATGGATGGATGAAGCAAATGAGTTTACGCCGACCATTAAAGGGTCGGCGACTAATCGTCTTTTGGATGGGTTGCATACTCTCGAGAAGTATTTGACATATAAGCAGGTATCAGATGCTCCGAATCCTGGTGTTTGCTCGTGCTCTGCTGTGCCCCTCCGGATAGTTTGGCTACTCTTGAAACCGTCCCTGAGTCGGGTCCTGCAGCTGGCGTTTTCACTAAGAGTTGTGCCTCTACTGAATTGTCATTAAAAGATGTTGGTGTTCTTGCTGCTTTCAGACGAATTTCTGTCGGCAACCTGCAACAGAAGCGGCATCAGCCACCCATCCGCATGAAGTGAGCGCGGGTTTCGAAGAAGAATATTTTAGTATTTCTTCGTCAATTCGTACAAAATGTAAAAGGATGTCGTGCTAAAATTGATTAAAGAGAAATAAAGTATTAATAAACGCTACAGATCCTACTGCTGTTGCACAGCAAGATGAATATTCGAATGCAACTATTTTGATGCTTCAAGTAGGCTGGTTACATTCTAGTCTAGAAGACAATCTTAATCAACTTGGTGGTTGATTTCACTCAAATCCGACTTCAACGGAATGCCTCAAAATTGTGGCAGGTGTCATTATCTGTGCCCATCAACTTTGTGTAACTTGTCAGCCATATACTTCACTTACTCAGTAGTCGCAATCGGCTACTGTTTGCTTGAATGTAGGCCAAAAGATTTGAGTGGTTTCATTTCTGTTATTTTTGGAACGTATACATATCCCCCGACACAAGCATCAGAGCCGCAAATTTTTACGAATAGTCTTACTCCGGCATTACTGCCGAAATATGACCACATTCTGTTTTATGGCCGGGTGTTAGGGGGACAAGTATTAGACATACCAAATTGGCAAACATCCGTAGTTGCCGATTTGCTTCATTCCGCTATCGCTGTTCCTGACATTTCTTTAAATACATCATTTCACTCACTTCATTGGCTGCTTGTGCTTACTGCTTCTACCTTCGGAAAGCAGTTCCTCTTGACTGCTAACGTTCCCTCTTTTCGTTCGTTCGTTGCGTGCCGCTTATTGCTTCCTTATTGATTACGCTTCATTGGCTTCATTCTGTCTGCAAGTCTTCAGCAATACAATTGATTTGAATGTCTTTTCGTAGCTTCCCTACAGACAATTCTCAAAACTATTTAAACAGACTTGATGCAATGGATACAATTTTTTCCCGGCTGGCTATTGGTGTTCTTCTTATGGTCATGGGGCAAAAGCGTTCTCTGGAGACACAACGCTGTGGACTTCAGTGAATGTGATATATTTCCGATTGGACTTGAAGGGGAACTAGATTTCGTATTCACAAATCATTCCTGGGTGTTTTCTACACAAAAACATGCAGCACTCGACAACTCCGATCATTGTGTCATAAGAGTGTGCCCCGTCGTTAATGGTAAGATTCATTCTGGTTCATTGGCTAATAAACCTCGCAAAACTGTGAGGTGATAATATTTTTCGACATCCAATATTGCGAGACTTCAGGAAATGCTGACTTCTACTGCTTTTACAGTTTTCAACAACCAACGTCTGTCTGTTCAGTGTGGTCATCTTACTGACCACCTTAACTTTTGCTTCGATTTTTACTGCCCTGTCGAAACCATCTAGTTACCAGTGGATAGATTTTCCTCATCATCACTGAAACAACTTAGAAGGAAAAATGAACGAACCGACAAATGTAAACTAACTGCCCGTGTCAAACAACTCTTTAGCGTTAAAATCTGAGATTTCGCGCTTGCATAATTTGTATATTAAAGCCGTTTTATGTAAGCACAAATGCCGAGACCTGTAGGGGTTTAAAAGGAGCATAAAAGGAGGTGAAATCTCCAGTAAGTAGCTTGGATTTGTGGATATAGGGAAACACAACTCTGAGTTCTGTTCTTTCTCCCAAGAAGCGTCTTCCACCCCTTTATTCTCTTTGCCTTCGTCATCTCGCCCAAAATTACATTCCAAAAAGGCGCAATCCACTAATCTGAAGTAAAGGGAGCCTAGTGGACTAGATGTCTTGAAAGAGTGTGCCGATGCCCTCACCATGCTCTTGATGGATCTTTTTAATCGGTGCCCACACGATGGATTTATACCCGAAATTTATAGACCTGTCAAAAAAACGCCATTACCAAAGTAGGGATCCATGAAATTTGGTCCGATCACGAGTACGTCAGTCAAGCTGAAAGTATTTGAGGGACCACATGTTTCTCAACAAGCACCCTGGCCGTGGACCTATCTCAGTTTTGCACAGTCCCCGAGATTCCACGTTGAATGCCGTAGCATACCTTGTTTAGTCAATAGCATCTGTATTGGAAGCGAATTGCAGCATCACACGGCACCATTTCATTAATTACACAAAACAGTTTTGGAACTAGCGACAAATAACACTTGCTTAAGCCATTAACTACGAATGATGTTTAACCAACGGCGTGCAATCTGATGAGCAACTACTTCGTTAATGGATCTTATTCTACCCAACCGAAGGGTAAAAATGCCTCCCTCCTAGTTATGATAGAAGTGAGCAGTCTCTTCTCCTCTTCTTTTCTCTCTAGCCATCAAAATGCTTCCAATTCTCTCCAACTTTAGTGGATGTAACTACACTGACGACGTAATCCTAGGCAGCGTTTCTCCAACAGCTGAGTCATTAACGACTCTCCAAAGCAGCTTGGATGAGGTTCGACAGTGGTAGTCGTCTCGATCCTTTAATCTCAACGTTTCTAATTGGCGCCATCTATCTCTGTTTTCTCCTCACTAACGAACGCCTAACTTTGGTAAACACTTCTCGCCCCACACAACACACCCAGTTCATTCACATTTAAATACCTTAGCGTATATTTATCTCATAGCCTATCATGATCGACACACGTTGACCAAACACTCAACAAGGTTGGAAAATTATCATTCTATGCCCTGAGACTGAAAATGCATTAATTTCCTTGTACTTTAATTTTAGAAGTTGTAGTGACGGCCTGTATTCTCCCTCCCTAGCTATATTGCTCACCCAGTATTTTTCCTGGCCTTCTATAAAAAAAACCCACATAGATTGTGGCTTCTGTTGAGCTCATTTCCAATTGTCGTGGATTGCCCTGAGAGTCTCTGGTTGAATTTATCGTTACTAAGCATTTTGGTGCATAGGACAACTTTGCATTAAATGTTAGATGACACATTTCACCCACTTCACGATAATTTATCATTCTCCTGCTTATTTAGCCGCTCTAAATTCAGTGTTATGTTTTTGCGAACATGTCACAACTCTACAGTATTTACCCCGTTTTCTTGTGGACTCCAACAAACTTAGCAACACCACTGGTGAAACTTGGCGTGAATAACGCGTATGCGTCTCCTTTTCTTTTTAATGCTTTGATTGCCATTTCATGCCAATGTCATGTTGCATTAAATCCGCAATGCTAATGCTGAAAACCTTCACAGTCGGGTTCAAAAAGCCTAATTTGACTTAAAATCACCATGTCACAGGTACTGCAGCCGACAATATATGAAAAGAGCACTTCAGACATTCCTCCTTACGTGATCGGCGACCTCGTACACGTGGCCAAATCCGCGCGACGACGTTGTACTTTTAAGAAACAGAGCCCTGGATTTACCACCCCCCTTTGAAACACGCAGTTCTCCTGGCTCCTAAGAATGAAGTGCAGGGTTCATCTGTAAATGTTGGATCGGTTGAGTTGCTCGCATGGGCCCCCAAGTCACTCCCTGGCATGGCTCTGTACGCGTTTCTGTCTGCTCACTGAGCTGCGTAGTATTTGGTAGTTTAAACTTGTCCATCTGTCCACTGAACTCGGATGTGGAAGAGGTTGTGTTCGGTCCCTCTTTTGCGCAAGTGATCAACGTGCCGAACGAAAAACGATGGTCCGATAGACACTTCGCACACGACAGTGCCTTGCCTTTTTCCTATCACTGCAGCTGGCCAGTTTTCGTGGGTCAGACTTGTATCCAACCCACACACAGGCTCCCTGGTAGAAAACTGCTGCTCACGCCTGATGCGAATGGCCGCTGCGTAACCTTCCAGTGTACTGCATCAATTGGAAAACCTATCTCAGGCCCACACATGGCTTTCAATGGGGATCTGCCGCCTGGTGCAGTGGGGTTAGGCGTAGCCTTGTAACAGGAACAGCTGTATGCTCTCTGTCGGTCCGTCCTAACGCAGTTTGAGTGGGGAAAGCTTGAAAGGATGCCGCGGGAGCGACAGGTAGTGGTTGATGCCATTACGCTGATAGAAAGCACCAAACTGAACAAAGATAGATTATCTAATGTAATCGAAAAGCAAGGTACTTGATGAACTGAACTGCGCAAAAGACTGTCGTTATTTTCGTACTGTGGACGCTGTCGTTGTTGTTAAGTGAGGTTCTTCGCAGTCAGTTTCCAAATCACATAGTCGTCCACATGCCCGGAAAAGCACTAGACTGCAGTTTCAGCCTGTTGGGCATCATCAGTCGTTGTTGTGTTCATCAGGTAAACCTCCGGTCACCTGGTGTACGCATCAGGCAGTATTTAGAAATACTGGCCTTTCGCCCGGCCGGCCAAGACTGGAAACCGTTCTTGAAAAGTCCGCCGCTGAAGCACAATTGGTACATGTGACGACTCACATCTGGATGACAGTGTCAATAAAAGGCCAATAGGGATGCCACCATGAGTGTATAGTCCGGGATCGGATGACGCCAATCATCGTCATACGTGACTCCTGGCTAGAGCTTTCATTCAGGATATTGATGGGTAATCAGAGGCGTGTTTTAGGGGGGGGGGCGATAAGCGGTCCGTCCCGGGCGGCATGTGACAGGGGGCAACGTTTTTAGTACAGATGATTGTTCAATACCAAGTGTAAATCCATTAAACTTACCTCCATGACAGCAGTGAGAAAAATGAAGGGTAGTAATTATATCGAGATGGAAGATGAAATTGGTACTACAAATTTTGATCTCCGGGAAACGGTAATACTGATTACTGAATACTGCATTTTGGAGCAAGTAGAAAATAATTCTGCACAACTCCATCGAGTGATAATCAAAAACATTTTTAAAAAATAAATAAACACGTCCGATGGTTATCCTGAGATGGTTCAGCAACTCCTTCTGAAGCACACAAAATGCTTGTTCACACAGTGCGTCACAAGTGGGTGATATCGTTGTCAAGTGGCAACCGTTCTCTGAAGCGTATGTTAGCGAAATGTAAATCCAACAAAGATTTGAATTTGCACAGATTCGGCCTCGACGACGTGCTCTGGCAGACTGTTCCAGGCGTGCACAACCTTCCGCTCGAAACACAGGGGGTGTGGGATTTTCTTCAGATCAGGTACCACGAGTTTGTACCTGTGCCCACGTGTGGTGCATGGTACTCGCAAGTGGAGTAACGACCTCAGCATGGGGAAATGACCGAGATGTAAAATACGGTGGGTCATGATAAGATCCAGTCGAACACAGCGATACGACAAGGTGTAGAGCCCAAGTTTCATGCACCGGTTTTCATACGATAAGCCTCTCAAGCTGGGGATCAACTTGGTGGCGACGTGTTGTACTCGTTCGATCTTTTGCGCCTCGCCGCGAGTGATCGGACAGTATGCAGGCGAGCCGTACTCTAGCAATGGTCTGACTATGGAAGAGAAGAGGCGAGTGACGACGTCCTCAGACCAAGTGCAGAAGCTGCGCTTCAGCACCCAGAGCATGCGCAGTTCGTTTCGATACAGTTTGTTGGTGTTGTCGACGGACTTCAAGTCGCAGCGTGAGAGTACACCTAGGTCTTTCACGGAAGGTGTGGGATGCAGTGGTTGGCCGTCTAGGGTGTACGTTCGGCCGTGAACAGCCTTCCCGAGATTCATGAATAGGGACTTTGCAGGGTTGACCGGTAAGTGGACTTCAGCAGACCATACTGCGAGGCGGTCGAGGTCTTGGAGAATGTCACAGTCATCGAGAGTATTAATTTCTCGCCAAATTTTGAGGTCATCCGCAAACAGTGCACACGGCGACCGTAGAAGCTGGGGCAGCTCGTTGATGTGGATGAGAAACAGAGTGGGTCCCAGTACCGTACCTTGAGGTACAACACTGGTCGAGGGATACCAATCGGTTAGATGGCCGTCTACCTGTACCCTCCACTTTCTTCCAACGAGAAATTCATGGATCCGTCGATGTAACGGTCCTCCGACACCACACGACCTTAATCTGTCTAGAAACACTTCATTATTAACTTTGTCGAATGCTTTGCTGAAGTCGATGTAGATTACGTCGACGAACTTTCCCCGGTTCAGTGCTTTCAACCATTCCTGTCTCGTCACATGTAAGTTGGTAACACAAGAATATCCCATCCTGAATCCGTGTTGTGCCGGTGTCAGAAGTCCTTTCGATTGCAACAGATGTGTTAAACGCTTCTTTACTATCTTCTCGATCACTTTGGCCAAAAACGGGTGTAAGACAAATTGGCCTGTAGTTATCCACCTTACTGGGGTCGCCACCTTTCGGGATCGGCCTCACCTCCGAGCGCTTCCAGTCATTTGGCAATGAGCCCTCAGACAATGATTTGTTGAATAGATCCGTAACAGCAGGCGAGGTAATGGCAGCTAGTGATTTGATAATTAGCGGATGAAGCCCGTCAGGCCCTGCAGGCTTGGTACCGTCAAGGTTCGCAAGTAGCAAGCGCACCTCGTCGACATCACAAACCAAACTGTTGAGTTCTACAGGGATGTTACTCGCTGAGATGGGTATGGACGCCGCGTCGTTTGCAAACACGGAAGCGAAGTGAGCGGCCAGTGCGGACGCGCGATCGGAACTGGAAGTTAGCAGGTGTCCGTCCGCGTCTTCCAGACATGACACGTCACCTTTTGGCTTCAAACGGCGTTTCACGTAAGCAAAGATCTTCTTGGGGGCCATCCTCGCGTCAGTTGCAAGCTTTTCTTCGCACTTCCGGCGCTTCATCAATTTCACTTTGTTGCAAATATTTCACTGCCTTTTATATGCTTCGTAATCAGTGGCGGAGCCAGAGAGGCGAAATGCGTCCCACATTCTTCGCCGTAAACGAGCCAGCCTACCATATTCCTTGTCGAACCAGTGTGGTTTGATTGGTCCGACTTTCTGAAATTTCAACGGCACAAACTGAGAACAAAGCGAAGCCAATCCTTCCTTTATTACTGTCCAACCGTCCTCCACAGATGTAACATGCGGTAGAGGCCAATCCATTTGGCTCGCTGCTCAATTTAATCCATCGAAATCAGTTTTCCAGTAGTTGTAAGCTGGTTCCACCGAAGATACACTCGGCAAGTTCAGTTCCATAGTGGCTATCAGCACGGCATGGTCGCTGTTAGCTAGGGGCACCTGGATTCGTATGTCATGCGACCGCTGTTCGCAATTCGTCACCATCAAATCAAGACACGTTGGGTTCGAACGCGATGCCATGCGCGTAGGTTGGTATATGTGTTGCGATGCCCCAGTTTCAAGCAACAAATCAACAAACTTTGATTCGACTTCAGAATACCCGGGCATGAGTTGGATTTCAGGCCATTGAATGTGGGGACAATTGAAGTCACCCATGAGTAGAAAACATGGAAGACTCAAGTTGTTCCGAAGATGCGGTTCAGAGGGTTACGGTAGAATGCACCTACTGTCAGCTTGCCGCGCCTGAGGTTGATCGAGCACCATACCTGTTCACACAGTCCATCTCCACTTCGGTGCATGCTTACAAGCCTCCCACGCAGGGAAGACCGTATATAAAGTAAGACACCACCACGAGGACTTGATATTCTATCGCAGCGAAAGCATGAGTGGTCCCTGAGATAGACTTCCTCTGCCATTACCTCAGAAGTTAGCTATGTCTCCGCCAGTCTTACGACGTCTGGTCGCTCAGAGGCAAAGAAGCGACACAGCTCATCCCCTTTGTTCATAAGGCTACAGATGTCTGTGAATGCAGCGCGGAGATCCTGAGAGGCACCGCGGGACGTGCCTGGAGGTTGATCAGCCGACTGATACGGGTTCGTGCACCCTTCTTGATCACTCGAAAATTTACGATGTGTAGATCAGTTTCGCCTTCTTCTGTACGGCATTTAAACTCAAGGACCGCAGTCTTCAAGCGGTTTCTCTCTTCGGGTTCCAAGTCTCGGCGGATGTGAACCTTGGTGCCTTTAAGCCTGGAGAGACGAGACAGAATGAGTTGTGGCGTGTTGTGGTCAGCAAAGGTGATTCGTAATGGTCGACATGATTGGTTAGTATGCTGAGCAAGTCGGACAACTTGTTTAATCGTTACGCTGCCTTCACCCACATCCAACAGTTTATCAACCAGCCCCTGAAGGAACTCAACATCGTGATCATAACGTTTCTGAGGGTTTTCATCTTTCGACTCTGGTGCATGGAACACCATGAGATTATAACGCCTCAGTGAGATCGGTGACGAACTTGAGGCAGCAGGAATGGAGAGGCTTATCGTTTTGGACGGTCGTCTATCGGTAGGGGGAGGCTGAAGGTAGTTGCGTGAACTTTTGCGTTTTTGAATGATCCATTTGTCTTCAGTGTACAGAGGTTCACAGGTATGCGCTGAAAGATTAGGGGGCTCCGACTCTGAGTCGTCAATCTGTGGGAAACATTGGTTGTGAGAATCGGTAGGGGTAGAAGACGCTGGCGGTGGTGCAGCTCGTGGAGTTGCAGGGGAAGGGGAGTTCACAGAGGTACTCTCACGAGCGTGTTTGACCCAAAGAGCTGAATGAGGTGGTTTCGTCTGGAAGATGGGTTTTCCCAGAGCTGGTGGTGGTCTCCGTGTATTTTGTTGTAGTAAACCGCGGCATTTATCACACACAACTTGGAATAATCTATGTCGGATGTCAACAGATTTTCGGAAAACTTCCACGGATAGGCCGATACACGAAATATGAAACAGAACATCACAGCCGAAACAACGAAGTGCATGAGCCTTTTGTCCGACAACATTCGAACATGAGCCACAAGTAGATTGGCACGTCATCACAGGTTGGAGCAAATACAAGATGGCGGACACAGACGGTAATTTGATTTATCAACGCGTTTTCCGAAATAAGTGAGAGAATGCTCACCAAATTTTCACAATTTGAAGACTACACCAAAAAGTTTCTTTTTGGTACACAATTCACACAGATGAAACACAAATAACACAGTAATCCAGAAGCGGAAGTAGAATCCAGAAGCAACGCTCAAAAATCCGCGGCATTCGTGGGTGCAGTGGGAAATGTTTATAATGCTGATGCGGAAGATGCGCGTGGTTGAATAATTGGAAAAGCGATCACACTTTGGCATGATAACACACACATCAATCGATTTCATGGATTTTCATCAGTGGCCTGTTAAGATTGACCATGAAATTATCACTATGTTTGTTCGGCTCTGTTTTATTGTCTTGAAGCACGACGATCATGATTCCTAAGTGGTGCTAACTGGAACGAATACAAAGTCGAAGCAAAGAAGTTAACAAGAAACTCGTTTTTTCGAGAGCTGAGAGAAAACGAGCAAAGATTGCGCACACGGATGATGTATTCTCCTCTAAAATAGGCCCTGTTTGGCTTCAGTTGCAGTATGTTTTCAACTGTATAGGCTAGTTTCTCAACTGTTATGTGTGTCAGAAACGAGTGGAAACTAAATTTAAAAACATATCAACACGAATCTGGTAAAGCGCATGTTCAGTCAATCCCCTACAGCAAGGAGCCATAAGTCCAACTAATTGCAGGAAGACACTTGTAGATAAGACGTGGCTTAACATTTTGGATTGAATACTTGGTATCGTCAGGTTAGCGTTAAACAAAACAGGGCACTGTGTCGTCTCCGAGAATCATCTAGGATAAAGAAAGGGGGCAGGAAAAAGAGAACATTTCAGAATTTATAAATTTGTTGGCTAAGTATGAGCTTGTATTTTGCGAACATTTGGTGACAGTTCCGCTGGGTAGGAAAATCAGCACTTTTCCTTTATCGCTCACGTTCAAAATGAATTAGTGAGCAAATTTGTAAATCCGTTGAGAAAGAAAATGGTAGATCAAGTCAAGAAAAGCAAGCTGGTTAGCTCAATTCCTTATAACACTTTTTATGTATCTCACAAAAATCCGATATGTTATAACGAAGTAGTGGGGTTGTTTCTCAGCTTAAAAGTGGATGACAGTTAAACAGCAGAGAAAGTTTCTGGATTGGTATTGAGAGAAGCGGAGAAGCACGAAATTTAGATTGATGCCTGTCCTGGTCAGGCATTAAACAGTGCTACTGTTCTGGTGAGTTACCAAACACGTGTGCAACGATCTCTGCGAGATCAATCCAAATCTACGTTTGTGTTATATACAAACCAGTCCTTGAATCTGGCTTGTGTAAATGAAGCTTCGGTGACGGTTAATTCTGTTACATTTTTGACAGGATAGACCGGCTATTCTTATCCCTCTTATTTCTACTTATTGCTGGAATGCTTTGATTCAGGTCAGCGGTATAAATATCAAGTGGCTGTAAAATCAAGATGGTCTAGTCGAGCAGGCGCGGCAAACGGTGCGGTGAAGAAATACTCATAACTCGTCACTGAAGCATTTCACAGATTAATGAGAAAATACAACCATATGATCAGATGCATCTTTAGTTCTCACCTTGATATTGTTGTTATCGTTCATTTCGTATCTGAACCTTTGGAGATCTGTTCGCATGGAAATCAACAATGCGTAGAAACGGTTGAAAGAAGGGGCAGGACCTGCGGCAAAGTCTTGTCAAGCTTACAATGTTAACAGTTTTCTTTCTTCAGAATAGAGAAACTGCTTCCCCTTGCAATGGATGCAACAGAGAAACACTACACTGAGCTGGGGGTAAGCATGGAGTGTCGAGTCCGGTGGAAACGAATAGACGGCGAATAGTTGTTTGAAATATCCATGAGTTAAAACAAGAAATGTTGTCGTTCAAGGACAGTTTAACTGACAAAATGATATAGATTTCAGTCAATCCATGACCTTGCAAACACCGTTAAATCTGCTCGATAATAACTGTGATTGTTCTCTTAGCAAAGTTGAACAAGAGATAAAAAAAGAAAAATTCCTTGTCATAAGGCGAAGATTCCAGTATTTTGTGAACCATTCAGGAAACGACCAAATGAATGGACATTCTGAACTTTTGAATTTCAAACAAACATTTTACTTTTGGAATCTGCTACGCATCTTACTCAAACTATTAGCACAGCCAGCTGTGAGGGCACATTCCCAAAATTCAAACTTTAACGAACTACCTTCAGTCAGCAATGAACCAGGCAAGGCTCACGGATTCGCAGTTCTTCCCTTAGAGAGGGAATATGCTAATAAATTTTGTTGGGGTTCTCAATACTATTGCCTTAAGTAATGCACGAAAAAGGTATCTTTAACTTTTGCTCACTAGTATTAAAACTACAAACTATTGAATTTACAGCGATAATTTAAAGTTGTTCGTTAGTATATGAATCCATATATATATATATATATATATACATATATATTCTGTTCGCAAATGTGTAGGTTTATGGATTTACAACTGCCAGGGGGCGGCAATTTTACATCCGCCCCGGATGGTAAACGTAATCGCTACTCCACTTTGTGTAATGTATGTACGACCATCTTAAAATCCTTGCTTGCAAGCGCTTCAGAATAATGACGCGTTCCCCGAACATAACACAATTATAGACCAGTGCCAATTAGACATATTTACGATACAATTAGTGGTGTATCATTAAACCTGTTTGGTCTCTTTATGTTGCAAAAAAGGATAAGATTTTTCAAAGGAGCATCGAGTTTGTTGTGTTAATGAATGTCCACAGAGTTAATCAGAGAAACCCTGACTGCTGTTTCAGCTTCGATTCAAGAGCAACTGACGCAACCACTTGATCTTCCTCTATGCTTGACTGGTTTGCGATAAGTCCACGGCATCGGCATAGCTAAAATGTGCCGCAGACCCATAAGCTACTGTAACAATATATCTGAGAAACAACGTGGCCCAATGCTGGGGCGGATTTGTTCTGTACGCAGGTATACACTTCTTTGAATCGGAAACGCCTACTAATGGTTTATGATTGGCCTCCAATACGAATTCTCTACCCTGCAACATCCGATGGAACATTTTGAAAAAATGTTAAAACATGCCTTTTTCTGGATCTGTGAGCAGTTACTTTCAGATTTAGTTAATACACTTGACACGCACGCAACTGAGCGCATCGTGCTAGAGTCGAACAACTGACGGTGAACCGCTCCAACAGCATAATGGGAGGCATCTGCTGAGACAATGATATCTACTTTTGGGTCATAATGTGCCAGCCTTTAGTCAGATGCATTAGGCTTCTTAAAGAGTCTAGACGCTTTCGTACATTGGGTTGACAAATACCGTAGGCGTTTCTTAAGAACGCATTTATCGGCCCACGAAGCCGATTCATATCAGGAATAACTTCACTACAATAACTCATCATACCAAGGAATGACCATTAGATTTATCGTGTAGTGCAGGTAACTTCTTTATGTCGCGTTGTTTTCAATGTCGAGTCTTCTTCCGTAAGGATTGACAATAAGAACAAGGTGTTTCAGTTGAGGCCCGCATACGATATTAATCAGCTTTATTATTATAATTATTATACACATCAGCTAGAGGTGGGAAAACACCTCCGCTATTGTGCCGCAATACATGAAGGAAATACATAAATACATATAATACAATACACAAAGGAAAAATAGATACAACAGTTGCATGCCAGCTGAGCTACCAGCAACGGATAGGCATCGTTCCGGTAAGCTTCCAGCCAGCTACTAGGCAAAAAGAAAAAAAAGTTGTTTTACCCTAGGAAATGAGATCATAGTTGGAGGGAGAGACTAAAAGGGATGGGGAGGGACAAAGAAACTCACAGCACGAACGCCACTGAGGTCGGCTCCTTGCCATGTCAGCAAGTGTATCCAGCCAAACGTGTTCACCGTCTTTTGGACCCCAACCAGGGAGCCGTGACGCTCCAACCGAGGCTAGCTCCGAAGTGAGGGACTTCATTCCCCTGGACCAAGTCATCGCTTGGCCACCTCTCCTCTTCTTCCACCCACATCCCCGGTGAGCAAACAACGCACGTCGAGGGAGTCGGTGGGCTGGCATGCGTAACACGTGGCCCAGCCATCGGAGCCTGGTGCGGGAAATAACGGTGCTGAGCGGTTCAGATCCTTTCCCTGGGACGTAAACAATGCGTCGAACACGCTCGTTACTCACGCGGTGTTCCCACCATATGTGAGCCAAACTGCGAAGGCACCGATGGTCGAACGTAGCTAGCCTCTTCATGTCCGCCGACCTTAGGGACCAGGTTTCGCAACCGTACAGTAAGGTCGAACGTACCGCTGCATTGTACACTCTACCCTTCACGGCGAGAGTGATGTCGCGCCGCCGCCATAGGTGGCGAAGGTTAGCAAAAGCACTTCGAGCTTTCGCTATACGGTTCGTGATCTCGTCTTCGATCCCAAGGGCGCTGATACAACTTCCCAGGTAATTGAATTTCTGAACGACTTCTAGCTGATCCCCACCAAGGGTCAGCGCAGGAGGCGATGCCTGCCAATCTTGGAGGAGCGCTTTGCACTTCGATGGTGCAAAGCAAAGCCCGAAGCGGCTGACAGCCAGTGCTAATCTGTCTAGCGCGGCTTGGCACGTCTGGGAGCTGTCACAGATGAGGGCAATGTCATCTGCATACTCCAAGTCAAGAAGTCGTTCTCCTGGGAGTAGCTCCACACCTTCCAAGTCATGTCCTGTAAATGCAAACTCCATGACTTCGTCAATAGCGAAGTTGAAGAGGAAAGGTGACAGCGGGCATCCTTGTCTCACACCGCTGGAGATATTGAAGGGTGGCAACAGCTTGCCGTAAGCCCTCACTCTGCCCGTGCTACGCGCATATAATGCTTGGATAATATTTACATATTTCTCGGGCACACCTTTCCTGAGTAGACAATTCCAAAGGGCACATCGATCAACTGAATCGAAGGCACCTTTGAGGTCGAGGAACACCACTACGGTGGGCCGCCAATATGTGTGGCGGTGCTCCAACAACTGACGCAAAGTGAAGATGTGGTCAATGCAGCCACGACCTCGGCTTGCTCCTCACGAATCGGGCTTTCACGAGCGCCAGTCAGTCTGTGAAGAATTATGGAGGTGAGTAATTTGGAGGCGATGGAGATCAGACTGATTCCTCTATGGTTGCCGCATTCCGAGCGCGAGCCGCCTTTGAAGATGGGAACAATAACGGAGCGGCTCCAGTCGGTTGGGACAATTTCCTGCTCCCGCAGTTTCACTAGTAATTCAGGTAAAGCATCAACAAGAGCAGAGCCTCCGATTTTGAAGAGGGCTGGAGGAAAATCATCTGGTCCCGCGGCTTTGTTCAACTTCAACGGTCCGATCTCACGTTCGACTTCTGAGCGAGAGGGTGGATCCAAAGGGACAGCCCACGGAGCAGGGCGATCAGTGAACGGCGAATCCGACAATTCTAGCCCAACGCTCCAAACGTTTTGACAAATTGTGGATAGGCTGTCCACTCTCATTACAAATTGTTTCACTAACACCAGGTCTCCTGCTGCCCGTTTCCCGTATCAGACGGAATAACTAACGATGGTTGCAAAGGGCAGCGGCCACTCCTATCTCTGACGCACGATGAGACCACCAACATTCGCGGTCTCTCTTCAGGCTAGCGCGGAGTTTTGCCCGGAGCTCTCTGCGAGTTTCATTGTGCTCGCTTCCAGCCGGAATATGCCGGCGAGCGTCGATAAGTTCCAGAGACCGAGAAGAGACCCAATGTCCATGTGGGCTTTTAGGCATACCACATGAGGATTTGCCCGCTGCTAGTAAGGTCTGGCGAACATGTGACCAATTAATCAGCTGTAAGTCAAACCATATTCTCATACGTGTTCGAATAGCTGGAAGTGGTAGCAGCTATGTCGATTTCGCTCTGATGATGTGCCGTGAATATCATCCAGCTGTGCACAACTCCTATGGTATATCCGTCAGTACCATCTGCTTCACTGGTTGAAAGCGACTCGAGGCAGCTTTCAATCCGAAAGACAGCCGATTGTACTGATACATGCCACGATCAGTGTTCAATTCAGTAATTCAATAGTGCAGGATGCGGTAAAGAGTAAAAGCTTTACAAGCTTCACAGGATGACAGATACAAAATATCCGAAATCGGAATGTTCCGGCACGGAACACGAAATATCTGTAGTTTACACATTGCTGTTTAACATACTGTAGTGCAGCTTCTCGCGAATGTTAGGTGATTTAGTGTGGTCACTACATGAGTTGGTAATGTACTCCAGTGTGAATGCCTTCTAAGCGAATAAAACTTTCTACAATCTCAACGACAATGTTGAGTTGTTAGCTTCTAATTACGACCTCGGCATCGGTTGTAAGGAGCCAAGTCCAACAGGGATTTGCATATCCGAATATACGAGCTAATAATCAGTAGTAACCGTCACTCAAAAGCACAAACAGCCTGCCTCAATGGTCGTAAGTTCTCCACGTTTGCTGCCCCCGGATATTGGAGCGAATTGTTCAGACTTTCTTGCGCATCGATACCTAAGTCTCTTTGACTTGTCACTTTTTGAAGCATGTGGTTCTTCAAAAGATACATAGTTGTAGGAAGAGTCCGTTTGTCATCATCGACTACCACTTCCAGATAAGCATCCAAAAGATTTATCTTTTAACAACTTTGGGTGTCCTTGAATCTGGTGTAAATATCCCACCGTAGTTGCAGCGGGTATTGATGGAGTTTTAGTGCTTCGTTCAGGTGGGGTGAGAAATCTCCACATGAGCGGTTGGTTCCGTTTGCTCTTTTCACTATCGCTATGGGTGCTGCCTAACTTGAGTATTCCAAGTTAGATAGTGCGCGTGCCTGCTCCAAGCGATATAATTTTTCCTCAGGCAAGGTAAGGGATGAAAATGACGCCGATTTACTGGGTCGAAAACAGTTTTTTAGCTATCCTTCAAATATAGAGATGCCGTGCATTTGATGCAGCAGTCAAGTGCGCTTCTGCATATTGTCAACGACTGTAAAATTCGGCGCTGTGTAGTATCGTGATGACGTGTCCAGATCTCGGCTGGGGGAACACTCCATACATTCAACCCGGTTATCCAGTCGACAAAATGTATGTTTAATTTCGGATTATCAGAAACGGAACCGAAGCCAGTTTGCTTATCGTTTTCTTAAACATGTTCGCTGGAAAATTTTCAATATAAGCGTAATGTACTTTTCGGTGCACTCCTTGCGGCATCTGCCGATTGTCGACCATGTCGGACTGGAAGTGATGGTGTTGTCAGAAATGGTAGCCAACTGCAGGCGCGTTGAGTGAGCATTAACAGCAGCAGTGGTGAACTTAGGAAATGCGAGAAATAATCCCTTTAAACTTTCTTAAGTTACAGTGTACTTCCGTTTGAATCCGCGTTGCTGAGATATGTTCTACTGATCCCTGTGATAAGAACCTCTTGTGGCTGATCGGCAATGTGTCCCTTTATGGCCTACGTTAGGCAGTGCACTGTTGACTAATGAACGAGCACCTTTTGGGAAAATACCTCTCACCTTAATTCCAACAAACAAATGTGGGTTCCGTCTTGCAGTGTTATGGGCATCTCTCAATGTTCGGTTAGAAATTGTATCAACCTTCGTGATCTCTGAAAGTTGTTATCTCGACTGTAACATTTGTGAGTCACATTTTAACTTGACCAAAAGCTGGCATCTTGCATTAACCTCCTGAATGACGAAACCTGATGAGTCCAGTTTAGATAACAGGTTTGTTCGGATTTCCGCGTCAGCTTCAGAAGTTAGGCCAGATTCAAAAATGCATGACTTGAACCCATTGTCTTTAAGTCGTTTAAGCTTAGATCATTGGCATGACTGGTTCACTCTACCCTTCTATGAAACATAATCTCCAGATTGATTTTTAACCAGTTCAAACTTTGATAATAGTTGCTGAACATAGTTGACTTATCAGCAAATATGGAACTGTGGAAATCGACAGTCTCCTGGAAATTGCAGTTGCAGGAGTTTTTCAGAAGTGTTAAATTCCAGTGCTCGGTGTGTTCATTTTGGCTCAGGCTTTCAAAATTTACGAGAAGATCAGAAGCTCGAAATGCCCAGAAGCCCTCCGTAAGAGTCCGGCAGTTTGCTGACTGGCTATTTTTCATGCCTTTTCAGCCAGTTTCAAACAGCCAACATCATCCTGCATGAGCACTCCGAGGTCGAATTTTTGGGAAGCACATTGCCCATTGGGTAAGCTGATTGTGTGCTCTTACGAAGTGACATTTCGTCACGTTGAGCTGGAGCCGGTTTTTGGATGACCGCGTATAGGCCCTGTTGAAATCTCTCTGCAGTGCCGTGTGATCGCCAACTGTCTTGATGTTATGCCAGATTTTGGCATTGTCTGCAAACGATAAAATTTTGTTTGCAGTACACTAGCAAGATCGTTAATAAATACCATGAATAAACGTGTCCACACTAAAGATCCTTAGGGCACACCAACTGCACGCCAATGGGATCAGAAGTGGCTTTACCGACTCCCACTTTAAGCTGACGTTGAAGGAAGAAATGGCTTATTCAACCAACACAGGGTCACCGATTCCACAGTGTTGTATCCCGAAAAAGCAGCAGACCAGAGCAGCAGCGGAAAGTATGTATGGAGGCAACCGTCCGTACAAACACGCAGTACTATTAAATCGATGGACGTTCGAATTGCAACCAATCAAATGCAAGGTCACATGACTGGCCAACGTGTGGTAACTAGAGAAGTGAGTAAGATAGGCGAATCAAAATCAAAACAAAGCAAACTACTTGTACACGACATTGTCCTCTCCTCTGTTCGTAAAAATATAAGCACTATACGTCTATGAACGATCTAAGTGAACTTCAGCACCCCAAAGAATTGTCATGTGGTGTTACACGTTAAAGCGTACCGGTATACAAGGCGGCGTATTTCACCGGAACGTCGTAAGTTTGCAGTAGTTTGTACCGAGCACTGTGTTGTAGGTGTGTTCGTCTGTTCAATAGCACGTTGCGAAAGCGCTGTGTGCAGCCGTCTTGCATTCACCCTTGTCCTATCAGCCAATTTGTAAGTTCCTGGCGTGCACACAGATTCCATACGTGTTGGGGGTTCGAACACATTACCTCCTTTCCGGGAATAGGGTAGTCTCACACGAACAAATGTCCCTGGAGGATAAGTTCTCCCAACGCGTTTATATTTATCCTGGTAAACAGCCCGTCTTTCGTATTCTCTGTGATCGTCGATTTCTTCGGTTGTAAAGATTGCATGTAATAGAGTTCGAATTGTTCGTCGTAGCACTGGCTCCGAGGAGGTCGTTGCCGTTGCAGTATGTGGAGTGGTTCTGTATACCTCCAATGCAGGTACCAACGCGACATCCCAGGTTTCTCCCGAAAGCCGAAGGACTTGTAGAGATTCTTTCAAGGTACGATTAAGTCGTTCGACGAGTCCATTCGCTGCAGGATTATAAGGTACAGTCCCAGTGTGTCTGATACCAATGCGCCTTAGGAATTCAGCATACTCGTTACTTCGACGCTGTGGGCCGTTATCAGTGACTATTTCTTCTGGCAAACCGTACCTTGCAAACAAACAACGGAGCCACTTTATGATAACGGCTGTAGTTACGTCCCTGCATAGAACAGCTTCTGGAAATTTGCTGTAGAAACATATAACCACTAACACGTTCCACTTCTGTTGGGGTGCATTGGCAAACGAGCCCATAAACTCGATGCCCGTTTTTACTCATGATTTCATTTAGCTGATGTTGCGTTCATGATGCTTCTTCACCGCAGTTGGGCTAGACCACGTTACCTATGACCATACACCCTTTAACCTAATTATGTCGACTTCGTTTACTTTGATTTGCTCAGTACTCTCTCTCCGCCGCACATACTACTGCGGTCTCCTTCGTATGCCTAGTCGTGACATACTCTTGGTCCAGCGCAGTGTTATGCCTGAGGTGCTCTCAATGGCCGAGAATGATGCAGAATTACTACGACGCTCAAACGCAGTGTTCCATGCATCCTGATGGATAGATGGTGCGAATCAAATTGATGCCAACATGCGTGGACCCACAAGGATACCCGTAGTGAGCCAGCCGGGAAGGAGGTAACGTTTGAGTTTGCCGGTAATTCGTCGTTTATTGCGCACTTACTATTCGACATGCAAATGCTCGTAACATGGAAACTTTGGCTGTTATTCTTACCTACAAATGGAAGTGTTACACGTTCACCTTATTAGGGTTCTTGAGGATAAATGTTCTACCATTGGGATGGTGATGTATGATGCACAACTGTGAGCCCACCTGATCCCAGTGCATTGGTGCGAACATTCCGCAGTTGTTAAGGCTCAAACTGACTACAACCTCAATGACCAGACGCATGAATACAGGTTACCATGCACTCTAGGAGTTTTCCTTCCTAGGTGTCAGTATCCACACAGTGACTGGAGCTCAAATGCATGGGAACACGTTCGTTCTTCTCGGACGACAGTGCTTTGCAATCTCACTCACCAGGGCTTCACAATGCACGCAGACCTAGTGTCCGGCCAGAGTACCAATCGTATTGGGAGTGACCTCGAATAGTCATCAAGCATCCATGTGAGTGTTGCTCATTTGCTCATGTCCGCAACACATAGGTCCTCCTCTATATGCCCAGTTGAAAGGCCACAACCGTGTGTGTGTGTGCATGTGTGTGCTTGTGTGTGTGACGGATTCAAAGGAACACTCATAAATCCCTTAGATTGGTCGCCCATCCTCAAGCATACCCATCTTAAAGGCCAGCGGTAATGGTGACGTCGCTAGCGTACATGGGTCGCGTTAACTCCTGGGTACCAAGCTGTTGCTGCTTACAACATCCCACACTCGTTCGTACATTGGATTGAACAATTGGGTGTAGTGATCAACAATTATCCCTGGAGTTCATGTACTCTACAACCCTTCCTCGCTTTGGAATGCAGTGTGGAAATTCGGTGTTCAAGACCCAACAACTTTTGTTGCAAGTGTCCACACGTTGGCTCGTCCGTGTAAGCTGAATAATCCCGGCAAGTCACTGACTAGCGATTAACATGTTGATGTTGATGCTACATGTTCTGTTTCATATATTAGTCACAAGAATGAGTGTAGCTAATATTTCCAGCTGTACATCGCTCATACTGAAGTTAGGATAAATCAGCTATTATCGAGATAAGGTGCGGAAGAGCAAACGTTCCTTCTACAATTTAAACTAGAAATGACCAATCATCTAGATTGACTTAAAAGTAGATTAGTCCAACTGTGGTGGTACGGTAGTGTTTAAATAAATATTTGATTGGAAAATAAATCCAACATAGAAACAATGGATTTGTTGCGAAGAATAGCTGCAACCGAGGTGTATGCTGACAGATTGTTAGTAAACTGTAAGCGGTAAAATTACGATGAGAAATCCAGGTCGCATGGGAATATAATACGTTCAGTTAACCACCATATCTGCGCCATCTGCCCAAGCACTTGATACCCATTATTTGTCTACCCTCATATGATTAACTATGTAATGCTCAATGTTTTCATTGCAAATCACACCATGGGTATGGAGATTTACTCGTTCATTGTTTTCTCAAGCCATGTCTAAGTGGTTCCATTCCAAACCCCGCTATGAAGATACCATGGTGCCCAGGTGTCCCACGACTTACTCATTTGAGATATTAGATAAATAAATGTTGTGCAAGGTACCTCTTGGAAATTTGCTAAAAGAGTTTGCACACTCTTTCGAAAGTCGATGATAGAACAGGGAGCAGCGGAATTCACTACATGTGTTGGTGATATGATAGCGTCAAGGGAACCGTCAGGAAATGTATGATATTCTCGTCTACTAACGCTTATGGCAATACACAGGAAACATAAGTCTTCTGTGTTTTACGATATATTTAGTTGTACATCATTCTACCTGGTAACCATACTCACGGCATTTGTTTCTCTATTTCCATATCTGTCTCAATCTGTTGTTGATACCCACACTTCTGACTAAACTTAAGGCTGTCGTTTCGGTTCTCATCCAAACGCTAACTAACCACTGACAGTCGTATTGGTTACTTATAATTCTACGTGCGATTTTCCAAAACTAGAGAAATATGGCTGTTATTCCTTCATCCAATCCAAAGTAATGCACGTATGTAGTGTTTTTGCTCATAAGGGTTATTATTCCTTCATCCAGTTTGTGATAGTCCATACACAAGTGTGAACAAATGCCCGTTTGCAACATTGCAGGTACTGTCACTCGAACCAAGGACCTTTGGTAGGTCAACTGGTATCTCACGTTGAATGACTAAGTGGAAGCCATTTAGAAACACTTATAAGCACCACACTTCAGCCTGACAGACTGATGGCATTTTCACTCTCGTAACACCATTATCTGCTGGCTCGATGGGACTCGCTTAAAGTACAAATCCCGCTAACATCTGTTCGGGTCTCGATACATTCCCACTTGACAGATGGATCTTATTACACTTCTTCTCGTGTGACACCGTGACTTATTAGGGGTTGCAATATGAGGTCAATGTATTCCATCTCAAGTGTCTCTATACGCCCACTTTTACTGCTGCCGCCTTCAGGTAAACGCACTGAGATTCAGACAAGTCATCGAGATTGATTCCCGGAGCAGCGGCAATACTTTGTGACCTCCGAATCGAAATGCTTGGGTATAGATAGTATTCTAGACACTGATGAATTGGTCGAGATATGCTAGCGGTCAGAACGAATGACCAGGGGGAAATAAATAGTAACACATGACGGACTGCCTAGTGGTTCTACCTCCCTTTTGATTCTCGCTCACCTCGGACAACAGATGATTATAACCGGCTCTGGTTTTACCTTACGACACGGATAGCCTTCTGTGGACATAATCGCACCATTTCTCTGCTAACTTGGAAAGTTGCTTACGCCATCTCTGTCATTTTTTGGGTGTCATCCTTATTCTACATCCCGCATGTAAGTCGCACTTGGGTACAGTTTCATTCTGGAATGATTAACTACCGACTTGGCGCAATGTCGTGTGTTTATTGCATCTGCCTAGAACGGTTCAGCCACATGTAAGCTAACTTTTTTAGGCTTATTTAACTCAGTTGTATTTCGCGATGACCTCACATTTGTTGCCCCTTACGATATTGTACTCATCATGACCTTTGCTATGCTATTCTTGCTACCTTCTCAAGCGGAGTCTACTATGGTTACACACCGAGAGTGAGCTACGGCATCTTCCTCGTATTCCTTCCTTCGTATTCGGCCGCGATTCACATCACTATGTAAGCTCCATGGTATTACTCACCATAACCGTAGCTTGACAAGCTGATCAATGCTAACTTGCATGATGCTTAGGGAGCCGGTGCATCGCAGAATGATGGTTCAGACCATCCATGAGCTCATTCGTAATTGACGGGCGTGCGGTGTTTCCGAGCGATTTGTGTGCTTGCCACGGATCAGTGCTAGGGTGGCAAATTATTGTGTGTTTCTAGTTCGCTGGATGCGTTTGAATCAAAAGGTTATTATCACTTGGCCGTTTACAGTACGCATGAAGTGTCAAGTTTGACATTTGGAACACAATGCTCAACGATTGTCCCTCGTGTGACCACATTGGATTATACATTCGAAGAGAAATTGCCCTGGAAATTCTGTAGCAAGTGAACAATCCCGGCAATTAACCGACTAGCGATTATCACAAGGTCGCCATTCCATATTCCACTCCGCAGGCTAGTGATGAGAGTGAGTAGTTATAGTTCCAGTTGTCCCTCAGCCATACTGAATTTACTGGGGCTTAGAAAAACACACGTACTAACCGGATGGAAGGCAGACGTGCAGAGACGCCTAGCAGAATTTGCATTGCACATGGCCATTCTTTTGGATGGATTAAGTAAAAGGTTGAACCTAACAGCAATGATACGTCAGTGTGTTAGTATATTACGTCGGAAATGAATTGGCGCATAGCGACAATGGTTTTATGAGTACCGAATGGCTGCACCCGGGACGTACGATATAGACTGTTAGCAACTAGATTATGGCCACAGTAGAGTACAGGTCGGTAGGTATAAACGGTTGAGTACTTGGACATTTGCACAATAAATGTGAACACTGTTTGGAAAGTCGCATGTTTGACAGGTTGCGCATCAATCGTTCTTTGAATAGGCGCACATACCTCGGGTAGCACATGACGGAACCGGTCGGAGACACAGAGAGCCAGAAATGGACACTGCATCGCATGCGCATGCTGTGTGATCTCACCCATCAGCGACTCAAACCAGACTGTACATGTAGAGGGCAACACCTAAGTACACACTATTTCACTGTACCAGTAGTCTAGTCATCATTCTACCTAGCAGTTGCTTCACTATTGCTACATCGGGTTCCTTCAAATATGGATGCACAAGATAAAAGGATGTCACGTCTAAATGTTGAAGAAAACGTCAGCAGTTCGTATTGGGTAGTTATTCTCATGCCTGCGAAAGTGATTGTTAGCCTGACCTCCAAACGAAACTTATACACGTTTGTCGTACCGTTGGTGATTATGTCTAATGTGTCTCTATCCAGTTTGTGACAGCTCACACTTACGTTTGGATAAACGCATGTACATATGTTGTATTCGAACTGCCATGGGACACGGATGACGACAATCTATGTATATATGTATAACGAATGAATTCAACGAGGATACTCATACCGCTTTTGTACGGCTGACTTAGTGCAGTAAAACGACATTCGAGCAAACCGAAAATGATATTACCAGAACATGAAGAAGGTGAGTTTATGACAAACTCATGTTGATTTCAGGTGTTGCGAATCCAAGACAAATTTGATTGATGCGAACTCCGTGGACTGATCATAAGGGCGGTTGCTCAGGTGCAGGAGAAGGCACTATTGCATGCAGAATAGAAACACCATGAGTATGTTCCCATTCAATTTACTAATCCAGGCCAATAAGGCAGCGTATGTGGTACGTTTGCCTGCGTGATGAGTAATCTTGCATTTCAGAAGTAGATGTTGCTTGAGCTGCCCTGTGTGGATGCGCCCGATGTGAATGTTGACAAGGTGCCTACCTGTCTATTACCCACTACCTCTTCCATACTGGCTTCAGGAGACAGTTGGTCGTTGTTAGTGAGGACGGGGTGCATCGTCTTCGTGACGGTGCTAGGCTTAAAGAGTGGTTCCATCCTGTGTGGAACGGGCTACGGTCCAGCCACCGCCTCGTGTACGTCTGGTGTGTATGATTTCCCAATTAGGCCGGAATGCTTTCGTACTGCTTGTTGAAGGAGTGTGGGCCGGCTCCGTTGATGAAACGTGGCTCCCATCCGCATGCCTCCCGGTCTTATTCCTTCGGGTTTACATCGTATATGGGGTGTGTGGGTGGGACTATGGGTGGTGCAGCGCAAGCCACCCATGCTCCCCTTTGTAGGTGCAGGCGTCCTGTGACTGTCCCCATGGATGTCACAGTGACAGGCAAATCCGGATACGGACGCTGCCAAATCATTAGGTACAAGATAGGTTGGACTGGAGCATTCAGCGGCCTCAGACTCTTATCGCATTGTTGGTAGGCGTAACATTCCCGAATAACCGCCTCGACACTGGAATTCAGCTTCGGCCACCAATAGTATTGTCGTATCCGAGCTTTGTTCGCATAATCCCTTGCTGACCTTCAAGCGCACATGCAACCACCAGAGGAATAAGGTCTGCAGGGACTACAAACAGTTCGCCTCTACTAAAGCAGTTGCTGACAGTAGAAAGCTCGTGCCGTAGGGTATAACATGGAAAGAACTCAGGTTGGATGTTGGTATGACTGGGCCATGAAGTGGATATGTACTTCCGAAGCTTTGCTAGGACAGGGTCTTTGTCAGTGTGCTCTCGTATCAGGTCAAATGTTATTGTACGTGTTCCGCCTGACAGCTGCGATATCATTGTTTTCTCCTTCGTTTGACAGTGGAGTCTCGACAAGGCATCTGCAGGTTGGTTAAAGCACCTTGGAACGTAATTAATTTCATAAGCATAGTTCAATAAAGTTGAGTACAAGAGACTCAAGAGTACCGGCTTTTGGCCTTTGTTACTGCGACTTAGTAGGGTTGTAACAGCAGAATGATTGGTGCGCAAAGTGAATCGACGTCCGAATAAGTAAAAGTGCCATTTCTCACACGCCCAAAAAATGCGAGGGCGTTCTTCTCGACGGTGGAATAATTTCTTTCACTATCAGACAACGTACGCGACGCGTACGCAATCACTTTCTTCTCGCCATGGCGCAGCTGAGACAGAACTGAACCCAAGCCACCACCCTAAGCATCCGTGGAAACGAACGTTGGACAGTGCTCATTGAAGATCGCTACCGTGGGAGTGGATTCAGTCATCGCTCGTACGGTCATGTAGGCATTGTCATATTCAGTGGCATAAAGAAACTCCTGGTTTTGGCACGTCAACCTCCGCAACGACTCTGCAACGGTCGCAAAATTCGGTAAATGTCGAATGTAATAAAATCACACACAAGAAAAGTTTCATCTGTGTAACATTGCATGGTTTTGGACAATCGAGAATGGCTCTGATGTTTTGCAAATTAAGCTTAATACCCGAGGTAGAAGTAACGTGTCCAATAAGCTCGACTTTCGTTACAGCGAGTTGGCATTTGCTGGTATTAAGGCGGAGATTTGGTTCATCCAGTCTACACAACACATTATGAAGGTTTTCCTGATATTCGGTCGGGTTACTACCAAAGACAAAAATTGAATCCATGCACACAACAAATCTTTGAGATCTGATAATGGTAGAGTAATACAATTCTGCCAAGCTGCTGGGGCACTACTAAGGCCCATTGGTGGCACTTTGTACTGATACAAATCGTCCTGCGTGAGGAAAGCGGTCAAATGTCGGCAACCTGGAGTTAGTGGGATATGGTATGCACTGCGAATATCCAGCTTTGAGAAAACTTTGGCCTTTGATAGCTTAACCATCAACTTGTCAATAGAAGGCAGAGGGAACTTGTCTACAAGTATATGTCGATTAAGCGCTCGAAGGTCGGTACATACCCGAATAGAGCCATTTTCTTTTGAACGGCAACTAGTGGATGAACCCGTATAAATTCTATCAAGTCTTCCGTGAGGATATTTTTCAAAGCTTGTGACAACGCTTCTCGCTTGGCTGGAGGTACTGGCTTAGGTTGTGAAATGCTGAACGGTTTGTAATCAGCGCTCAACCGAATGCAGTGCGTTGCTTTTAGGACTCTACTAATTTCCGCAAGAAGCAGATTTGGGTAACTGGACCGTAACGAATGAAGGCTGACACTGGCAAGGGTCATCCGGCTGACGCATGATGTTACTTTCAATAAGACCGTGACATTACGTCCAAATAGAGGCTTACTAACAGTTTTAGAAACGTAAACTTCAAGTATACGCTTCGTGCTGTTTATAAGAAACACTGAAACCGTAACAAAACCGAGTATGTGGACATCACCATTTGAGTAGCTGCCGAAAGTGTAAAGGGAAGGATGTACAGTTAGATGACCAAAATGCTGATTGTAAAACCAATATGGCACAGCTGTGTTTGGTAACGCAAAATTTAGTTCCATGTCCAGACAAACGGTTTTGTTGCTAACTTCAAAAAAAAACAAATATCTGGTGAAGGCAGTTTGGGTTCTTGAATTGGGGACCAAAGTGCATGTTCGCATTCATTAATGGCAAATATCGGTTGTTCAGTGGTACTTGGAGAAGCTCTAGATACCTTTGTGGAATCAACTAATGAAATGGCGCGGGAACGACAAACCCGGACAAAATGACCGGTCTTACCGCAATTCCGACAGATTTCACTCTTTGCAGGACACGACTTATCATTTGCACTATGTTCAGCATTTTCACACCCGTAACACTTATTTCTAACTGAGGATGGCGGCAGAGAGCGTGTAGAATCCAAACGGTTAATTTCAGTAACTCCTGTGTTAGAGAAGGAAATTTTGTTTTGTTCCGTGACTGCGACCTTCACGCGAGCTACATCACGGGCCCTGTCTCTGATCCATGAACCCACGAGGCCGGAAATCAATCGTTATATTAGCATAGTTTCTTCACCTTTTTCTTGGGAGTACTATCGTAGCCACACTTTCAAACGAAACAAACAAGGCGGAAATGAATGCATCCACTGATTCACCGGATGCTTGTTTCAGCTGCGAAAGATTGTACCTAGAAGTATAAGTATCCACTCGAACACCTCAATGTTTGTCCAGGGCCGATGAGGGCTCTGTTAACTTGGATTTCTCCCGCAAGTTTAGAGCGTCAAATATACTTCGACCCTCTGAGCCGAGATGCAAGCGCAAAGGCCTTAAAGTATCCTCCGTTTTCAGCTTCGCGGATAGATTGAGAACTGGTAACACAGAAAGATAATCTGCAAAACTAAATTTCCAGTCTTCCTAGCATTCTGCATTTGGAGTAGCTGTAGAGTCAGTTCCGAACGGTGCAGGAGCAGTGGCACGCAAAGCAATCGGAGCTGATCATTATGGAATGCCTCACTCTTCAGGTTGGCTGGCAAGATTTCTCAACTTTCCGGGGCTGCATTTTAGCTTAACACTTCCTACAACATATTTGAACAAACTGGTGTCAAATTTCACGAACTGGCTTAGTTTGGTCAGGGGATAGAACCGTGTTCAGTGCAGAAAGCATGTAACAACATTAGCTGGATAGAAAATATCCTTGAAACAACTACCACGGGGATATTTATTCATTATTAGATATATCTCAGCGATGACAAAATTATGAATCCATCGACCAATACATAACCGATTCGATACCTCACGACAAACGTATACTAAATACTTATTTAATATGACCGAAGTCATAATCACAAACGACAGTGTATTTGTCAGAAGTCAGTTCTGAATCAATACTGTGCATGGAGTAATTCCCAAAGTAAATTGGCCCGATAACAGCAAAATTTTCGACCCGGCAAACCACAGCTTCCCCGGTTGAAGACGCAGGGTACTTTTCTCCACGAAACAAGCAACAAAGAGTATTGTTGTTAGCCGGCAGTAACCAACAATCATCCACTTCAGATAGGGTCATGATGATCATACCGATGGAGACTTGCCTCAAAGTTAATTGCAGTCGAGCTTGCCATTACTAGTGGCAATCCAGATACGAAACGAGGGATCCAACATGATCGCACCTAGCTACTATTATTTACTGGGGCTAAAGCTTAGACGGACTTATGCCAATGTGTTTTATTCATAACTCTTTTTAACCTATTACAGTCCTTCCTGTTTTATCAAAAGTGATGGAATCGGTAATCGTAGATAAACTGAAGCGATAATTTGAAAGTTAACAAATAATTTCTAAAGCCCTACATAGTTTCAGACGCAGACGATCTCATCTCAGCAATTTGATGATTACTCTGGGCTCATGGACCAGGGCGGCTGATAATGGAGTCCTCATAAATGTGATTTACTTGGATTTTTCTAGAGCATGTAACAGGGTCAATCACTTCTTTCTCCTCCAAAAGCTTGCTGGCTACGGTATCAACGCTTCCCTGCTCATCTGGTTAGAAGACTAATTACTCAACAGGGCAATCAATTTAAAAGTAGCCGCACTCACTCTGCAAGCCTGCGCGTCTCCATTGGCGTACCACAAGTATCCGTCCTCGGCCCGCTACCGTTTTTAACCTACATTAATGAGCTTCCAGCAGACATTCTACCTCCGATTCAAATATTTGCAGACGATGCTAAAATATGGAGAGCAATTCGCTCAGCATCCGACCGTGCCTATCTCTAGGAAGATCTGACTCGGATTAACGATTGTTTAGCAAGAAACCAGCTCCCACTGAACCCTGCAAACTGCCACCTGCTGACGGTGCGTAGCAGCTACTTCAACGCATACCTTTTGAAGCAACACGTCTTGCAACACGTGGCAAGTGAACGCGACTTGGGTATAATCCTACAAGAGAGTCTTGACAATTCGCTCCAATGTTCGAAACCAGCAAGTGTGGCGAACTTGAACTAGAGACTTTTGAGGCGAGCTCTCGGCTACTTTGAGCGATGGCTAGTACCATTGCTGATTAACTCCTCCACTCGCCCTCACGTTAAATATATAATTCAGACCTGATGTATATGGTTACAACGAGACATTCGCCTATTGGAACAATGCGATCAAACCATTTGGAAAAGCAGCTAGCTTATGTCAAAACGGTTAACCCTTCAAGCAACTCAATTAAGACCTCTACGGCACCTTCTGGAGACAAACTCATAAAGGATTCCACACATCATGCACTTGACATGTGGGGACACAAAAATGTCACACTGAGCCAGGTCTGGAATATAGTGTGGTAGAACAACCACCTTGATGCATTCTAGCGCCAGAAAATCTACGACGACATAGGATCATTGTGCCGGCGTGATGTCGTGGTGTAGCAAGTTCCTTCGTGCGCGAGTCATAGGATGACGCATGACTCCAGCTTACAGCACTTGTGTCAGACATTGGGTGGTATACCAGTCTCATGTAACGGTGAGTTGGCTTATGAGTGGTACAGTAGTCACATGACCGGTCTTTACCACAAACACAGCCACCAGCTGTTTGGCAACACGGCGCTCACACCGAAATGTTGAGGCGGCGCTCCACCAACTGTGGTCCATTGAGCCCATTATTGCTTGGTCACTGGTTGAAACTGTACACCTAGATCTCATCACCATTGAGGATCTCCCAAAAGGCATTGGAACGTCCACCATCAAACTTAGTAAGCATGGTACGGTACCCATTCACCCGAGCTCTTTTCTGGTCCAAATTGAGCTGTCGGGATCCTAAGGTAAGCGAACCTTTCTTAGGCCGAAGTTCTCATGTCGGATGTTGCGGATTGATCCCGATGAGATCCCGATCGTTTTCCCCAGCAGTAACATAGTCACCTGCGCGTGTCCTCCTCCAGTATCACTTGCACGGCGGCAATGTTGTCCGCGGTGGTGACCTCCACAGGTCGACCACACCGCGCCGCCGAAGTGAAGTTATCGATCACCCGGAAATCCGAGCTCCTGATTCGCTTTGGTGCCGCCTATGGTTGCGAAACAAGGACAAATGTCTACTAGCCGTGATTCACCGCCCACCAAGCACAACGTCGGAAATGGACTCCAAACTGAATCACGTTTTCAGTTTGCTTTGAACAAGTCCTACACCCACATTCTTATCGCTGGGGACTTTAACGTGCACGACATAGAAACGTCGGCAACTTACGGTACGCAGTTTAAAGTCTGCTTGCAAGAGCTAATTGCTAGCCACCCTCTGTACAACCACGTAACCTCCCCCACCAGATTTCGAACTGCTAACAAGCCATCGATACTGGATCTTGTGCTCACTAACGAAGAACTCACGGTTGACGAGATAGTTACAAGCACACCACTGGCTCGTAGTGATCATGTTACTCTTCTCTTTGACTACATATGCTTTGCGGAGTATCCTGAAAAGTAGGATGATAAAGTGCATACTGTATCTGCGTTTGTTAAAGATACATCTTGGACTTTCTTAACCGAATGCCCCCAGATGTTGCCTGGGAAACATTTACAAGGACGTTTAGCACAGCGGTAATGCACGCATCGGAACAGAAGTCATTCCAACCCAAAAACAAGCATAAGTCATTTCTGAGGAGCAGAACACAAAAATGTATGTCCCGGAAGGATTTGACATGACGATGTCACCAAGACTGCTTGGAAGCCGAAACCTGGACTACATACGTGACACGTCGTAACTTCTGTGTGAAACTGATCCGCGAAGAAATAGTCAAGCGTCAGCAGGAGTTAATGAAGCGATTCTACACGAACCGCAAACTTCTGTACAGGCACGTTAACGGCCTTCGAAAGATGAAGCGGGGGGTTGCAACACTAGTCATGGCTGATGGATGCACGCGGACAGTAATGGAAACAGCTGATCTCCTACAGCTTCATTACTCCCAAACGTTCCAGCAGGTAACGAGCCCAAACATTCTCCTCATTTCTAATACTCCACCATCGCGTTTAGACAACGTCACCTTCACTGTGGAAGGTGTGTTGATGAAGTTGTTACCTTCCGTATCCACAGTTCTCCTGGAGTCAACAACATCCAACCGGAGGCTCTGCAGGCGGTAGCTAGTGATCTAGCAGAACCCCTGGCTGTTTTCTATCAGCGATGTCTAGAAGAGAACCGTATTCCTCCAGTATGGAAGCGAGGGGTCATCACTCCTATCTATAAAGGAGGCAGCCGCACTGACCTTACCAACTACCGTCCAATAACACTGCATCCTGTACTATCCAAACCGATGGAATCAATCATCACAGATGCGCTGATGTAGTATCTGGAAAGCCACAACTTAATAGCCCCAGAGTAACATGGCTTTCATCAAAAGCATTCGTGTAATACAAGCCTATTAATTGCACGTAATAGCTGGACTGAAGCTGTTCATGATGGAGCAGGAGTCGATGTCATCTGCTTGGAATTTTCAAAAGCGTTTGATAGCTTGGACCATCGAATTCTTCTTCAGAAGCTTCGGAATTACGGCATTGGCGACCAATTCCAGAGTTGGATTAGCAATTTTCAACATGAACTACGACTAGTGGTGAGAGTCCGAGAATCATTGTCCGATGCAATCGATGTGGTGTGTGGTGTACCAAAAGACTCGGTTCTTGGACCTCGTCTTTTCTTGGTGTTCATTAACGATTTGACGAAATCAGTTGCTTCCGGTTTCCTATTTTCCGAGGATGATATCAAGAGATGGTGAACGATCAGAGGACCGGACGACCACGAACGGCTTCAGTGCGATCTTAACACAGTGTCGAACTGGTCAGTTCAAAACGCCCTACCATTCAAGGTAGAAAAATGTCGCGTTGTACAACGACTCCATAGACATAACTACACATACATGCTTGGGACAAACGGATTGCAGACCAGATCCCAGGAGCGTGACTTTGGTGTACTCGTACAGAGTGACCTCAACTGTTCAAAACAGGCCGAGGTAGCTGTCAAAAGGGGCAACCAGCAAGTCGGCATGCTGCGACGGGCATTCGGGAGATTGGACCCATCAATCTTCCCAATGATGCACAATTCCTACGTGCGCCCGCATGTTGAATACGCAATCGAAGTTTGGCAACCTTGGTTGAAGCGCGACCTAGAAACGATGGAGGCACCACAACGAAGAGCAACAAATAATGTAAAGGGCCTGCGCTATCACTCTTATCACCGAAGACTGAAATTTCTGGGAATTTTCAACGGACGCTATAGAAGGCTGTGTGGCGATCTCATATTAGCGTATCAGATATTGAGTGACCCTAACTACGTATACCGCCATTTGTTGAAACTTAGCCACAACACGCAGCTCAGGGGTAACTGCTTAAAATTGAAGGAACAATATAGCCGTTTAGAGTGTCGACGTAATTACTTTTCCCTTCGGGTTTGCCAACCCTGGAAGGAACCCCCAGACTCAATTATATCCTCTCCTAGCTCGGAGGTTCTCAAAAAACGATTAGATGTTGCTCTTAGCTCCCAGCATTTTGTTACCTAAACTCCTCTATTTTGGATTACGCCAAGCATGCTTTTCAACAGGATTTATGTATCAAATGGACCCAAGTGAGCGACCATAGTTTACTTTTCCCACGCTTTACATCAACAACCATCACTGCACCCCAGTGTCTTTCTGAACGTTTACGCTCGATATTTTTAATGTTACCTTGATGTAATTTATCAAAGTATTCATCTCGTCACACGTTCGGTAGATGACCCGGTTATATTTTTATTTCATCATATTCACCCCAACTATCCTCTGGGACGTGTCAAGCACTTGCTTTTATCCCGTGATGAATCATTGTTCATTGTTCACTGCCACGCGTTATTCCGCAAACCACTCAAACACGTTGGTTCTTGAAGGTGCATCAACACCGAATGCAGCATGCAATTGCTCAACACTCTAGTGCTTCGTTAAACCACATTTGTGGTCATAGCAAATCATCGACTGCCAGTGACATTGACTGAGTTTCAAAACGCTAGTCAGAGTATGGCCATCCTTGCGATTTTTGAGCATTGCAGGACCGGGTTCTGTAAGTTGAAATCACTGAACAATGTACAATGTGTATTACAGTCTATATTTTCTTGACAAGTCGTCTGCACCTGATCTGTGTACTGCGTATCCGGAAACGTACTGCTCTGCTCTCGTATTAAACTTCCCTTTGAAAATCGATTACGTGGCTATGTGCTGTGTTGAATAGATACCTTATATATTCAAAGCCAACCGGACTCAATGTGAAACTGCCTGAAGAAGAAAGCAACGATGATGGTCGTTGCTTAACGTCATGCGTACATTATTTTACCGGTCAAACACTGATAGATCACCTAAATGCTTGTGGGATGCATGTTCCATCCCCTTTCACTACATGAACGAAGATCCCGAACAGTTACCAAATATTATCATACAGAGTTGGTATAACTGTTTGGAGACTGAATTAGCGCAATCGGTACTACATGAAGAATTGATCTAAACTGTATTTCGTTTTGGCGCTAATTGAGTCAAGATATCAGTAGCAACTGACAAAGCCGTGGTTGAGTATTACTCCAGTTCTCATCAAATATACGTCCAACCTAAACAGGTGACTAATTAAGATTGTCAACCACCCAAACCCAGTTCACTCTGTCTAGTCGGCGCCACTTAAATTGGCACTTCAGCCAGGTGATGAACTAACGAACTATTCTTGTGGGCACCCCCACTTGGGACTTTGTCTTTCAGTGCTCATATTTTTCAATCCCTCCGTTAGTGGGAGCTTCAGCAACGGAAGTAGAACCCCGTTAAATATCGTAAACACAACGATAAAAATATCGTTCTTGTCCACAGTGTTCTGAAATTCATACATCTGATGAGTTTGAGGCCGAAGCTCAAACTTGAACGAGCGAAACACTCTCCATCAATGATGTGCTTGTTAAGTCAATGCCAAGGCTGCCACCAATACCCACCAATAAAAGATATGGTCTGAGAGCGCTGAATGTACCACCAGGTCAAAACAAATGGTAGAAGCGTTTTTTGGAGTTTTTTATAAGCAGTTCTCTAATTTGCTACTTGAAGTACCTATAGAGTTGGTCGAAACCTGGCCAAGAAAAGAACAAACTAACAGGACTTGGTTGCGACTCAAAGTAGTTGCATTTCTGCACCTGAAAAGATTGCAACCTCATAGCAACAGGAACAGAAACTGCCCACTAGCCCTACGATGAATCCTTACGCATTGGACTGTTTCAACTTGTGAGTTTTGACAAACGGGTAAAGTTGTTGGATATATGTTTGTGCATATTCACCACAAAAACATGTGCTCAACACTTCCCATTCTTCAATTCTTCACATTTACGTGCATTTACTATTGTTATACGTGAGCCGTCCCTTCGTGGGTTGGGTTTCAGCGTATCATGATCAAAATGGGATTACTCGGTGTGATGTGGGCTGGAAATGCTGGCGATTGGAAACGCCATAATGCCGATCGAACGTCACAGGCCAGACCGATAAACAGTGAGCATGTTGCCGAAGCAGAGTGGTCAGCCAATCAGGAAATAGTTGGCCCGTTATCACGACCACCATGCAACTATCCACTGAACGTGCAAGTGACCAATCAAGCGCCAGCAGACGAAGGAGCGCATACTCGCGCACCCTTGAGCCAAGACTTATGGCGTTGGACCGAGGAAAGGAGCTCGCGGACCCAATCCCGCCAATCGTACATCGACTAAGAAAGCCAAGGTGATTTAGACTGAGCGAACGTCGCGAGCAAGCATAAACCAATGGAAAGGGAGCCAGCGACACAATACAAATAACAGGGAAGAGCCATTGAGACGGACTGTTGTAAACAGTGTATATATACTATAAACATTCGAGCCTAATCTTAATAAATGACTTCGTGATCGCCGCCCAGTCTTCTTGCTTCCCGGAGGGCTACACGACAGTCGGTATGTTTTAATGGCAAATCAATTGCTTCACAGCCCCCTTACTCCACAATGTGAGCGTATTTCTCATGTCTCCAAAGATACCGTCAAACACTCAAACAACCAGAAAACCAGAAAATTATCTGCAAGCTTCAGAATGAAATAGGTTGTTAGTAGTACACCGGTACGCAATACCGACGCTTCGATGCTGCGCAATCTCCAACAGTTAGCGTGAACTTTAAGGGTCCAACGAAGCTCGCCTTGTCACCTACACAGGCTCGAATCCGCGCCTTCGGATTACAAGCCAGGCTTGTGGTCTGTTGGGCTATGGGGCAGACAACAGGCTTCAGAAAATCCATGACTGATAATTTGTCTACCAAACGCACGAATTTATCACCAGTGTGAAACATGCGCAATCAACGCAAGGAAAAAATTAAAGACAGATAACCCTACAAATAAGCTGTAAGAGGAGAGAGCTTGTCAAACTATTATGTCGAACGACCAGTGACCGCATTCCTTTAATTACTGATATTGTCAACGGTGAGGGCCACTTCATAACGCAGCTGCAATCTGTGAAACATTCAGTGACAGCTTCTATTCTTCCATGTGTCTCGAAGCTGACTTTGTGACCGTGCACAAAAGTTAAGTTAACAAGCCTCTTAAATTTAGTCGATATGTCTCTGATCGAAATCCACAAAGTTCTCAAGTCAATCAGGCCACTCTCCAAGTTGGGATCTGGTGGAATTCCACCAACTGGCATTGAACTAAGAGGGCCTGACATACCACTGCTCCTGATGACATTCTTTACCTTATCGCTGGAATCTAGCCACTTGCCAGATTAATGAAAACGTCGTTTATGAATCCTCGGCACAAAGCAGATACCAAACAAACGATTGATGATTACGGATCAACTAGCCATACGGCAACAATTGCACGGTTATTTGCAGAACTGGTCAGAAAAGACGTGATGAACCTTGCCAATTACTTGGGCTAGATAAATAATCCACAACATGCTTTTCTTGACAAGCGATCGTGTATCACTGCCAATTGCATTATCTGAATTACATTTCAGATCCTATCCATTCCGGCGACGCAGTAATAACGCTACTTCTGGGTATACACCAAGCATTCGACCGAGTACCTCACAAGCGGTTTCTACAAAGTTGGAGGTTTTTTGTAGCCGGGATCCATTGCTGGGTTGGCTATCGCCATACCTGCGTGATCTCCATCTGGTAGTCATTTTAGGTGATTATCGCTTTTTCTCCACGCCTCACCATTAGCATGGTTATTCAAGAGAGTGTACTCGGTCCTTCACTGTTCATGCTTGACATCAATGACATCACCGCATGCATAAAACATGGTCGACCATTTGTATTCGCAGACAACATCAAGATCGTCTATAAACTTTGGCGTGACTAACTTCACGCAACTCTACGGCTCATTCAAAATGAGTTATATTTCCTGGAGTCATGGTGCCATGCGTAAATGATGAACCTTTTGGCCGAGGAATCGAACATCATGTCTGTTCCATCCCCGAACGTCCTATTGTAGTAAAAAATGAACAAGTCCCCACACACCTGTCCACTTTCGACCTCAGAATTAGGGACACAGCTACTTTCAATTTCTCTGGACATGCCCAATACTAAGTTGTAAGTTCCAGGCAATCTGTGTTTGATATATCCAACAAAATCCACAGAAGTTATGCTAGAGTTGAGCTTGTAAGCCATTCACCTTCTCCATCCTCCAGTGCTGGGGCCTAATATACGGTAATTTGAGAAAAAAATGACAGGATTGCCATGGAACACCAGCAGAGATCTTTTACTAAACAGCTAATTAGTAAGCACTTTCATGAATTATCAACTAGGTTGCAAGGAGCTTCGACTCGAGCCAATTTGGATTAGACGACTGAAGCACAACTAGATGCTACTTTCCAACCTGTTACATAAAAAGACTCCTAACGACCTGCCTGTATTCGAAATGCAATATGTCTCAACTCGAGAGCTTCGCAACAAAGATGATATGCTAAATATACCGATGCCTAGAATCAACCTATCATAAAATCGCTTCTTGGTAAGAGCTATGTATCTTGTGTAATAAAGTGTCAAACACATTCAGGGCAGCTGGAAATGTGGCAACAATAAATTAGCAAACCATCCAGTTATCTTGATCCAAATACCATGTTGTCTAGATTCATATGGGAAGAATGCCTCGATGAGCTTATCCAAGTGGGGCTCAAAAACATATAAACGCTCATATTTCCAATCCTTGACTTTAGCCACAAACATCCATCAAAACGCTAATACATGAATCGCATGCTCCAATGTTCCACATAAGCATATCGCCCATGCAACAGCATAGTTACTTTTGTACAGAATTACTGTTCCACTCCAGAAACAGTTTCTTGGAACATGGGAAATATAGGTATTTTTATTATTATTATTGCTATTACTGTTACTGTTAAGTTCCACTTCTTGACGCAGATATCCATCACATCCAGAAGAGCATTGGTGTCTACTTTGTCCTCTGAGCTATAGTACGTGAAACTCAGTAGAGGGTGGGTTGAGCTATATCACATCGGCCAAAACGGAACTGGTGACGTCGGTTTAAGGGTTATAGTCCACACGGATGAAACGGAATGCGCACTGCTGGTGATTCCCGAAACATCGAAAGGTCGCTCAGTGCTTGACCGGATGTGTCTGAATGTGATGAATTTCAACTCATATCACGAACAAATTTTATGAATATACTCGTACTCTTCAAGCAGCGGGTATGGACAAGGTGAGCAGTAGTTACTGAATGCTGCTTAGCTCTTCTCAGGGACCCATATCAAAACAAACTGACTTGGGGCATTCGACTGCTTTCTCATAGTGTTGTCACATAACGCTTGCGACTTGACGGCTAGTGAAAGGCAGATGCGCATACGCGTCAAGACTTGACGATCAAGAACATGGACCCCGGTGGCTTGTCAGCTCACTGATCCGCATAAGCCATTTATCCACCCTAGTTACATGTGGAAGCGCTCGGTTTGAATACCATTCACGTTGTCTTTATCGAAAAAGCTAGATATTTTGTTAAGCAACTTTTCCATCTTTACCAGCATAGGTTCGTAACATACGAAGCTGTACGGCAGTTTGTAAGAGGGTTTATTTTTTAGAGAATCAAGGAAACTCGAGAAGAGACGATGGTATTTCAGAGAATACCACGAAGCACTCACCAAGTTAAGCGATTGTTACGAGCAATTTCTATCAGATTGATCGGTATTTACATATACCATACAAAGTAAATCTACAAACAAGGTAGTATCAACGCACAAAATTGATTGATATGAATGAGGGGTCGGTGTAATATGTTAGCACATTGCCACGTAAATGGTCAGTAATCGACCCAGCTACGCCAACTTCGCCAGGCCGGTGGCCCGAACAATCCCTCACGCTCTCTATCATGGCGTATGCCGATACGGTTGGCATGGGGATGCATGTTCGGTTGATGGAAAAGTTGTAAAAATTTCCCAGCTAAATCGCCATTTGTTTCCACCTGCGCTGAAGACAAATTACCCCAATGAAGATAGCGTAGGTGCAGTGGAGTTGTGTGTGATACTTGGGGCAGTCTGCGCGGAGTAACCGTGATCGTAGTCGCCAGTGATGGCGAGTGGGACCTTTGTGAGTGAGCCGCAGAACTAGCAGGATAAACTTCCATGTGACGAGGACTTTGGTTGCGTCGCTGAGAAGACTGAAAGTACATGTTCTTAGTTGGTTGCGCTTCTGTCATCTGCGATTCGCATACGTAGTCAGAGTGGGCACTCTGAGAAGAGTCTGGAAAAAACAGAAATGCTAACAAAGTACTAGAATGGAATAGCCTAGGGAAGTCGTCGATAAAATACCAAATGTTAATGAGCAGTTGAAGGGCAAAATGCTTAGACGAGTGAGGAAGCTCCAGATTATGTCCCCTAGATCGCCTGATGCCTAAGCATGTCAATATGTGTGCTGTCATATAGTGAACGCGATTACAAATAATGGACTTTCACTAGCTTCCCATTTGTCGTCATTCGTTATGGATTCTTGGCAGATTTATGATTTTGCAAACGGATACTTCGGTGAGTCCATCGATGTGAACTCACTTTTACTGGCACATTTCCAGACTTAGCAACACTTACCATGATCTGTAAAGTTCTGTCTCTTGTACCCGTACTAAACCATTGTTCCATCGTCTGAAGACCAAATTACCTGTCTCCCAAAACAAATATCAATGTGAATTCGTTCCAGTATTTCATACCATAAATATGGGTAAGTTTGGAATTATAAATGTTTGGATGCTGTAAGCCGTGAACCGGCACCTCGCATGCCCCTCGTTTTGGACTATAATTCCAACCTTATTACCACGCTACCTGATGAACCGTTTCGTCAGACAACCCGGGTAATTCATCTTGCTTTTCCTGGAATAGCGATGCTTCTTGCTTCTCCTTCGATACACACGTCACTCTAGTCAAGTTTAAATGGCATGCTAAAAGCAGATTTCCTACACAGCTTGTTTGATTCGCTGGTACCGCTTGGTAAGCTAGTATTCAAAAATATGGTTGCAACTATCCCGAGGCTATTTCCCGCGAGGAACTGCTAAGGCTGATTGGCCACTCTGATTTGGTTAGTCTGAACGGTTACAGCCTCCAGAAGAATGTTATATGCAGTTACTCTAGTTTCTTTGTGTTCGTGACCAGTACTTTGTTCTTTATCACGTGCTGGACCAGAGGGATGAAAGCCTGAGGCCTTCATCACAGTTGGCTAGCGAAAAAATATTCTAACTTCCTATCTTATTCAAACTTACTTTGTCATCAACGGGAGACAGTAAAATGTTTGTTATCCATTCATCTGTAAGCAGTGTGAACAGGCTTCTGTTTAAGCACTCATAGGAAACTACTCCTGTTACCCTTATAGAATCCAAGAAAGATATTACGAGATTCGATAAACTTCGTGGTGGAAACGATGATAATGTGACAGTGCGTATAGTTCACAGTAGGAACTGGAAGAGCGTTTGGAAACTACTTTTTGTCACTAGCTTTTTTGCCTCATCGTTGTTTCGTCAGTGTTTATCTGAACATTCTGAATTATTAAAACAGTTTGTGTTAACCAGACCAATCCATCGCCATCATCGCTCCACCATCGAGGTCCAATTCCAATCTAGTCCGGGAAACAGGGTTTCCGCTACTCCAATCTAACTACTAACTGTTTTGATAGTAGGATACTAAAACACAGTATGAAAGCGAAAGCTTGTACCCGCGTGCATTTCAGGGTCTCCTCGGTACCATTTATAAAACACCTTAAAAATAATTTCAATATGTGAATGACAAGTGAGAATGCAACACTGATAGATATGAGGTTATTTGGAAACTGAAGACAACGTATTTGTGTACAGCAACAGAGAATGTTTTAGTAAGTCTGTCGGCATTTGCACAGGGAAGTTCCCGACCTCATTCAAATGGTAGATGTACGCGACTTCCAGCATAAGTGAATAACCAGTGAAGTTCCAAGAAGCGCAAGACTGTGTAAGTTAAGTTACTTTGATCGAGAGGGGTTTCAGGGTGCAGTTAACCAACTTCCGTCCAGTGCTCCAATTTCACCGTCGCAAGGAGACTGAACTTTAACGTGGTGCGAGGGTTTGCCTGCTTCCTTTACCCATTGAGCTATATTGGGTGGTGCCTCCAAGCCCCTCGAGAGCTACTCCTACTAGTTTAATAAATGGCGAGAGGTCAGGCAAACGTAGTCTACTGGTCCTCTACGTTGGGGGTTTGAAATGGGATGGCATCTATTTCTGTAAAACTAAATCATTGCCACTTCCTGCTGCCTTGCGGACAGGCTTTTGAGCCAAAAGCTTTGGTTTAGGAACTTAGTAGTCCCCCTGTCTGGTTCTGGGTGTTTTGGCAGTATCTCAACCCACGTAAAAACAAGACTTTTTCTTCAAACATAAACTTCATCCTGCATTGGCCGTCGCGCAGCTCATCAAGGGTCGCCTTATCTGCCACACACAGTAGCGCGGATAAGTGAAAACATTCTACAACTGGCGCCTCTCTTCTTTCTTTTCCACCTATTTCTCTTGCTCCCATCCCGAACCTATTACTGACCTTAATGCTATAATTCCTAGCCTAATTGCCAGCAACCGATGTGCCACTGGAGTAGAACCATCTGCAGCCACCTTCCCACAACACCCATCGGATGCCTATCGACGAAAGTTTCTTTTAAGGCCACGCTTTGCCGTTTCCTTGGAGGCGTTTGACCTTCGCACTATAAGAAAAACACGTCAACAGGCTGAACTCGCACACACATTATACATGCTGGGCATTGACGTGTGTTGTGTAGCAGAAAAGACTCTCATAAAGCTGTTGAATTATCCCCTTATTGGTTGTACGCATCCGAAGCCGCTGATGCAGCACTCACGCGTCAAGCTTGGGTAGGCATGATTCTAAGCTCCATGAATGAGCCATCGTTGGTTGATTGGATTCCAGTAAACAGCCGTTTATGTACAGCCTGTTTGATGATATCAGCTAAAGTTGTTTCACGAAATAGTAGAAAACGCCGTTTGTTTGTGTTTTCTGGTTATGCCTCCTTTAATGGCAGTTCAAATGCTGCCAAGGAAACATTCTATCACAATATGAATGCGCTACTAAGCAGTGCTACTAGTTCAGATATTATAACACTTTTAGGGATATGAACGCACAACTAGGGCATCTGAGCTTGTCGGAAGCTTAGCTCGGTGGTGAATATGGGTTTAACTTCGAACGGACTGACAACGGCGAGCGTCTGCTGCAACTGTGTGCGGAGCACTAGTTGTTGCTTAGTAGCACTGCTTTTAGACAGTGCGCACCAAAGTGCCACTTAGCTTTCTCCTGTAACTGGCCAGTGATTGACCCAAATTGACTACATAGTCATAAGTTACAGGTGGCGTGGTCCCATCCTGTATTGCCGCTCGTACTGGAGTACCTGCGCCGACGGCTCTGATCATGCCTTAGTATGCTGTCGTTTCTCCATGAACTTTACCGGGATGCGCACCAAGCGTCTCCTCCGATTGGCAACTGATAAATTGTCTCAGCCCTCGGTCAGACAAGTCTATCAAGACACACTGCGTACCGAACTTTTGCTGGCTTATCCTAATGACACTGAGCTTCAGTGGAATAGCATCCATCTCAATGAGGCTGGACCTTACCGTGGTGCGATGGTTTGTGTGCCTCAGTGATCCATTGAGCTATACTGGGTGGTGCATTTTTGCACCTTCAGAGTCACTCAAACCAGATTGGTCAATGGTTAGAGGCCAGACAAACTCAGCCTCCTGGTCCTCCAGCTTTGGGGTTGGAATGTCGGTGGCACCTTATTCCTTAAAACGGACTCCTTGTAGCCCACGCCAAACCCGATGCCTTGCGGCCAGGTTTTTGAACCAAAGGCTTTGGTTAAGAACCCTAATCGTTCTCCTGTCTAGGCCTGGGCAACCTGACATTATCCTGTCCACGCAATACAATGAATCTCACTTCAAACAAATTTCTGATGCTCTGGCCACCACAGAGGATAATCAACGGTGCCCTATCTGCTGCAACAGGCAGGGTGGATAGGGGTTTGGATGCTACTGCCCAAGCCTCCACGTCTTCTTATTCCCCTTCTTGAGCTTTGCACCCTTATCGTCCCTTTCCAGCTTCACTTTTATCCGCCCTGTTTTCAAACACCCAATTCTCGACCCTCCCTCACCTTGCTTCAATAGTCGCTTGTCTTTTAGTTTCAACTTACATGTGAACGCGCAGCGTCATTCCTGCCCTGTCAACTGGCCCATGTCCAACCAAGCGGCCTATTCCAGTTCATCGGCTTCCATTTGGAGCCCTCGATCCTGCTTCAGGTTGACATGTCTCAATGTTTGCACCTTGCTTCAGATCGGTCAACAGGCAGCACTTGCCCGAACATCAGAGACCCTCTCGATCGACGTCTGCTGCTTATCGGAGACCCGCCTGCAAGACTCGAGCTCAGTGCTCCCTTTGCGATCCCATTCAGGTGACACCAGCAGCACTTTCTCATTACGCCTATCCGGTGACGATGCAACTTCGAGCACCGGCCAAGCCGGTGTTGGTATTGCCCTGAGTCCCCTGACTGAAGCTACTCTGGTTGATTGGATTCCAATCAATAGCCGGACATATGCGGTCCGATTGGCTGGCTCGTTCAAAACTTTGATGTCGCGTGGGACTAACAGATGTCTGTTCGTTATCGCTGCCTATGCATCGACAAACGGTAGCGATGACTCGGTAAAAGGCGGTCAGCTGAACGAGCTCCTTAGCCACAGAAGAAGCTTGGACACTGTTGTGCTGGCTGGGGATCTGAACGCTCAAGTTGGAAAATTATCCGCAGATGAGCTGCATCTGGGCGGCCAACATGGTATAGGCTCCCGTAATGATAACGGTGAGCGGTTACTTCATTTGTGTGAGGATGCTCTCTTATTTCTTGCGAGCACTAATTTCAGACACAGCATACGCCGGAGGGTGACTTGGTGCCCACTAGCCTCGAACCAACCTTGGACGCTACTCGAGCACATTGAAATTATATACCGCTGGTGAGGCTGCATCTAGACCTGTTGCCCAATTTGGAGCACATGTGTAGACGTCGACCATGCACTTGTATGCGTTGACGTGCGGATGCGTTTTGGCGGTCGCCCACGAGACGCTGTGAGTGCAATGGTACCAACCAACTGCTGAGGCCAGCTGTTTTGAATGCTTACCAAAGTACGCTGACATGCGAGTTGAGTACATGCTCAGTGGAGACAACTGAAGGTCACTGGACGCACGTTCACCAGACCTTACTAGCAGCAAGCAAAACATGTGGTAAGTCTGATAGCCAACATGGACATTGGGTCTTTTCGTGGTCTCTGGAACTTATCGATGCTCGCCGGCATATTCCTGCTGGAAGCGAACACAATGAAACTCGCAAAGAGCTCCGGGCAAAACTCCGTGCTAGCCTGAAGAGAGACCGCGAATCTTGGTGGTCTCATCCTGCATCAGAGATGGAAATGGCTGCTGCCCATTGTAACCATCGTTTGTTATTCCGTCTGATACGGGAAACGGACAGCAGGAGACCTGGTGTTAGTGAAACTATACGTGAGGAGAGTGGACAGCATATCCACAACTTATCAAAACCCTTAGACCGTTGGGCTGAGCACTTTGCAAGGCAATTTAATCGGTCGGAATTGTTAGATTTCTCGCAGACCAGTGATCGCCCCACTCCATGGGCTGTCCCTTTGGATCCACCCTCTCGCTCAGAAGTAGAACGTGAGATCGAACTGTTGAAGTTAAATAAAGCCGCGGGACCTGATGATCATCCTCCAGCCCTCTTCAAATTCGGGGGACCTGCTCTTATGGATGATTTATACGAGTTACTAGTCAAACTGTGGGAGCAGGAAACTGTCCCAAGCGATTGGAGCCGCTCCGTCATACTCCCATTTTTCGAAGGAGGCTCACGATCAGAATGCGGCAGCTATAGAGGAATCAGTCTGATCTCCATCGCCTCCAAACTGCTTGCCTCTGTCATCCTTCACAGACTGACTGGCACTCGTGAAAGCCAGATTCGTGAAGAGCAAGTTGGATTTCGTCGAGGTCGTGGCTGCATTGACCACATCTTCATCTTGCGTCAGTTGTTGGAGCACCGCAACATATATTAGCGGCGCACCGTTGTCGTGTTCCTCGATATCAAAGGTGCATTCGATTCGGTGGATATACATGCACTTTGGAACTGTCTACTCAGCAAAAGTGTACCTGAGAAATATGTGAATATTAGCCGAGCAGTATATGCGTGTAGGTCGGGCAGAGTGAGGGTTTACGGCAAGTTGTCGTCGTCGTTTAATATCTCCAGCGGCATGAGACAAGGATGCCCGATGTCAACTTTCCTCTTCAACTTCACTGTTGGCGAAGTCATGGAAATCGCTTTCACAGGACTCGACTTTGAAGGCGTGGATCTGCTCCCAAGAGAACGATTTCTTGACTTGGAGTATGCTGATGAGATTGCCCTAATCTGTGACAGCTCACAAACGTGTCAAGCGGCACTGGACAGATTATCACTAGCTGTCCGTCACTCCGGGCTTTGCTTCGCACCCTCGAAGTGCAAAGCGTTCCTCCAAGATTGATCTGGACCGCCTCCTATGCTGACCGTTGGTGGGGATCAGCTAGAAGTCGTTCAAAAATTCAACTACCTGGGAGGTTGTATCTGAACCCGTGGGATTGAGGATGAGATCAGGAACCGTATAGCAAAATCTCGGGACGCTTTTGCTAACCTTCGCCACTTATGTCGCCGGCGCGACATCACTCTCACCCTGAAGGGTAGAATGTACAATGCAGCGGTACGTTCGACCCTACTGTACGGTTGTGAAACCTGGCCGCTTAAAGCAGCGGACCTGAAAAGGCTAGTTACGTTCGACCACCGGTGCCTTCGCAATTTAGCTCATGTCTGGTGGGAACACCGCGTGAGCAATGAGCGTGTTCGAAGCCTTGTTTACGGCACAGCAAAAGGAAATGAATCGCTCAGCGCCGTCAGTTCACGCACCAGGCTCCGATGGCTGGGTCAGGTGGTACGCATGCCAGCCTACCGACTCCCGCGATATGCGTTGTTTGCAGACCGGGGGTGTGGGTGGAAGAAAAGGAGGGGTGGCCAAGCGATGACTTGCTCGAGAGGAGTGAAGGCCCTCAATTCTGCGCTGGCCTCGGTTGGAGCGCCACGGCTCCCTGGTTGGGGTCCGAAAGACAATGAACACGTTTGGCTGCATACACTTGCTGATATGGCTAGGAGCCGACCTCAGTGGCGTTCGTGCGGTGAGTTGCTTTGTCCCACCCCATCTCTCTTAGCCTCCCCCTCCAACACGATCTCATTATTTAGCCTCATTTAATTTTGCATAGTAATTTTTTTGATGCACATTTGCCGGCTAGTAGCTTAACGGAACGATGCCCATCCGTTACCGGTAGCTCAGCCGGCTTGCACCAGTTGCATATTTTTTCTTCTATATATTGCGACACAGTAGCTGAGGTGTTTCTCACCTCTAGCTAACGTGTATGATGATGATGATGATGATGATGATGATGATGATGATGATGAGTGGAATAGCATTTCGGCAGCCATGCACGACGCAGAAGCATCTGATTATGATAGTATCAATCGTCACCGCACCAGTCACTGGATATCGGAGAGGTCGGTGAAACTGTTAGCATCTAGAAAACCTCACGGCTGACTCTGAACACAATGGGAACAGAAGCGATATTAGGCGCCAACTAAAGCTGAGCCTACGGGCTGGAAAGGAAGCCTGGTCGACCAGTCGGGCTCAAGAAATGGAGGAGGCAAGCGCAATAGGCAATTACCTCAAGCTCTTCAGCTAAGCCGCACCACTGGTGCCAGAAAACCAGGCGTCAGTGAGACAAGCAGAGATAGCGCGTGTGCACTGATATACAATAAGGAGCGCCGTATGGCTCTTTGGGCGGAACACTTGTAGGATCAGTTTCTAACGCCCCCTGCTCCCGGACTTCTTCCTACTCAGGTGATGCAGGACGAGCCATGGACGGTTAGTTTAGAGCCTCCGTCGGAGGCCGCGACCCGAAACGCGATCACAGCCCTCAATCGTTTTTGTTCCACTGGCCCGGATTCCCTCGCACCTTCATTATTTAAAGATGGATGGATGCAAAGCACTGACCCTATTCGAATGTATCTAGAAGGAAGAGCGTCCTGGCTAACTGAGCGGATTGGTTACAGTGGCAATTTACACGAACGGCAGTCGCACAGACTGTTCTAACCACAGGGGTATTAGGCTAACGCCAGTTGTGACAACATTACTGGCCAAGATTCTTGTTCATCGCCTCACTGTGGAACCGGAATCTCGGATTAGGGAAAAGCAGGCAGGCTTCCGAATAGGACGTGGCTGTATAGAACACGTATTCGTTCTGCGGCAGATGCTAGAGCAGCACCACGCATACCGCAGACCGAGAGTAGTTATAGTCCTCGATTTCAAGAGAGAGTTCGATTCCGTCGATCAATCGATTCTGCTGGAAATACTTGCCCGGTAAGGTGTTCCCATGTGCTCTATACTTAAACACTACATATGGCGTCAGGGTCCACGGTGGCCTGTCGGAGAGTTATCCGACCCCAAGTGGTGTTCGTCAGGATTTTCCGATTTCTCCGATTTTGTTCAATTTTGTCATGGACTCTATCACAGAGTGTTTCCTTACATAATCTCACAATGTAAGTTTTGAGGTCCTGCATGGCGAAAGGTAACTTGGTCTCGATTATGCGGACGACGTCGTTTTGCTTTTCGACGATGTTGCGGCGGCACTACCAACCCTGAATAGTCTGTCCAGAGTAGTCAGATTATTTGGTTTGTGCCAAGTGTTGCTGCAGGACCACCAGCCCCTTTGGGACCCCTTGACCCTTGCTAACGAGGAACTCGAGCTGGTCGATCAATGCACTTACCTTAGCAGTTGCATCAGCAACGATGGACGCATAGAAACTGACGTCAGTTCGCACACTGTAAAAGCCAGAACTGGCTTCTTGAACCTGCGACATCTTTATCGACAGAAGGGAGTTTCCCTCTGTCTGAAAGGCCGTGTTCACAAGGCAACAATGAGAGCGATTTCGCTCTATGGTAGTGAAACTTTGCCCCTTCGGTCTGAAGATCTGAGGCGTCTTCAAGCCTTTGGTCATCGTTGTCTGCGAAGCATTGCTGGTGTCGGATGGCACCAGGGGGTCTGCAACGATGATTTGCGCAGGCGAGTACTAGGTAGTAATAATCAGGTAAGTTCCCTAGAACAACAGATAGCACTGAATAAGTTTCTTTGGTTTGAGCATTTGCTACGTATGCCTAGTCACCGCTTACCTAGGAGAGTCTTGGTTAGTCTGTCAGGTGTAGGGTGACGCAAGGCTCGAGGTGGACAGAAGTTGACTTGGCAGTGGGAAATGAAGTCACTGACGACCAAATTGGGTGCCGCCGATCCGTCTGCCCTTCCGGGCTGGAGTACACGTAACTCGTCTTATGCTTGACTCCAGACTTTACTGGATATGACACACAGTCTGCACCAGTGGGGCCTCTGCTGCCGTCTCCTAGTCGTATTGCCTGTTTAAAGTGTGGTTGATGCTGAGTTATTTGCCGGGTGATGACTGATTATGACGCGTGGCAGTGGAAGTCGCAAGGAAGCTGTCTCGCCGATGCCGCCTTATCTTTGCACGATAGCCAGCTCTTTGTGACAGCATGTTGTATACACCAAGTGTAGGCGCTTGACCCTGAATGTTCGTTTAGGGCAGCAAAGCTGTCAGCTAAGTCCTCTTTTCTCTCCCTCTTATTATTCTTTATTCCATAGGTCATCATGTTTGTATGGCGGCGAAGCATCAGTTCAAATGGCTGATATACTGCTGATGATGTAGGTATGTACGTATGCGCCAATTTCACGTAAGGTGCTGACGCCATCAATAGACACATTTGGCCGCGCCATAATCGGATTAATCCCATCTCAGTGTTTGCGATTCTATTTTGTCACCACAGTTCGCGCTTTTCGCTGTTCTCGCAGACCTGTAGCGATAAGCCGTGGTCTTAGGATCATCGTCGGCGGTCACCCTATTACATATGAGTAGACAGGTAACCCTCTACCAGTGTTCGCCTTCTCACTGTGCTATTCAAACAACATACATGATACGACGCACCTAAATTTGGAGTGACCAAACAAATTTGACGCTTAACTTGAAGAACAGACACTTGGACCAAGTGTCCGTGGCAGATTACTCCTTCCAATTAGTCGCTCTTGGATGTATATAGGAAGTATCAAGCAGGTCGTTTCGATTGCCTCATTCGAACAACGGGAGCGGAAGTTAAGCGTGACGACAGACAATTTCTAGCTGAGTCTAGTTAGTTCTGATAAACTCACCGGTAGACTTTTGCCTACAAAGCAAGCCGACGGCGACGGGAAAATGGGGGTTGAGGGGGAGGCAGAGAAGCTGAACAATTTCACACTGAAGCTATTGTGACACAGGTTCTTTTAATCTCAAAGTCCGAGTCCTGCTTGTTTCGCCTTAATAGCTGGCTCTGAAACCACATATGAACTGGTATACAAAGTCAAGCTGGCAGCGAATGTCTGAGCTTCTTTCCTTGAAGGCACCAGTGGATCTCGGGCCCAGTTGATGAGTGTATTGAATAGACGTGGGCCCGGTCATATAAAACATTTCTAGGAAATATTACCACGAAAAGTTCAGACTACTTGGAACCACATGACGCAAAGGTAAAAAGCGAAAATTGCTGTGATTGCTGCATAGTGGGGATGATTATCTATCGACCGATTAGCGTTCCGAACAACGAAATCCTGCTTAATCTATTTTTCATGCACAGCAGTCTCGGCTTAACAACCGAATCGCGTCACTTCTGAGATGTGTTATTACGGTGAGCTGTGTGTGTGTGTGTGTGTGTGTTCAAAATGGGAGTTATGTGTACCAAAACGACAGTCGGATCCAGTCAAAGTAACATATTAACAGGTGGGGAAATAGCCCTCATTCTGGATGTGCAGTTATGATCTTCACCGAAATCATATTGGCTTCCATTTTCGGTCGTCAAGCATTAGACGAAAGGTTACGTAACAACTCGATAAATGCGGGACTTAGGTTCTTTACATTCACCGAGGATTAACCGTTGTAACGGTGCTTTGTACTTGACAAAGGCAGTTCCCTAACCAATTTGTAATACTCAGCCCATACGTAGATCCTATTGCTGCCGGAGTCGATGCATGGGGAAAAATACCTCAGCAGTTGATACCTGGTTCGTCAGTCCTATTTACTTTTGTTTGCCTACGAAAAAGGCACCGATCGTCTACTGCTGTTGTCCACGACAGTGATCACTGAACGCGAGGTGTATGGATATGCTAAAGTGAGGCGTTTACTGCACCCTTTCCAATGCGACTATACCGTATTTGAGACTACGACGAGCTGGATGTGGCTACTTTACAGAAAAGTACATAAGTGAAGAATACAGTCAAGTATCAGCATTATGGTGTTTTATTAGACTACGAGTTATTTGATTATAATCGACTATCTGCATCGGCAATCTCTGGAGTATGTGCTTCTTACGGATACGACGTGGGATGCTGACTTTCAGGTAATCATTTAACGTAGAACAGATTCACTTAGATGCAAACCACTTTGCATGCAACAATGGAAGATGAAACACTGCCAGTGAGTGACTTATAGGACTTACAAGCTCTGAACAGCCCATTCCACTCGACGAAATGGAGTTATCAGATAAAGCAAGAATTAATGAAAGGTAAAACTCGTTAAAGCTGTTCACAACCGTGAAGTGTGATAAACCATTAGGACGACTCACCCGATTCCACTTGTGTGCGGTGCGTGCGATTCGGATGATATGGGTTTGTCTGATGGACTTCTTCAAAGCAGTTAGCAAACAAAGTCACGTCATTAGTGCTTTCGAACTCCCCCGCAGGTGGATCGTTTACATATAAGTACTGCTCAAGACTGTTGTTGAGTTTCTCGGCATTCACTGGGGGACAATAGGTGTGCTGTGTCGGGTAATCAATTGTGGGTCTATCCAGCTGATGGTGACAATTATAATAAGAGTCTGGGCGCCTCTGGGCGGAGGAGAAATCCTCTCCTTTCTGGTTAGAATTAAAAGGGATAGGTACTTCACTTGTGGATGTTGGGCAAACAGCCAGCTGATCGGTAGTTTCTAGTGGAGAAAATTGCCTTTTGTCCATTTGGTCGCCAATGGCTACACCTAGCACAGAAGTAAGCCGTGAGGATGTCGCTTTGAAAGACAAAGGTAACAAAGCTGCTGTAACTACAGCTGTCGCTGCCGCATTGAAATCTGCCGTTAAGTACACACCGTCGATGGATGGGTGGATGCAAGCAGTGCTAACTGACAAATGTATGGGTGGACTAGGCGAGGATCGACGATAAAAACATGCGTGCAGCAAAGCTCCAAAGCATGCTAAACCGAGAATACACCCTGCAGTGAGCGAGGCGTGGTGCTCCGTGAGTAATCCGACCGCAAATAGAATGATAGAGACAAGAGCAGCCAGAAGTAGAATGATATGTATCACATTTTTGAGAATATTGCGCATCAGATGGGAAAGGGAATTGTGAGGAGAGCGTATAAGTTCCAACGGACCGTGAAGATGAGAAGACTTCTGTGCAGGCTTCCATGGCATCGTTTTACTTATGTCACATCATCGAAAGTTTTGATAGCCGACTGTTCGCTCACCTCTATCTTTAAGCTGCACAGCATAATATCCAGTCGACATTTGAATTATGATGGCTGCAAGGAAAGTGTTGAAAACAAGAAGGATAAAAATGTCATTTTGTGTGTCTGCTTCCGTGTACAGAGCATATTCAAGCAAACTGCCAACCTAGAAGGGCTGTTCAAAATTTTGCGATGTGTAGTTACAGATAATAGAAATACTGAACCCCGACAATCTCAAACCGCTCCGTCACATACCGTGACCTGTGACAAAGAGTCACATTTTATGAGTCATGAACTGTTCAAGAAAGACAGCTTGCTGCTTTGTCCAGGAAGAAAGCTATCAATTGCTGCAATGTCGGGTGAGCAACGGAAGTGGTCTTGAGTTTGGTTATAGTTGAAACGTAAAGGGTACGATACCGGTGTACAAACGTGCAAATGCAGCTGACCCATTGGATAGTCGAACGAACTGCCGAAACTGCCATTTTCATCCAGCTATGGAATTTCGACAAAGCACCTCCATCAAGCAGTTGGTAACTCAGCGCTACGTAATTATTAACCCTCAGAAGTCAATAGAAACATTAATCTTCGTTTAGTGCCACCACATATATGATTGGCGGCATCCGGTTTCGGATTTGCCTGTCACTGTGGCCAGCCACAGGACGCCTGTGCCTACAGAGGGATCATGGATGGCTTGCGCTGCACCACCCACAGCTCCAACCACACACCCGAAGGAATAAGTCTGGGAGGCATGTGGATGGGAGCCACGTTCCATCAACGGAGCCGGCCCACACTCCTTCACAGGCAAACACAAGCACACTGTATTTCGGGAATCAAGTGCACACAAGGCGGTGGCTGGACCGTAGTCCGCTCCACAATGAGTGCATGGAACCACTCTTCGAGCCTAGCACGACCACAAGGATAGTGCACCCCGTCCCCTCCAGCAACGACCAACTGTCTCCTGGAGCCAGTATGGATGAGGTAGTGGGTAATAGACAGGTAGGCACTTTATCAACCTGCACATCAAGCGCAGCCGCACCGGGGATATCAAACAACATCCAATCACTTGAGAGAAAGGTAACCAAGAAAGTAATTCGAGTAATGCATAAGGAAACGGTGACATAAATCTTAAATTGATGCGCATATGAAATAAGTTGTTTACCAACGAATACGAGGTAAGTTCACGAAGTCAGAAAGTATACGTTACGGAAATGCCATAAACACGAAAAATAAATAGAAGTCACTTAAGCGACGTGTGCAAGTGTATAGAAGAGAGTATAAGTAGGCAGGTATATGGGAAAGAAAAGCACTAGGACAAAATTGAAAACCCACCATCTGAAATAAAGAGACTTAGCATGCAAGCACACGGTTAGTAAATCGAATGCAGCGTACCTACAAACGCTGCGCCGGTTCTGCCTGCTTTCTCTGCAGGACCCGTCGTCGCTTCAGTAGTGGTCCCGAGTGGCCTCGCTCATGGCTCACTAGGCCTGCCTGACTCAGGCACTCGCGACCGCATGTGCTACAGCACCATGCGCTTGACGTCGATGGAATACAATCCATCGGTGCTTGTCGCTTCCGAAATTGCCGCTTCTTCTCTACATGTATGAGGTCTTTCTCCTGCACTTCGGCGACTGCCTTCGTGATTAGATCGCGCCATGCACGCCGATCAACCGCTTTTGATTCCCATGACCTGCAATCAAGATTAGAACGTGAGAGGCTCACTTTGATCATGTCCTGGTAATGTAACTTTGGTTTCCCCACATGCCGCTTCCCAATACTCAGCTGACCGTATACGAGTTGTTTCGGTATCCGGGTCGAATCCATACGCCACACATGACCGAGCCACCTCAGGTGTCTCAGAAAGAGTATGCAGTCCACTGCATATATTCCACTTCGAAGCAACACTTCCGTGTCTGCAACTCTGTCGCCCAAACTGATGCGCAGAATCCGTCGCAGATACTGCTGATGGAACCGCTCGAGATATCGCACATCCCGACGGTACATTGTGCAAGTTTCACTGCCGTATAGAAGAACGGACAGCACCATGGATTTGTACACCATCAGGTTCGTGCCAATGGTAAGCTGATGGTTGTTCTGCACTCGGTACTCTAGCTTCCCGAATGCCGTCGCTGCCATCGACACGCGGATACGAAGCTCACTGTGTATCTGCTGATCAGTCGACATCACACTCCCAAGGTAGCGGAAGCGAGAGGTGGTTTCCAATACTTCAGCACTAATGCTGATTTTCTACAATATTGAAGATTGCGCCTCAGGTGAAGGCTGAAAGAGACATACAGTTTTTCTTGTCTTGATGGTGAGCCCAAATTTGGCCGCTGTCAAAGCGCTATATATATATATATATATATATATATATATATATATATATATATATATATATATATATATTGTTGCATCATCGTTAGATCGGGCAAATGCGTACAATCACACCTCTGATTCTTGCGAGTTTGCAGCATACTATTTCTCCGCTATAAGTTATCCCGGTGCCATACGCTCCCTAAATCTAAGGTCCGCAAAGTTGCTGTCTAGGAAGTGCTCGAACTCGGACATTGAGTTCGCTTCCAGTAGTTTCTCCGGCATACAGTTGTACTATTTTACCAGTCGCTACTCCAAGCACAGAAGGTGGGCTATTTATTTTTTGTCTGGTGCCACAAGCGTGTACCGGTGGCCGCGGGTACTGATTGGTGAACCAGTAGCCTCAACATGGGAGGCGGTCGGCGTGCAATATCAGATGCGTCATTATTAGGTCCACTCACAACCGACATACCCTTAAATTAGAGAGAGGTCTGGAACCTAAGTGCTGAACCCATTCCAGTCTCTGCACCTCACCACAGGTGATCGGACAATAGACGGGGGATCCATACTCTAGATTAGGTCTTATGATGGAAGAGAAGAAGTGAGTGGCAATCCCTTCAGACCATATGCAGATGCTGCGTTTGAGGGCCCGAAGCATGCACATTCCTTTACTATCTATGGACAAGATGAAACCTTGTGTGAATCTTTCATCGGATTGCAATGTTTGAGTGCGGAAGGATTCAAAATCAAGCTGTAGCCACACCGCATCAACCACCAGGTAGAGATTTGAAAACAAACTGTTCGTATAAGACCATTTGCTCACAAATAAGGAACTCACAGTCTACAAGATATTGATGGATTTCTCGCTAGGACTTAGTAATCATGCACTGATAGTTTGCGGTGCTATGTGTTACTTGAAAGGCCCGGAAGAACATACCTGGCAACTACGTATCAACACACACTCATCATCTTGACTAACCTGGTTGCGATCAGAATGGGGGCTTTTGTAACAAATGACTCCACCGACAGTGCATGAATACAGTTTGTTGTAAGTTTTAACAATCTGATCTTAGAGTTTAACCTTAGCTGCATCAGAGAACAAACCGGGTCGTGCCACCAAAAGATTGTCGTTTATTACAGGCATAGGTAAGAAAACGCATGAGTTAAGAGATGGAGCATAGCATGCTCACAGAGTCCACCGTATTTCCGAAATCTGGAGTGGCTGCGTGACACAATGCACGTACTGTGGCACCCTTCTGTTTGTGAACGAGTTGCTTGAACAACAGTACCTGGCCTGTAACGTCTGCCCTAAGGAAACGCTACTGTACAAGTATGTTAACAGCTTTTGACAAGTGAAGTGCGACGTTTCCTCACTTAATACCAGGGTCTGAGTTGCACAGTGTGATGAAGAAGCAACCAAGGTTTCTCAGGTGCCAAAATCACCAAGCTTCCAATGTGAAGTTCGTCAGGGTTTTCTGGTCAAATTCATCACTGAAACAACGACTCAACGACTCATTGTAACTGCGCCAAACAAAGCACTTTTCTTGCATACACAGTTCTGCAGTAATCGATAAAAATCATTCAAATTGCTGAATGTTACAGCAACAAAGTCAGCTAGTCCCTTGTAACACTTCTTCCAAATGTTTGAATCAATAGGTGGTTCCTATTAGAAGTAGCTATAGTCTCATTACTCTCTCACTTTCACGTATTATCATCGCTTAAAACACTCAAACAATCGCTTCGTGGTCTTGCTCTCTGTGTTTCTGAATGTGATGCGAGTAATCACCACAGAGGATTTAATCAATAATCTGCAACGCATCAACGTTATAACAGAGGATAATCACGGTCTCTGTCAACAGTGATCATACATTGACAGACCCCTGCGAGTTAGTTGGGCAGAAAAGACGGACAGAGAACAGGAATGGATATCGTTAACCGTCGACGGTAGGAATTACCGTATTCTGTTGCAAAGGCTCTAATGCTACGGAAACGAGGATCGTGTCCTAGAGTGGATCGGGATTTTCTTGCGACAGTACTTACTCCAGGTTAGGTCTCAAGGTACCCTATCCTATTTGGTTGTTGTTGAGTGTCGAGTTCTGCAACATCCAATGTGAGGCCGTGCCTATTTTGTGTGTTTACTAACTACTACAGTCCCATGATAGACCTAACGTGTCTCGCTTTCATAAGAGATGTATGAATACGGAGGCGTCGTTCATACTATGCCAGCAAGAACGGTACAGCAGAAGTGAGGAGTCGTACGTGGTTTTGCTCCAGTTTAGTTCCTCGAAATGTAAGGCTTATGACAACGGTTATTGGCCGAGAGGGTATGCCAGCTTGAGGACCACATCCTAGATGCACTCACCCAGTGCCGGTTAAGTACGATCTCAGCTTCTCGAGGGAATCCAAGAAAGTTTCAAAGACCGGGAAGCAGGGCTTCGGTTTGCGGCAGAAGGCAGTCGATTAGAACGATTCTTCCATCTGTCCACAGATACATAAAATCTACTTGTGGCCTCATGTGGACAAGGTTGTTTAGATCTTGGAGCTTTGGCATAGGCAAGGTTTGGCCGCATTTGAGACTCCACAACGACAAACAAATTAAGCGCGTTAAGAGACTGTTCAATTTTCTATATCAACTTAGACTGTGAACCTTAAGATTGTACAGCAGTCAGTATTGGAGTCTAGCAGATTTCGAGAACTCCGACTATGTTTCCACATAATACTTTGCAACAATCACAAAACTCATCCCAGAGGCAACCCACGTAATTTTTCTACACTGTATAGCCGGTTGAAATGTTACAGGGACTGCTTATGTCTTCGTATAGGTTAGTCTTAACACGTCATTTCTAATCCTGTTTCTCCTTCTCACAAGTCATCTGTAAAAGGAACAAGTTTTGAAGCTGCGCTGACCCACCTACATCACGAAATGTAGACTGTATATTTCAGGAGACAATATAACGTGACACGGTGTGCTCAGTAGCACCCCGGCGAAGTTGAATAACCCCCCTTAATGTATGCCGTCCTGTGAATCCTGTGATGATCTTAGCACATTGCCAATAAGTTTCGCAGCACTTTCTCCGTTTCTGACTGGTGGTTCTTATCCCAGTCATTGCAAGCAACTTGTGAGACATTTGCTTTACTTGCTCGTAACCATCATTGTTTCAACCAAATGCTCGATACATGATCGCTCGTTGTGCAGTATTCCGCTACTCCTATTGGAATAATTCCAAAAGTTTACTTGTGGCACTGCTGGATGCATAGATCTTTATGTCGTATGCCAAAACAAAGAAATGATAAGTAAAACATGCGACTCACTCGAGTACTTTAATGCTTTTCCCAGTTGTTTAGATTAGAATGGACGTTCAGGCTCCCACCCAAACCTAAATGCTTCGTTTTATCCGGTGAACACCAAGGCGATAACGATAGGGTAACATTGTGTACGAGAAAGTAGCTAACAGTAATATCGAGGGGCCCGAACATTGCATACCAAGTCCCATTTTGGTCACATTTCCCCTTGGATTCATTGGCCGCTTCACATGAGTCCCAAAATCACAAACGCGAATTCCCTCCTGTGCACGAATTCGATCAGGCGTACAAGAGAATGAATTCATTCATGAATGCAACTGAAGCCACATGTATACATATCTGTGTTATGCACATTTGTTTTGGGAACATACAAATTAGATAGGTTAGTAGACGGAAGTCGATGTAGACATTTTTGGGACGGAAGGGCGGGTAGTCAGTGGTTGTGCGTTCATGCAACTGGAACGAAACAAACGGGCTGTCTACATCATAGTTCATTGAGCATACATAGTTGAACCACAGTAAAAAGTGTTTCTAATCATGAGTTTTGCAGAAGTAGATATATCGAAGAATGACCAGGGGACACGGTCTAGCTATAGGGTGCTGGACGTTATAGACTGGCATTCAACGGAAATTAGGCGTTGAACGGTGAATGATAAGATATATTGCTGCTAGCAAATTAGTGAATGGGCTCATGTTCAATGCCACGCATGACAGACACGCTGCTGCTTCTTACGAAATTTGTGCCTACGTTTGCGCAAAATACAGATGTCCTCTCCATGGAGGCGCCAAGTTCAAGGGGAAGTAATACCAGCCTATAAAGACTAGATAGCCGCCGCATGCATATGTAGGTAAATGATTAATCATTCTCTTCCACAAGCTGTAAATTTCCATTGGAGTGCTTTGTGGCCTTGTAATGTGCATTGACACGGCCATTTGCACCGACGTGCTAGGCTTATCCGTTTACAATGGACATACTGACATACGGGTGGCATGTGTACGTAGTAAACCGACTAAAATGTGCAAACAAATAGTCTCTTCCACAGATAGAGGGGTGTGCAGATTGTGTACAGGTAGTTGATTACTCTTCTGGTCTTCCTTTTGAAACATCCCAGTCCATTAGCTATTACCGCTTATCCACCGTTGTCCAAATTCGGGGCGGGACCTTGAAATAAAACTTTGCGGTTTTCCCTGAAACAGTTTTATGCTATCTACTAAAGTTATATAATTTTGTCGGAATATTTTGACAAACATTTTGGGTTAACTATTTTCAAGAAACCTGGAATTGTTTCAGTCCGTTTGTTCTTTAAAAATGCCTCTGAGATACTGCGCACATTACAAAATTGATTACTTTCAACAAACTGAAGCGAACTGTCAAGAAGGGCTTAAGTAAAGTTTGTTGAGTCCCCGAATAGAAGTCTTGATGATTTTCTTCAGATACATGAGATCGATGCTCGAAGATAGGGGACTGTTACTTGAATGACGTCTATGCACACTTTCCCATTTTGTTTTTCTATTTGTGAAATTGTGCATACTTAAAGACACTGTTTTCGTACATATGAAGGTGGAAGCGTAAAATGCGGAAAATGCCCTAACCAGCTACAAAAAATTATCTTGACCTGAATTAAGGTGGCTAGCCAACTCATTCCAAGAGCGACTGAGCGTAGTAAATTCGCAGTTCCAACGTGCACATATTCGCCAAGCAAATCTTGGTTTTCAGTTAGAGCGACCGCACGCAAGCATGAATGAGAGCAATTCGTCCACTTCGCCGTACTCTGTTTAATGTCCACACGGCCTTCTTCCCCACAAACAGCTAAAGCTTAAAATACGTCACTCAAACCGAAGGCCTATGAGAGATTAGGGAGGAAAGAGCGACTTCTGAAGCCTTGTTGCAACTCCACTGCAAAACACAATGATAAGTTAGATCTCGAATTGTCCTAGCCCACTCTTTACCTTGCCACACTGCCCCACCTCAGTCTCCCGTGTAAACCACAACAAATCTGCGGTCAGTCACAATTCAATCCATCCATTGTTGTGACACTTGTCGCTCAGGTGCTTCACTTCAACCCCACTGTCTGCGAGTGCCTTCCTCTCTTTCCAGTGAACGTCTACACCTTTCATACAAAATAGGGTGTGCAAAATATCCACTTCATTGCAAACACTGCGTTTCGGAAACACACCAGAGTTTGCTGCCCAATCTGTTTGTTCGCGCTGTCACTCTGCCTCGCTGCGCCTATCCTTCGGTTCATTACTTTACCTCATTTCTATTAAGGACCACTTAGACACCTTAGAAAGTCCTTGGGAAACACCCGCTTAAGTACCTTAAACAAAGTTGCATACCATGCTCTTGCTATGGTCGACAAAAACGTTGCCTTGGATACGCTTCGTGCTAACGTGATTTCAGAAAGAAACGGCCAGGGTGGAGCTATTACTTTGTCTACATTAAATGACTATTGTTGACGTGACCAAAGTTTATTGATCGACTGCGGAAGTCATTTCAATGAGAAAAAGGAAACGCATCTGAAGAGTCAATGTATCCCGACAGAAGCATATACTACTGTATAAGATCGTTAGAAATGGATTGATTGTCTCAGCGCTGGCGATTTGTTGACAGATGAGTTTACAAGGGGTTAAAGTTAGCACGCAGATATCATAGATCTGGAAACTGCGAACGGTGGAGCGAAGCAGGCGACATCTAATTTTCATTCGTAAACTAGCGAAAAATAGCAGCCCTGGATAAAAGAGCAGAAGCGAATGAGTGTTGTGCATGATAAACAATAGATCTCGTAATTAGTAAAATATCCTATCGTAGATTAAAAGTCGATGCGACCGAATATATGTTTTCAATAATTCCTCTTCAGGCTCGCATGTGGGAAAAAACAAAATGTTTGACACAACGTAAAGGTTGGTAAGACAATTTCAGGTCACAGTCACTGATCAAGCACAATCACTATTCGTTAGGTCACAAGTGCGGCATACACTCCATTTCGTGAGCCGGATGTCGCAGTTCGGGTGGGCCAAGGCAGTTGTAACCTCTGAACGAGCCGTTTCTGAACACACAACTCCGACTCGTACAATCGAATCGCGATGGCCTCCGCGGATTCAAGCAAAGGCTTACGAACGCACTTTGATCGATTGTCTAGAACCTGATAGATCACTTTGAATGACTCAGCCAAGTTGGTGGTTTGACCAGTGTCGGCGAGATGCGTGGCTATGGATGAGTTGGTTTGTTTTCGACAAACGCTCATGAGCCAAGCCGGATGGTATTCGTTCACGCTTTCAGACAGGCGCATCGTCTGGGATATTTTACTAATGTGAAACATCGCTTATACCGCCGTGTGTTGAAATCGCTCAACAAGTACGTGCGCTTCCAGACCAGGATAACGAAAACGGATATATATCTTAGTTTCATACAAAACTATGTCGAGAACTGCATCTATCCAGTGAGTTATTGGAAATCCCTGTGTCGCTCACGCATCAGGCCGGACAACGTATGCCTGAAGCGTTTAGCTCTCAGTCAAATTGAAACCACTCGTGTTAAAAGGGATGAGCTCAAGCATGGGCTAAGCCAGTAAACTGCTGTGCCAACCAGCCTTTCGAGGAAGTCTCATGTAGTTAGAGAACACAGTCAAGGAAATCGTCAAAAAACAAGGAGCAAAACTACGTAGTTCGCTCTCCAAGACAGTAAAAAGAGAAATCGACACTGTGTTTCCCAGCCGAACCTGGAAAGTATGTTTATAATTTATCCACCCTGACGCTTGATCATACCACAATGGAAGTCCTGTCATTGGGCCCTAAGTTCTGTCTCCCCACTCGAAGGGACAATAGGATGGCAATGGAGACTCCATTCGAAAATCTATACGCGCAAATCTCAAAATTAGTTCCGTCATCTGACTCACAGTTTAAATCGCTTCTAGTGCACGCATGCTATCAATATCGACGAGCTCGGATAAAGCATCATACTCCAACGAAACACAAGCACATCCTGGCCTTAAACCACCTAATTAGCGATAAAGATGTTTTGCTTACTCGACCGGATAAAGGCGCTGGCCTAGTTGTTATGAACAAGGAAGATTACTTCCGGAAAAAGCACGAACTATTGGCAGAGGATACCAAGTTTTCGAAACTGCTTCTTGAGAAAGACAATCTAAAGCAGATTGAAACTCAACTCTGCAACTGTCTCAAAAAGCTTAGGGACGGTGGCTACATCAGTGAGAATGTGTGTGAAAATCTACGCCCCACAGGCACCAGAATTCCTAGACGGTATGCTCTTCCTAAAACGCGTAAATCTGACCTCCCCCTACGACCAGTCTTAGATATGAAGAACTCACCGTGCCCCCCCTACGGCGCGGTGGTTGGTCGAGCTTCTGGAACCCATTCGAAAACGAGTTGTTGTGCACAGCCTTAAGGACAGTTTTGATTTCATGGATACCGTGCTCGATCTAAATGTCACGGATCTGACCATGTGCTCTCTCGACGTACTTCACTTTTTACATATGTGCCGTTATTTGAAACTAAATTACAACTGAGATTATATCGAAGAAAACCAGGTAGCTATTGGCAAACCTACGGTGGCGCTAAAGGAACTGCGGCTTCGGTGCATTTTCAACGTCCATTTTCCTTTTTACGGTGAATTGTATCAACAGTACGATGGAGTTGCTGTGAGCTCTCCACTTGGACCGTTTCTCGCTGACGTATTCATGGGTATGGTTGCACAGGGCAAATTTAAGTCTCTCATCACGAACTCAGTTTTACCACCTTTACGTCGATGATATCTGTATACTGCTCCACTCGTCTCGAACAACCGAAGATCTCACCAATGAATTCAAACAGGCGCACGAAACACTGAAGTTCACCTCCGAAGTAGTGGTAAATGTTACTTTCACTTGACGTGGTAATGAAGCGACTCGAGAGTGGCATGTTACAACGTCACGTGTATAAGCAACACACGTGGAATGGACAATACCCGCATTTGCACAGTTTCGTCCCACTGAAATTAAAACCGAACCTCATCCTCAGGTTAATGAGTCCAGCAAAAAGAATTTGCTCGAACGAAAGGCTTCCCAAAGAACTGAAGCGCATACGTTCGACGCTGCGAGAAAATGGTTAACCTGAAAATTTCCTGAAAGCCAATATGGAACAAATGAAGAATGTTCCCGTAACCCTTACAGTCCGGAGAAAACCCATGTTTCGCCAACTACCATACAAGGGAGAAATCGCTGCAGACATCACAAATCGTCGACTTTGTCATGCCCTCAGACACAGTTTCCCAGCAGCTAAAATTGGAATCCAGTTCGCCGGTAACCCGATGGTTAGAACTAACCGCATAGACAAGAGGCCCGTCCATGCCAAATCAGTGTGTATTTATTCTTTCTCCTGTTCCTGTGGGGCAGGGTAGATAAGCCGAACGACAAAGCGCTTGTCTGAAAGCGTGAATGAATACCATCCGGCTTGGCTCATGAGCGTTTGTCGAAAACAAACCAACTCATCCATAGCCACGCATCTCGCCGACACTGGTCAAGCCACCAACTTGGCTGAGTCATTCAAAGTGATCTATCAGGTTCTAGACAATCGATCAAAATGCGTTCGTAAGCCTTTGCTTGAATCCGCGGAGGCCATCGCGATTCGATTGTACGAGTCGGAGTTGTGTGTTCAGAAACGGCTCGTTCAGAGGTTACAACTGCCTTGGCCCACCCGAACTGTGACATACGGCTCACGAAACGGAGTGTATGCCGCACTTGTGACCTAACGAATAGTGATTGTGCTTGATCACTGACTGTGACCTAAATTTTTGTCTTACCAACCTTTACGTTGTGTCAAACATTTTGTTTTTCCCACATGCTAGCCTGAAGTGGAATTATTGAAAACATATGTTTGCTTACACCTCGTAATATGCTTCAGCTTGGGAGCAGAAAGTAATAGATGCGACACCGTTTCATCCTGTTTCACGGACGCCTGAAACCAAGTGGTCAAGTGCTGAGAGATGCAATACTTGTGTCAAATGAGCAGTTGAGTAATTTTCAAAATAGCACACAACTCGGTCTGCTTCAAAATATGCTATCAATGCAAAATATTTAAATGTTACTTATTTTGGCTCATAACATTGCATCCAACACAAATTTAGTAGTTATTTGCAATCGTAATCTACTTCGGATGCGGTCCCAGTGAATGAGGGCACTAAACTTCACTTCGAACTGATTCACGGCTCAAGATTGATATTGCGTGTCGCAATTCAGTCACACAACCATCGCATGAAAATGCCTCCAACTTAGTTTAACACTTCCGGGACCCAATAATCCTCATGCTCTCCTTTGTACCCCTGCTGTTTCTGAAAAAAGTTAAGCCTGTTAGTTTCTGTAGGTGGCGTAGGTCCCCAAGTGTATGTGCATTGGCTCATGCAACCTGTGCGTCTGAGGCGTTCTCATTCGTTAACTACTAACTGCGTAATAGCAACGTTTGCTGCTCAATTACAAAAACGCTTTGATAGTGATATGTTAAAACGTCCCAGAATCCACAACTGAATCGTTAAGAGGTAGACAAACCGAGAGGCAAAACCGCTGGGATGAGATAACCTGTGCACTCGGACTGCGAGTTCTCCCAACCAACCATACTCGCCTTTCACGAAATCGATCATTTCCGCAAGTAGGGAAGCCTCGGTTACTGCGAGCAACATATGAAAACACACGGAACCTGGAAGATGTTCTCTTAGCAAGCCACATTCTAGTGAACTCTTCTGTCAGTGACCGCATTCTTGCGAAAAACGCATGAGCAAAAAGACAGAAAATTAAATCAGACCGTAACGTGTCACGTCAAAATAAGACGAAGAAAGTGGTACTGGTTCATGTGCCAGAATTAAAGCATGACGATAACAGGGAATAGGAAAAGTACAATATTGAAGAATGGAGGCACATCACTGAGTTCTACAAAATGCAAATTGTCTTCGCTTTTGATGTAACCCGTCTAGTTGCCTCTCAAACTATCACGGCATCGGGCCAAAAATTTTGCAAGTTGCTTTGGCTACGTCCGAGATGGTAGCAGTCGCAATCCAACGGCGGAATGACGACAGGAAAATTGGGCCTCCAGTGATACGTTTAGGACCATTTTTCCTGGCAGTACAGATCACAGTTACAGCTGAGTTACTCTCGGTTATTCCTAATTCAGACCAGCCAACTGTAAAAACATGTTTCAAAAACCCCAGCAGATCGGCACAAGTGATGCCGCTAACTTAGAGCGAACCGAACTCCTAATTCGTCAACAAACATAATGCTGCTACACCAAGGCTCAAGGGTTGTATTCTAAGCTTCCGGAATTTCACCATCGGCATGAACCAACAATTTGGGACATTATAGCAGTGACCGAAACTTAGCTCTCAAACGACGTACTGGATTCAGAGATTGAACTCAGTGAAAGGTCAGTAAATCTACATGATCGCACATCCCCCGGTGGCAGTGTTGTCTTCTAGTATCGAAATTACCTTAAAGATGAGTCCCTTACCGTACATTCCATCGTTATTTCTGATGCATTATCTTGCTGACTGTAACTAACAGGTCGATTTGGTGCATCACAGAAGAAGACGTGTGATGCTTGCCTATTAGCCTTTGTCTACGGGCCACCCAACTCCTTCACAGAAAGTGATCACATTCTGTTAAACACACTCCACTAAACAGTTTCAAAAATTAACTCTTATTAATGTAATTGGCGACTTCAACTGACCTTCATCATTTAAATTAAAATCCCTTGAATTCATTGACATGACAGTTTTGTATAACCAGGTTCGTCAACCAACTAGACATCGAGATTCAAACAAGCCATCACTACTGGACCTAATTTTGAGCTATGAAGAATTGATGGTTGAGTCAGCCGCACATGACCCTCCACTAAGCAGTAGCGACCATTCAGTTCTAACATTTGGTTGTGGGTTGTGCCACTGTGGCTGATAAAAAACAAGAAACCCAACGAATTATTACTGACTATACCAAGCTTTACAAGCTAACGACAACCGTTGACTGGGGCCTACAGACTCACAGTTCGGCGAACGACGCATGGAATAAATAGAATGGTAAAGTTAACTGGGTCATAAGAGCAGCCTCAAAAGTTGTACCATTCCGGGTATCGCGCCAGACCAACACTTGGATAAGAAACAGAACAAGTAAATTTATCAACAGATTAGATGAGATTTGGAGGTGAAACACGATAGGTCCATGAGATACCTCATGGCAGAATTACAAAGCAGTCAGAAACTAGTGCACTTCACTTATTAGAGTAGGCTACAATACTCAACAATGCACGTAACAACAATCTGCTATACAAGTATGTGGACGCTAAAAGAAAGGTTAAACTTGGAATACCACTACTAAAAATGGCCAGTGGCTTAAAGACAGTTGCTGTGGAGACCGCGAACGCTCTACTTCTGCCGTTTGGCCCAGTTGCTGCAATTAATATGGAACATTTAGTCTGTCAACTCCCAACAAATGTCGTCGAGTTATCCAGTATCACCTTGACCGCAGAGGTTATCGTGAACAAATTACCATCTCTCCGGGAAAACAGTGCGTCGGGAATTGAGTAGATCTGTCAGAAGGTACTTAAGACTCTTACCACCGCTCTAGCAGTAGTACGTCTTGCAGAGTTTTTCCAGGGTCTGTATGACTTCCATACACTCTCATCTGAGTGGAAACGTGGAACCATCACTCCGATGTACAAAGGAGGTGAGCGAACAGATTCTGCCCACTATTACTCTCCCATCCCTTTTATCAAATTGGTGGAACCAGTAATCGCAGACGCACTGACGCGGTATTTGTAGTCTGCAAATAATTCCCCAAATCCAACATGGTTTCAGACGCAGACGATCTTGTCTCAGCAATCTGCTCTTTGCCCGGAATTCATGGCCCAGAGCAAATGATGATGGAGTCCCCATAGATATGGTTTATTTGGATGTTTCTAAGGCATTCGACAAGGTCAATCATTACGTCCTCCTCTAGGAGCACGCTGCCAACGGTATTAACGGTTCCCTGCTCACCTGATGGGAGGATTAACTATAAGACAGAACCATTAAGCTACAAATAGCCAACATTCACTCCGAAAGCCTGTGCATATCCAGCGGTGTACTGCAAGGATTCGTTCTCGGCCAGCTACTGATTTTAGTTTACATAAACGACCTCCAAGAAAACATTTTCTCCCAGATGCAGATATTTGCAGATGATGCTAAAATATGGTGAGCAATTTGTTCAGCATCCAACTGTGCCTATCTCCAGAATGATCTGGACCGGATTAACTAATGGGCAGAAAAGAAGCAGCTCCCACGGAACCCTGCAAAGTGCCACCTGCTGACGGTGCGCAGCAGCTTCATAACCACATATCTTTCAGGACAGCAAGTTTTACAACAGGTGACTAGTTTACGTGAGTTAGAAATCATCGTTCAAGGAAGTCTTGGCAATTCGCTACACTGTTCGAAGTCGGCGAATGTGACGAACTTGAAGTTGGGGCTTTTGGGGTGTGCTCCCGGCTCCAATGAATGACGGCTAGTACCACTGTCGATCAACATCTATCTTCTTTCCTACAATGTATATGTGGTTCAGGCCTGGCATCCAAGGTTAAAACAAGCTATTTGTCTCTTGGATCAGCCTCAAAGAAGTGTCACCAAGGCAACAGGTGGACAATCCGGCGTCAGTTATGTACTGCACCATCGTTTACTCGGTGTGTTGTCCTCAGGGTACCGCCGACTTCGCGGAGATCTTGTTCTACATACCAGATGCTAACTGAAAGTGAGCACCCATGTACATCACTGTTGACCCTAGAACCATACAACAATGTCGTGGCCATCACCTGAAACTAGTAACGCAACACTCCCGTTTGGATTGTAGAAAGTATTTTTACTCACTTAGAATCTGTTCCCACTGGATTGCACTACTAAGGCAAACACTACCAGACATCGCGACATTCGCGAGACTTCTAGACTTGTATCTTAGGGGTAAACGCCATACAACGTTGTGATAAAGTGCGACGTTTTTACTGCTGATGATTCACGTTCTACGTTGGAACAATTTTGATTTTAATTTTCTTGTGCATTTTCCATTCTGAGGGTCTTGTAAAATTATGCTTTTTATCCCATCATACATTATGGATCTATTGAACTCTTACATAGGGCTTTAAGTTGCAGCGTCGTTTACTGTTTCAAATTGTTTAATGTAACCATTTTATAAGGTCCAAACGAAGAGGACGAATCCGATACTTCTAACTGGGGGTGTCTGATAAATTTGCAGAATTGGTATCACATAATTCTCCCCCGACCTCTAGCAGAATTCGATAATGTTCTCAAGACAACAGCCGACAGGGTTAGCTTCATTCTTGTGTCACAGCCCCAAGTTTTGCCATCACAATGTCCAGGTTTTATAAATGACCACACCGCCCCATACAACGCCTCCATGAAGGTCAGAATTCTGCGATTTGTCCAACTGGATATCGCTCATAATTGGGCACCTTTTCTAACTTGAGCACCGAATGTACGTAATTATGAACAACGTGAATAGATTAATGATCGTGATACGCTGAAATGAAAAACAGCTGGATTTACGTATATTACTAATTGGATGCTATCCAGCATCATACTACAACCGAAGTTAAATTCGCTACTAACCATAATACCATTCGGTAAGTTCAAAACATGCGCTTGGCGTGAAGGCGACATTAAACAAGCAGGGAAGAGGGCATTTACTCAAAATCATAATATATGCAGCTGCAGGAGGTCAGCGATAAACAACTCAAAAAGTGTGTGAAGAAGTACGGGTTTACGATTTTGCACCTCGAGTGCTGACAAGTTACTGAAAAACCATTTAAAATGCAAGGTATATAGGTAAAATTAAACAAAGCGCTTTTAACTACAGATACTATCGCATGACATCAAAGACTTAAGGAAATGCGTGTAAAGGATAACCTTTGCCATGTGATACCGTTAGAACATATGAGATGGATGTTGTACTGGTAGCTGGCTGATGGTTCAAGGAAGATTCAGTGGCTGCCATCTGACCTAGAGTACACGTGTCGATGCTTGCGTCAATGATCCGAATAGAATAGAACATAGATTTATATCTATGTATTGTATAAAATAGCCTCTTGTATACATAAAATGACAATAAAAGTGGCCTAGGATTTGTTTATGCTTCTTTAAAGGCAACTGGACAGACATGTCCTTTGGTTAGCCGTTGTTGACGTCAAGAAGTTCCTAAATATAATTTAGATGATGCAAATACGAAGTTCGCGGAAGCAAAGACAATTCAAAACAGGAATGTCAAATTGAAAGCCAGCCGACCGCATGCGGCTGTTTGCAAGCGCAATAGCGGACCGTAGAAAGTGAATCTACGTTACATCTACGTGTTGAGATTGGTGTTGCAAATACTGTGCTTCTTCACAATAGTAGGGTTAGAGTGACTTACACTTAGGCATGTTCCGCAGTACACAACTCCTGGCTGAATGCATTGAATTCTATTTGCTCACTTTGTTTGCTCGTGTCTTTTCGGTCATTTTCGGTGTTTGTCGGTTGGCACAACAGTGGAACAATGGAACAATGGTATATTATGGGTAAAGAAGCGGTTGCTTAACAAGTCCCTTAGAATGAGAACCGCAACGCGGTGAATAGAACAGCGATACACTTCAAATTCTTTTTATGGACTCAGCAGAATATTCACAGATACTCATGCCGAATGAGCCAACCACAGTTTTGCTGGTCAATTCTGGTTGTGCGACTTTTGTCACATTATATGGTCTGTCGAGGCACACATTCTATGTCTCGTAATGTAAGCGGGTTTGGGGAACGTCAACGAGTTTCTTAAACACAGCTAAAGTAGGGGCGGAAACATCGTGATTTAGGAGGGCGTTCCATGGCTGGTACACACGAAGAGAGTAAAAGTTCCGTCAAATTTCTAGCTGATTGTATTGCGTGGCTAAATTGAACTGGTGGCCCCTCAAATTTTTGTTGTGCCTCAGTTGTAGTAGGGGGCGACAGACGTGGTTGGGGTTCCTTGGAATCTGTTAGGCTATGCTAAGTTGGATACATACGCTCCAGTACCGGCCGCAATATAATTTTAGTGTCCAGTTTAAGTTGCTAAGGAAGACGGGACAACTATTTGACGTGCTTCTTGGCTCGTTGCTGTGTAGTCTCGAGCGCTGCAATGCCTTGCTTGTGTCAGGGCTGACAAGCCTGGAATGCGTATTCTACATAAGAGCGCACGTAGGTATTAAGCAACTGCGCACAGACAGAGGGGTCAAACCACCCAAATGCCCTCCGCAGCATGTCACTTTAATGGTTACCAGTCGTTGGTGCCTTCTCAGATTGTTCTGAGCGGCCAACATCAGCCTGGATTAAAGCGCCATGGTCGCTTTCCCGTGTGACTGCTTTCGAGACATGGTCTTCAACCTTATATGTGATGTTCGGCTAGTGGTGAATGAGAACAAGTTTACACGTCTCTGAATTGAACTGGAGCAGATTGTGGACTGACCACTCCTACTCACTGTTCAGATCTGGCTGAATTGCATCGTTATCTCCTAGATCGACGATCTCCCACCGAATTCTAACATCATCAGCGAAAACAAGAAATATAAGACAATCAAATGTGCAACCGCGTAAATGAACACGAGAAACAGACGCGGCCTCAGATCTGATCCTTGTGGAACTCCACATTCCAACTTAATCAGATCGGGCAGCGCACTTTTATCACTAACCTGCAGTTGCTGATCCTGCAGGAAATTCCTGGTCCACCCATGAACTGGATCCCCAACTACATAGCATCCGAGCAGGTTGTAGGACAACTTTTTACATTTTATCACATAAGCGTTGCTAAAATATCTATAATCAACTGACGATCCACCATCATCCAAAAGCTCCATCTAACATACCATCCAGCATCTAATTTTGAAAAGCCAACCATCTAAAGAGCAACATCACTAGTAGACTTCATTGAAATACAACAATGGGAATACATGCTTTCACTACTTTTTGACATCCAAGAACGACGGGGCATTAATTCCGAAATCCGCACCTAAGAAGCGATCCTACAAAGTGGTGAAACCGACGTGAGCTCGGTGTTTCGGACTCAGCCCACATCATCCGGTGAGTCGTATCCACTTTCGCCGTTTTTTATCAGTTCGTGTATACGAATATGGCTGACCAGCAACCAGGGAAAATTAACACCGTATCTACTATTTGTTTACCAACCTTTTGGATACAATATCCCCAGCTTTGTTTTCTTCAGGCCGATTCCTTTTTGAATTCAAGCGCATACATAAGGATGTCTTAAAGCTTTATCATGTAATTTCCCAAGCCCCATCAGGATTATTGCTCCTGGCACAGGATTTCGTGAAAAGAAGTCCTACTTACTAACAACTAAGGGACTTGTTGGTTCGCGAGCTAAGCCTCTGTGAGCTCAAGAGAGTGCAACGCCTATTAATGAAGAGAAATTAGGCAATCGCACCCCTGCATAACTATTGCGAAACGTGCGGGCTTTGGTAGGTGATAACCCTCCAGAGAATTCCATTTTAAGCAGTTAGTTATGCAACAGCTCCCTACATATGTTCAACGAATATTAATTAACGCTATTCAGGATATCAAACTGAAAGGCAGCTCTTATGGCTGATAAGATAATGGAGATACAATCACCAACGATCTCAACTTTATTGTCTCGTGCATCAGACGAACCACTCGTAAAAGCTGTGTGCTCCCTGCAAGTACAACTGGCTTCCATTGCTACCACCAGACGAAGGAGTAACTCCCGATGTAGTCACCGACGTACTCGGAGTGTTAGTCGTTCCCGTGGCATTTGCTGGTACCACTGGAGGCTCGGTAACAGGGCTCACCAATGCATAAAACCGTGTCGATTTTTCAGCTCTGGAAACGAACACGACAACTCGTAATGGCGACAACTCAAGCTGGCATATGTGAACCACGTCGCCTCTTTTACTTGCGGGACGCAAAAGCTGGCATGCGATTCCTCATAGACACTGGTGCCCAAGTCAGTGTGGTTTCCCCACGTCCGGCGGACCTTAAGCACTGCTCGGTATACAGCCTGCAGGTAATAAACGGCACACCAACTCGTACCTATAGAGAACGTTCTATAAGGCTGAATCTTGGTCTCCGTAGGCCTTTTCCTTGCATTTTCATTGTGGCTGAAGTTCCAACTGTAATCCTAGGTCTCGATTTCTTTCAGCATCATGGCATTATCGTAAATCCCAAACGTTGTCAAATCCTCGATTGCCTAACGCAACTATCATAGGCTGGCTTCAGAAGTTCCATTATGTCTATGAGTCACCAGCTTGTCCCACGTCAAGCCGTTCCAATGTATTTGGATCTGTTACGTGAGTTTACCAGCATAACGAAGCCTGGATGTCAACCTGGTGATATCAAGCATGACATCGTTCACATGATATGGCAGCAGGTAGTCCAGTTTTCCCTTGACCACAGCGATTAGCGCCTGATAATCTTTACGTAGCGAAGGCGGCATTTGACCACAGGTTACAATTGGACATAATATGTCCATCCACCAGTATGTGGGCATCGTCCCTATGTATGGTCTCGAAGAACAAATCTGGAAATTGGAGACCTTGTGGGGATTATCGACGGCTGAACGTCATCAATGTCCCAGACAGGTATCCCATTCCGCATCTCCAGGATTTCTCATCATCGCTGCGCGGAAAGAAAGTGTCCAGCAAGAGAGATTTAGTGCGAGCGTGCCCCCAGATTGCCGTCCATCATCAATATGTTCCTAAGACTGCCGTCACCACTACATTCTGTTTATTTGAGTTCTTGTGAATGCCATTTGGTCTTTGCAACACAGCTCAGACGTTTCAACATTTTATGGACCAGGTCATTCGCGAGCTAGATTTCGTTTTCGTCTACAGTGACGATGTCTTGGTTTCAAGTCGGAACCAAGACGAACATCTGAGCCATCTGTGACAGTTTTTTGAACGATTTGCGCATTATTAGGTAGTTATCAACGCCTCCAAGAGTTAATCTGTAGTCGATACGGTAGACTTTCTTGGCGACCGTGTTTCCTCCACCGGATCTGCACCCCTACCTGATAGAGTGACAGCCATCACTGAGTACCCCGTACCTGATTCCATCAAAAAGTTACACTGGTTTGTTGGCATGGTTAACTTCTACTGAAGATTTATTCCGCATTGTTCAGAGTTAGCCTAGCCACTTACCGAGCTACATAAATTGGATGCTAAATCATTCAAGTATAGGGAATAAGCTAAATACGCATTCAGTGACCTAATACACCAGCCAGCAACCGCCTCTCTCCTAGTGCTTCTAGACCATAAGGTCCCGTTACAATTAACGGTGGATGCCTCAGATGTAGCGGTAAGTGGTGAGTTACAGCAGCGACGTAGTGGTGAATTTTATCCGATTGCCTTTTTCTCTAAGAAGCTACAGCCTGCCGAACGACGTAAAGGTACATTCAGCAGAGAACTTCTGGCTATTTACCCCAATGTGCGTCCTTTCCGATATTACTTGGAGGGACATACAATTATGATATTCATCGAACATAAGCCGTTAACGTATGAACTGCGTCCCGCTTCTGATCGCCTTTCCACACGAGAAACTAGACATCTGGATTACACTTCCTAATTTACTTCTGACATGCGACATTTGTTCGGTGTGAATAACGCCGTAGCAGATGCCTTATCCCGGGCGGAAATGAACACCTTATTTGAGTATTCCCCCACTGCTCTTCAGGAATCAGCCATAGCAAGGCGTGCAGATAAGCAGTTCCTGCAAAATCTGTAAAGAACCAAGTTACAGGTGAAACCCATTCCGCTGCTTGATAGTTCGGATGTTCTGATGCGTGACGTTTCCGCAGGAAACTCACGACTTGTAGTTCCACCGACCTCTCGGCGAATCATTTTTGATACACCACATGGTCTATCACATCCAGGCATCCGCGCAACTCGCAAACTCTGATCGTTCTGTTTGGCTAGCACTAAACATACCATGGTGAGAAATTGTCTCCCCTGTCAACGTTCAAAAGTGTAGCGCCATACACAAGCACCACTTGGCCTTTCACCGTTCCTGATGCTCGTTTCAGTCACGTGCATATCGGCACCGTCGGTCCACCATCGCCGTCGAGTGGATACACGTACCTACTGACTTGTATCGATAGTTACACTTGTTGACCTGTGGCAGTACCCATCGCGGACATTTCTGCAGATACGGTAGTACCTAACTTTGTGGCTCACTGGATCGCGCATTATGGGGTGCCATCTATCATAAGGTCTGATCGCGGTGCGCAATTCGAATCGACGCTCTTTCGAGAGTTAATCAATACTCTCTGAACCAAGCGAATAAGAAAAACTGCGTACCAGCCAACAGCGAACAGGTTGGTTGAACGTTTCCATCGCCATCTCAAAGCATCTTCGATGGCATGTTCTGACCCTACTCGTTGGACTGAATCTCTACCTCTGGTTTCATTAGGTTTACGAACTACACCTAAAGCTGATTTAGGTCACCCTACCGCGGAGCTGGTATACGGTACCACGTTAAAGCTTCCGGCTGACTTCATTCAACCAATCGATGCAAGCGTTAAAGATCCTGAAAACTTTGTCCATTGCCTAGGCTCATCTACGCGTGAACTGCGTTTTACTGCCACACGCGCACAAACTAACGAGGGTTACCTACCAAGAGATATGACAACTTGTTCATACATGTGCTTACGGAATCATTTAATCCGCAAGCCACTAGAGCCACCGTACGAAGGGCCATTTGAAGTGATCACTACAGCAGAAAAACTATAACATCAACAGGAGTGTTAAAGTCGATGTAGATTCTGTAGCCCGGCTTAAACCAGCGTATATCGAATAGCCTTGCGAAAGCAACCAACAGGTCCTTAAACTACATTACGTACGCAGCAGTCATCAAAGCTCGTTGAAAGTGACCCACAGCTGTTAACATCTAAAGTTGAGCCACAAGAGGAGATCAATATGCGGCAAGGAAAGAGAGTCCATTTTCCAAGCCACCCAATGTACCATCTGTACCACCCAGTTCCATCTTCTTGTGCTAAACAATTGGCTGTACTGCTCGCTGCCAGTTTTCTTCCGCTTATTGTTCTCCAGCTTCTGCCAGGTTGCGAGAGAACATCTCTAAAAAGACGAAAATAAAGAACAGGATGTGCCGCCTAGTAACAACAAGACGACTACCACAGCATTCACCATTTTTACTTTGCTCCCAAATATTTCATTGTACCTTATACACAGAACCTTAGCTTGCGTACCTCCCATGCCTCAACCTCGGGCGTTTCTTGTGGCACTGTGCCAGGCAGAGGTCAGTTGTTACCGGCTATTCCCACCGGGATTTTTACTCCTGGTCGCTTGGACATAGTGCGGCTAGCGCACTGGTGGGGAAGTATGTAGGACAAGTGTTTACATTTCACCACATAAGCTTTGCTAGAACATCTCTAATCAACTGACGGTCCACCAGCTATATTGATCATCATTTCAAAGCTCCATCTAACATACCATCCATCATCTAATTTTGAACAGCCAACCATTTAAAGTGCATCACTAGTAGATTTCTTCTGTTCGTCAGTGCTTAATTTGTGGGAGCATTAAAATACAACAATTGGAATACATGCTTTCACTTCTTTTTATCATCCGAGAACGACGGGGCATTAATTCCGAAGTCCGCACCTAAGAAGCGTTCCTATAATGTGAAGCAGTCGCTGGTGCAGTCAGTCGAAGGCTTTGGAGATGTCGAGTAAATGACGTCGGTCCATCTGCCCAGATCTGCCGCTTCCGTCCAACCACTGCGTGCAATCAGTAGGTTGGTAGTGCATGAACGGTTCTGGCGGAAAGCGTGTCGATTTGGTGTTATAATGGTTTAGCGTTCTAGCTTGTCTATTAAAGCCTCAGGGATGATTGCCTCCATCAAATTTGAGAGAAAAGGGAGGGACCACTAGGCGATAATTATCGGGTTCCGAGCAATTACCGCTTTAGAAAATTGGAGTAATTAAGCCATGTTTCCACATGGTAGGCACAATTTGCTTATCCAAGCACGTTTAGAAGAAATGCGCTAATGGTTCGGCTAGCGTTGTTGCTACTAGATTCAGCACCCTCTGGTGAATATAATCGATTCCGTGAGAACTGTAGGTGCGTAGTGAGAGCGGCATCTTCAGCACAGCTGTGGCAGTAATCTTGATGTTAGTGAGTTTTGTAGTCGGGGTTCGGGATGCAGGTATGTAACAGTGGCGGACGGCCCGTTGATAGGTTGGGAAATACTGTATCCTTAGTACGTTCGCTGACTCTTCAACTTTCTGTGCCATTTCGGCTGGCATTAAGTGGGGAAATACTGAGCTGCACTTTCCGGATGGTGTTAACATGCATAGATACGAGCTTTTGTTGTTGGTAAATTTACAACCAAGTATTGTTGATGTGTGCATTGGTCCTCACGGACAAGCATATTACAATGGTTGCGCTGCGTGACATAATCGCTCCAGGTTTTGAGAATAGTACGAGCTCTGTAAGTGTGCCAAGCTGCATTCCTTATTGACATGCGCTTGTGAGTTCAGCTTCTGATGAAAGACGTGGGATTGGTGCAGCGGACCCTCTTCGTTTCTGGGGCAGTTGTAATTAGATTGCTGTAGCGTTTAACAAACTGCATCCAGGCCCTGTCACGTGGGCCACCTTTCAAGAATTCCCAATCCGTCGGCAAAACTAGGTAGTTCAGAAAGTTATGTGTGATAGTACGTGTTAGTATTGTGTGTTCCTCTGGATATTCAGCGTATACACTCGGCTTGTACACTGCTAATTTGTAGCGTAATCGTCTCATACAGTCTCAAAGGATAAACAAATGCGTAAAACTTAGATAATAAAATCTCCGGCCAAATAATAATACATGCTGTTCCATTAGTATGCCTATTGGTCCTTTATGTCCTCGTCTCTAGAAGTCCCAGTGCGATAAAACGTGAGTATTACGCAGCTAGCTGCCAGGCTATGTCGAGCACATGGTTATCTCATGGGTGACCGAAGAAAAGACATTATACAAACCTGTCAACTTATCCGGTTAGTCTGCCCAAGTATGAAACCAACTTTGAATGGATAAATTATCAATGTTAAGTGCTGGTTTAATGGTGGGATTGATGAAAAATGGTTTGTGTGGAATTCAGCCTGTTCAATTGCAACCACAATTTAAAAATGACCCTTTAACTTGCGGTGTTGTAGTATGGAGCCCAACAAAACTAATTGTTCAGTCGACCTATCCTTGGAAACAAATTAGGAGTTAAAAATCTTCCACACGCTGAAATACGGTGATGTACGGCCGATAAGGGTATTTGCTTCCATTTAGATCTTATCTAGTAGGGCGGTTTCAAAAGCAACGCAGTAACCGAAACATATGAATAGGATGATAGCCTTCTTTGTAGCAGGTTATGCTAATGTAAACCATAATGACTGCATTCGGTATAATAACTAACACTGGTGAAACCATGGTAGAATAAAGTTAAACTCTAAGCATAATACTCTTCGAGAATCCATCGATACGCGACGAACCCGGAGCGTCTATGCTTTCCGTAGCAGGAAGCAACTTGTTTCCTTCTTGGGAACTATGCTTTGTGGAGTAAATAACATTGGTCTTCATCATCTACTAGACTGCATTTGTTAGTTGAAATAAGTAATTCAGTGTACATAGTTGAAAAATAAACGTTAATAGCACCAACTACCTTTAACAGAAAGTACAGAGGTTTCATGTAGTCTATCTAGATGACGATCACCCGTGACATAAACCTTGGTTTCTTGTGCAACAGGAAACGAACATCCGTTGACTGATGGTAGTCCGGGACATTGGATGAGTCTGTGTTGCCAAAAAAGTGGGCCAATACATCTCTATGTTAAACTCAAACCTAGCTGTGTAGAGATTACCCACATATTTTTTACCGTTGACTTAATTCAGTGCTTCAGGTCAAAGTTTGCTAATGATATTGACAGACTGAACAGCCTCAGTGATATTAATAGGCTCCAAGGAAACTCCGGCGAACAACTGTACCCTTCTCAATAGTCCAAGGTTCGTCCCGCGTAAATACGACGGTAGAGCAATGTTTCCAAATATACAAAAGTTTTACCTTGTACAACAATACAAGCAGTACGTTTTCGCGAAGTGCTCTCCACCAGCGTTCATGCTCAGTTTCATGCGCTCAAACCATCTGGAAAGGTAGCAAGACGATGACAGATCAGGTAACCTTTTAAACAGCTCAGTAAAAGCCAATACTGCAGCTCCTGGAGATTGGTAGCTGATTCTACGCATCATGAGTTTGACATTGGGGAACACAAAAAGTTCACTTAGCGGTTGGTCCGGAGTATAGGTTGGTTGAACTACCACCTTAATATGCTCACCCGCCAGAAAATCTACGACGAAACAGAACCATTGTGCCGGCCTGATGTCGTGGTGCAGCAAGTTCCTTCGTGCTCGAGTCCTAGGACGACGCATGACTCCAGCTTACAGCACTTGTGTCAGACATTGGATGGCATACCAGTCTCACGTGAGTGATACAGTAGTCACATGACCGGTCTTCACAACCTACACATCCACCAGCTGTTTGACCACACTGCGCTCACACCGAATTGCTGAGGCGGCGCTCCACCAACGGTTGTCCTTTGAGCCCATTATTGCTTGGTCTCTGGTTGAAACTGTACACATAGATCCATCCCCATTGAGGATCTCCAAACGGCATTAGAACGTCCACCATCAAACTTAGTAAGCATGGTACGGTACCAATTCACCCGAGCTCTTTTCTGGTCCAAATTGAGCTGTTGGGATACTCAGTTAAGCGAACCTTTCTTGGGCCGAAGTTCTCATGTAGGATGTTGCGGATTGATCCCGATGAGAGTCTGATCGCTTTCCCTAGCCGTAACATAGTCACCCGCGCGTGTCCTCCTCCAGCATCGCTTGCAAGATAGCAAGTTTGTCCGCGGTGGTGACTTCCACAGGTCGACCACATCGCGCCTCATCATTCGGGGGCTGCACGCCAAGCGTTAATTCCGCAAACCGCTCAAACGCGTTGGTTCTTGAAGGCGCATTAACACCGAATGTAGCGCTCAATTACTCATTACACTTGTGTTATGTTACACCGCATTTGTAGTCATAGAAAATCATCGTCATCCAGTAACGATAACTGAGTTTCATACTACTAGTCAGAGTATAGCGATCCTTGTGACTTGTGAGCTGTGCTGGGCTGTTGGGATGGACTTTGTGAGTTGAGAGCACTGAACAATGTTCGGAATGGACTATAGTTCACATTTTTCTTGCTAGGTCACGTGCACTTAATCTGTGTACTGCCTATCGGGAAACGTGTTGTGCTGCGCTCTTAAATCTTCAATGCAACACAATTTTAGGACCGATGGGTAGGAGCCAGTCATTAGACAAAATGTGTCTTGATGCTGCACGATGCTGTGAACTCCCATGTCCGGATCTTGGGTTTGTTTCGCGATAGCTTACAAACCTTCCCTGCTTAGTGTAGCGCAGGGGCGATCCGAAGACTTATGCGCACTGCACTCATGCCTCCAGGACTTAGAATCCAGGGTTTAAGGGAAAAATAGATGAACGCATAGAGCTGTGCGTGAAGTGGTGCAAGTTACAGCCACTCAAGGCGAACACGATGCATGGTAAGCAAATTCAAAAGGTTTACCAACAGACACATGGGTTGCAGTTTTACGGATAGTCTACAAACAAATCATTGTTAGTTCACGCTGGAATTTACTATCTATCAGTGACGGAATTCTAATGGTTCTACAGATGGTACTCCAAACACAAGATAGCAAAACACTGCTAGTACGTAGAACCTTTCATGGTATAATTTTATTTGAGGGGTATTGAGAAGTAGCACAAACGTGAGATGATGGGGGTGTAACACAAAGCAACATAATTTCGATTTTGCACTGCAATAGGAATGAACATACGTCGATCTCTGCTGCCCAGGAGCACAGCTCTTGATCGTCCCACTTAACTAATGCTTCGCTGTATGCAACATTTGAAGCTACACACTGAGCGGGATTAATCCCCGGTGAAAGGAATGACTTAATTATGTACTATGGGCGAAAGGGACCTGGTGTGTCACCCCAGGGTATAAGTACAATCACACAGCCCAGATACAGCAAGCAGAATTGGCTCGAATAGACACGAGTGAAAGGCAGCGTAGTTCTAGCCACCGGTTGGACGAAATGAATAGAATAGTAACGAACAAACAATGCACGCCCGGATGCATCTTGCCTGAATTCAAGGGGTGTACGGGTTGCTGGACAATTGCGTGAATTCAGCAGATGGAGAGCCAACAGAAATAAAGCCAATCTAGTACCTTCCAAGCGACCTGAAAATCATTGCGCCGTACGGACTGATAACACGGAGTTGATGCCGTCCCAGTAGAGCAGGTGGGTGCTTAAGCAAGCGGAGCAAAAGAACAGCGTGTGCGGGCCAAACAGCATAATGCTGAAGACGATAACTAGCCAGTCAAAATAGCAACCACGAAGTCGTGCTTCAAAGTTTGCATGTTATACGTGATTCTATTGTACACGAATCCAAGGTTTTTGAATATTAACATACATCGGTTGGACCCTTCGACATCTAATACCCACACAACCCATTGACAGCCTTATCGTCTATAGTCCCCAAAGACTAAAGTTTGCCGCCTACCTGGTCTAACCGCTTTTGCTAACACCGCTTGTCGGGACAACAACGTATTCGCGGATTGCTGAATATTGCCTAAATCACCAATTACGTGACTACTGTGATACTCATATCATCTCTTGCCATGAGATAGCAACACAGCTTTATGATCGGACTAATCGTTGGAGCGCATCGATGTTTTGCTGTAAATAACACTTCTCATAGTTCTGCGACTTAGTGCTTGGAAAGTGAGGTGGATATGCTTTGTACTCCACATTCACGTCTACATTGTTCGTATGATATAGCGAAACGCTGATTAAAACATTGATGCTGCAACAGCAAAGTGTTTCATTTGCTCCATTGCAACAGTTTACACGACTGAACCGCATGTTCGCTAACGGCCTGAGCTTTAATTGGGGATAGGAATCCGGGGAAAACCGATTCAGTCACGGACCAGTTCACGTTTTAGTAGAATCCCCATGGACGTTTGCTAGTCCCAAGGAAGAAACTATTCCTCTTCGCCTAATCTCATTGTCCGCATCATTGATCTGGATTCCTGAATCTAGGTTGGCTCACATCGGGCGTGTGCATTTCCGAGTTTGCAGTAACTATCGGGTAGAAATTTTCACATTCAGGAAAATATGACAAGCTAGTTGTTTTATTTCTTCTTACTGCGGAGGGCGCAGTTAAGCATTAGTGATTAATGCACTCACTAGAATCAGCGCTGATTACTCTCCTCCCTGTGATAAAACAGATTTATGATAACATACCACAGTTGAACTTACTCTGTCTCTATTACAGTAGTTTAATAACTATGTCCTTTGATGGTGTTGTTGATCACCGTATAACTTCTGGACCATCAGTTTCGGAAGCTTTTGTTTATTACATCAACAACTAACATCATACTTTGTTTAGTTACTTCCAGAAAGACCGGTTTGACAAGACTACGCAATCCGACTTTGCCGTTATTGATAAACAAATTTCCCATTGGTATCATGGCAGGAAGGTCAGAAGTGGTAACTACCGTGTAGTCTTGGAAACTAGAGTACAACGGAATGTCAAGCCAATCGCACGGAATTTTCGAAATGATGGGGCAAGTGATAGCCTACAGACCACGGAGTAAGTTGATTTATGTGTAGGGACCTTTGCATCCCTGAATTATAAATAGTTCACGAATAAAAATGAATTCAGAAGCTTTTGGCAGGGTTATATATCTTCTCTGAACAGTGAACACTGAACAATGATTTATCATCGGTGAAAGAAAACATGTTCTTGACAAGTCCCGTAGGATGGTTGGAGTAAAAATTAGAGTGGAAAGGATCAAGAAATAAGCAAATCGTCATTTTAATGGTATACTAATTTAAATACACTACTGCACAACCATAGTTTGCAATGGGAATGGGAAATGCACGAAGAAAATATTATGGAGAGCTGTTATAGTTCAGTAAATAGGTGCGAAATAGAAAAGGAAACGGCAACGCTCACTCATGTGTTGCTCCATTTGACAGATGCGTTATATTAAGCCAGTTTAGATACATCCATGCTGTCCACAAGAATCTGCTGCAAATATCCTCATCACCCCTTTGCGGAGAGGGCCATTAGACACATGGTTTGATTCGCGTAATTCCGAGTGAAACAAACTACATCAAATAATACCAGTTGGAAAGCGTGCCATCAAGGCATTTTTGATAGCGTTAATGTAGGAGCAAGGATGACATGAGTCGAAAGGGTGTTCCAGGCACGGGACACACAGGGGGAGAAAGCTTTTCGTCGACAGTCAAGTCGATGATTGGTATTTTGGCTTGACTACAACAGATTGCGACATGGGTGAATGGAGTTATTCAGTATTAGGTTAACCATAATGAGGTCTCCCCGCTGACGTCGAAATTCACCCCTGTACAACCTCAAGGACTGGAGCCTGCGCTGATAGGAGAGATGAAACAATTCTCTAACGAATTTGGTTGCTCTATGTTGTGGAGCTTCAAGTGCATTGATGTCGCGCTTACTCCTGGGGCGCCGGACCTTGATCGCATATTCCATATGAGGCCGCACGTAGGCATTCAGCATTTGCGGAAAGATTGATGGTTCAAAACTGCCAAAAGCCCTCCGTAAGAGTCCAAGATGTTGACTAGCTCTTGTTGATGTCTTTTCTGCCTGTCTCAAGCAACCAAGATCGTCCTGCACGATCACTCCGAGGTCGTTTTCTTGGGAAGCACTTTGTAACTGCTGGTCCCCAAGTCGATATTTATAGATAAGTTGATGGCGTTTGCTTACAACTTTGCACTTGGTCACGTTGAACTGGAGCCGGTTGTTGGATGACCACGAGTAAGCCCTGTCGACATCGCTCTGCAATGCCATGTGATCATCCGAGGTCCTGATATCATGCCAAATTTTGATATGATCTGCAAATAGTAAAAAATTCAAATGCAGTACACTAACAAGATCGTTAATGAATACCATGGAAAACGTGGTCCCAGTGCCGATCCTTGAGGAATGCCACACTGGACATCAATTGGATCGGAAATTGAGCTACGGACACACATTCAGCTGAGCTTGAGTAGGGAAGTTGCGGATCTAACTGAGCACGCCGTCACCGGTTCCATAGCTTCGAAGCTTGTAAAAGAGAATGCGCTGGTTCGAACGATCGAGCGCTTTCGAGTACTCCAGGTAGACGACGTTGAGTCCCACTCTGGCATCGGCTGACTCTGTCCAGCTTGCTCGGTCTAGAAGAATGCTTGCAGTGCACGACCGATTTCGGCGGAACCCGCGCCGCTGTGACACCAGGATGTTGTTGCTTCCAAGATAACTCATGAGCGCCTCTGCAATTATACGTTCTATTACTTTGGATAAAACTGGGAGGAGAGTGATTGGACGGTAGTTCGAGGTCTCTGAACGATTACCACTTTTGTAAACAGTAGTGACTACTCCCAGTTTCCACATCGTCTGAATCTGCATTTCGTAGAGACAACCTTGAAAGAACCGAGCTAATGGTTCGGCATGGTTCATGGAAGCTGTCTTCAATGCCTTCGTTTTGATGTCGTCCACGCCAGGTGAGCTGTGCATGCGCAATGACATTAGCTTTTTCATCCCATTGGCTGCTGTAAATGATGCGTGGATTAATCCTGGTGGCGATGGGAGTTGTGTCAAAAGCTGGTGGAATGATGATCCACTTTGGATAGTGTGGATGAAGTGTTGGTGAAGCACGTTGGCCGCATCTTGGGTAGTGTGAGCCTGACGGTCTGTTGCACGTAAAACTGGGATCTGACGCTGCACTCTGGGAGGCTTGTTGACGTGTCTATACGGCAACTTGGGATTTATACTGAATTGCTCTGCTAAGTTCTGTTGGCGCTGTAGTTTCTTTTCGTGGATCAACTTGACGCACGGCTTTCGTTGAGTTGTGTAAGCACCCCAGGTAAGGTTACTTGGGCAGACTTTGTAAGCGTGTCAGGCTGAATCACTTAAGCCCATGCATCTTCTGGTACAACTCCTCAGGAACGAGTTTACTTGCTTCGGACGAAAAACTTTGCTTTCTGACGCACTTGTCACTACTTCAGTGAATTGGGTGACAAACACCATCCAAACGACATCGGTCGGCTGCTAGACCAGGAAGTACCAGTCGATTTCTTGAACGAGCTTTGATCAAATATTGTAATGTGTAACAACGTAGGTTTCCATGTTGTTCTCACTGTTGTACTCCGAGTAACAGATGTAACGTAAGAACAATATCGCGTGATCGCTACGGCCAAGTGGTGTATCTTGGGCCACGGCGTCGAGCAGTAGTTCCTCGTTACTCAGCACAAGGTCCACAACAGTGGGTGTGTCACACTTTTGGAATCCATTGTGTGTGAGTTAACATGGTTGTCCAGAGGTATATCGGAAATCACCGTTTGCAAAACTGAATTGTTCGCTGTGCAATGCCGGGATTTCGATTGCGTGCAGGTTGAAATCCCGCACTAGAAGGGCTTGGCTGTGTGGTCTTGTCAGGAGGCGCTTCATCGCAGAAGCTAAGCACTGATCCATTTCCAAGGTAGATATTGGAAGACCGTAAACTAATGCTAGTAAACACACATTATCCCGTCTTTGGTGCATACGACACCAAAGAGCGTCGACGACTTGCGTTTCTAGATCCTCCATGATATCAACGTGCATGTCGGCTCGATCATACAGGAGCACACCGCTTCCTCTGATGGGTCGATCGTTTTGTATGGAAGTCATGCCGAGTAGAGCGATCTCAGTATCTGTGCTCTCCGTGTTCAGCCATGTTTCGGTGATCATAAATAAGTCCCAAGGCCTGGAGACCTGACGAATACGAAGTCTAGTTAGCTTGCTGAGAAGACCTTGTGCACTGGTATACAATCACGTGAGGACATCGGTGGTCAGAAGCGTGTTCGTGAATGCTGATTTCCGGTGAGGGTCTATGCCGACCTTTACGGGGTCGGTTGCCGGTCGTCTTTTGTAGGACCGATGACGCAGACCCTAGGGCCAGTTCAAGTTGTCGTATACAGTTCGCTGCGCCAGTGAGCGGGTGGCCATCCGGTCTTGCATCAGCTGCCGGCGTATTTTGTTATTATCTCCGTTCTGAGATACAGGGTGACGGAATGGTATTGGTAAATTGCTTGCATAGTGTTACTTTATCTATATGTGGCCCGGTGCCTATCGCCTTAATACGGATTTAGGAGGACAGCATTTTATAATTTTTGTGCCACATTTTGATCACATGTTCTGCCATCAGTTCGGAGTGCAATGATACTTTCATCAGGCGGCGATCACACCCTTTGTAGTTAGGTGATAGCGCTAACCTTGATGTCGAATTACCGATAACGTTTTCCATTGAGAGTGTTTCATGAATAATACGCCATTCATCCCACTCAACCGCTTTAGCCGCTAGCTCGTTTAATGTCTGCAGCTCGGGGACACCGTGAACAAGGATAAATTTTGCGTCTTGTTTTTTTACGGAAGTCATTCTGATTTAGTTTGCGTTTATAGCGTTCTTCCAGGGAATATCTGGAAGGGGGCACATCTCGACGCCTGCTCACCGTTGCAGTAAATGAATAATGTGATCTATGCTAGATTTAGTTGTTCTACTCAAATACGCTGGCCTTTGACTCGCGTACTGCAGGAGTCAGTTGCATACCTCAAGCATAATCAGTTACAGGTTCGGACTGCATCTGCAAGTTGGTTAAGGTTAGCAGCGTTTAGTGGCATGATATCAATTTATATTTTTCCAGAGCACGACAGCCCGAGTTCAAACATTCCTAAGGCATTTTAGTTGGCCGTTTTACAGGAGTATTCGTTGTATACCCCCTGAGAAAGCACCTATATAAAGTTGGGTTTCGCACTAACCATTGGCCACGGTTTGCCAGATTAATAGGTCAACTTTGCTTCCACCATGTGTGACGATCCTATCCATCAGATGTTTTTCACTTTCTTTGCCTTTTTGGACTACTTTTGAAGTGCCGATTTGAATTACAATGAGCAAGTTCGGAAGGATATTGCACAATCGCTTGGCTCTGTCCAGATCCATATGGGTGATGCGGGGGCGGGGGTTGGGTACAGTGGATTCCCTAAGGCGGCACTAGTTACAACCGATATGACAATCGCAAGAACTGTGGATCAAACTGACATATGTGGATTTAGTCATTCGAAGTGGGAGCCTTCTGAATGTTTGTCATCACATATGCAAATCAGATGCAGCGATCTTTCGGCACCTTCAAAACCCTTTTTCCAAAGGTTACATTTACTTGCAAGAATCGTTTATTCTGCTCCCACAAATAGTCATAAAGTATGCAATATGTCTAACTGTTTTGTTATCCTAGACCTCTGACCAACTTCACAAGGGAGCAGCTAAAATATGAGATTGCAGTAACTTGGTTTGCCATTAGTATTTCATATAAACTGCCAATACTGATAACGCAGTTTTTTACCAACGTCCCATACCCATCTAGTGATTCCTGTTATGATCACACCAGGGTTTTCGCAATTAGTTTATCTTTCGTGATTTAGCACCCCCTCTGTAATTTCTGTAGTTCTGTTGCTCATATGCTTGCTTCAAATGATGTGAAGGGGATTTACCAATTGTGCGTGTGTGCGAAGGAGTTAGTCTAAAATTACGTTGTTGTTGGACCAATGCATGGGATAGATGTTGCTCATTAGGTCAGTGCTCGCAACGAAGTTTACTGACCGTCATTTATAGATAAACCTTTAAGCAAATAACGGACATATTACATCAAACTTCAGCTACTACTCGATTTGTGTATACTAAGGCAGTTATCAATGAGGTGAACACTTCTGAAGGTGCAACTATTAAATGTCATCGCGCCAAGCTTCATCTAGATTGCTTTTGTAGCTAACTGCTCTAGCATGATCAGCATGGTTCTTACGGGTCGTGTATGGTGAATTCGATAACTAAGCTATCATTACTGCTGTTGGTATTATCATGATCAGGGGTTGAGTACCGCTAAACTTGGATAGCCTGTATAATTAAAGTTGTAGTTTGCGATACATATTGTGAAATTACTGTGCTGCCGGATGAGCAGCTACTTCAGCTGCATTAGAATGTTCACGATATGGGAAATGACCAATGGCATACATCGAATATCCAACCGAAAGAGTTTCAGGTTGTGTGTTTTAACACTGCACAGTCCATCTCACGTTGCATCACCATATCTGATTGTGTGGCAATGCGGAGTATGTTAAGGTTTTGCGGTAGAGGAATCGTGGCTTCTATCATGTGTGATACGATTTGGTAATCGTGCCTGATGAACTCTCAAAGACAGGGCCAGTACGGAATCTTCATGTTAACCAGATAGGTTTGTTACCATGGCGGTGAGCTACGCGTATTATAAGCTACCTCGGTATAATCGGCTTAGACACTTTTCTCTCTGAATCAGGCTAAGGATGACAGCTATGGGGCTAGAACATCCCAAAACTGTTTTTGGTTCCCTATTTGCACAAAAATGTGTCGACACATTTCCGTAAACATTATTGCTGGACGCATAACTATGATTAATAAGTTTGCAAATAACTTACAATTGAATACGTAAATTCACGCGCATTATCCAAATATTGGAGATAATGCAGTTTATTTGCTCATTGATGGTGGAACAGAATGAGCCATGCATGACTGGTCGACTGGGACAGTATAGGCTGAACGTTACAGATTCGCTTTTGGTTGGCATTTAGACGATCACTTATTTTTTTAATAATCTATGGTTACTTTAGTTTCGCACCATTTGTTTGGAGAAAATGTATTGTAGTCTGCCTTGATAATCAACAAATTGTTAGAAAGCCCTGCTAATTGAAGACCAAGCCCCAAGAGGTTCATCGCTCCCTATGCAAATCGATACACAGCTTATGTCCTTCCGTCAACGACTGAAAGTTTAACATCAAATTACCCAACACAGTAGGTTAGTATACCTAATTATAATAGGTTGGATGAACACGCCACTGCAAACCGTGGATACAGTATCCTCACTCGTTTGGTTATGCTTAGGGAGAACAAATACAATCACCTGTCTGATATCATATAATAGTTGATACTTCCGTACTTACTAAATATAGGCCGCCAAGCTCTCGCATCCCTCATTTTTGATCACTTAACTTCGGCCCGGTAAATTGTTTATAGAGTAATCGACCGACAAAAAAGCTGGTTTGCCACAATTAAATCATTCGTAAGCGAGAATATTCTAAGCATATACTGCGCGGTCATTTAACGTTACTCCGGGACTTATGTTATATGAGGAGTTCTTAGTGATGTATTAATCAAGGTGCCCCAAACCCATTCGTCAAGCTCTGACGGAACTAAGCTACAACACCCACCTGAGAAGTCGTCATCTAAAGCTGATCGTACAGTCTATTTGTGTGGGATGCCGCCGAAGCCTTTTCTCACTTGCTGTATGGTAACAGAGAAATGCTCATCCCGCGTACATTGTTTCTGTCCCCACTTTATTGCCAATTAAAGCCGAGTTGACGACACATTGTACCATGTGCATTTTGCTTGTGTTAGCCAGTAGACTACGAAGCGCAATTGAAAAGTGTGTTCCCGAATACCAACTAGGTGGTTTGATACTTACTAACGTGTGAACATCTCGGTGAGTTCACCAGCATACACAATTTTGCTGATACATTGCTTGATAATAGTAGCCATTTTATCTCAGCCATCCCACTTGAACTATCAACCGTTCGCTTTTCTAACATGAGATGTAATTGTTCCATTGTTCCATATCTAGCAAGTACTCCCTTGTGCCCCAAACGCAGGAGCTTATTTTTCATGTTAATGATTTGTACGCGAAGACCCTTCCATTACTGATAAAATTGAATATCAGCAGCTCATAATTGCATCTAAGTTTGCTAATAACATAAGAAAACTGAAAAAACTGGCGTCAAATAAGATTAAATATGGGAGTGGCTTTGGTCAGTTTAATGGGTACATATGCTAAATAAGTTGTAGTATAGTTCCTGTTCCTGTTACGGAATCAACTGCAAACCGTTCATAGCAGTTACATCCCTGGCTCTTCCATGCACAACTTTATCTGATTGGATTGTTGCATGACAAGGCAAGTATGTTTGACATATTTTTTGGTTTATGTTATCTTCATGACCAAGCGTCATCTATGGAAAGGCTTACGATGCTTGTAGCACGTGAGATAAAAAAAATAGCCAAGTGCAATAAAAGTCCCAGAGATTAATATCCTGAGACTAGCGCAGAACTGCTGACGTTATGTTTAAATGATAGTCTCGTACCTTGAAATAAGTAACTTCGTACAAATCAACAATCTTATTTAGTGTCATACGCTGCCACAATGACAAAGATCGAACTGCTTAAACCATGTCAGAACAAAAACGATTCCGGAGTCCTGTTTCACACGAACAATGAATTTATACGGGTTAAGAAGCGTTGCTTTACAATTCCCGTTGGATAGTTTGTGGGGATATCAACATTACAATAATGATGATAAGGATAGTAAAATAGTTGGCACTTAAATATTAAAATAAGGACTTATCGTTTACTCCGCTGTAGTCCTGCGATCAGCTTAGATTCACAGCGCCCACGGTTAACAACAAATAATGCCATGGTAAACTCCAGGAGTAGGATGGAGACGTAGTGTTAAGTAACAAACTGTAAGTGGATGAGTGCATCGTCCAACCGTCTTTTAAATACTGTTAGTGTCGGTGCAGAGAAGACCGATTCTGGGAGAGTATTCACGGGTGACAGACGCGAATGGAAAATAAATTTCCGCAGCACTCCAGCCGACTGTATTGTTCGGCGAGTTTTAATGAGTGGCTCCTCAGGTTTGTATTGCAGCTGAGTTGCAGTAAATGGCGGTACATATGATGGGGGTCTCGCAGAATCAAGTATGCTATGAGCAGGTCTCCTCGTAGTCTGCGATAGCTTCTGCTGAATACCCCTAATCGTTTCATCCTCACCCGGTATGAAAGATTGCGCATTCCAATTACGTTCTTAGATACCCGGCGTTGTGGCTGCTCCAGTGCATTAAGGTCGTGTTTCAGTCATTGATGCCAGGCTTGAATTGCATATTCGACATGGGGGCGAACATACGCACTGAGCATTTGTCGAAATATGGAGCTGTTTATTTGTCCAAACGCCCGCCTCAACAGCCCGATATGATGTTTTCCGGTCTTCGCTGCCTTTTCAGATTGCCTGGAGCAACCCAAGTCATCTTGAACCAGGACACCCAAGTCACGGTCGAGAGTTGATTGTCGTAGTAAATTCGTTCCGAATCGGTATGAATAGCTGCTCTGATGTCGGATGGAAAGCACCTTTCATTTACTGACGTTGAAATGGAGTAAGTTTTGGGTCAACCATTGATACACCGTATCTAAATCACTCTGAAGCACATGTTGGTCGGCGTTCGCCTGGATCCTGCGCCAAATCTTGATATCGTCGGCAAACATAAGGACGTTTGAAGCGATTCGCTGTGCAAGATCATTAATAAACACCAAAAACAAATGTACACTTAGAACTGGGCATTGCGGTACACCACACTCGATTTGTATAGGGTCCGATAAAGAGCTCCGAACCCGAACCAATAATTACCTTTGAAGTAGAAAGTTGGCAATCCAGCTTGAAAGAAGGTCTCCGACCCCGTAATGCTGGAGCTTGGAGAGTAGTAGCCGTTGGTCTAGACGATGGAAAGCCTTGGAAAAATCTAAGTAGATCACATCAACATCTTCTCCAGCGTCAGCTGACTCGGTCCAACTACTGCGTGCGATTAGTAAATTTGCTGTACATAACCGCTGTCGACGGAAACCGTGCTGCTCAGACGTGATGTTGCAGTTTTCCAGCTAGCCTGCCAGTGCATCGGCAGCTATGGATTCCATGACCTTGGAGAGTAAAGGAAGAAGGGTTACTGGGCGGTAGTTAGAGGGATCAGTTCTGCTTCCACCTTTGTGATTCGGGGTAATTATTCCATGCTTCCACATGGCAGGAACTTGGTTCTGGCCTAAGCAGAGCTGGAAAAACTGAGCTAAAGTTCCTGCCAGTTGGCTTGCTGCTGCTCCTAGTGTCTCTGGACGAATGATGTCGACACCCGGCAAGCTGTGTTTGCGTAGAGACGTCAGTTTTTGAGATACTGCCTTTGTGGTAAACATGATGTGGCTTAGTCCTGGCGAGGATCGACAAAGGTTGTAGGATCGCTTGGTGGCAAGACCCTTTAAAACGTAGCGTCATATTGCATCCGCAGTGCTTTTGCTGCTTCCACAGCCGTTATTGTTGGGCCGTAGGCCGTCCTGAGTGGAAGAAATCCTTGTCTCACATTTCGGAGGCTATTGACGTGCTTGCACAGTAGTCTGTGGTTAGCACTGAGGTATTTTTCGATGTTCTGCTGATAGGCTGCTTTGGCTTCTTTTAGCAGTTGAGCGTAGTGCTCACGTTTGGCCACGTATTTGTCCCAAGTTTCTGGTGCTGGAGCTTATCCGTACACTCGCCATGCTGCGTTGCTTAATGTCATCCATTTTCGAGTTTTGCTCTCAACAAAAGAAACTGATTTGCACTTTTTGCAAGCCGTTATCCCTGAAGCCTGCGCAATCAGCTGACTGAAATTTTTGACGAACTCGAGCCGGACGACTTCCGAGGGTTCTTCTTCGAGGAAAGACGAAGTTGTGGCGCTGACGAACTGAGCTAACCGATCGCAGCTTGTGATGATTCGCACATTCTCATCGTTATCATTCAGATATTCTGCATAGCAGACGATGTTGCAACTGATCACGGGGGGATCACTGCGACCCAACGAGCAGTCTAAAACCAACGCATCAATCATTTGCTCATCGTTAGTAAGCCCAAGATTCAGCACAATGGACAATGGAACAATGGTTTATTACGGGTAAAAAAGCGTCGCTTAACAAGTCCCGTGGGATGGAAATTATTGCGGAAATCAATTGCATAATAAAGTGAAAAGTGTTGTGGTGGACTCACCATAGACTTATGTGGAATAGCGGAGATGTTCTCATATTAAACGTACAAATCCATAAATCCATTGGTTAGGCGTTTGGCAAGAAACAGTTTGATTGCGTTTTGTAGCCTGTGGCTAACAAGTCATAAAATGAAATGTAAGTGAGACAATACATCGTCAACACGTTTTTTAAATATCGCCAGATTGGGAGCAGAGACGACATAATTAGGAAGGGCATTCCAAGGCTGGCACACGCGGAGAGAAAAGAAATTTCTGCGGCATTCAAGTCGACTATAATGAATTGTCAATTTCAGAGGGTGAGCTCTTAGTTTAGTGTTGTGGTTCAATTCCAGCAGCAGACGACAAATGTGGTTTGGGTTCTTCAGAATCTGGTAAACCATTATGAGATCCCCCCCGCAAAAGCCGATATCGACTACTGTACATTCTTAGAGATTTCAGTTTAAGCTGATAGGGCAGATGAAAGAGGCCCCTGACATTCTTGGTTGCCCGTCGTTGAGGAGTCTCGAGAGCAAGGAGATCCTGTTTCTACCACGGCTGCCACGCCTGAATAGCATATTCCAAGTGAGGTCGCACGTAGGCGTTAAGCATTTGGGGAAAGATTGAGGGTTCAAACCGACCGAAGGCTCTGCGAAGAAGGCCGAAGTATTGATTTCCGGTTCTCCTCGCCTTCTCTGCTTTTTTTGAACACCCGAGATCTTCCTGCACCAATACACCCAGGTCACGCTCCTGAGAGATCTTCGCCAAGGTGTGGTCTCCAATATTGTAAGCGCTCACCGGCCGGTGACGCAGATGCATCACTTTGCACTTAGCCATGTGCAATTGAAGCTTGTTCCTCTTTGACCATTCGTAAACGCAATCTAGGTCATGTTGCAGCAGATCCTGATCTGCCTTGTTACTAATCGCCCGCCATATCTTGACGTCATCGGCGGAAAGCAGGAAGTTTGAGGAGACGACTCTTGCCAGGTCGTTGATAAACACTAGGAATAAACGCGGTCCCAGCACTGAGCCTTGAGGGACACCACATTTCATCTCAATTGGGTTAGAAAGTGATCCCCTAACACGTACTTGGAGCTTCGTTGATAAAGGAAGTTGCCAATCCAACCAAGTACAGGATCTCCGATTCCGTAACTTTGTAGTCTTTGAAGTAGGATGCGTTGACCAAGGCGGTCGAAAGATTTGGAGAAGTCCAGATAGATGACGTCGACTCCGACCCCATCATCGGACACTTCCGTCCAACTACCTCGTGCAATAAGTAGGTAGGTGGTGCATGACCGGTGTTGACGGAAGCCATGCTGTTCCGGTACCAAGATGTTGCATTTTTCCAGGTAGTCCATTAAACCCTCAGCGACGACTGCTTCGATCACCTTCGCGAGCACAGGGAGGAGAGTCACTGGACGATAGTTAGCAAGATCGGAACGGCTACCGCCTTTAAAAATAGGGGTTATAATGCCACACTTCCACATAGTGGGGACTTGTTGTTCATCAAAGCACCTTTGAAAGAACTGTGACAGTGGTTCAGCTAGCTTGGTGGCCACAGCCTTCAGTGCCTTCGGGCGGAAGTTTTCTGCTCCCGGAGAACTATGTTCACGCAGTGAGAGTAACTTCCTTAGCACAATTGATGGGTTGAAAATAACATTTGTAAACAAAGGTGTCGGTAATGAGCTTGATATTATGGGACAGGTAGATGTTGCGAGTTCAAAAATTGGGGCGTATTGCAGCCGCAGGGCATTAGCTGCTTCTTCGGCGCTTTGTACTCTACTGCCTGTCGTGAATAGTGGGGTATTCCATGCTTCACTTTACGAAGCTTATTGACATGCTTATACAGCAGTTTGTTGTTTGCCATGAACTTTTTGGCTAGGCACTGTTGATAAGTTATTTTGTCCTCACGGACAAGTGCGGTGCAATGGTTTCGATGGGCCAGGAAATTTCCCCAAGTCTCTGAGTCGGGGTTAATCTTGTAGGCACGCCATGCTGCATCCCTTATCGCCAGGCATTTGCGAGTCCTACTCCTTATAACTGAAGGCATTTTCGCACAGATGGCCTGTTACCAGTTCTGAACCGAGTGAGCAAAGTGTTGTGATTGTAAAGTGGAACAGTAGTTATTAGATCTTGTAGATCGGTTTTGAATTGTTCTCCGATCGTGGCGGGGGTTTCTACACAATGTACGTTGAAATCACCTATGATAAGAATGTGAGTGTAATTTTGTTGTAAACTACACCTTAAGGCAGCCGCTAGGTGGCAGTCCGTTTCGGGTGTTGAGTTAGGGGGCCGGTACACCAAGACAATAACGCAAACGTCCCTGTCTTTTAACTGCAACCGGCACCAAACAGAGTCGGGGACCTGCGAGTCTGAATCCTCCGCAGCTTCGCACTGTAAGTCGTTTCGGTAATACAGGATTACCCCTCCTCCTTTTGTGAGCCTGTCGTTCCGGATCAGCGACATGCCGGGTAGCAAAACTTCAGCGTCCGTCATTACCGTGTGTAACCAGGTCTCGGTGATACCAGTGACATCATTCGAGCCGGATGCTTGACGATCTTTCAGTTCAGCCAGTTTGTTAGAAAGACCCTGAGCATTCGTATATAAGCAGGCCAGTTTCTCGGTCTCTAGGAGCCCACAGAGGGGTGAAGATGTGAAATGTGGGAGAATGCCGACCGATGGGAGATCGGCAGTTGCTCATTTTTTTGATGTTTTGTGAGAGCGGGGGCGGAACACGAAATTATCATCTATGGCCCATTGGAAAAAGGAATGAGAAGCATGATTCTAAGCGTTAGAGTGGGTAGAAGAAAGGTTATAAGTTTAGGGACCGCCGATGACGTCATTTCAGCGAAGTACACTATGATGGGATCTCCCAACATACACATAAACAGGTGTCAGCTTTGGTAATTTGTAAGTTGTGTGTCAAAGTAGCACTGAATGGAATAAAATTTAACCCAAATACTTGCCTCACTGTTGCCTCTGTAGCCCAGCTATTTCTACATCCTCACAGTTGAATCAAAACAGTAAGTACCAGCCTTTTTTACATCCATCACCACAGAATGTAGCGCTCTGCCCTTTCCAAGAGTGAACAGGAATTGTATCTCCATCAGTAAAAAAGCTATTATTGTGGGATTCAAGTCATGTTTTGATTGGGGGTTTGGTTTGCTTGCCTACAGCCATTCCATACGAGGAATGAAGGATGGCAACTTTCTGAGGATCAATCAGAATGAGAAACAGAGGTATCATCAAGCATCATACGAAAGCTCGGCGTCGTCATAAAATGATCATTAAGAATCTAGTCCGTGAACGAGCCCTAACCACAGTGCTTCTAGTGAACGACAAACCAACTAACCTATAGCAGTGCTTCCTCCCTAAATACCTCCTATCTGATGATTCGTATAACCTAAAAGAAGTTGCACGTTTCAATCATTATTAGGTTGTGCTTACTTGGTGGGGTATAATAAGCTACCAGATCAAATGGCTACAATTCTCTAGCCGCTACAGCTTCTAACTAGGCCTACTAGATGATCCTCTGCCGAGTGTGTTAGTCAGCTGAGACAGACAAATGATCGCCAACTTATGTATAAGGTCTGGGTCAGTTAGGTGCAGGTCATGCCTCCGTTTTCTTCCAAGGTCATAAAGTGGACATTTACCCTGGTGGCCGAGTACTGACTTCTATATGTTGCTCAGTACACTGAGTCACACGATCTAACTGAAAATCGAAAGAATGCCCATAATCCAGACCCAGCCGATTGTCTAATCAGCAGAGAAGACTCAATGCGGCAAAGGAACTAATAGTTGCCCGATGATTCTCTCTTTGAGTAGATGGTACTGGTGTCAGTTTTCAGTATCACCTTCACCGATTTGATGCAAATTACCATTTTCATTAGAAAGAAAGTAAGGAGCAACTTTATTTTTCTCTATGTGCCACCTGTCCAGTTGAATCGATTTGGGGGATGGACTTCACTCAGAACACGAGTACAGTGCAACCGACCCGCTTCGACAACGCAGCTCCAGCCCATCAAGTAAAATATGAGGCAGTGGAGCTGTGACCTAGTACTTAGCTTTATAAACATTAGAAAATAACAAACGGTTATCCAGCTTATGAAACTAAGTACGTGAACAAGAGTTGGAGGCAAACAGTTCATCCAGTAATGAAAGCATCGGAACAATGCCGCGCCTCTAACTGATGATATGAACCCAACTAACATGCATATAACGTCCGGTTTGCCAGTAGACAGGTTGTTATGCCCCCGATGCCCAATGAAGTGGTAGTATGCTTGTCACTTCCATGAATAATCGTCCTCGTCCAGCTGGATGTCTTCCCATTCCGTACCATAGTTGCTTATGTGTCCAAATGTTCCATTCGTAAATATCTAACTAATTGACTCGGTAAGAGCTTGAAAATTATGTGTTAACAGTTAGACAAATATGGTAGTTTATACGCATGATAAGTGGGCAAAAAATACGTTTATGGAGGCAAAAGGTCCACATCAAGCATTCTTAGTCTGAAAGCTGTCATCATTCGAAGTTATCTAAGGGACACTGACCGACTGTCTAGAACTTCGTATGAGCAGTTTAATTTTTTGTGACTTAGTACTGATTACCCAAACTACCACGGTTCTTTGGTCTCCAAGAGGAACCTCATTTTTCTAGCAACTGCCGTGTGATGTTGTAGTCAGTAGTCGTAACACCACAGACCTAATTTTCCATATGGAGTAAGGGTGAGATGCTCTGGTAGCAAGTTTCACTGCCGTTGCTCCGTAAAGTTTCATCGTTCAGCATGCAGTGCCTCTTGCTTTGGGCTGATCTTAGTTGTTGGTGCATATACCTTGAAATCAGTAGTGATAGTTGCTATCAGATTCGAAACAGCATCTTCCTCAAGCGTCCCCAAACCACCAAGGAAAGCCTGCGACGCAATGCACACCGGTCTAAATGTAGGTATTATTGTCGACTTGTACTGATGATCATAGATAGGAATTCCATTGAAATATCCATGGCCCAGTTGTTAAAGCCGCCTGCTAGAAAGATAAACGTGAAGAGATTTGTTCCAATACGACCCAGTGGATGCGCCCTACTGACATATCCTAATACAAAAAACAGGTCGTGAAAGTCAGGATATCTAATGACTGTCTAACCGAGGCTGGTTGCGACTGGCATTATCAAAAACGCAAGATTTCCCACTCTAACACTTATGAATCTCTAAACAAGTGGTCGTCTGCTTTGTTTCATTAGAAGAGGTCTCTCCATGCACTTCAGAGTCCTAGTAAGGATATAAGGTGAAGCCTTTATACGAAAAATACACTTCATTGCAGATAACAATCAGGTTACAAAACAGGGCTGGCGAAGGAAGTTATTATAACACCTTTGTATTGATTTGGAGCTTGTTTTGGCTAAGTGCAGTTCGATATGATGCTTACTAGTCTTTCCTGTAACCAATTCATTGCTACTCTACTATAGTATATATGCAAGGGAATTGAGTATCCAAATACTTCAAAGTAGTCAAGACGATGGATGGAGGATGTGCAATTCTTACCATCACATGTAACCTGTCGGAAAAATCGTTGATTAACTGCAGCGACAAAAGTGACATTCTGGTCTTAGAACAGGCAACTAACACTAACACTTGACAAGTGAACATACATATACATCTATGTATCACGCAGAATGTTTCTCGGACAGAGTTGTTAATGTCATGCTGAACGAAAATGTCAAATTACCGTAACTGTGCTTGTCGTACTGCCGAAGAAAACGAAAATCCCACGGGTAATTCAACCATTGACAGTAATGATGTGTGCATCATTGTACATCATTTTGTGACAGCACGACAACAGCTGCAATCAGACCAGTTGTTTTTCTGATTCCAGCGACCGGTGTTTCAAGCTAACCACGTTAAGATGAAGTTACTGAAAACTAATGACTGAGACAGACCTAATTGACTTAGGGTCATTAATAATTAGTTCGGCCTAAAGCCTACTGTCAATATCCATGTAAGTTATTAGCAAAGTTTACCACAAGCTGGAGAAAGCTAATAATGAGTTTTCCTTTTTGTATCGATATAACACTTGGAATAACACTCGAAATCTGTCAGATGTATTGAAAAGTTTTAGTTGCTGTTACACATTGACGTATTGATAGGATGTCAATCACCTTTCGCAAAAAATACTCTAAAGTTAGTGAAAAAGCAGTTTTAAAGACTTGGGAGAAGGGCTGGCTTAAACTTAACGGTTGGAGAATGGAACAATGGGACAATTTATCGGTACTTATGATGAAACTGAGGTAACACATGACACATTGGGTGTCTGCATCGAAACTAGTGTAATACTGACAAGAAACCAGATCGGCTTTGCTGCCTCGTTTAGTATACAAGCGCTTGTGTAGGAGTATTCATGGGGAGCATTGATTGCCCGCTTCTTAAAAAGTTAACTCTGCTATAAGTTGAGCTAGTGGATTAGGGAAGATGAACCCGCGAGGATACGTCCTGAAAACATTCGGCAAAGTGACAAGGCCAAATCGCGCAGTTCTGACACTATCAGCGATTTGGTTTTATCAGCAAAAGTAGCTCATAGTGCTCCAGTTCCAATCAAGCCAATCCTTCTCAACTAAAGATATCTTACACTTCGCAGCACAAGAACCGGAACGTATCTACTCATTTTTTGCTTGTATCAATAAGATAATTTAGTGGCTGTGCACTAACGTTTCGCTGAATGGACGCAATTGCTGGATGCCATTTGGTAAGTGACGAGACACTGGTTACGCGTAATGGGTCTTCTTGGTTACGTCCATCGTGATAGTCAAACTCACATTTGCTGTGCTAATTCAGGATGACTTAATTCCCTCAGGTAGATTGTGCAACCCATGTAAATGCGATACGGATGGGAGAAATTATTTGTGTTTGCGGTAACCTCACGTTTGGTACTGGCATGAGCATGGTTGCTAACAGTCGACCTAAGCACCTTTGATGGTCCAGAAAAAATAGGGGGGGGGGCGATCCTAACATACCCGTGGCTGATCAGAGCAGCCGATTCCATGGTAGCTTGGTCACTGCAGCAGAAAAGATTTCCTTCATCGAGCCGCTCGCAACCACCCAGCGTTATTATCTGGTTGTGATTAATCCCAGTTTAGAACGGGCTAGTGTTAGCCGTGAGCATGTGATAATAATAAAAGGTGTATTGCTCTTCAAGTGAGAAGGTGCGCCCATAGTTGGCACAGAACATATATTCACAAGCAATATCACGACACTGTATGAGTAATAAAAACTTTGGCAAATAAAAGATTAAAAATCGACCATAAATTCCTCGACGGTGCTAAGTAAGTTCAAATCGATGCTACGATTCGTGATTATTTGCGGAATCGCAAGGAGGGGATGTTATTTCCGAATTTTCCAGAGCAGTTCTCAAACTAGTACTTGGTAGACATGGCCACTTAATCGGTTGAATCTTTTTGGAAGATTGTGAGGTTGTACAAATAATAAGCGTAGATTACTCCAAATGTAATATTGAAGTAAAACGGCCACCCATGGAATCGTCTCCAGGGGAATTGCTTCCATGCGGGTTACTATCTCGTTGGGCTTCACTTGCACTGGTCGCGTGCTGGCGTGGTCTTAAAGCGCGTAAGCCATCACGTAGGTAACTTATCTTCAAGACCGTTTTTATGTGTACGTAGTGTGGACGCTCAAGCTATCTAGCCTGTACAAACAAACGGCTTCATCGAGTCAAGTTATCACTCCTGACGTAAAAATGTCTCTGATAACAAAGTACATTCTCTGCTCGACTGTTACAAAGCAAGCTTTACGCATAAGGAAATCAGGTTGAAAGACTGTGTAAATCGAGTCTTTTGGTTATACCTCCGCTTCTCCCTGGAAGGTTTTTAGCTGTTATGTTCAAATCTCAAGCTACAAATGTGGATGCCTTTCTGTGATGGACAATCGTTTATGTTCCAACATCCAAACAGTTCAGCTTCACCCTATTAAGTAGTAAAAGAATCGCATTGCTTGTAAAAAGACCAGTTTGTGTCTGGTTCGCACATCATCTTTTTGCAGTAAGAAAAAAGTGTAGCATCAACAACCTATGAGAAAATGTTTGGTAGCAATCATAAACCGCTGTGTAAATGCCTAAGAGACTTTCGAAAGGTCGCCGCACAACTGCAGCTCCTCTGAAGTCGTTGCCACTCGTCTAAAATCACTGAGAATAGCAACAAGCGAACTGAAGAAAAGTTTAGTTCACTTACAGTAGCAGCGCTTAGCTCAAAGCAGGTCGCTGTCTTGTGGAGGATAGGAATAATCATACCAATCCACAACGGATGAAGCAGGACTAGACCTACGAATTACGTCCAGTATCACTTCCCTTAAGAACAATCAATGTAAGATACTCCATTGTTGCTGATGTGTTTGCGGTCTATCTGGAAAAGTGGTAACATTATTGGCCCCGAGTAATACAGCTTCCGTCGATAGCTAACATGCACCTCAAATTTACGGATAATATGGAGTAGCTTGGTCGAATCAGCCGACGCGAAAGCTGACGCTGATGTAATTCATCTAGATTTTTTGAAGGCATCCGTTGGTCATCGGATCCTCCTTTCTGAGCACCAATAATAAGGAATTGGCGAACTTCCTTTGAGCTGAATCGCCAACTTCCTCCTCCAACGGCAGTTATTGCTCCGAGTTCCGAGCGCTGTATCTGAAAGCTCAGATATTGGGCTACCTTTGCTTTTGATATTCATTAACGCGAGCGAAAAGAGACTTGACCTTAACATAGTGCGCTGGTTTGAGTACCTCGTGGACCTATTGAGCTATACTGGGTGGGGCCCTCAAGCCCTGGGATAGCTACTCGTACCCGGATGGTCAATGGTACGAGGTCAGACGAACGCAGTCTTCTGATCTCCCAGGTTTTTGGTTTGAAATGGGTGGGCATCCAATTCCGTAAAGCCGGATCACTGCCACCTACTCGTCGACATGCTGACATACTTTTAACCCAAATGCTTAAGTGGAGGACCCTAAATCTTCTATTGTCTAGGTCTGGGCGCCCTGACAGGGTCTCAGCTCACATATGACGATGAATATTTCTTCGAAATTCAACCACATCCCGCATTGGCTGTCGGATAAGCTCATCAACGGTCGTCTTATTTGCTGCTTACAGTAGGATTGATAGGCGAAAGCTTGTTTCTGCTTTTCCACCTGTTTCTCTTACTCTCCTCCCCACTCACATTACTATCTTCTATATTCCAAGCTTAATTGACAGCAGCCATAATTGCACTGGGGTCATGCCATCTGCAGCTATCTTCCCACACCATCCGCTCGACACATCTGACCAGCAATTCCCTATAAGTCCACACTGACCAGTTTTCCTGTCAGCTTTCAACCTTCGCACTCTAAAACTGAAAGGTTAATAGGCTGAATTCGCACGCGCGTTGAACACCCTGGGTAATGATCCGCGCTGCGTATCGGAAACTAGGATCAATGACCCACATGGGGTCTCCTCACTTACTGCACCTGGTTTGTCCACTCGTTCTTGGTTGCACGCGTCCGGAGACGCTGATGCGGCCACCACTGGTTAACCTGGGGTGAGTATCGTTCTCAGCTCCAAGACTGAGCCATCGTAGACTTCTTGAATTCTTTTGAACAGCCGTTTATGTGTAACCAGTTTGACAACATCAACAACTTGATTCGCGGAGCAGTACTAAACGCTGTTTGTCTGTGGTTTCCACTTATGCCCCCGCCGACTGCAGTTCTGACGCTAACGAAGGACGTTTGTGCCGTGCGGCGGCACCCTAACTCGGCTCTCACTTTGCCCTCTGTGGCTACTCTAATTCTCCCCACACAATATTGTATGTGCGCTCGTTCGAACCAGTTCGACGAGCTCTACTCAGTGCTTCCCAACACTTGTATCTAACCTGTGTGGATTGCACTCTTGCTACAGTTCCCATTTTTCGGCATATTCTTTGCCGAGTTCCAAGTGTGTAACTACATCAAACCGGTTGTTCGGAAAAAAAATTTGGTCTCATTCGGAAGAGGAAGCCAAGGGTTCCCAAACTACGCGGCAACCATTCCTGCAAGTTGTAGCATAACAAAGTTACAATCATATTGCCTCGCGCATCAGCTGAACAGCTTTAGAGACGCTCATCAATGCTCCACCTGTATCGTCGCTTAGGGCCGACCGATCAACACACGCTGTCGCTTTGTGTGGGCGTGTTCAACTGCGAGTCGATTGCTCGCTGAACCTGACTCTGTGCTTTACTACCTCCATTTGCCTCTACCGCCTGATCTTGGTGCGGTTGAACGACTCTCAATTCGTGTGCATGTTCTGACGTGTTTCTACGTCATGCCTGATGCAAAGTACACTCAGCAAGTTGGGCGCTCAGATAGACCTTGCTGCAAACGAGAAGAGGACGACTAGCATTCTAATGGTTCAACGCCGCCTAGATTGCGCAGACAATTGCAGTAAAGTCCTTAAGCTGGGAATAACCTGTTCTAGCTGCATTAGATCGTACTGTCCGCAATGTGTAACAAATCCGTCCAAGAAGTGAGACAGACAACCCAAGTTGCTGACACAATTTGGTTTTGCCTAACGTGTCAAGTCCTTCCAGTTGTCAACTGATTAGCTTCGCTCATGCCTGACTGAGATAATCGCGCATTTTATAAATACTAACATCGATCCAACGGAGGTAAATATGGCCACACTAATACCTCACCCAGCCAAAGTAAGCTCTGAGTCTAAGCCGAAGAAAAGAGCTAGACCCTCCAACCGCGCTGCAGCGTTGTGACTCTAAACCAACTCGGTCACCTTACTCCCATAAGTGGGCAAGCCTCAAACATGCCTGCTTCCACTTCTCCAACCCTACGCGCTTCACTTGGAGATTCAGCCACGACACCGACAGCTCACAGCCGAAGGGGATCCTGTACAGATAACAAGCAGGTAACGTACGTCTCGATTGCCTCGACAAACACATTGGGAGCGACACACATAGGTCCATCTTCAGTACCGAGCACGAGTGGCGCAAAGCAGCTTTCACCGTCAACTCCAGTGGTGCCTTCTAAACAACTCAAATTGCCGGAAGAAACTGTAAAACCAACACTCGCTAGACAAAACCATGCTGCGTTAACTCTCGTGTTCATTGATGTTTCCGAGTCCAAATCTGGCACAAAAATGGCAAGTTGAAAGAAGATGGCAACCAGTGGAGTTCCATCTGCGATGCGACTGGTATTCCGTTTGAGCCTGCAATGCTGCAACGCGTAGCGCGTTGCCCGACCTCAGTGCACTCTGGTGAACCTCGAATTCTTCGAGTAACACCAGACGCAGCAGATGCGACAGAGGCTGTCCTGCTCTCAGCAATACGCCTTTGCAACTCACCGAGCGAAGTGCGCAGATTACCTGCTCTAGCTTGGAAAGATCTCCCAAAAGAAGTAGTTGACCAACTCGGCATTCCTAACAAGGATAGCAAGAAACAAATATTGGTTCATAGTGTTCCCGAGCTTCTGCATTCTTCCGATCACGATGTACAAACACATGTTTGAGAGTAGTGGTGCTGCATCACGAAGCACGCTCTGTTGACAATGTTTTTACCAAATCCCAAACAAGAGTTCCGTCATCATCTAACCCCAAGGGCTGCGGTGCAACACTAATGAAAGTAATATTACACTCCGAGGAAATGACGCGTTCTGTTGGATAGCTGATTAAAGTTCCGATCTAGGTTGCTAACAGAGATCCGACTAAAGGCAGCAGGCGAACGGCCAAATGTCTTAAGTAATTTGGTGGAACTAACAAAAGCTGCGAATTCTTTATCTGCACAGTCCTGCGGAGAGGCCGACACAACAGCACCTACGGCACACAACAGGACAGAGCACAGCACGAGTGAAATGTCTGTTTAAGAACGCTCAATAATGCCATGCAACTTAACTGAAATTCATAAACCAAAAAAACGATTAATGGCCGGCCACCTAACGGCCGGCTTAAAAATGAACAAAATTTGACACCCATCAACGCACTCCTAAAATCAAAAGCCCTATCTTGCATGTGCACAAACACACAAGGCCTTCTAAGTAACTTGGCCGAAATTAGAGAACTCCGTGCCTCACAACCGCAGGACCTTGTCATGAGTGCAGAGACCTGGTTAAACTTTGAGATGACCGATTCTGAGATCAAATTACCCGGTATGTCGCTGCTTCGGACCGGTAGAACCGGAAGGGGTGGCGGTGTGATTCTTGTAATAATATAATCTTCCGATGTGAAGTTATCGATGACGCAGGAAATCCGAGCTCTTGATTCGCTTTGGTACCGCCTATGGTTGCGAAACAAGGACACATGTCCACTAGTCGTGATTTGCCGCCCATCAAGCTCAACGTCGGAAATGTGCTCCTAACTGAACCACGTCTTTCAGTTTGCTTTGAACAAGTCCTACACCCACATTCTTATCGCTGGAGACTTCAACATGCAGGACATAGAAACGCCAGCAAGCGACCTTACGCAGTTTAAAGCCTGCTTGCCAGAGCTAATTGTTAGCTACCCTCTGTACAACCACGTATCCTCTCCCACCAGATTTCGAAGTACTAACAAGCCGTCGATACTGCATCTTGTGCCACTAACGAAGAACTCATGGTTGACGGGATAGTTACAAGCACACCATTGGGTCGTAGTGATCATTTTACTCTAATATTTGACTATATATACTATGCGGAGATTGATAAAGTGCATACTGTCATGCACTATAATGTGTTATCTACACTTGTTAAGGATACATCTTGGACTTTCTTAACCGAATTCCCCTAGATGTTGCCTGGGAAACATTTACAAGGACGTTTAGCATACTGGTTGCGCACGCATCGGAACAGAAATCCTTTCAACCCAATAACAAGCATAAGTCATTTCTGAGGAGCTGAACACGTAAATGTATGTCCCGGAAGGATTTGGCATGGCGAGATCACCCGGATTGCTCCAATGCCGAAACCTGGACTACATACGTGACACGTCGTAACTTCTGTGTGAAACTGATCCGCGGAGAAGTGATTAAGCATCAGTAGGAGTTGGTGAGGCGATTCTGCACTAACCGCAAACTTCTGTACAGGCACGTTAACGTCCTTCGAAAGGTGAGTCGGGGGATTCCAGCACCAGTCACGGCTGATGAGTGCACGCGATCAGCAATGGAAGCATCTGATCTCCTACGGCTTCTTTACTCCCAAACTTTCAAGCAGGTAACGAGCCAAACATTTTCCTTGTTTCTATTACTCCACCGTCGGGTTTAGATAACATCACATTTACTGCGGAAGCTCTGTTAAAGAAGTTTTTTCTTTGCGTTTTCTCAGTTCTCCTGGAGTCGACAACATCCAACCGGAGGCCCTGCAGGTGGTAGCTAGTGACCTAGCAGAACCACTGTCTGTTTTCTATCAGCAATGTCGAGAAGAGAACCATATTCCATCAGTATAGAAGCGAGGGGTCATCACTGCTATCTATAAAGGAGATAGCCGCACTGATCCTGCCAACTACCGTCCAATAACACTACTTCCTGGAGTATCCAACCGATGGAATCAATCATCGCAGATGCGTTGGTGCAGTATCTGGAAAGCCACAATTTAATAGCCCCAAAGTAACATGGCTTTCGTCAAAAACATTCGTGTAATACTAACCTATTAATTGCATGTAATAACTGGGGTGAAACTGTTCATGATGTATCAGGAGTCGATGTCATCTGGCTGGACTTCTGAAAAACGGTTGCTCGCTTAGACCATCACATTCTCCTTCAGAAGCTTCGAAACTACGGCACTGGCGACCCAATCCTGAGTTGGATTAGCAATTTTCTACACGAAAGATGGCTAGAGATGAGTGCCCGAGAATCATTGTCTGATGCAATCGATGTGGTGTGTGGTTTACCACAGGTATCGATGCTTGGACCTCGTCTATTCTTGATGTTCATTAACGATTTGGCGAGATCAGTTGCTTCCGATTTCCCATTTTCGAGGATGATATCAAGATATGGCGAAGGATCAGAGGACCGGACGACTAAGCATGGCACCAGTGCGATAGTAGCATGGTGTAGAACTGGTCAGTTCAAAACACCCTACCGTTCAATGTAGACAAAAGTCGCGTTGTATAATTACGTCATAGAAATAAGTACGCATATTTGCTTGAGACAACCGGATTGCAGACCAGCTCCCAGGAAGGTGACCTTGGTGTGCTTGTACAACGAGAGCTCAACTGTTCAAAACAGGCTGAGGTAGCTGCGAAAAGAGTTAACAAGCAAGTCGGCAGGCTGCGACGGGCATTCGGGAGATCTGACCCATCAATCTTCTTAATGATGCACAATTCCTATGTGCGCCCACATAAATAAATAAATAAATAAATTGTATATGGCTCGACGATTCGAGAAGCCGTTCCCAGAAGGGACGGATCAAATAATGGTACAGCATTTTCATATCATGGTATAATAAATTTAAAAAATGTGAGCACAAAATGAAAATTTGTGTAGCGCGAAGCGGTCCAAAATATTTACATTCCTCTTGTTCTATCGTCTGACAAGTTTTAGCAGTCACATGAGAGTTGATCGCACACGAGAAAAAAAGGAGAATAAAGTGTTGCGGGCCAACAAAATATAACCACTTGTGCACTTGACCACATGCATTTTCAGGCACCATTAACTCCGTTCTCAAAAGCGTTATCTAAGGACTGTGCTGTTCGAAACATTATTATCACATTTTGAACGGTTAAATGATCTTTTATCAAAAGCTTAAACAATCATGTTGAATACGCTATCCAAACTTGGCAACCTTGGTTGAATCGCGACCTAGAGGCATTAGAGGCACCACAACGAAGAGCAACAAAGGCTGTAAAGAGCCTGCTTTCTCACTCTTATCACCGAAGACTGAAATTTCTGGGAATTTTCAACCGACGCTATAGAAGGCTGTGTTGCGATCTCATATTAGCGTATCAGATATTGAGTGACCCCAACCACGTATACCGCCATTTGTTGAAACTTAGCCACAACACGCAGCTCAGGGGTAACTGCTTAAAATTGAAGGAACAATATAGCCGTTTAGAGTGTCGACGTAATTACTTTTCCCTTCGGGTTTGCCAACCCTGGAAGGAACCCCCAGACTCAATTATATCCTCTCCTAGCTTGGAGGTTCTCAAAAAACGATTAGATGTTGCTCTTAGCTCCCAGCATTTTGTTACCTAAACTCCTCTATTGTGGACTACGCCAAGCACACTTTTCAACAGGATTTATGTATCAAATAGAACCAACTGAGCGACCATATTTTACTTTTCTCACGCCTTATATCAATGATAACTGCACTCCAATGTATTTCTGGACGTTTACACTCGAATTTTTTAAATTTTACACTGGTGTGAATTATCAAAGTATTCATTCAGGCAGATGTTCAGTAGATGATCCAGATGTATTATGATTTCAATAAATTCACCCCAACCATCCTACGGGACGTGTCAAGCACCTGCTTTTGTCCCGTGATTAATCATTGTTCATTGTTCATTGCCTTCTACCACGTATTGAACACGCTATTACGCACCGTCATGAGTTCAAATATAATAGTTTATGCAGGGGATTTGAATGCACAAATAGGTCGTTTGAGCTCTTTAGAGGCTCAGTTAGCTGGTAACTGTAGACTTCACTCCGACCAAACGGAAAACGGTGAGGGTCGGTTACAGCTGTGTGCAGAGCGTGGACTGTTTCTCAGTAGCACCACTTTTAGACACAGTGGGCACCGAAGTGCCACTTGTGGTCCACCTATAGATGGTCAGCCATGGAACCAAACTGATCACATTGCCATAAGTTACAGGTGGCATGGTTCTATCCTAGGTTGCAGCCCGTTCTGGTGTACTTATGTCGACTCTGATCACGCCTTGGTAAGCTGTCGTCTCTCCAAGACCTTTACCGGGAGGCGCACTAAGCATCTCGCTCGATTTGTAAATGAGAGGTTATCTGAGTCTTCGGGCAAGCAAATCTGCCGGGATCCCCTACGTACCGAACTTTGGCGCTCTTCTCATAAAGACACTGAGTTTCCGTGGAATAGAATCTCAACGGCCAAGCACGATGCGGAAGTCTCTGCTTGTGGCACTATCCATCGTCACCGCACCAGTCGTTGGAAACTCGAGAGACCTGTGAACCTGTCGGCATCCAGAAGAATACTCCCGGTTGACTCTGAGCACAGTGTAACTAAGCGCGAACTAAGGTGGAGCCTGCGCGCAAAAAAAGTGACCTGGTGAAATAGTAGGATTCAGGAAATGGAGGAATCAATATCACAATAAGCGGTTATCTCAACCTCTTTCAACTGATCCGTACAACTGGTCCCAGGAAACCAGGCGCCAGTGAGACAGTCAGAGACAGCGGGTAGCGTGATTCACAATAAGGATCTCCGTATGGCTTGTTTGGCTGAGCACTTTTGACATTAGTTCAGTTGGCCACTTGCTCCTGAACCCCTTCCTATTCAAGTGATACTGGCTGAGCTATGGACAGTTAGTATAGACGCACCATAGAAGGGTCGGATCCGAAACGCGATGAAAATCCTTAATCGTTTCGTGCTGCTGGTCCGGATGCTCTGCCACCTGCACTATTTCAGGATGGAGGTGCGGTCCTTTGAAAAGTACTGAACACCAGGTTAAGACAGATCTGGAAGGAAGAGCGTTTCCCGGCTGGCTGGAGTGAATCAATTACGGCGTCAATAAACAACAAATGCCGTCATACTGAGTTCGCTAATGCCAGCTGTGACAAAATCACTGGCATCACTTCTCGTTTGTCGCCCCACTGCGAAACGGGAATCCCGGAGTAGAAAAGAGCAGACAGATTTCCGCTCTAGACTTGGCTATATAGACCATATATCTACTTTGCGGCAGATGCCACAGCAGCGTCACACATGCAGCAGGCTGAGAACAGCTGTGTTCCCCGACTTCAATAGTGCATTAGATTCAGTCGATCGAATCCGATAATGTTGGCGATCAGTGAAGCGTTGTTAATTAGGGTCTATCAATCTGTGCTGTGTGCACAGAAACTATTGAGGAAATCAACCTGACTACCTTGGTCTTGATTTCAAGTTTTGATTGGTGTGCCAATTTTTTCCATGTATATATTTGTGTATGTGTTTCTACTTGCATTGTGTATGCGACAGAGGAGAATAGTCGGAATATTAACATATCGCAATCTATGAATTCTCTCTGCTTTGATCAAGTGGCTGAAGGGGACCCAATGTTTAACGACCGACGCATGCTGTTTGAAATACTTGTGCAGAAGGGTATTCCCATGAAATATGTGAACACAGTAAGCGCTCTGTATTCGGATAACCTTACAATAACAAGTGGCTTTCGTCAGGGTTGCCTAATTTCCCCATTTTTGTTCAATTTCATGATGGACTCCATCATGGAGTGTTCCCTTGCGAAGACTCACGATGCAGGCGTTATAGTGCTGCCTAATGAAAGGTACTTGACCTTGATTAAGTGGACAATGCTGTCCCGTTGTTTAACCATGTTGGGGAGGACCAAACAACCTTGATTAGCCACCCTAGATTTGTCCTATTATTTGGCATGCGTCTAGCACCTTTGAAATGCATAGCGTTATTACAGAACCACCAGCCACTTGATGCCCCTCGACTCTTGATGGCGAGGAACTCGAGCTTGTCGATCACTCAAGTTACCTTGGCTGTTGCCTCCGCAAAGCTGGGCGCATAAGCACTGAAGTCAGTTCATGTATTTTAGTAGCTGGGACTGTCTACTTAAATCTGCGACATCTGTGGTGTCAGAAAGGAGCTTCTCTTATTGTAAAAGGCTGTGTTTACAAGGCCACAGTGAGGGTCGTCCTACTGTATGGGAGTGAGACTTGGCGCTTTCGATCTAAGGACCTGCAGCTCCTGCAATTTTTGGGAATCGTTGTCAACGGAGCATCCTTGATGTTATATTACACCAGCGTGTCTTCAACAACGATGCGCGTAGGCTGGTGCTGGCTAATGTTAAGCATGTTTGTTGCGTAGGACAGCCGGTAGCACTGAATAAGCTGCGGTCGCTTGGGCGCGTACTACGTACGCCCGGTCAACACTTACTGAGGTGTGTTTTGTATTCTTTGCCAGATATATGGTGGCGCAAGGCCCGAGGTGGGTAAAAGTTCACTTGGTAGAAAGAAAGGAATTCACTGCCTAAAAACCGGGTGCTGCCGGTTCATCTGGCCTTCCAGGCTGGAGTCCACCTGACTCGCCTTGTTCTTGGCTCGGGACTTTACGGGACATGGCTCGCAGCTGACACCAGTGGCGTGTCTACCATCATCTCCTAGTCACACGACCTGTGCTGGGTGTTGGGTGCTGAGTTATCTGCGCGGTGATGGCTGATTATGACACGTGGCAGTGATGTAAGCATCAAGTAAGCTGTTTTGCTGATTCCCCTTTATGTTTACACGATATGTTGTTGACACAAGGTGTGGGCGCCTTGACACTGGATGTTTGTTTGGGGCATTAACATTTTATGCCAGGTCCCATTTCTCTCCTTGTTAGTATTCTTCCTTCCGTGGGCCACCAATTTTGCACGTCGGCGAAGCATCAGTTCAAATGGCTGACGTACAATTTTTGATGATTATGAAGGATCGTGTAGACATGGTCAATTCCACTTTCTACTTTTTTAACGATACGAAAATTTGACCTTGGAATCAGGTGAACGCCGATCACTGTTTGTTCCAGTGTGATTTAGATAAGAAACACTAGCTAAACTTGAGTAGTTACAAGGTATTCTCCATACGAAGTCAGAGCAACTACTGTTACCTTCTCGGAACGCAAGTGCTGCAGCGAATTTCCGTCGAATGTAACCCAGGCCTATTGATTCAGGATGAATTGGGTAGTTCCGTGCAATCCAAAGTTAATCGAAACCTAGTAAGCAACACGTAGCGTTGTTGCGACGTGTTTTCTGACAAAGCATCTCTATTTGTCTGCAGACGATTAACATCTATGATCGTCCCCATGTCAAACGTGAAATTCAAACCTGCGAGCTTTGGATAAAACACGTTCTCACTGCTCTGGAATAGGCCTGAGGTCAGATTACCAAATGCCAATAGGATGTCAAATATTCCATTCAAACAAAGATTATTCATCGGACGGTACCGTCGACTACAAGGGGACTTGGAGTGACCTACATGAGTTTATACGCTTCAAATCATTTGAGCCGCCACTTACAGTAGCTCAATAGTGGCACCAACATCAGAGACCGCTCGTTGAAACTGACTAGAACAGCCACCTGTTCGTGTATATACATTTTTCGGATCGGTTGTTTCCGCACCGAGATTAAACATATTTAAAAGACAGTTGAAGGGGCTCTCAACCACCTGTCTTTTGGCAACGAGCATTATCGCTTCTTTTTCACTATTGGGAAAAATAATTATGTTACTATTCAGTACCTACTTGGGCTGAGAATCAATGAGGCGAACAAATCTCTTTCGTCACAAACACGTATAACAATAAGTTCTGCTTTGACAATTAAACGTGTTAACCGCTTACTTCTTGCAGTGTTTTTGATAGTTCCACCAGACCACCCAATCAAACTTGTGGAACAAGACATATAAACCCGTATAAAATTACTGTTCATTGTGCACAGTCTTGTTATAATGGGTCATGGCAAAAAAATTTTCGGATTTATCGAGGCACATGTACTGCTGCATTACATCGATTTTCGTGGAATCAAGATTTGTCTATGTGACTTTATGAAGTAAACCCAAGACTTGTTTAGTCTCGGATGCCATTTCGCACATGTTCTCATCAGACATCGGAAAAAGTGTTTGCTTTGTTGTTTGGACAGAAGAATTACTTGGATGGAACACGTGCTTTGAGACTGGACAAGCGGCCTTATTTCGGTCCTTTAATGGCTTACTGCTTTACCGAGGCGCACGTTAATATCCCTCTCGATCTATTTCTTCTAAGCATCTAATGGAAACTTCTATATTTCGGTTCAGTCGTTAGATAAGTAGGTTGCTGTTACTATCGTGAATCTAATTTGTTTTACGAAACTTTGCGAGTTTCCGCTGTTTATTCAAATTAGGCGTCACAGCCGATCAATGTTGACGTTAAGTGCAGCTTATCGAAATTCCAGATTTAATCATTTGGTATTTTTATGGTTTCTGAAAATGCAGTCGGTCAACGAAGTTCTTGTTTCTATCGAGACCACGGGGGAATATTGCTGATGTAACGAAATTGTCCCAGTTCAACTTTCCTTTGTCTCACTTCTTAGCTTCTTTGCTACAGATCTCTATTTTCAACTATTGCTGCGTTAATCATCGAGATATTTTGTATGCTACCGTTGTCCACCCGATCTGTGTTCCCTACCTTGGTTTTTCTCATTTCCGCCCAAGTAGTCGTTACGTCGCTTCTTACTATTTATCCATATGTAACCGATTTTAATGACTTCTGAAACATTTCATAGCAGGTCCACCATTCCCCGGTTATCTTAACGTATCGACACGTTTGAGGTGGAATACACCTTTACTCACTGCGTTAAACAGGCGCGTTAGTACTGTTCAACTTTCGAGGCAACCGTGTTTTTGAGCAACTAGTCAAGCGACATGGGTTCATATATCCATACAGATTGGCTTTCATCTCGTGTACCTGAGAAATATGTGAATATTATCCGAGCATTATATGCGCGTAGCTCGGGCAGAGTGAGGGCTTACGGCAAGCTGTCGTCGCCCTTTAATATCTCCAGCGGCATGAGACAAGGATGACCGCTGTCACCTTTCCTCTTCAACTTCGCTGTTGACGAAGTCATGGAAATCGCGTTCACAGGACACGACTTAGAAGGTGTGGAGCTACTCCCAGGAGAACGACTTCTTGATTTAGAGTATGCTGATGATATTGCCCTGATCTGTGACAGCTCACAAACGTGCCAAGCGGCACTGGACAGATTAGCACTAGCTGTCCGTCACTTCGGGCTTTGCTTCGCACCCTCGAAGTGCGAAGAAGTTTCTCCAAGATTGGTCTGGACCGCCTCTTACGCTGACCGTTGGTGGGGATCAGCTAGAAGTCGTTCAAAAATTCAACTACCTGGGAAGTTGTATCAGCGCATGTGGGATTGAAGATGAAATCACGAATCGTATAGCAAAAGCTCGGGGCGCTTTTGCTAACCTTCGCTACTTATGGCGCCGGCGCGACATCACTCTCACCCTGAAGGGTAAAGTGTACAATGCAGCAGTATGTTCGACCCTACTGTGCGGTTGTGAAACCTGGCCGCTTAAAACAGCGGACCTGAAGAGGCTAGTTACGTTCGACCACCGGTGCCTTCGTAATTTAGCTCACATATGGTGGGAACACCGCGTGAGCAACGAGCGTGTTCGACGCCTTGTTTATGGCACAGAAAAAGGAAATGAACGACTCAGCACCGTTATTTCACGCATCAGGCTCCGATGGCTGGGCCACGTGGTACGCATGCCAGCCCACCGACTCCCGCGACGTGTATTGTTTGCGGGCCGGGGATGTGGATGGACGAAGAGGAGGGGTGGCCAAGCGATGACTTGGTCGAGAGGAATGAAGGCCCTCACTTCTGAGCTGGCCTCGGTTGGAGCGTCTCGGCTCCTTGGTTGGGGTCCAAAGGACGATGAACACGTTTGGTTGGACACACTTGCTGATATGGCTAGGAGGCGACCTCAGTGGCGTTCGTGCGGTGAGTTTCTTTGTCCCACCCCATCCCTCTTAGCCTCCCCCTCCAACACGATCTCATTATTTAGCCTTATATAATCTTGCAAAATATTTTTTTCTTTTTGGGTGCACAGCAGCCGGCTGGTAGCTTACCGGAACGATGCCCATCCGTTACCGGTAGCTCAGCCAGCTTGCACCAGTCGCTTTTTTCCTTTTTTCTATGTATTGCGGCACAGTAGCTGAGGAGTTCCCCACCTCTAGCTAACGTGTATGATGATGATGATGGCTTTCATCTCATTTCCATGCCCACATTTACTTGGATTTTGCATTGAAGCAGGTTGTCTAACAACACAGAGGTTATCTGAGGTCCTAATAAATGTTTGAACATAATTCGTTCAAATCTCGCTAAACTGGGGATTTTTGTCGCTTGGATGCTTCGATTTTAGTCTAGTGTGCAAATGAACCTGATAGAATGTCCGGACAATCCGGACTGCTATGAAGTCGAACACGAAATAATGACATAAACCTTTGTAACGAGCAGACTATTTCTGTCAAGGCTATTTGTTATGCTCGGGGTGAGAAGACGTGCCTACTAAAGCACTTTTGCTTACTTTATCAAAGATGATCAATCTGCTACTCTAATTGACGAAGTTGCTTGCGCTTTGAGTAAAACTAAATGATTTCGCTACCCAAGTAACCCTAATCTACAACCATAATCCTTTTAGAATGTATGTAACTTTGTTTCCTATGGCTGGCTGTATGGCAGTGGATTTTAACCAATGAAGAACGCTGCTGAGGCTCCCTTTTTCTCCAACTCTGTTTTATCTTTTGTAGTCGACAAAACAAAGCTGTTTTTGATCTGCACGTTGCAACAACACAGCATATTTTTTAGTTTTACTCTTATGATTATTGCTATTAGTATTATTACCATATATATATATATATATATATATATATATATATATATATATATATATATATACCATGTTCTCCTGTGCATCTAATCCCTCCACCAAATGTGCAAAGGGATGAACGATTGCTCATTGTTTCTACAACAACAACACATTTTAGCCATCATACTTGTCGGCAATCAAGTCTAGTGCTAAAGGCATGCATTTTCGTGTGACAACAAAGAACAAAATTTGACTGATTTCACACAGCGTCGAAACCTTATGAAGAAAGAAACAAGTTAACTCACGCTTCCCACTGACTGAGCAATTCTTGACCTTATCTCCGGTACCGATGATCTGAACCGGCAGTTTTGTTTGTCCTTAATCCTTCGCCTTATTTACCCACCCAAACCTTTGACCATCCCTCTAAAATTGATTTGGGATATATAAAACAATCTAACTATAGAGGCCCTTAAGTTTTTCCTTCAATCGAGCTAAAACTATTAAGGCCAGATATCCCTCCTCTTCTATTCTCTAGTTCAGTGAAGACCGGCACACTACTCACACAGTGGCAGACAGCCGCTGTGTTGTATCACGTCACAAAGCCGAACCGGCCAATCAGTCATACTTCCATAATTCGCAGAACGAAGGAGAGATCGAGTACTCCGAAAGTGGCAAATTTCCTGCAGGCATATAGCCTACTAAATAACGCCCAACATATATTTCTGGAAGATCGTTCATGTGTGAGACATCGCGTTGCGTTTCTCGACATTTGCACTCTTCTAGACTGTGGGAAATTATCAGTAGGATCTTCCAGAACATACAGAAAACGTTTGTTCTTGTAGTTCACGATAAGCTCATAGCAAATTCGCATCATTTAGAATCAGCAACACCATTTTATCGTGATTCAGTTCATATCTTTCAAACGAAACCTAAATGGTCAATATAAATATGTAAGATTCATAGCCACATTAGTTCTGAGTGGTGTGGTTCAGGGTGACGTTATCGGTCTACTACTCGTATCTTATAGAAGTATTTGGAGTAAGACACTACGTTGCCTCTTACCTGTTCACTGAAGACATGGAACGCGTTTACGCTTTTGCTGTGAATGATACAAACCGTAGCACGAAAGTAATTATATCTGAATTGAGCTAGGATGCACCAAATATGTCATTCCCCAACGAAAAATGCAGTGCTTCAGTATTCCTCTGTACAATCATACCAAGCACCCTGGTTCTGTGCGAAAAACCAATAAAGTCCAATAATACGTTAAAGGACTTGGACCTTTATCATTCTGACTCGATGAACTATATGGAGCACACGACATATTGTTCCTAAAGCCCATCGAAGTATAGGACTACTGTACAAAACATTCACAATGTGAAAGCCCGAGCGCTGTTAAACTGCTGTGAATAGATCTACAACAATGCAATTAAAGCCGATCACCAACAAGTAGAGAAGTTTCAGAGGCCGTTCAATAAGCGCCAGATCGAACCAGAATCTCAAATTGCTTACGCACAGCGACGCAAGGCTTTGTAACTAGAACTGGAATGGATGTTGCGGATGAAACTGTCTCATTCGATATCATACACAGGCGAGTTGCCATCCATAGCCTGGGTTCGAAATGCAAGTATGATCCGAATCATCCTGTGCAAGACTGATATAACTTAATAACAACAGTATGAGACGGAACTCGGGCAAGTAGACACTTTTACTTGAACACCTACACAAAGATATGGAACATGTAGCCTTCCAAGTTGCGAGAATGTCAGTCAACCGAAATCTGTCGTAAAAAGATTCGCAGCCTGTTAAATTTTGGAAAGGCCACTGAGCTGCTGAGACGAAATGCGACGGAAGAGGTGGCATAGGAAATAGTTTAACAGACAGCTAATATTTGGTATCAACCAACATCATCTCATCTTGCGTCTTCTTCCGGATTCAACATTTTGTCTCATCGCAACTGTTGAACCCAATGAAAAATGAACAATGAATTTATACGGGTTAAGTAGCTTTGCTTTACAAGTCCCGTTGGATAACTGTTGGGGATATAGAAATAACAATAATGATAATAATGATAGTAAAATAGTCAATAGTTTAAATATAAAAATAAGGACTTAGATTTTGCTCCACCGTAGTCCTGCAATCAGCTTAGATTCACAGCACCCGCAGTTAACGCCAAATAATTCCATGGTAAACTTCAGGTGTAGGATGGAGACGTAGTGTTAAGTAACAAAGTGTATATGGATGAGCGCATCATCCGGCCGTTTTCTAACTACTGTTAAGGTCGGTGTAGAGACGACCGATTCTGGGTGAACATTCCACGGATGACAGACACGAATGGAAAAGAAATTTCTGCGGCACTCCAGGCGGCTATACTCTACAGCGAGTTTCAATGGGTGGCCCCTCATGGCTGTATTGGGGCCGAGTCGCAGTAATGGGTGGCGCACATGATATGAGTCTCGCAGAATCAAGTATGCCATAATCAAGTCTCCTCGTAGTCTGCGATAGCTTCCACTGAATACCCCCAATCGTTGCAGCCTATTTCAGTAGGAAAGATTGCGCATTCCAATTACGTTCTTAGATGCCCAGCGTTGGGGCTGCTCCAGTGCATTAAGATCGTGTTTTAGTCATGGATGCCAGACTTGAATTGCGTATTCTACGTGGGGGTGAGCATACGCACTGAGCACTTGTCGAAATATGGAGCTGTAATTTTTGTCTAAAGTCCCGTCGCAGAAGACCGACTTGTTGGTTTCCAGACTTCCAGGTCTTTTCGGATTGCCTGGACCAACCCGTCATCTTGAAACAGGACACTCAAGTTACGTTTGACAGTTGCTTGTTGTAGTATATTCGTTCCGAGCAGGTATGAGTAACTGCTCTGATGTCGGATGGAAAGCATCTTGCATTTACTGACATTGAAATGCAGTACGTTTTGGACTGATCATTGATACACCGTATCCAGGTTACCCTGAAGCGGATGCTGGTCGACGTTCGCCTGTGTCCTGCGCCAAATCTTGATATCGTCAGTAAACATTAAAAAGTTTGAAGCGATTCGCTGTGCAAGATCATTAATAAAAGCCAAAACAAAAGTACACTTAGAACTGAGCCTTGCGGCACACCACACTCCACTTGTATGGGTTCCGACATAGAGCTCCGAACTCTGACCACTAATTGCCTTTGAAACAGAAAGTTGGCGATCCAGCTTAGAAGAGGGTCACCGATCTCGTTTTGCTGCAGCTTGGATAGTAGTGTCCGATGGTCTAGACGATCGAAAGCCTTGGAAAAATGCAGGTAGATCACATCAACATCTCCAGCGTCAGCTGCCTCGGTCCAACTACTGCGTGCGATTAGTACATTCCTTTTATATGACCGCTGTCGACGGAAACCGTGCTTCTCAGGTGTGACGTTGCAATTTTCTAAACAGCACACCAGTGTATTGGTAACTATGGATTCCATGACATTGGAGAGTATAGGAATATGGGATACTCAGCTGTAGCTGGAAGGATCAGTTCTGCTTCCACTGTGAATCGGGCTTATTATTCCAAGCTTCCACATAGCGGGAACTTGGTTCTGGTCTAAGCAACGCTGGAACAACTGAGCTAAAGGTTCTGTCAGGTGACTTGCTGCTGCTACTAATGCCTCTGGACAAACGGTGTTGACACCCAGCGAGCTGTGTTTGCCTAGGGGCATCAGCTTTTGCGACGCAGCCTTTGCGGTAAACAAGATGTGGGTTAGTCCTGGCGAGGAACGACAAATTCGGAGGATCGCTTCGTGGCAAGACCCTCAGAAACGTAGCGTCATATTGCATCCGCAGGGCGCTCGCTGCTTCCACAGCCGTTCTTGTTGGGCCGTAGGCCGTCCTGAGTGGAGGAAATCTTTGCTTCACATTTCGTAAGCTATTGACGCGCTTGTACAGTAGCCTGTGGTTAGCACTGAGGTTTTTGCGATGTTCTACTGATAGGCGACTTTGGCTTCTCTTAGCAGTTGAGTGTAGTGCTTACGTTTGGCTACGTATTTATCTCAAGTTTGTAGTGCTGGAGGTTCTCTGTACACTGGCAATACTGCTTCGCGTACTGTCCTCCGTTTTTGAGTTCTGCTCCTAACGAAACAAACTAATGTACAGTTATTGCAAGCTCATATTTCGTAAACCTCTACAATCAGCTGATTAAATTTGTTGAGGAACTTGATCCATGGTTCTTCGGCAAGGATCGACCAAGTTGTAGCGCTGATAAACTTGGCTAATCAATCGTAGCTTGTGATGGTTCGCACAAGCTCATTGTTCTCGTTCCGATATTCCGCATTGCAAACGAAGCTGAAACTGATGACTGTGTGATCACTGAGACCCAACGTGTAGTATAACACTAACACCTCAGTCATATGCTCCTCGTTAGTAAGCACAAGATCCAGCACAGATGGCTTGTTACCTGTTCAGAACGGAGTGGGCAAAATGATGTGGTTGTTAAGAAGAACGGTGGTTACGAGATCCTGTAAACCGGCTTTGAAGTGTTCTCCGATTGTGGCATGAGTTTCTACACAATGTGTGTTGAAATCACCCATGATAAGTATGTGAGTGTACTTGGTTGCAAACTGCATCTTAAAGCAGCAGCTAGGTGGCAGTCGGTTTCGGGTGTAGAGTTAAGGAAAGCATCTCTGCCTTTCAACCGCAAGCGACACCAAAGAGAGTCGGAGAACTGCGATTCTGAATCCCCCACAGCTTTGCACTGTAAGTCGCTTAGGTAATGCAGAATTATCCCTCCTCCTTTTGTGAGCCTGTCGTTCCGGATCAGCGACTTACCCGGTAGCAAAACTTCAGCGTCCGTCATTACCGTGTACGAGCACGTTTCAGTGATACTAGTGACATCATATGACCCGAAAGCATGGCGGTCTTTCAGTTCGGCCAGTTTATTGAAAAGACCCAGAGCATTCGTATAAAAGCAGACCAGTTTCTCGGTCTCTAGGAGTCCACAGAGGGGTGAAGATGTTAAATATGGGAGAATGCTGACCAATGGAAGGTCGGCATTTACTCGTTTTTTAATGGTACAGTGATACGTTTGCAACTTGATTCGACCAAGATGGGTCCCAATCTTCGTTTAAACTCATGTCAGAGTCGATTAAAGCAGCAGTCAAGTTACGCTACTGTACATTCGTTGGTGTGCTTTATGCTTTAGCTGCTTTAATATTTGAGCGTTACAAGGCCTCTGCGACCCCTAACCGAAGTTCAGAAGGAAGATGTTTCCGATTTCTCCGCCATCGATCCAAAACATCCTTTGCTTGTTGCTCTGAATGAACCACATGTTTTAGGACTATAGGGTGTCATCCTCTATAGTTTGGTGAGAGAGGTATCCTGGTGAGCGATAGCGCTACAATATTATCCAAAGAAATTGTCTCACGAATGAACCGCCATTGCTCTAAATCTGCTTTCCGGTCTCTTGAACATTGTTAAAATGATGTTCTGTGACCCCGTGCATGAAGATCGTGTGTAGCCGGTTGTTTGCTGTGTCACTCTTCGGTGCATCGTTTTGATTGTCGCGAGCTCTACGGGACATCAGGATAGATGCGAATCCTGCTGGATCCATTTGTTAGTGCGCTTGCGGAGAGCAAAACATTTTCTACCTCGGTGGAGGATTCTAGTTTTACTCGAATAAGTCAGGGTTCTCCATAGTATGATGAGTTCGGATGACAAGTAATTCGTAAGAATTTTATGGGCTTGGCTTTGACACTCATCAGCACTTATAACGAGTTCAATTGGTGTTGGTTGTCTGATAACTTATCCCGCAATGCGATGGCGGTAGCTTCAGGAACATTTGAACATACAACAGTCCGGGCACTATTGTGTAATCCCTTTTTCGTTGATCAACAAGGTATGGCAATAGTTTGTTTTAACCTGCTGACAAGTGCTTATTGTTTACTGTTTGTCCCTCTATTTGCGTTGACCTTATTTACAACAGAAGAGACCGCAACGGCGGCCTGCCGGCGGACCATTGCAGCAATCTCTACATAGGTAACTGATGTTCCGTAGGCTTTGTCTCGACAACAGACATTTGAGTTACAGGTACCGAGGGTTGGTATTCGGCCGCTTCATCGTTGTTAATGCTAGATGTCAGGTCTAGCGGAAGTTGCCTAACCAGACTGGGGGTGGTGCCTGATTTTCTTTGCCATGAGCACTGTTCGACTCTCGTAGGTACGGTCAGTTCGCGTTCGGCGTTCTACCAAAGTTGGAGAAGACAACGGAGATGGGGACGTGGATGATCGCGGTTTAGGCGAAGCAGAATGTGCAGCATTCAGTTGCTTAGAAGCCAATGCGCTTCCGTGGTGCAGACTCGCTTGCATTAAACTTATATTGTCGTTTATCCTCTGCTAGGTTTCTGCTGTTAACCGGTCGCACTTCTGAGCTAGGATAAGCAAGCACTTAACGAGTGGGTTGGTGGGGCACTCAGTACAGAACCAAATGCATCTTGGGAGTTATTCCGCTCCCGTAACTGTAGTTGGGACACATTTGCCCATTTGCACATTTCGTATGATATCATTCCAAAGAGTGCGAGCAAGCCAGACCGAGTTTAACTACTCGGTACCATTCTCCAAACCTGCAAATGCCTCTCGCTTGGAGCGTTTTCGGCTTCATATTTCTGCCATTCAATTTGGTGTCGTTACCTGACCCAGTGGGTTGGTTGGCGTTCTGTACTTTTACAGCTTTGAGAGCGGTGCACATCGGTCAGGCGAGCGTGGTGGTTGGAAGGTGAAATGAGCGGTCAGCGTGGTCGCGCGGTCCGTGTGATGGGTTATGCAGCCGCACTGGCTGACAAGGTCACAAGGAATGGCGAGTGACTGGAACCTACTAACTAAATCTGAATACAACGCTGAACACAGATTGCAAGATTACAAATTCTTTCACAACTGTGTTGAGAAATGCTGGATCGGAACAAGCTTAGGTTTTCCGGGCTGCCTCGAGAATTCTGTATCGAATGGTGTCACGCAGAGTTTGCTGTCATTCTTTGTCATTACTAGTTTCACGGTTCCATCTTCTCGTATTTTATATTCTGTTTAACTCCACTGTTAGCCACGACTAGATGAGGAATTAAAGCGTCTAACGCTAATAACTTAACCCATGTAAGGAGTGTTGCTGTAGACTCCCTGGCGAGTAATAATACTCATTGATGATTGTCCGTACAATATACACAAAAACAACCCTTACGATGAATCGGATAAGTATTGGTTCACCTGTTTTAAAGGCACACCAGCACACGGCCAGAAAGGGCATGGAAATACGGGTCGAAACTTTCGAGGGGCTATCCTATGGGGAAGCGCGTCCCCTGGAGATGGTTCCAAAGCTGACTGCATTGCTGCACTTGAAAATTTCGTTTTATCCGCAGCTGGCATTGTTATCAACTTTCACTCCTTTTGTAAGATACAGAAGATAAATCAATCCCCCAAACTATTTTGAGAGCTGCGCTGAAAAACTCAAAAACTCATCCGTTCCATGTGATTCCACTGTGCACAAAATAATCAAACCATTCAGTTGCACTGTGCTTTGCGCTGCCAAAGAATATATAGTTCATTTATTTATTTACCCTGTTCGTCTTAAGTTGAATACGTAACGAGTGATCGAATAGCCATCATTCCGATGTCGAAAGCATAGTACTTGAAACAGCAATCCGAAAGTTCTTGGTTGCAGACGACTGTGTTTGGTTTACACACAGCGAGGATGATTTGCAAGGAATGACGATGGTATAGCCTCCACGCCCACCGGATTCGGAGTCTCCGCCTATACAAACAAGTCTGCGCGACTTATTCAGCCGTCCCTGGCAGCGAAGTCAGCTTAGTAGCCACATATCTAGACTGGTGCAGTGTCATGGAACTCATCAAACTGTGTGAATAGCGACGTCCCACTGAGCTTTCCGGTCCACTGAAGTCTTTTTGGTGAGGAAAAGCGAATCTAGATTGTTTCCGGAGAATCGCGACATATTTGGACTACATCTTCTATGGCGTCTAAATGCGTGTCTTGCGCTAAAGGAGTTACTTTCGTTCAAAAGCCGTACAATGCTCTGGGTGCGACGTCTGGATGCATATCGCTTGCTGTGGCATCGGTCCTGATCAGTATGAAGCACTACAGCTGATGACTTCTCCAGCTATTGTTTTCTTTTGTGATGTCTGCCGTACTTCGTTAAACAACAGACGTCTTATGAATGGGCTCTCTTCGGTCAGCCCTCACCCCATTCCAACGGAACCCAAAGCACCCGACACCCAGGTCCCCCTGATTACTCCTCATTCTCCCCTTCCTGCCTCCGTACCAACCTCCCCCACAGGTAAACGAAGTCGCCGGCCGTCTGCTTCTTTCTCCGAGCCATTGGAATACGTCCAGCACAGTGAGCCCAAGACAAAGACATACGCATCGGTTGTAAAGGAAAGTACCACCGCATCTGGTGGTATGTATAACGCTAAGACTAAGTCGAAGTCTAAATCCAAGACTCCCTCCCCTCAGTCCCAATTCAAATCTGTCCTTGACAAGATTAACCATTTGGAATCGCTGATCAAAGACAGCGCAAATCCTTCCCAACCGCAGACCACCAGGCGTACCCTACCACCCTCCCGTGACCGATGTCTCATCATCATGAATGCGCCTGAATCGACCAAAGATGCCCCAGCCGGAAGGATGTTAGATGACCAAGTGTTCCTAGAACGACTGATCTCTGTGTTATTCGACGAAGGCGAACAGGGAATCAACATTATCTCGGCTTTCCGCTTAGGTAGGAAACAAGAAGATTCCCTCAAGGCTCGCCCCCTTAAGGTTGTGTTCCAAGACGAGGAAGAATGTCGACGCATTCTCCTACGGACCTCACGTCTCAAAGGCAAGCCGTTTTATGTGTTGAGAGATCTCTCCCCGGAAGATCGGATCAAAATGAAAAAAGCTGTTGATGAGCTGAGGACCCGTCGGGCGAGTGGTGAAACGGACCTTCATATCGTGGATTTTCGCGTAGTTCGGAAAACTCCGAGAACCCGTTGGAGGCCGATTTTTGTCACCCCAGGACAGTAACGCAAAAGAACGGACTGCGTGTGCTGTTCGCTAATGTTCGTAGTCTGCGAAATAAACTTGATGAGATCCAGACGCTTGCCGCAGATGTTTGTCCTGATTTAATGGCCTTCACTGAAACATGGTTATTCCCTGACATCATTGACTCTGAAGTATCTATCCCTGGATACCACCTTGCTCGGGCCGATCGTCATGGGAGGAAGTCGGGAGGCGGCGTAATACTGTACTGGAGGGCGGATCTGAAGTCCCATCTAGTTGAGGTCTCATGTGACGATGACAGCGATTTCGATGCCCTTTGGTGCCGCATTCATGACGGGTGCAGATCTTCCTTGATTGGTGTCATCTACAGAGCGCCACTGGGCGCGGGAGCTCGCCTGTTGGAACTGATTAAGAAGCACGGTGCTGGTAAGGATTGTCTTATTCTGGGAGATTTCAATGCTCCTAATATCGACTGGGACCTCTTTGCTTGCAATCGTCCACCTGATTCCTTTGATGCCGCCTTCCTTGATACCGTTCTCGACTGCAGCCTGTATCAACATGTGTCCATGCCGACTCGTATTCTCGCCGGCCAGTCGCCTCATATCCTGGATCTTGTGCTCTCCCCAGCGCAGTCAGACGTCATGGACCTAACAGTCTTTCAACCCATTGGGAAAAGCGATCATTGTACTATTTTATTCCAATGGACTCGTCGCTTTACGATTCACAACTCATGTGCCGTCCGCCGAAATTTCTGGCGTGCTGATGCCCTTCGTCTTAAAACGGCTGCAAGCAGTATGGATTGGTGTATTCCCGAACATCTCAATGTGGACGGTGCGTGGAATCTTTTGTACTCCAAGATGACATCACTCATTGAACAAGTTATCCCCATCTCCAAAAAGCGACCGCTCTCTAGAGGCCCTCCGTGGATCGATCGTGAACTGAGATCCCTAATGAACAGAAGACGTAAGTTGTGGGACCGCTTTAGGATCACACGATCAGAGCATGACTACATGGGTTACAAAACGGTTAGAAATATCTGTACCCTGCAAAAACGTGAGAAACGTCAACAATATGAACTCTCCCTAGCCACACTTTCTAGAAACACCCTAAGACGCTTTTCTCCTACCTCAAACGGAGCACTAGAGCAGGCAGTGTTATCCCTGCCCTGTGGTCTTCCGAGTATAGGGATCCAGTTCACGAAGACACCGACAAAGCCAGCCTCCTGGCGCGGCAATACTCTCCAGTGTACTCAACATCAGCGTCGTTCTCTGACAGAACGGTGTGCACTCCCCCTTCTCTGTTAGAGCACGTCGATATAAACACTGACGTCGTGTTGAAACTTCTCGGTGAGTTGGATCCTTACTCATCGCCTGGTCCTGACGACTTGCACCCCTTGTTCCTCAAGACGGTGGCTCAGTACATTGCTGCACCTATCACGCAGGTTTTCTGTCGATCGTTTCAGTCCGGACTTCTCCCGATCGCTTGGAAGATGGGCATCATCAAGCCCATATACAAAGGAGGAAACTGGCAAGACCCAGCTAGCTACCGGCCCATTTGCCTTACATCGAAATGTGCAAAATCATGGAACGGGTCCTGAAACGGGCGCTTCGGCTTCATCTCGAGCGGATAGATCTGATATCCAGTGCCTAACATGGTTTCCGCGAAGCACGCTCCCGCTCTACCAACTTGCTTATGGCTAGAGAAAAATGGGCAAATTCATTGGACGTTGGTAAACGCATGGATGTTGTGTTCGTGGACTTCAGTAAAGCTTTTGATAAGGTCCCTCATGAACAGCTTCTCTACATACTCCGAGGAATCGGTATCTCTGGAATCTTTCTCTCCTGGATTTCCGATTCCCTACGCACTCGTTCCGTGCTGGTGAGAGTGAACGAAACGTATTCCGATCATGTTCATATGATCAGCGGTGTTCCACAGGGCTCCGTCCTCGGCCCCGAACTCTTCAACATCTTCATCAACGATCTACCGTCTGAGATTCAATCGGATTACTTGATTTATGCGGATGATCTAAAGATATGGAAGGAGGTACCCTCACTAGAGGATGCTGATCGACTACAAGAGACGCTCGATCTCCTGCACAATTGGTCGATTCAGTGGCGCTTACCCATTAATCAAGATAAATGTTCCGTCCTGCCTATCGGCGCTCCTGAACCATTCGGCGCTTACCACATAGGTGGTTTCTTGCTCAAAAATGTCACTTCAGAGAGAGATCTGGGCGTGATTGTTTCCCCGGACTTAACATCCACTCAGGACACCATGAAGAGGGTTGCCGCTGCCTACAGGATGTTTCATGCCATCCGAAGAGCATTCTGTCGCTTGACATCGGAACTTTTTAGACTTCTGTTCACCTCGCATGTGCGCCAGATTTTGGAATACGGCCTCCCTGCTGCCTATCCGCTCTCCAAATTTGAGCGCGACGTGATCGAAAACGTCCAACGGCGTGGATCGAAGTTCGTCTCCGAGTTATGTGACCTGCCGTATCCCCTTCGGCTTCGACATTTGAATATGTTTTCATTGGATTACCGTCGCAGGCGTGGGGACTTGATTTTTACCCCTCGTATCCTCAGGGGAGAACTAGGGAGAGAGTTGCAGGAATTCTTCCACCTCAACATCGGGAGTTCGACTAGAGGCTACCAATGGAAAATATTCAAACCACGGAGGCTCAAAGTACGGCCCATTCTTGCTCTCTCCACTCGCGTTGTGAATATTTGGAACCGGTTACCGCCGCCGGTCGTTGATGCACAGACAGAGGATTGCTTCAAACGACTACTAGATTCACACCTGTTGAATATGCCGCGATCGTATTGCTTCAGCTACGAGTGCGATGGCCTCTCCGGAATCTCCGTTGCGCAATGACGAGCATCCCAGCAATGATCGGGAAGCGGCGGAGCTGACATGGGATCTCCCCTTCTGCTCTCTACTACTCAATGAACCAATGAACTGTCGCTGTCTCTAATTCTCGCTGTCAGTAAGCCTGCGGACAACCTGATTGTGGAGTTACATTTATTAAGCTGCGCGCTTTGGGAATTAGATGATGATGTATAGCCCTATAGCTTTGTCGGCCCTGTTCTAAGGCAGCAAAACATAGAAACCACAGAAGAAGGACGATGTTTAGCTGAAACGAACTCGTTGCACTACTGCACTTCTCCAAGCGATTAGCCCTTGGTGGACTCATCAAGTGGAGATAGCCCGATCTGGGAATGCAACTCGGCACATCGTGGCTCACGGCTATCGTGTCCGCTGTTGGGGTGGGGTACCTGACACCAAAGTGGTCCAACGGAGCGGCATGCGTTAAAAGACTATGTGTTGTTGCCACTACTGTAACCGAGGCGGATTCAGCATGCGCACTGGAGAGATGTAAACTAGAATGCTGTCCCACTGGTTTTAAGTCAGTTGCGTGCAGAAAAAATGAACTCGTGCAAATAAAGCGACCCTTTCAGGACATGATTAAGACGAACCTTTCAGTATCGAAGATTGTGTTCATGTCTCTTGAGGAAATGGCAGTGGATAGCTGATAACTTAGTCAATAAATAAATGGGGTATTTTTCGACTGTGTGAGATACAGACCGACTATGTATTTTGTTTACTCGGTAAAAAGTAATCGGATGACGGAGAAAGTTGTTTTGGTATTTCAAAGTAGTTCACAAAGGAGTTTCTGGGTGTTCTATCAGTTAAAATTAAAAAAGGACGGAAAAGTTGTGAGCAGAAATAGACGTGTGTGCAGCTAGTATTTTACGTAAAGCAATACGAACATCCGTGGAACCGTGTCCTGGAAACTTACTTCCATGCGGAAATGATGCCCTCCTCATGTATGCACTTTTGTATGACCGCTGTTATAAGCGCGTTGACCGATATTATGTTCACTCCTTTTTAATGGTCGCAATAAAATGCTAGGCACTCTTGTCCTACATCCCAGTAATATTCCAGCTTTTTCGAGTGCTGAACTTTCATCATTCTCTAGTGAGTTCTTGGCAGTTCACCTTGTGTGGGTGTATGAGTTATCTGGGAAGCTTCAGTCCGTCATCTTAGGAGACCGGCCTAGTCCTTGCAAACAATGGAAAAAACATAATATATGGAAATGGGAGAAAAGAAAAATAACGTTGTAACAATGGCTTATAACGACGATTGTCCGATTAAAATTGTGCATAAGGATCATAGAAAAAAGAATAAAATGTAACCCCTGATATACTCCTACAAAAGAGCGATCTCAAACGAATATTGAGATAGATCCGACAGCTGAGGGTGATTGAATGCTGTCTCGCAAGCGCACGAAATTACACCCGTACACCGGGAGCAGAAGTGGATTGTAAGTGGCAGGTGCAGATAAATACAACCGTGTTGTGTCTGTCCATGCGGCACGACGATTCATGCTTCTGCGCGTGCCTGAGCCAAGCAGGCTTGGTAAATCATCAAGATGCGCCAGAGGAATGTTGGTCAAAGCGACAACCAAAAACTTGTAGTGAATGCCAGTGAATTTGAGTAATACTTCCTATTGCAGAATTTATGAATTCCAGACGACGTTGCAGTTGATGTGACACACGTGATGCATCGTTGCTACAACTGGGGCATGTGTGTACTCATGAACTTGTATTTCTGCAGACCTGACGTTTATTGCTACCCGAACGGCTGGCACTGGCTGTACACTGTGTGCGTGACAGCAAAGTTTCTACATGTTCGATGGCCTTCAGCTTGCACAAACGCTCCAGGGAACTCCTAATCGTTCGTGGGGGAGTGAAGAGGTGAACGGTCTCCATGATAGTAGTAACTTCAAAGACTAGCTTCATCCAACGTGAAACAGGCTAAGGCCCAGTCACCATTCTGCCTATGTCTGGTCCGCTTGTTTCCCAAAATTTATTGCCATTGATGTGCAGTCTGAGGGATTGTAGAACGGCTCCGACTCAGTCATGATCACCGTTCCTATAAATTCCGCTTTCATTCCTTCGCGGTTAAACTGGATGTGGGGTTAGCAGTTGATTCTGCAGGTGGTGTACTGCAAGACACCCTAGATCTTTTTCAAATGCAGACGTCCTGTGGGCTTTGTAGTTATAGTGGTTTGTAAAAATAGAAAGCGTTACCGCCAACCAAGTAGTAGATAAATGCTGTAGGCGATTAGATTCGTTCTGTGCTGAAGACCGGGCGGTTTGAATATGCTTGACACCAAATTCAGCCATGGAACGGTCTATTACCTCAATGAACAATGATTTATTACAGGTTAAAAACCAGTGCTTGGCACTTCCCTTAGGATGGTTGGGATGAATACAATGAAAACAAAACATATGTAGGTCATCTACCGAGCGTCTACCGAGGTAAACGTGTTGATAAATATCGTCAGTGTAAAATAAAAATGTGTAACCATACGGAAGAAAAAACACGGGATGCAGTGATCGTTGAGGTAGCTGGTGAGAAAAGTAAAACATGGTCGCTCACTTATGAGCCACCTCCATGGGTCCATATGACACATAAATCCGGTAGAGGGGCATGGTTAACGTAACCCACAATGGCGTAGTTCAAGTAATGATGTGTTCGTCACATGCGTCCTGAATCTCAGGCGCTAAGCAACTCAGTCAAACGAATAGCACGCATAAATGTACACACACCAATCTTATCGCATCTCACCTAATGCATGCCAAACGTTCTGTCAGTTGCAAATTACACAGTGTCCTGTCCAGACTTGTTCTCGATACCGTGGGCTTTGAGCCATGCAGAGCATACCCTCTCGTACATTTACTTACTGTGACTAATACGTATGATTTGTCGACGGCTATTATCATGTCAATTGTGAATGCATCCAAGCAGTTCCGGTTATGTGCTACAGAAAAACCATATATGGTCATTTGAAACAGATGGCGGAAAACCTTCTTTGACTACGTGGAATTACTTCCAATCCTGAATCCATTAATCTCGCTTACAAAAGGCACAAGATCAAACTACTGCGACAGTTCCTGGGTGACGAAGGCCAGCAATACATCGATGCTCTCCGGATTGACAACTTCTGTGTAACCACCCCCAGTGCTTTGAATACGTTCAGTACCCTTTGGAGTGTTCGACAAAGTGCGTTTACAGCCAGGTACTACTTTTCCAAACTCTGCCAGAACCCGGAAGAAAGTGCAAATGAGTTCATTGCTCGCATACACCAGACTACACCTGACTGCAGAAATGATGAAGTTGATCCGGCGGAAACGGAAGAAACAATGTTAGTTCAATGCCTGATAGCTGACATGTCAGATAAGAATACCCGGGAAAAACACCTCTCATTGGATGACAGTACGCTTAATTGGGAGACGGCTTGTTCAATAGCCAGTCAAAGAGAGAATCTAAGGCAACAACTGTCTCCATTTACTCAGCCAGCTCCAAATGGAAGTGCGCAGTTGGTGAAAAGAACGTCACAGCCAACAAGGACGTCCGTGGACGTAAAACCGTCTAAATGTTACCGATGTGATGATCCACACGGATGTGCATCTGAATGTCGACAACAGAAAACAATGTGCCGTTTGTGGGAAGGTGGGTCACTTGGTGCTAGTATGCAGGTCAGTCAAGATGCATCCGGAACCGCATAAACTATGAGCAAAAGAAATCAAAACAATTCATTTTGATGAAGAGAACGAATCAGAATTACATTCCGTATGGCTGAATACTGTCTCCAATCTACGTTCCGTGCCAAACACTTTGGAGTTTCGCATGCAAGGACAGAAGGTACTAATGGAGATAGATACGGGAGCCTCGGTGACAATAATTAGGGCAAACGCTGTGAAGCAACTACTCTCTCTGTCATCATGTACTTTCAACCTTCGGACGTAAACAGGCGAACCGGTTCGTGTTCTCGGTAAATGCCTTGTTCAGGCACAATATGGCATTGAGACACAAAAACTTCCTGTATACTTTATATCGAAACATTGACCGAATCTACTCTGGGAGGATTAGATAGACCCATTCCTTAATACGTTAGAGGTTCTGAAAACAGTTACTGAAGTAGTTGGACTAGAGGAACTTCTGAACAAAAATGCAAGGATTTCCGGAGGTTGGGGAAGCTGAAATACCTTCATGCTGCAGGTAAGTTGCAGGAAAGTGACCAGCCTACATTCATCAAAGCACGAATACTACCGTATGCCGTAAGGCCTAAGGTTGAAGAAGAATTAAACAACTTACAAACTCAGGGAATGATAATGTCCGTGCAATGTTCCAGCTGGGAAACGCCAATGGTACCCGTGGCCAAACCGAATGTCTCCGTGCGAATCTGCGGCGACTACAAAACGACTGCCAATAAGTCTTCTAAGATAATCAGATTTCCAATACCTCGCGTTGATGACTTCTATTTTACGCTGGCAGTTAGTGAAAAATTCACCAAACTTGATCTCAGGCACGCATATTCACACATAGGGCTCAATGAACCTTCCTGAGTACTCACTTTTGACATTATACACACAGGACTACCAATACACCTGGTTACCTTTTAGGATCAATTCTGTCCCCGGAATCTTTCAAAGGATTATCGATAATCTATTAATGGATATACCGTTCACTTGTGCTTATTAAGATGATATTCTCAACTCCGGACGCTCCGACGCAAAACATCTAAGAACACTTGCTGTTGTGGTGGAAACAGTGGCACGAAACGGACTTAAATTGTGAACGTCTATGTATGAGTTCCTTCCATCATATGTGGGTTATCTTGGATATAGGCTTAAGAAAGTCCGGTTACATGTGCTAGCTGACAAGATAAAACCCATTTTAGTAGACCCTGAATCGGGAAACATTGATGAGATCCGTTCGTTTCTAGGAATGCACTCTCATTACAGCCGTTTCTCACCTGATGCATCCACTATGTTATCTACTCTGAATGAGTTACTCCAAAAACACGTTTAGTGGTGTTGGAATCCTCGGCAAAGCAGTGCCTTAACTGATACCAAACAAGCCTTTCTCTACTCACCAATGTTAGTTCATTATGATCCTGGGAAGCCCCTAGTATTCCAATGTGATGCATCTCCTTGAGGTATGGGTGCAGTCCTGTGCCACCGCTTGAATGAACAAAACTTGCGTCCCATAGCGTTTGCATTATGCACTCTGCAACCAGCGGGAAGAAAATATCCACAGCTAGAAAAGGAAGCCCTCTCCATAATTTTCGGTTTGAGGTTCCATCAATACCTATGTCGAGTTATTTTGAACTTCATACAGACCACACGCCATTGATATCATTGTTAGGAGATACAAAAGGTATGTAACAAATGTCGTCACCAAGGCTGCAAAGACGGGTTCTGACGTTGAGTGCATTTAATTATAAAATTACTTACATTCCTGGTACCAGTAATGGCACAGCTGATGCCCTGAGCCGTCTACCAGTTGCAGGGACGTCACCTGTGCCCGATTCTCCCTGTGAATAAGTTCGCCTGATGCAACATCTAGACACAACGCCTCTACGAAGCTCCACCATCCGTCAATGGACAGATCGAGACCCAGTTATTGTAACAATCAAACGATTCTTAACAGACGGATGACCTGCCGAAAGAACCACTGATTTGCAACCATTTATAGCACGCAGCAATGAAATGAGCTTATTCGATGGTTGTGTTCTGGGGTTCCCGGTTAGTCTATTCTAACAAGGCTCGGGCACAGATTCTTCCCGAGCTCTATGAAGCGCATCCAGGTGTCTCAAGAATGAAAGCATTAGAGAGGGGATACTGCTAGTGGCGGAGAATAGATTCAGATATGGAGAACATGCTGAGGAATTGTGACACCTGTCAGTCACACCAAAGCAATGAAAACCCCGGTCCAGTACATCAGTGGCTCTGGCTCGACAAGCCGTGGCAAGAGATCCACCCCGACTACTTCGACCCGATTAAGGGAATTACGTTTCTGTTACTCATCGACGCGCATTCCAAGTGGGTCGAAGTGTATTCCATTAGGCAAGCGCCGTTCGAAACCACCACTGTTAAGATGCGTTCATCATTCACCACATTCGTTATCCCGTAGACCATATGCACGGATAACGTGTCCCCTTTTGTTAGCACGGTGTTCAACTGATTCGTCACTAGCAACGGGATTCAGCATAAAAATCGGCGCCTTGTCATCCAGCTTCAAAGGGGTTGGAAGAGCGGGCGGTACAGACAGTGAAATGAGCACTGTTGAAACAGCATGCAGAGACGCTACTAACAAAGCTGGACCGTTTCCGATTTAGCTATCGTTCCACACACACTGAGGGTACGGGTAGGTCTCCTGCAGAGCTGATGTTTGGCAGAACCCTCAGGACAAGACTGAATCAACTTTTTCCTAATCCACGGGTGGGGATAGAGGAGCGAAAGAAGTGGTCAGTGTCTTCAGATGTGAAGAAGGATGCGACTTTTGAGGAAAATAACTTAGTCTACAAAAAATTGTCACAAGAAACACACTAGCAACCGGCCACCACGATTTGTACCTCGGGAAGCCAAAACGACCTTCAACTTCCAGACGGCCGGCTAATTCGCCGGCACACAGATCACGTTCGGGTACGGTGTTCAGACACACCAAACGAGACGCGGACCGGATTGTGCGCAGACAAAGAACCAAACACAGAGAGCAAACCATACGCACAGGCTAGTGCAACGTTGCCGAAGCGATCGACACGCAATTGTAAACCAGTGGGTCGTTTTCAGCCGGGAATATGATGACATCTATGGGGGTGAGTGGTGTCACATATGCACTGAAATTCAGGCCCTAACCCACTCAATTGGATGAACAACACATATAAACACACACACACACACACACACACACACACACCAAGCTTATCGTGTCCCACGTAACGCATGCCAAAGGTTCTGTCACTTGTCCGGTCCAGACTTGTTCTCGATACCGTGGGCTTTGAGCCATACAGAACACGTCCTGTCGTACGTTTACCTACTGTGATTAATACGTATCAGTGTCTGGAGCTAAGGACAACCTCAAATCGTTTTTCGAAAATATCCAAAGTAGGGGAAGACACAACTGAGTCTAGGAAGGAGTTCCAGGGTTGGCAAACTCGAAGGGAAAAGTAATTCCGTCGACACTCAAGTCGGCTATCTTTCTTCCTCAAATTCAAACACTTACCCCTGGGCAGCGTGTTGTGACTAAGTTTCAGCAAATGTCGACATACGTAGTTTGGGACACCCGCGGATGAGCTCACCGCGTAACTTTCGGTAGCGTCCGCAGAAAACTACTAGCAACTTCAGCCTTCGGCGGTGAGAGTGATTGCTCAGACCCATTACATTTTTCGTTGCTCTACGTTGTGATGCTTTTAACGACTCTAGGTCACGCTTCAAGCAGGGTTGCCAAACTTGCACGGAGTATCCAACGTGAGGACACGTGTAGGAATTATGAATCATTGGGAAAATTGATGGGTTAAAGCTCCCGAATAATCTTTGCAGCAGGCCGACATGCGGGTTGCCGCTTTTCGCAGCTACTTCAGACTGTTTCGAATAGTTGAAGTTACTCTGTACGAACACATTAAGGTTACGTTTTTGGGATCTGGTCTGCAATCCGTGTGCCCTAAGCAAATACTTGTTGTCACATCTTTGGCTTAATTGTATAATGAAACATTTGTCTACGTTGAATGAGGGGGCGTTTTGAACTGACCATCATCGTCATCAGCCACAGTGTCGCAATACATTTGAGAAAAATGAGAAAAATGCAACTAGTGCTAGCAAGCTGAGCTAACAATAACGGATGGGCATGGTTTCGGTAAGCTACCAACCGGCTACTGTGCATCAAACAAAATTATCAAGCAAACTTATATGAGGCTAAATAGTGTGATCGTGGTTGGAGGGGGATGCTAAGAGAGAGGGGTGCGACAAATAAACTCACATCATAAATGCCATTGAGGTCGGCGTCTAGTCATGTCAGCAAGTGTATCCAGCCAAATGTGTTCATTGTCTCTTGAACCCTAGCCATTGTGTCGAAAAGCTCCAACCGAGGCCAACTTCTTAGCGAGGGCCTTCATTCCTCTCGACCAAGTCATCGCTTGGCCACGCCTCCTCTTCTTCCATCCATACCCCTGGCACGCAAACAACGCACAACGCGAGAGTCGGTGGGCTGGGATGCACAACACGTGGCTGAGCCATCGGATCCTGGTGCTTGAAATAACCGTGCTGAGCGGTTCATTTCACTTTCCTGCGCAGCAAACAAGGTGTCGAACTCGCTCGTTGGTAACTCGGTGTTCACACCAGATATGAGCCAAATTGCGAAGCCACCGGCGGTCGAACCTAACTAGTTTCTTTATGTGCGTTAATCTAAGGGGCCACGATTCACAACCGTACAGTAGGGTAGAACATACCGCTGCATTGTACATTCTACCCTTCAAGACAAGAGTGATGACGCGCCGGAGCCATGAGTGGCGAAGATTAGCAAAAGCGGATCGAGCTTTCGCTATACGGTTTGTGATCTCACCCTTCATTCCACGGGCGCTGATACAACTTCCCAGGTAGTTGAATTTTTGAACGACTTCTAGCTGATCCCCGCCATAGGTCAACGCAGGAGGCGGTCCAAACCAATCTTGGAGGAACGCTTTGCACTTCGAGGGTGCGAAGCAAAGCCCGAAGTGATGGACAGCCAGTGCTAATCTGTCCAGTGCCGCTTGGCACGTTTGTGGGCTGTCAAAAATTGGTGCAATATAATCAGCTTACTCTAAGTCAAGAAGTCATTCTCCTGAGAACAGATCCACATGAAGTAGTGTCGTGTGCACGCAATTTCCATGACTTCATCAATAGCGAAGTTGACGAGGAAAGGTGACAGCAGATATCCTTGTCGCATACCGCTGGAGATATTAAAAACCACGACAGCTTGCCGTAAGCCCTCACTCTACCCGAGCTACACGCCTATAATGCTCGGATAATATTTAAATATTTCTCAGGTACACCTTTCCTGAGTAGATTTTGAACTGACCAGTTCGAAATCGTGTTAAGATCGGACTTGAGGTGTTCGTGGTCGTCCGGTCCTCTGATCGTTCTCCATGTCTCGATATTATCTGCGAAAAGCAGGAAATCGGGAGCAACTGATCTTGCAAAATTGTTAATGAACGTCAAGAACATACGAGGCCCAAGCATCGAGCCTTGTGCTACACCACGCTGCATATCAACTGCACCGGACAGAACATCCAGCACTCTCACCTACAACCAACGTTTGTGTAGAGAATTGTTTATCCAGCTCATGATTGGGTCGCCGATGCGGTAGTTCCGAAGCTTGTGAAAGAGAATTCGATTAGTTAAGCGATCAAACTCTTTTAAGAATTCCAGATAGAAGACATTGACTTTTGCTTCATCATCAACGGCTTTAGTCCAGCTATTAGGTGCAATTAATAGGTTCGTAGCGCGTGCTCTTGCAACTTCGAAGTCAACTGTATTTGAACCTTATCGAAGGTTTTATTTTTCCTCTCGTCGCATAAGAACTCTTGTGGTCTTATTTTAAAGATCTTTTTGAGAGCCACCCGATCAGCTTACTACCATTCCTTCAAGTCGCTCTACAAAGCGATATTCGTCAATTTGATCCGCCCTTAGAACTGCCACTGTCGTCATTAGACAGTATTTTCCAAGTCACCTTGCTTTGCCTCAGTCCTACGTCGCATCGCTGCCCACCCTCTACCAGCTGGATCGATAGCACGCACGTCGCCTATCTACCATAAGGAACGTGTGACTCATCTGGCCGCGACACGCCTGGACCTGCTGACCTCAAACCAGCGCCGATCGCCACGCAACGGTGCGTCAGTATCTCTATCCTCTTCCTACCACTTAAAACAGCACCCCTACTGAGAACATGTCTCGTATGAAGAGCAAATGCGAATCATGTACCAAAGTGGTAAAAAGTGGTCTGGTGTGTGCCATGTGTTTGAAATCCTATCACACTACCTGCCTTGGGAAGGGGTCGATGCAAGCAAACATCGCAGAGGCGTTTTGGTTCTGCCAAGTATGCAAGTCTATTCCGTTTGTTAGCTGTCTATCTGTGCTACTGAAGAGATGTGAAAGACTAACCGAAGCGGGCGAGCAACTGATGAGCGTCAGAGTTACACCCATGGGAGGAAACGGACCTGCACTTGTGAATGAAAATAACACCCCGAATTCCCTAGTCCGGCCGAAGAAGCGAGCCAGGCGTCCCAACCTAACCTCAACGACTCAGCCTCCAGCAGTATCAACTCCATTCTCTCTCCCTCCTATAAGTAAAAACAGTGCCTGCAGCGCGCCTGCCTCAACTTCTGTACAGTGTGTTGCACTTAGTAGTCTGTTCGCTACACTCGAGACTGTAAGCTACAGTCAACCAGCAATAGTGAACCACCCGGCAACGTACGCATCGGTTGTCGCCAAGCAAACACCCGGAAAGACCACCGGTAACCTCTGTGCCCGGACCAGAGAAAACAAAACTGCCGCAGCACGGATGGCACACACCAATGCTGTTCACAAATTCACCAAAAACACTGGATACTAAGCCTCAAAATCCAAAACCAGTAGCCACCAGGGGCAACAATGGTGCCCTAAACCTTGTATGCACAAATGTCCCCGAATCCAAATCCAATACAATTAAGGGGAAGTTGACGGACGATCGAAATCAGTGGGGTTCCATCTGTACGTCGATCGGTGTCCATGCTAATCCCACGACATTATAAAGAATCTCGCGCCACCCAAACGCGTTACACCACGGCGAACCCCGGTTACTGCGGGTAACACAAATCTCGGCGGACGAGACTGAGGCCGTTCTGCTGTCTGCGAATCGTCTCCGCAACGACTCAAGCGGAGGGCGCATACTACCCGAAATCCCGTGGAAAGAGCATTTAGTGGATCCCGCTAACAAAGATAGTTACAGTATAAGTCAAGATAAGAAAGCAGTGATTGCTCACGGTGTTCCTGAGCTTACTGACTCCTCTTCCGACGATGCCCAGATGCACGACCGCGAGCAATGACACTACATCCGGGAGGAACTTTCTCTCGAAAATGTGGTAGTCACCTCGTTGACAAGCATCCCCATATCACCAAACTATAAGGGGTGCAGTCCCAGGCTGTTAAAACTTGTGTTACAGTCAGTACTAATGGCACAAACTCTACCAAAGAACTGGACTAAATTCCGTTGCAGATTGCCAACAGAAATTCGGCTGAAAGCAGCAAGAACATCAACACCTTTTAAGGACAATGCAGTAGAGGCACAACTCATGATGTAAACGCCAACTGCAGGACCCGACTCGGGCACGGTTTCAAGAGTAGCCATACTATCCGGAGGAGCACAGCAGAGCACGAACAAACACCGGGATTCGGGGCATCTGATACCTGCTTATATATCAAATACTTCTCGAGAGTATGCAACCCATCCAAAAAACGATTAGTCTCCGACCATTTAATGGTCGGCGTAAACTCATTTGCTTCATCCATCCAACCTAACACACTTTTGGTCTCAAAGAAGCTCTCATGCATGTACACAAATGCCCAAGGTCTACTCAGCAAATTAGCTGAATTAAGACTTCGACACGAGTCTGCAGCTTGGGACCTCATCGCTGTCATCGAAACGTGGTTGCGCTGCGAGATAACCGATGATGAAATTGCACTAACGGGCATGTCCGTTGTCCGGAAGGATCGAACCAGCAAATGTGGTGGGGTAGCCCTCTACTTTCGTAACAACATGCAATGCGAACCCATAAACGATCCGGAAACCGACGTACCTGACGCCATTTGGTGTAATTTCCGGCTGAGGGAACGACCTTGCCTAATGGGTGTTGTTTACCGCCCTCCATCGTCTACTCCTGAGATGGACTGCAATTTGATGGCTGCGTTGATGCAAGTGATAAACAGGAAGTACAGTCACATTCTAGTCACCGGTGACTTCAACTTACATGCCCTCGAATCCGGGGCCACACCAGGAGAGCAATTCAAATCAGATTTGCACGATCTGGTTTCAGACTTCCCGCTTTATGGCCACGTCACTACGCCAACCAGGTTCAGGGGAACTGACAGGCCATCCAAGTTGGACCGAATATTCACCAATGACGAATTAATGGTCGAGAGAGTAATAACCGATACTACTTTGGGCCGCAGTGATCACGCGAGTCTATTGTTTCATTACATCTGCTACGCGGATTATCCTAAAGAGCATGCCGAGGAATATCGTGTCGTAACCAACTATGAAGACCTGTCCGACCTCATTGATGCAACCAGCTGGTCGTTCTTAGCTGAATTAACCCCCGAGGTGGCTTGCGGTGAATTCGTCAACATATTTACCAAGCTCGTGGCAAGGACATCCGAAACCAAACTCTACCGCCCTAAAAGGATGAAGTCTTTCGTAAGGAGCAGGACATGTAAGTGCATGGCATTAAGGGACTTGGCATGGCACACCTATACAGCCTCCCCGAACGACTATACCTGGGATGTCTACCCAATACAAAGAAACCATTGTGTCAAACTCGTCCGGGAGGACAAACTGACGAACCAACGAGGTCTAGTGGAAAAGTTTCGCTCCAATCCTAAACTGCTATACAGACACGTAAACAATTTGCGCCGTGTTAAGCGCGGTATTCCTGCTCTGCACACAGCATGCGAGTTAGCCCAAACCGCACAAGAGGCGGCCAACGTTCTTGGACAACAATTTGGCCGTACCTTCCAAAGCGCGCAATCATCATACATCCTGTCCAAGCAGATACTGCCGCCATCAGGGCTAAATCACATATCGTTCGCCTCCGCAGCTTTACTGAAGAGGCCGATGTCTCTGCGCGAGTTCAGCTCCCCGGGTGCAGACGGCATTCGTCTGAAGACATTGAAAGTTGCTGCCATGAGTTTGGGAGGTCCATTAGCAGTTTTCTTTCGACGATGTCTGAACGAGATGCACGTCCCCACGATGTGGAAGCACGGAATCATCACGCCTATCTACAAAAGTAGCAGTCGTGCTGAACCAGCAAATTATCGCCCGATAACACTACTTGCTGTGATCTCCAAGGTTATGGAGTCCATTGTAGCTGAGGCTTTGATGAGGTACCTGAAGAACAACCAAATTCTCGTTCCGGAACAGCATGGATTTCGCCAAAATCACTCCTGTACAACTAATCTCTTGATTGCTCGTGCAAACTGGACGGAATCTGTGGACGCTGGTGTAGGAGTCGACGCGGCCTACTTGGATTTCTCAAAAGCATTCGACTGCATAGACCATCGCATTCTCCTCCACAAACTCCAGAAATATGGAATCGGCGATTCTGTTCTGGGCTGGATAGGAGACTTGCTCCTGCAACGTCACCTGAATGTGAGGGTTAGAAGCAACCTATCAGAATCCATCGAATTTCAGTGCGGCGTTCCTCAAGGCTCGGTACCTGGACCCCGCCTGTTCCTGGTTTTCATAAATGATCTCGCGAGTGTGCTATCTTCTAACTAGTTGCTATTGACAGATGACCTAAAGGTATGGCGCACTATAGCTGCAGTGGAGGATCACACAGTCTTACAGGAGGACCTGGACAAAGCGTACACATGGTCCATCGAAAACATGCTGCATTTCAACGTCACCAAGTGCAAAGTTCTCAGTATACGGCACAAGATTATGCACAACTACCGCCTAGGACCACACACTCTACAGCGGGCTTCTCACGAGTGCGATCTCGGCGTCACAGTTAAAGATGACCTCGGTTGTTCGAGGCAGACTGAAAAGGCAGCTAAGAAAGCAAAAAAGTACCTCGGCCTTCTTTTCAGAGCCTGCGGGAAGTTTGACCCTTCAGTCTTTCCAGCCATGCTTAGTGCGTACGTGAGGCCGCACGCGGAGTACGCTATTCAAGCGTGACAACCCTGCCTCAAGCACCATCTCACCCCGCTCGATACTGCACGACGTAGGGCAACGAAGAGCGTCAGAGGTTTGACCAGCCTCCCCTACCCACTCAGGCTGAAGACCCTCAAAATATACAGTGGACGTTATCGGCGTCTAAGAGGCGATCTCATAATGGTGTACCAGATCCTGAGAAACCCCAACCACCCATGCCATTCTCTTCTGATTCTTAGTCAAAACACCTCGCTAATAGATCACCAGTTTAAGTAAGCCACGCAGCACAGCCACCTGGAATGTCGGCGAAACTATTTCTCCCTTCGAGTGTCACAGACTTGGAACGCCCTCCCGGAACATGTAATTAGTGCACCCACCCTATCCCTTTTCAAATAACGCCTTGAGGATACCCTGTCACATTTACACTACGTGCTACAGCTCATGACCATCAGAGGCTGGTACTAATGCACAACAGACAGTGGATAGTGCCATAACCCTACTCGAGAATGAGTCACTCCAAACGCTTTGCAGGAAATTTGATAAACTCTACTACTATAGAAACTGGATTTCTGTATCCTGTCGACCAAAGATAGTTGCACACGAGTAAGCGTTGTCCTTGCTATCTTTTTATTTTTCTCGCCTATGATGTGAACAATAACCACTCCCCTGTTGCTTTGTGTGCTTACATTCTAATTTCAAACTCCCTTTATACGACATTGCAGTTACATCTGTTAGCGCCCGAACTGACGACTCCATTATCCCTTCGCTATCTTTTTTTGTCACGCTATACACCCTACGGGACATGTCAAGCACCTGCCTTTTTACCCGTTATAAATCATTGTTCATTGTTCATTGAACGCTTTTGATGGAAGCCATGTTGCTCTGGGGCTATTAAGTTGTGGCTTTCCGGACACATCATCAGCGCATCTGCAACGACGTATTCCATACCTTTAAATAATACTGGAAGTAGCGTAATTAGACGGTACTTGGCGGGGTCAGTGCGGTTAACTCCCGTAGGAATAGGAGTGATGACCTCTCGCTTCCAAACAGGTGTAACCTAGTTCACCTCGACGCGTTGCTGATAAAAGGCGGCCAGTGGTCCTTCAAGATCACTGAATACTGCCTGTAGAGCCTTCGGTCGAATGTCGTCGACTTCAGGAGAATTGTGGATACGCAAGGATAACAATTTCTTCGACACAGCTTCCGCAGTGAAGGCGATGTTGTATAAACCCAACGATGGAGTAATACATAAGAAGGGAATATTTAGGCTCTTTACCTCCTGGAAAGGTTGGGATTAAGGAAGCCTTAAGAGATCGGCTGCTTCCATTGCTGACAGCGTGCAAGCATCGGCCTTGACCAGTTTTTGAAGTTCGCATTTCACCTTACGGAGGCCAGAAAGGCCCATCTATATTAGTTTTGCGGTTCGTGCAGTATCTCTTCATTAACTCCTGCTGAGGTGTAACCTTGTCCTCGTGGTTCAAATTCACACAGAAGTTACGATGTGCTCACATTGTAATAATATTAACTACTGTAATCATTATGCTGAATAATTTCATTTGTTACTGACAGCTGTTTGGGAATCCAAAAGAAGATAACCAATTCAGTTTTACTGTACGGCATTTAAGTAATAGCCAGTGTTTGACAAGTTACAACTTCTTTTCAGAAACTGTACTGACAGCTACCCGATGAAAAAAGCAACCAATCAGTCTTGCTGATTACAGTTCTAACGTGTCTGATCGCAATTCTATCAGCGCGAATTCCTGTTGATTGATTTACCACCACATGCTAATGGAATGCTGTCTGTTCCTGTCAGACGGGAATCATGATCTGGTATCAGTCATGATTGTGTGTTCGCCGTCCGATATCCTTAAGTATATTCTCGGTATTTCCATCGAACACTGATTAGTTGATTGGGTTCCAACAGACCGTGTTCTGTGAGCAGACAGCATCTCCAGAAACCATTAGCGTAACTACAAGGGTATACAAACGAGGCAGCATATAGTGGGTTATTACTGAGATGGATGATGGCTCTACGCAACCACTCGACTATACGATTAATGAAATCTCTCCCTTATCATATTGGTACTGTGGCCACTGACTAATACACTAAGTTACTATGGAATTCAAAGTCAACAATGAGCCCTTGTTGGCTGTGTTCGAGCAGACAAGTGTCCGAGCACCTGCCTGATGTGCCGTCTTCCACCTCTCTTGTGTGTTAGCATGTTTCAGACCCCAATTTTAGACAGACTCAGTGAAAAACCGAATTGCGTGCCTAAGATAGAAGAAAAAAATGGACAAATGTGCTGCTTAGTTTAAATTTGTTGATTACCAGAGAGAAAATACACCACCACTAACGCAACTAGTGGAACAGCGCAAAAGCATTTTTCAAGGGCGACAAAGGAATTGCTCAGCATTTCCTACAATCTAGTCTGTGTTACTTGAGCTTATCACGACATTTTCTCAATGTTTCACATCCTGTCATGCCTTCATTGAGGGTGTATAGTGACTGAACCACACGATGATATGATTGTTCAGCTTCATATAGACTTATTAGGCTCACACGAGTGTACACGTCATGAACCTGTTGTTAGTTGGTTGGAAATTCATGCATCAACTGAAAATCATGGTCATAAAAACTACTAATTTCCCGTTCCATTCAGATTGACTGCCAAAAAGCATTGAGCCGGGACTGAAGCACATGAGGCTGCAGATACGACAGGGACTGTCTATTCCGGTGTGTGATTATGTGGTTGCAAAGTTAATCTTTGCAGCATATGGTGAGCACATGTGCGTTTCATGTTATCACGGCGTGGAAGATGGCACAACAAGTTGTGATTTTGTCAGCCATACAAGGTTAGATTACTTATATAATGATATCAAAGAAGAGTTACTCTGGATAAATTAGGTGGAAGTTTAAAATGAAGACATCTGGTAAAGCGTAGGCATAAACACCATTAGATCCAAGGTTTATAGCCTCTATTTAGCATCGGCACAAGTTCTCCGGTGAACCGATGCACTAAGGATACATCACCGATAGTTGTTTTGGGACAACTTGCGGTCTCTCTTAATTTGTCGAGTTCCCTCTATAACTCAGCGCACAGTGAACGGTATAAAATTTTAGACGACGTATCGAGTTGCACAATATTTGGTGCTACGGGCCTGTTTATAAAATCAAGATTAAATCTCGGTAAAAGTGAATCCGTAGGTTCAGTGTGCTTGGTCTCTCAGTTTGAAGTAGTGTGCAAAGAAGCTAAAGCGATTAATCCAACTAATCGAGCGCTCGCTAGATGAAATCAATTTGCATCGAATGCGAACGCACTATTCGCGTTGTTGGATAAGATACCAATTGGCATCAACAGATTTCTGGCTCCCTGCTATGCTGAGCAATTCCTTGACATTTAAGTGCTCTGACAATCAATTGTTCCAAGCATTTATGTCAACTAAGCAAAATGAAGGTATTGTAAATCGCATCTTTGAGAGAAAAGCCCCGTACCATGTTGAATGGCAATTTCCATTGTGTTTCCCCCCACACCGTTTCTCAGTGGCTACACATCGAATGGAAAACATGTTTTCCGAGTGTTTTCCACACACCAATACATGGTCTATTAAATGACAGCAAACTAAGTTTCAAACGGTGGTTAGATCCAATACACATTTAGCTGAGTTCATTTAATAAAAGTTCGCCTCCAAACTAACTACGTACTGTTAACCTTGAGTACATCGACTCAAATTTTGCAGAGGGACCCGGTGTTCCATGTTGCTAAGCTAAAGCAGTCCAACGGACTGACTAGATATTGTAAACATGTTTTAGGAATAAAATCTAAGTGTTGTAATGGAAAGAAGTTTACCTACTTTTCCATTAATCTTACTAATTGGATTGCGTTTTGAGAGTAGGGAAGGCGTCAAAAAGTCCGTACTGCCAGTACAGTGCTTAGAAAGAGCTAGCAAGAGGGATGAGCTACAAGGCGGCATTTAGAAGAACTTTTTCATTCTATTTACTCCCGGAGGAAAGACAGCCAGATCCAATCAATAGCTTAAACGCAAACTTACACTAAGTTTTGATGGCTCCAGCAAACAACAGTGCAGGAGGTTATTAACAAAGCCGAGATAATAAGAAGTGGTAAGGAAGCATCACAAGTATACAGTTGGTGAATCTGTCATGATCACATCTCCAACCTCGTGACCATTCGCCACAAAGAGAATTATCCAGTAGCAGAAGCCGCAAACTCACTGGCCAATATCAGTCACGTTCGACCTGAGAGCAGTAATTTGTTATGCCACCGGGCAACTTTGGTTCATGCGACCGCTCTGGCGTCTAGGTAAGACTTGTTAAGAGACTTAATGGTCTAGGTTTTCTGAAATAACGACTACTAATAGTATGATCCTTTACTCTGTTGAACAGAGATCGTTTGTTTTCAATTGTTACAAGGACTAATCAGTTCGGAATAAGAAACACATGTCTTTAAAACTGTCCATACGCCACTGAAAAGAGAGTTATAACTGGACACAACTGCCATGGGAACTTCCTGCAGCCTGTCTAGAACTGCCCATACTGACAGTACAGTGAACATAGAAAGTAATTAATAAAGCTGTTTTAATTAACTGTAGATCAGTTAAACAGTGATGATTATAATAAGTGTAAATTCAAGGACTCAAAGCATGGAGAGTTTAAAACAGTAAACCTAATGCTGCTTTTCGGCCGACCTGGATGTTGTCAGAAGCAACGAAGTACTCGTGACGCAACCCAACAGTAACTTAGCAATACGAAAGAACGTTTGTCCAAAGCCGAGGATAAAGCTACTAAAGTAACGTACGTTTGTCGAATCAATGACAAGCTGACAATAGTGATAAAGTGGGAACACCAAACAACCTATAAATTATCAGCTGTCAGACCTGTGATAGTAGTTGCAGCGAACGATGACAAGGTAAAAATTTCTACACTAAACTGAAAAACGGCAGCGGTCACTGATGAAGTCCATCCTAGTTGCCGCTATTGATTGGTTGTCAAGCTGACAGACCCGGAGTAGTTTTACCCAACGATACAAGAGAGTGAGACGAACCTTGCAAAGGAATTTCCAGTCCTATATTCTTTGAAGCTTAGTGATTTGCATCGACTAATAGCTGAACTAGTCATGACCAGCAAAGGCGTTGCTAAATCGTCTTATCCGTTTGATGTCTTGCCTGTCTTCAGGACCCATACTAGTTCACCATCGTGAAATAATCCAACACTAAACAAATGCCACAGGTCATAATTTAGCGCTCTTCTGAGTAGTGTGGATTTTTTTTAGAAACGCTAGATTTTGGCCACCAGCGTTCGTTCACCAAACCTAGGCAGTTTAGAAAGTTACATGACTGCTAGACAATGTAAGAACCCTGGAAAAGTGCATTTGGCATGATAAGTTTATCCTTTTTCCCACCCAATACTTCAATCCACAATCAATTCCGTCTTTGCAGTTTAAACTCACGGTAAGTGTTTCAGAACCCAACATCACAATTGGCATGGCTCCTATCTGTCTCCACCCACTGCCCGATGCTGCACTTCAGTTTATTCTAATGAAATGTTTGAAGGAGTGGATCTGTGGTAGATTGACTTGACTGTAAGGAAAACGCAGCATGCCGATTCCCCTCAGTCTTCAATGAGGTCAAGCAGGAGATAAGAACTCTTGCGTGGATGGGACGCTCGTTGACACAGTGACCAGATAATCGCATTTCGGATCGAGAATACAGTCGATGGCTCACGTCCTTAAACTAAAAGGCCCCCGCATGATTGGATAGGCAACACCGCCGCCCGAACGTCAACATCTTTCGCTTTGATCGCGCCAGCTCCACACTGATCAACTACTAGACAAATTAGTCTGTAGCTGTGTCATTCGTTTTCCAAAACGATTTCAGGCCATGCTTCCTGACCTTCATTATCGCGCAATGTTAATGATGAGACTAGGACTCTATTCATGAAAACGAGTTGTTCCAAGGCTATTTATTCCAACAGAAAAATGTGTTATCTAGACTTTGGAAATGAGTTGCCCCATCGCGATCAATATCTATTGACCGGCATGGATTAATAGCCTTCGTTTGCTTTGCTTGGTTTCCTTCACCATCTCAGCTGGACTACTGATCATGCTGATCCCACCACAGCTGCACCGAATCGACAGTCACGAAGTAAGTGAGTACGAGCACCCGAAAATTTGATTGGCAGTTGAAGACATGTAAAACAGTCGGGTGTATATTGTTCAAATGGCACTCGATCAGCGCCTTCTGGTTACCTCCACTTTAACAGCCGGCAGGTGAGTGGTGCGATCGCCGTTCTGCATCTCCCACGGTAGAATATCAGATTTAGGTCAATGAGTTTTCCTGGGTTGTTGCCCTTAAGCCCGTTGCATAGAGAATCCTCTACCATTTGTGCACCTTTTGTTGACCAAACGAGCTTGTATTCCACAGTTTTGTCCTTTCTAAAGCAAATAATAGTAAACAGAGTCTTTTCTCAAGTACGTGTAATTTTTGGCAGATGGTAAGGTCCGGGCTGCTTCACATTCAGGGTGTTCCGGAGTTCTTTAAGGTGTGCATGATTAGAAACTTGTACAGAAAATCACTTACTTGTAATTCAACTTGGTCATTAAAACAAGCGAAACGAGCCTGTTCCGTTTTCTCACATAAGAAAGGGCATTACTTGGCACCGATTAGCGGAAATGTCAGTAAAATGCTTTAGCCCGCTTCAAGCTAAACACCAATAGATTACTGTTACTATGAAACCTATCAGTGTGTGGTTTTATCAAATATATCACTAGTCCTGGTAGGTTTTTAAATGACGTGATTATGGTACCCCCAGTTAATGCCACCGGAAAGACAACAAAAAGCAACCATAGGGTATGAGGAATGGCAGTCTGCATTTGGCATGACTTGTCCCTTCTCCACCAGGCAAATAGAGATCCACAGTAGGAGATTGTGTGGGATCAGTGAATGTTTCCAACCTCTATACGGTTCTGTAACTGCAGAAGTAAGCCGACGCCGAGATCCGTTGACACGCAGATTGGTTGTAGTCAAGTAGACGCAGAGTACATCGCAGTGAGCCAGTTCGACCACGTGCTGTTCAGTGCCTAGTTACTCACAAACGTCAAAAAGAAAGCCAACTTAAGGGCTGATATATTAGCGTGAAACGAAACAATCTCTATGGTCGTAGTTTCTGTTAAAAGTGTGCTAGCTACCCCATTCTGCCAACCTTGTATATCTTATAGTAATGTAAAGGACTCTGACGGCAGAGAGTGAACTCAAGTTGTTGCTCAGGCTACTTATCACATAAGGCTCGTGGTAGCTACTTCCGATTGGCTTAGCTGCCGACCCAGTTTAACACATCATCTCTAGAAGAAATCTTACGGGCAAACTTGATACGGTCGCTGGTTGTTTGCGATTGCGATAGAGTCTTGTGAAAGTGCGATAAACGACGAACCGTGGCAGTATAGTAGATTGAATCGTGTATTTCTACTTAATGAAGTGTATATTCGTGTGGAATTACTTAGGAAAAACAGAAGTGCAGTATAGTCTCGGTACTTCGCGGGAGAAGCAATAGAACAATGCTCTGTCGTTCCATGCGTGTTTGGTGCTAATTCTGTTTATGTCAGTCACTCAAAGAAACAACAAACGCACTATTTAAAGCTAAAACAAAGCCCCACATACTTTCAGCTGCATGTAGTTACGCGACGTAGTTAAACCTTACGTGCATAAATCATCTCAATGCAATTCCGACTAACCGAGTCTCACTCGGATTTTAATCACAGCAAGCTATGAACTGCGAGCCTTCTTTGACCGGATATGCATTACCTGTTGTAGATTGGTCGCTGCATCATTAAATTTGACTTATGCGCCTAAACAACATTATTGTGGATTCCAGAATTGTTGGAAAGCAATTGGTTGGTATAGTTGATGGGCAATGTTTTACTTTCGATACAAAAGCGTAATCAGGAAAGGCGAGTCAACGGAGCGGGAAGCGAAAACCTAATCAATAGTGCTCCATCACCTACCTGGTCTTACGTGTGAGGTCCTCAGGACGTGCACAACCTGGGACCTTTCATATTTTATATATCACGTAAAATGCTATCTTGAACCATAACGCGAATATCCACCTACGTAAAGCTCGCTCGTCGCGGATATCCTATTTGCTACAAGTGCTATACCAGACATCCGTGGGTTCGTTTGGCCTAACGAAGCTTTGGAGCCAAAGGCAAAACTCTGTCGACTAAAAATACCAACCGATTCACAGTAAGGTTCTGCAAAACTTCCATCTGAAATGCCGACCAGGAAATGTTCTTCATAAAGTCTCACGTGTGTGAACGTTTTTAACTTGTCATTAGGAAAAAATCAGCAATTCAATTCCCCAATTTATCCCACATAGTTTTTTCAATGAATGACTTTTCGCTTTTCATATATAAAGGTCTACTTTCTGTCTCCGACCGTATTTTCAAAATGTCGGCTATCGGAACGCAGCAAATGTGCGTGTTATCTTTTATCCACACATAAACTTTCACACTGTCAATGGTTCCACCATCAGAAGCTTCCGTTTTTACCATTATCATCTAAAGCATAGAGAACTGTATCATATATTCCATGCTTAATTTGGGGAGCACGCTGTGTGGTTGGGTTGCGACTCGCAGACTCTGTTGAGACTTCGGCTCACTTTGAGGTAAACCTCGGTCATTCCGAGCTCGAGGACCGTATCCCGAATGGATGTATTTGGGGGTTGCTCTTCCCAACACTGGCACACCACGACCGCGCTTTCGTCTTGGTTTAGACTTGTCAGGTGGAGATAGCCTGAGCTGGGTTGAACTCAGAGCTTAGTAGTTCATGGCTGGCGCCCTGAACACTAGGCTACTACGATCCACGTGCAACGCTTGGCACAGCGGAAAGAACTGTATTATACCCACACACTAGTTCATGTTATCATCACTCGTGCATGTAAAACTATGTCATAGGTGTTAATGTCACCAAATAAGTAAAGGTAGTTTTATGACTATGCGAACGTTACATAGTTTTCCAAAAGGATTTAATTTATTCTCCTCCTTGATCTTTATTTAAAGTTTCGCGCGGAAGGTTCTTAGAACGATTCCCTGACCCAATGCCCGGCTTTGGAGAACCTGCAGTATTTGTCTAGTGCAACCGTTTTCAAGCTGTTTGGAAGTCATTTGCGGATAGTATCCGTTTGTTCGAATCTTCAAACTCTGCTGTCATACTAACTTGTTCTTTGTATCATACTGTACACAACGGTGTTTCTGCACTATTTTTCTCAAATGCAGTCTCTCCTCCAATTCTGAATTTGTGTATCTAGTTTGCGGGAGCGCTGTGCATTATATTTTATAGTTTTCCAATTGGCCCTATTATAACAATCGATCAAATCATCATTTTGTCATCCGATTTACCATGTTATTAGTAATGACAAATTACACTGCCTGTGGCACTTTTTTGCAAAATTGTCGGAGATAGAGCAATTGCTGTCATCTGATTCATGTTACATGAGCATTTATGTTTCCCGCATTGTTCTACCCACTAACCAATTTGAGTTTGTCCTTGGAATTCAGCACGATTTTGTCCAGATTTCTCGTAATAAGGGACAATCTAAAGTGCAACCTGGAAAAAGCTGATAAACCGCTGGAGGCAACAAGGAGGGCAGAACGTTCCATAGCGATGAGCTGTGTTTATGGTAACAGACTTACAAGCAGTCACTCCAATTTCCCAACGGGCCCACTTGCCCGCCGACTGAATTTTCTCCTGACCGCTGCCCATTTGTCGTTGGCAGATCACCTGGTGTGTATGCGCCGCGTACTACGGACACTTAGGTCCCGGTGTGAAATAGCGTACGCGATTAAGGCGGAAAGTGGGAGCAACTGCCTGCGGCCACAGGCGTTGCAATCTCACGACATTCCATGTACCTGAGTCACTTGATTAAACTCCCCTCCCCGCACACTATGGCTAATAGATCGTACTTTTGAAGACACCGAATAATAGATTTCTTGACTAGCTTTAAGATGGGCTAAGGGTAAAACAAATCGTCGGTCTTGCAAAGAGAGATGAGGGGAAAACTCAGACTATGGGAGTCACTTTTGCTGATAAAATTTGGCCGATGTTGATATTATCCCGCCTCGGTAGGCTGCGGGGCTGAAAATCTAAATGTTATCAGATTTGGTTTCATCGGATATGGAGAAACTCAAGTCCGCAATTATTGAGCTACAGTGGCGAACTGATGGAGGTAAACAAACCTCTACATTGCAAATTTGCTGGTTGCTCCCACCGAATCATCAAATGGTCGATGCTGCTGCTTGCCCGACCAGCGATTTCTGTCTCGGACTGCACGTGGCCTTCAGCAGTTTGCATTGTAATGAGCAGTGACGAAATGGATCACTTCGCCGACACTCGGTGACAGGAAGTTCTAAGACTAGCTGAATGTTAGTTGAATTCTTAGGTACCTGCCCATGAAGTCAAGCTCAGTGGATGCTCGTTCTTCCAGTGCGATCGAATAGAAAACGACAGGGATGGTGTGCTGCTATACATTCTGTTTTCCTTGTAGGGGCAGCTGGTACGCACACATGGAAACGAAGATGGCCTACTCGGGCAACTGTGGTGCGCGTATCAGCTGAGGCCTGGTGAAATGTTCGTGGGGGTAAATTAGCGCATCCTGCTAACTCCCTCTTTGGACTCGCTGCCGTGAGTCCTTAACCAAACTAGCCGTCTCTGCTTCCTGGGATGGATTTGACTTATGTCAAATACTATGGCTTGTGGTTGAACTTCTCAGTGGACATTGTAAAGTTAGGGTGGAGTTTGCTGAGATGATATTTCAAACTGAGTGAGCAAAGTGCATCGACAAACCGACGTGCGTAGCACCGCTCAGCTCCGTCGTGCTTGGATCAGTTGCTGTCTACTTGCAAACAGCATGTACATGATGTTTAGGTCCTGGAACCATTGACAGCGAGTGACCACTCAGCCAGTCTAGAGCTGATAGTACAAGGATCATTTTCACATGAGCCATCCTACAACCACTGGGAAATGGACTTCAATGGTCTTACTATAGTTGTTCATCAAGTAGACTGGTCAATGCCGTAGGGTTCATCAGTTGAAGTCACTTTGTCTCTGATAAAGGGGGTGTAAAATCGTTGCGCTTGATTTGTCCCCCTCAGGTATCGTAAAGCGGCGACATTGGAGCCACATTGGTTCGACAAAGAGTACGGCTTGTTTGCTCCACGGAGATACATATTGCGGAATAAATGCCTTCAGTTTGGCTCCACCGCTGAATGCGAAGTGTAAAAGAGGGAGTGAAAGTTATGTAATAGCGCTAAGATATGGAAGCATCATCAATGAATAGAGTAGCTTCAAGCCACAACGAAGACGGTCCCCAAGAATATATTATGTTGCGTGAAGTGACGCCAGATGTTTGCGGGGAATTGGTTAGGGTTAGAGGGCCTTGATGAACAGCCCCTAACTTCGAGCACAGCGCGTGAGTCCGCACTGGCGGCGCAAGTAGTTGCCGTATTTGCCATTAGCCGTGCCTCTGCACCGAGTTCGACTTGTGCATCACCAACCGAACTCGACAGACTAGACTGCGACGTGGAAGAGATGCGTCAAATGCTCGCCAACTTGATTACGCCGAACCCGCCAGTGTGATGGGTTTCGCCTCCTGATTCTCAAGCACTTCTCAGCCATCATCTTACTTTCCTTGACTGATCTGTTCAACTTGTCTTTATCCCAGAGTGTAGTACATATCGAGTGGAAACGCCTTTTATTGAAGCTGATTCGGAAGAGCGGTTACCTAAGCATAGTGGACAGTTACCGGCTAATTTGCATCACCTCCGTTCTGCTCATGGTGCTGGAAAGATCGGGAAGATTAGGCTGCTGTAGTCGAACAATGTCATGACGCTAGTACAGAACGGTTTTGCGAAGGGCTGCTTAAGCATCACCAACTTGATGTTGATGCGACACAGATGGTCACAGATGCTGATCTTGGGAAGTTAGACGACATGATCTATTTTGAACGTACTAGAGCGTGCTACAAGGGGACTTGTGAAGTCCTCCTGTGCAGGCAGAGAAGATGATGGTGGCGCACTTCACTAACGGATCAGCGACGTTTGTATGGATCGGAAATAGAGACCACAGGTGGATGACCAACTAATTCAGTGGCATACTTCTTTTATTGACCGGTTCACAGTCCAGGTATTGGGGACCAATTTTATTCCTGATCCACATTAATTAGCTCAGTGCTTTGATCGCCTTGTCTTAAGTTTACGGATGACCTGAAGCGTTGGAGAGTAATTGATGCTCCCGACGTACTTCAACGACTTACTTCAGTATGACCTCTATCGTTTCCTCATATAGGTTGCAGATGATCTATCGGTCAATTTAGTCAAGCCGTTATTTATCAGCCTGGGAAGGAGTGGGGATAGCGTAGTTACCCCCTGACCGGCCAACCGCTACATACCGCACCTTCCGTGAAGGATCTAGACATACGTTCAGGCTACAGCGTGAAGCAAGTGGACAGCACGAACAATGTACATGGAAATGGAGTGCGCATGCTTTAGGAACTCGAATGCTGCTTCTGCATTTGATCTGACAAGATAGCCACTAGCCTCTTCGCTTCCATCATGAGACCAACGTTAGAGTTCGGCTCACCTTCATATTGTTCAAACACCCATGGCGAAGTGCAGAGACTGGAGCGGGTTCAGCATATAGCTACCACACTCACCCCATTTACGGGGGATATCGTAAGAAAACCAATGCAAAAACTTGGGGCTGTACATCATGTCGTATCGTCGGTTTCGAGTGGACCTAATAAGGAGGCATCGGATATTACATTTGCGTGACTTCCCTATGCAGATGCTGCTGCTGCTCGTGAACGCAACAAGCAACACCAGCAGGCACCGGCAGAAAGTTTTAGTACTGGACCTGAAGCGGATAGCTTATCCACAATGGTTCGAGCGGCGAATGGAGAAATATTAGAAAAGTTTTTCAGAGACAAAAATTGAGACAAAATTAACGTTAGAATTCAAGAAATTCCTGAAAGCCCACATTGCTGATTATAGATTTCGATAGCGGATCGCACCTGACTGGAATGTCACACAGTCGAGCTACGTTGGCAGTGAGTGGTAATGAATGACGTTATTTCGCGTGTGTGCTCAAAAATATTTCGATGGAGTAACACAGGGGTGTATCTTCTAGCTACCTATTTTTGTTATTTTTTTATCCAGGATTTGTCGACCTGCTCCAAACATATTTCAATCTCTTGAAAGTACTTCAGGCTAATTCCAAGCTTACATGGCAAATCAGTAAAGGGGATAAATTAGTACTAGAATCGATACAGTGAAAGCGGCTTAGGCACTAATATTTTGAATCAGTTAAAAGAAAAAGATGCAAGGCCCTGTACTAATCACCACATTGCATGATCACGCACCATCCACTGTGGCTGTGACCTTGAATATTCTTCAATATTCTATGTGGGTCAGTCATTTCCGTTAGGCCGAATGTCCGTCCGTAGAGCCTCATGGCTGATTGGCCATTTTTGCGTATAGATTGTCCTTCATCGCTTTTATCATTCTACTCCCGATCTCATAGGTCTAAAGTCATGCGGACAGAATTATTGTATCGCATTCAACCCGTAATCGGATACCTTGCTGCACTTACCCATTACTAAGACCAGCGGCTAATCACGGCACTGACAGTAATATTGTAACGTTTTCAAGTCACCTGAATAATCGGTGTAACTGCTGCTTGGCCATCAAAGACTGAGGATCTCCCTTCGATTCTGCCAACCAACAGAAAATCGACTTTATTCAGTGTTTAACTGATGCGTAATGCGGTTACCATGCACTGTGAGACAAGCTTTTCCCGAGTAAAGGTTGTGCATAATTTTCGTCCGCTACCGTTGTCGCTCTGTGGGCATGGCTTACCGAACAACCTCCCAGTGAAGACAGATGGGTGACTTAGGAATTTCCATTCCCAGCGAAAGGATAGGCGGCACTGTTGCAGAATGTGGTGGGCTTTTGCTTGGTAAGCGTTCTCCTTATAAAACCAAAAAAGTAAGCATAAAAACATTGCGACATGACGAATATGACGCGTCACTCACTAAAGTCATTGACCCTCGCCCTCCTCGGAAAAATGTGTATATATATATATATATATATACATATAAAATCTGTAAACAGACAATGTGCCATCAGAACCATAGCGAAAAGGAAGACAAGCACTCAGAGCATCAGATTCTGCCTCTAACTTCAGAAGGGTTGGCTCCTAACTCCCGGTGTGGATTCATCATCTGGAAGTTGTATGAACTGAATGTTAAGCCACCGGCTCTTAACGGGTGCGAAACTCTTATCTCACCCTGCTGCCTTGTGGGTTAGGTTCTTTGGCCAAAGGTCCTGGACGGTGGTCCTCATAAGAAAGCCTATCTAATTCGGCCTTGGCAGATGGGTATTACCTTGTCCACTGAAGAAGCATGGAAACACATAATCACGATTGCTCCTCCTTCCTGTCTATCATGATGGACCGCTATCCTACTACCACACCAACTTTAAAAACACATGCCATCAATGTCCTCACCCTTCCCATTTGTCATTCATTCACATTCTTTTATGATTTTTCAAAGATGGACAGTCCTACTTCCAACAATACTTTTGCTCCCTTGACATTCGTCAACTTAACCACACAGTCCACGACTAGGGGCTGCTTGCCCCGAAATCTGCCATCTTCGCTTTTGCAATCTGGAGCGCAGTTAACACGAACAACCTTCAATGCGCGCACATTACTGCAGATTGGAAAGCAAGCTGGACTTGCACCCAGGCTGGAGAACCATTCAGGTAAAGTCTGCTGTCAGAAAGAAACAAGACTCCAGAATTCCAACACACTCTACCAGCTGTCGTCCCCACTTTAACCACACACCCGCTTCCAACTCCGTTATTCTGGTGGCGCCGAGTTGGCAGTCTCAGTACAATCTCGTGTTAGGAGCGCCTTCAGTGTTAGAACCAAGGCCATCCTCTTTGACTGGATTCCAATCACAAGCCACCTTTGTGCAGTGAGGCTGTGTGATTTTCGCAGATTTTCCAGACTTCGAGCCGATAAGCACGCTCATTTTGTAAACCTCGCCTACGCACCTGTTGACTGCAGTTCGGATACAGTCAAGGACCAATTCTACTAACACCTCCATGAGCTGCTCCAAGGAGTGTCCGAAACAGAGATCAGTATTATGACAGGAAAATTCAACTCACGTGCCAATCGGTTGCTTCCACGTGAACAGCACCTCGGAGGACGGCATGGATATGATGACTTTCGTTGTGACAACGGAAAGAGTGCTCAGTCTATGTGTTGACCAGCAACTTTTTCCCTCCAACAACAGCGTTCGTCACCCTGGACGCCACTATGACGCCTGAGGCCCCCCATCATTAACATAACGCTGGTCTAACATATCCATTAGTCGCAAGTAGCGCGGCAGCGTACGCAAATGCCGATAAGTTTCGTAAACTTGCGTTGATCCGGTTACGTATTGGTGTAAGCGACAGTTTTCATGCGTTTTGGTGGCTCACCTAGGGTCAAACAAATCCGGCTGATCATCTACAAATTAGAAGATCCAATAGTTAAAATAAAATACCGACAGTTTCTTCGAGAAAATCTTACTCCCCAATCCTGGATGTCAAACAACGTTGGTCAGTTTTGCAACAATCAATGTTATCCACCGGTTTGTCGAGCTGTCGCCTCGCCCAATGCACAGCCAAATTCTGGATCGTGGCATGATCCTCGGAACTGCTGGATCGTCGACAAGCTGTGCTCTCCGGGGCGGAGCACAACGATCTGCGTCGCTCTATCTCAACAGGTGGGGTTCAAAACTAGCTGCTGAAATGGAAGCTGATCTACCAGCTGAAATCCTCCGTAGTTTATTTTAACTCATCATGACTACGTGTGTAATTCACAGGCTATCAGGACGACAACCTCTAAACCATACGGAAGTAAAAGCTGCAACCTACATGAGCGCTTGTGTCGCATGGTAGAGTACTTTGTTCATCCATCGCAATGAGATTGGATTTTATCCTACTGCGATGGTTTACGTGCTTCAGTGATACATTGATCTATGCTGGGTGGTGCTTTTTTGAACCATCAGATCGACTCATACCAGATTGGTCAATGGTTAGAGGCCAGACAAAGTCAGCCTGCTGGTCCTCCAGGTTGGGCTTTGGCATGATGGTGGCTCCTTATTCCTTAAAACGGGCTCCTTGTAGACCAGCTTCAAACCCGCTGCCTTGCTGTCAGGTTTTTGAACCAAAGGCTTTGGTTGAGAACCCTAATCGTTCTCCTGTCTAGGCCTGGACAACCTGACAGTATTCTGCCCACGCAACACTATGAATCTTTCGTCAAGCAATTTCTTGTTGCACTGACCACCGCAGAGGATAATCAACGGTGCGCTATCTGCTGCATCGAACAGGGTGGATAGGGCTTTGGATGCTACTGCTCAAGCCTACCCATCTTCATATTCCCCTTCTTACGCTTGTTCACCCTTATCGTCCCGTTCTAGCTTTACTTTGATCCTCCTGTTTTCAGCCCCCAATTCTTGGTTCTCCCCATTTTGTTCTGATAGGCTTTTACATTCTAAGTTTCTCACATGTGAATGCTGGGTGTCATTTCTGCCCTGTCGACAAGCCCGTATCCAAGCAAGCGGTCAAGCCCAGTACATTGGCTTCCATTTGAAGCCCTCGATCTTCATTCAGATTGGCATGCCTCAATGTTCGCACATTGCTTCAGATCGGTCAATAGGCAGCACTTGCCCAATCATAAAAGACCCTCTCAAACGCTAGCTGCTGCTTATCGAAGACCCGCCTGCAAGACTCGAGCTCTGTGCTCACACTGCGATTCCCTTCAGGCGACACTACCAACACTTTCTCATTGCGCCCATCCGGTGACGATGCAGCTTGGAGCACCGGCCAAACCGGTGTTGGTATTGCCCTGTCCCTGGGCTGGAGCCGATCCGGTTGATTGGATCCCAATCAATAGACGGATGTGTGCGGTCCGATTGGCTTGCTCGTTCAAAGCTTCGAAGTCGCACGGGTCTAGCAGGTGGATATTCGTCATCGCTGCCAAGGTACCCACAAACTCTAGCGATGCTTCGATAAAAGACGAGTTCTACCGCCAACTGAATGAGCTCCTTCAACACAGAAGAATCTTGGACACTGCAGTTCTGGCTGCGAATCTGAAAGCTCAAGTTGGAAAATTATCCACTGACGAATTGCATCTGGGCGGCCAAGATGGTGTAGGCTCTTGTAATTATAATGGTGAGCGCTTACTTCATTTATGTGAAAAAGTTTGCTTATATCCTGTGAGCACTAATTTCCGACACAGCACCCTCCGAAGGGTGACTTGGCGCCTACCAGACTCGAACCAGCCATGGACGCAAATCGATCCCATTGCGATAAGTTACCGCTGGAGAGTTTGGGTCCAGAACTGTTGCTCGATTTGGAGCACATGTGTGGACACCGACCATCCACTTGTATGTGCTGACTTGCGAATGCGTTTTGGCGGACGCCCACGCCGACGTTGTGACCGCATTGACACCAGCCAACTGGCGAAGCCGGCTGTTCTGAATGCCTATCAAAGTACGCTGTCTTGCGAGTTGAGTAAGCTCTCACTGGATGCAATTGAAGCTCGCTGGTCTCATATTCACCAGACCATACTAGCAGCAGGAATATCCTCATGTGGTAAGTCTGATGGTCAACATGGACATTGGGTCTCTTAACAATCTCTGGAACTCATCGATTCTCGCAGGCATATTCCGGCTGGAAGCGAACACAATGAAACTCGCAGAAAACTCTGAGCAAACCTCCGTGGAGCGTTGAACTGACCACTTTGGAAGGTAATTTGATCGGTAGGAATTGTTGGATTTCTCGACGGCCACTGATCGACCTGCTCAGTGGACTGTTCTTTTGGATCCGTCCTCTCGCTCAGAACTCAAACGTATGATCTGACTGTTGAAGTTAACTAAAAACGCGGGACCAGATGATCTTTCTTTAGCTCTTTACAACTTCCGGAACCCTGCTCTTGTTGATGGTTTACACGAGATACTACTGAAACTGTGGGAGCAAGAAACCGTCCCAAACGACTGGAGCCGCTCCGTTAAAGTCCCCATTTTCAAGGGAGGCTCACGATCGGAATGTGGCAACCATAGATGAATCAGTATAATCTCCATCACCTCGAACTTGCTTGCCTCTGTCATCCTTCACATACTGACTGGCTCTCGTGAAAGCCGGATTCGTGAAGAGCAAGCCGAGCTTCCTCGAGGTCGTGGCTACATTGACCACATCTTCACATGCGTCGGTTGTTGGAGCAACAACACATAGACTGGCGGCGCACCGTTGTCGTGTTCCTCGATATCAAAGGTGCATTCGATTCGGTAGATAGACCTGCCCTTGGTGACTGTCTAGTCAGGAATGGTATGCTCGAGAAATATTTAAATATTATCCGTTCACTATACACGCCTATCTCGAGCAGAGTGAGGGCTTACGATCAGCTGCCGTCGCCCTTCAATCTCTCTAGCGGTGTGAGACAAGGATGCCCGCTGTCTCCTTTCCTCGTCAACTTTGCCATTGACGAAGTCATGGAAATCGCGTTCACAGGACACGAGTTAAAAAGTGTGGAGCTGCTCCCAGGAGAACGACGGAGTATGTTGACGATATTTTTCTAATCTGTGACAGCTCACAAACGTGCCAAGCGGCACTGGACAGATTAGCACTGGCTGTCCATCACTTCGGGCTTAGCTTCGCACCCTCGAAGTGCAGCGTTCCTCCAATATTGGTGTGGACCGCCTTTTGCGCTGACCCTTGGTAGGGATCAGCTAACACTCCTTCAAAAATTCAACTACCCGGGAAGTTGTATCAGCACCCGTGGGATGGAGGATGAGATAGCGAACTGTATAGTAAAATCTCGAGGCGCTTTTGCTAGCCTCTGCCACTTATGGTGCCGGCGCGACATCACTCTTGCCCTGAAGGGTAGAGTGTACAATGCAGCGATACGTTCTACCATACCGTATGGTTGTGAAAGCTGGCTCCTTAGAGCAGCGGACATGAAGAGGCTAGTCCTGTTCGACCACCGGTGCCTTCGCAGTTTGGCTCATATCTGGTGGGAACACCGAGTTAGCAACGAGCGTGTTCGACGCCTTGTTTACTACACAGGAAAGGGAAATGAACCGCTCGGCATCGTTATTTCACTCAGCAGGCTCTGATGGCTCGGCCAGGTGTTACGCATGTCGACCCACCGCCTTTCGCGACGTGCGTTGTTTGCGCGCCGGGGATGTGGATGGAAGAAGAGGAGGGGTGGCCAAGCGATGACTTGGTCGAGACGAATGAAGGTCGTCACTTCGAAGCTAGCCTCAGTTGGAGCGTCCCGGCTCCCTGGTTGGGCTCCGAAAGACGATGAACACGTTTGGCTCGATACACTTGCTGACCTGACTAGAATCCGACCTCAGTGACGTTCGTGCTGTGAGTTTCTTTGTCCCCCCCATCCCTCTTAGCCTCCCCCTCCTTTCACGATCTCACTATCTAGCCTTACATAGTTTTGCATAGTAATTTTTGCTGCATATTAGCCGGCTGGTAGCTTACGGAAACGATGCCCATCCGTTAACGTTAGCTCAGCTGACTTGCATCTGTTGCATTTTTCCCGTTCTTTACTTTTATATATTGCGGCACAGTAGCTGAAGTGCTTCCCACCTCTAGCTACCGTGTATACTGATGCTGATGTACTTTGGTCTTCGATTTGACTATTAGTGCAACCCACTGTGACACCTCCGTTTACCTCGGGTGGCTCCTGGCCTGTTCTTAAAGATCCCACTACGGAAGCAGAGATCCGAAACGGAATCCAAGCTTTGAAGCGTAATAAAGCTCCCGGCTCTGACTACCTACCTGGGCCCTATTCAAGGATAGCAGGAACGCAATTGTCAACGAAATTATATCACTATTCACGAAAGTTTGGACTGATGAGAACGCATAGGGAGAACCAGTCATTGTCCAGATACAGCAGCAAGAATTCTGCAAGGATTGCGCCATTACCGAGGAATTTCGTTGGGATCTGTTGTGTCCATGATCTTCGTGTTCGTCCTACTTCTCAGGGTTTTAACGACTAGGAAGGGCTTTTCTCGAGAGGAACAAATCGGTTTTCGTATAGGCAAAAGTTGCATCGACCAAATCTTCACAGTTTGGCAACTTCATTAACTCCATCACGAATACTGACGGCCAAAGATCATGGTGCTTTTGGACATACAAGCGGTTCTGACTAAGTAGATAGATCTAGCTTTTGAAACTGTCTGCTAAAAGGTGCGCCTCGCAAGTTCGTAACTACCTTGTAGGAGTTTTACAGTAATATATCAGGCAAAATCAGCGCTTACGGCAGGTGCTTCTCTCTGTTTGCTGTCATAAACGGTGCTCTTCAGGGCTACCCAATTTCACATTTTCTGTTCGATTTCGCTATCATTCGTTTTCTCCAACGAGCATTTGGAGATGCCAAAAACCGCGGTGTTAAAAATCCCCCTGGAAACAGAGTTGCGGAGTTGTCTTATATCGATGATCTCGTTTTGCTGGGGACCATCCACAAGCCGTCCAAAGCATTTTGAACCGCTTAGTGATGGAGGCCTTTGGATATTGCCTGTATTTCACACCGGGCAAATGTAAAACACTACTCCAAGATTGGCAAGTGCCTGTGCCTGCCCACAGCATTGCTGGTGAAGTTCTGGTGACGTTCTGAAGTGCGTTGCTTCATTTATCTAGGGAGTTGTATCACGGCTGGCGACAGTGAGTTAAATGAGGTTTGATAGTGGATCGGGAATACACGCCTTACATTCATCAAAGTGAGACACTCACGGCGCAGTCGCAAAGTCGGTCTCAAACTCAAGAGTAGTGTGTACAACGTCTCCGTCCGTGCAGGCCCCTTGTACGGCTGCGGGACTTTGACTATGCGCTCGGAGGGCGTGAAACAGCAGTCGGGTATTAACGATCGTTTGCGAAGTATTAGTCTTGTGTGGTGGTAACATTACGTAAGCAACCCAGAAGTCCACTTCAAGTGCTTAGGGCGAACAGCCCCTAATTAAAAAAGGTTATTCTCCGATCTGCATGCTTTGGCTCGGCCATGTACTGTATACGTTAACCCAACACCATCGCGTCGAGTGTTATCTCTGCTTCCCGGTAGCGACTGGAAAAAGTGCCGCTGCAGACAACCAATTAGGTGCAGAGAAAACATTAAGAAGGTAACTTCAAGCTTAGCATCATTCAAACCGACCCGCCTTTCAGGCTGTGGACCACACGACACTGACACCCAGTAGTTGGAAACGTTGAATGTTATGACGCGCAACAGACATCAGTTGCGCCAGTTGTTTTGCTACACCAGCAATTAGTTATTGGCTAATGGAATATATAAACATTAAAATAAACTCTGAATGGCAGGTGTAAAACTCAAGAAAACTTCGTTATTTTCTCATATTGCTTTTCGAGGTTTTCTTCTTTTTTCTGCCATGGTTTCGAGGGCACATTGTCTGCAGCCAGACTGTGAATATACTTATGTGGGGCTGAACAGTGCTGCTTCAGGTAGACGATTTTTCATGAGCTTTCGTGAATTGATACCGCGCTGCTTAAACAGCCATCTTAACATTCCATAGAGATTGCCAATCGCAAGTGGTAGAGCAAACCAAGCAGCTCATACGGACTATGAGGAAAACCGAAACATCCGGATACTTGCGAGCGAATTTCAGTGAATCCATTTGCTTTACTAGTGAGTATCTGGAAAAGAATTAGCTAACGCAAGTACCAGTACAGACCATGCTATCAGAAGTATGTAGCCGAACCTTACCGATCCGATAAAATGGACAAAACTGTTCTTTCCTCTGAAGCATAGTTAAACGAAGTGAAGAAAAAGTCTACCGGGACGTTCTATTTGAAGTGTTTGTCATTTAACAACTACTTACGCCATTCAGGGTTTGAAGATGTGGATGAACTATTTGGGTGATCTTATATAGCCTAATGGTTAATTAGATGGACTAGCAGAGGGTTGTATTACGAGCCACGGAACTGTGTCTTGGCAAATAAATAAGCACCCAGTGCATTTCCGTTGATTTATTTGCTACATGTTACCCGTCACCCAATTTGGTTGGAGCAAAGACACCATTTGGTAAGCACGAAGCTCCGAGTCCGAGTCGCAAGTCCGCGTGCACATTGAAGCAGGGAGGAAACCTGCCGTGGCGTGCGGTGTTACAATCGGGAAACTAGTCTAGTATGTATCCACAAAATGAATCCGTTGTTGTTCTTATTGTTGTTGTTGCTATTGTTGTTGTTTCTGCTGCTGCTGTTGTTGTTGTGAAAAGTCCTAGCGGACTCAAGTGTTCATTTGTCTTTCAACTCCCACTCAGGTTCTCACTACGGTATCCTATTGTGTGGAAATAAAGTTGGCCTGAATATAAGCGAGGGACAATGAATAATGACTAGCTAAAGTAGGCCAACTGGGGATTAGTTTTGCTACAGTGCGCATTCTATCAGACCACCCAGTCGGATGTTCCAGAGAGAAATCAATGAACTGGCTGTCCACGAAGTGGCCTAATACACACATTGCTGCCTGGTTAAATCACCCTAACTAGATGACTCGACGCGTTGAAAATAAAAGGCGTCAGCGCCAAGTCCGGGACAATGGGAACAAAAATGCTGTGGCATATTAATAATTTTCAAATCATGTACGACATAAATTTATTGTTGCTGCTGACTACACTGAGTTTCTCAGAGCTACACTTCTAAACTCCTGTCCATAGCGGCGATTCTAGCTCCAGTAGGCAACATAGCCATTTTGTAGGTCCCTAAGTTGGGGTATTTTGACTGCAAGGGGGAGTTAGTGGCCGCCTTGCTTAGAAAGAGGAAATACCCCTAACAGTTGAATCTTGTACCATGTAAAGTTGGGCGGAATATTGTGGTGTTCGCCTCTGTTATGCCTCTACACTGGTAAGTACAGGCAATGCGGCAGATATGGCAATTGGGATAGGCTAGATTCGAAAGAATATTGGCATTGTGAGAAAGCAGCTGTTGGGACTTTGGTGGAGATATTGCAGGCAAATAGTCCTAGGATGCTCGACTACAGCAATCGACTACTTGGTGCTTGATGAACAAACGAATTGACGAGGAACAAGCATTCGCCTCTGTACAGCGACCGTTGACCTGACATAGGTCTGATAACCAACCCCGTGGTGGAGGAAATACTGACGTGGACTTCTCCACACTAGTGGCTGACAGATTGAATAGTGTGAGAGGGATCTAACACTTCGAGGCAAACGTAGCCCCCATGACACAACGATGTCAGTATGTTTGACACTATTGCGTTCCCATACTTGTCCTATGATAAACATTCGGCTGGGTGAGCGCAAATTCAGTGAGCACATTCAAATTTATGAACATCGAATGTGGCTCAAGATTTCTAAAACGATAGACAGTATCTAGTACCAGTCAACCGCTGCAGCAAATGCATTTCACCCAACAATTTGGTTAATGTTGATTGTCACTAAAAGGGCATTTATGCAAAAAGCTGTCACTCAGGTTGCAGCTCAATTTTATGTAATACAATACATGTATTTCTAAATACGATAATACCTCCCTAGGTCGACCAATGTGGTCAGCACAGGGTGGTGGTCAACATACATAGCCCTGGATCCATAATGTTTATACTGTGAACCTTCAAGCAAAGAAGGACAAAACGATCCAATGTGAGTGGTGGTCAGGTCGCCCAACTTTGGAGTGTTTGCCATATATATATATATATATATATATATATATATATATATATATATATATATATATATATACAGGTCAAAGGACCACAAACAGAGTTCAGTAAATGACGCTGCATCTGAGACAAAGTTTCTGTTCAAGGTAATTAACGTCATGGTTTAGCCTAAGACACCTTGTCCAAAAGTGAAAAGTCGACTTACAGGTGGCTGAGGTGTTCCTGATGTGAAGTTTCTTTAATTAAGTACATTGACTGTGTTCGCCAGCTAATGCTGTATCTCCGAGCCAAATGTGCTTGCGCAATTTCCTACTGACTACCGTAATAGCCGCTTGATCTGTCAACCTCAAAACATTCCGAAGAAGCTACGACGAGTTTATGAGTGCCCCACCATCTTCACAAACGTTACAGAAATGGTGGACCAAACCTCCCGTAGACGTAACTATCAAGCTGAGCGACCACACTATTTGTCTACCTTTACGAAGAACTGGTGCGATCCCAGGGTTTGGAGAACTTGCCCGCACATTTAAATGGTCAGGCACACCCTAATGCAGAAGATCTATGCTCAGCGGAGTCAGGGAGCTTACTGCGGAAGATGCGTTGAAGTAACCCATATTAGTCCTCAGAACATGACCTAGAATTGACAGTTCATGGTTAACTTAACCATATACATCACTCCTAACCCAGACAATATATCAACTCATATTAAGAAGATAGTAAGTTTTGTTTGGAGTTAGCGGTCTGTATTAGTATATGATGCTGTCTAACCTTGTACCGGGTAACGCTTTAATTCCAAATCAGCAAAAGCGAAACATGCATCCGTAGGTTGACTAAAGCCCGGAGTAGTTTTAATGTAGTTAACAGGTTTAACAACCCAGCCGAATTATCCGACATCACACCATGGCGGATACTGTGCTTAGTAGCGGCTACACGTTTTCATCTAAGTAAAAAGTACCTGGCTCTGAAAAGAAAAATCACAGTGCCATAATTTCCATAGAGTAGGCATTACTTGAATATTATCGATCTCGGCATTGCAAATCGTGCCTACACAAGAAGGTCAGGATGTTCGAAATAGTTTACAAGCCTATGCACCTTGTTAGCATGCGACTGGAGGTTAGTCAGCGTCCTATCGATGATCGCCAATGGAAGGTTCAGGGTTGGAACGTGACAATCAATAACAACTTCACCATTGCCGAGTCCGCGCTCATCAGCAGCATGTTCACCAGACCGATTTGGTCATCTTTGCTATGACGAGGTTTTGGCAGGTACCCACCATACTTTTCACTGGAAATCCCATTTGTCTTCTTGCTGCACCATTATAAGAAAACAATGCACTAAGTATTTATCGGCTTATTACGGATGTGGATACTATCGCCTAAAAACCGAAAACATCGAGTAAGAAAGAATTATTCTGGTAGATGTCATTCAGGACTTTTGAAATGGTAAATAAAACATTCTACTAGCCTTTACTACGAGTCTCTGGTGATTTTCGAAAAACAGACGAGCGGATAACATAAAGGGCAAAATGATTCATCGAGACGGTGAGGTGGATGGAAGCATGATGACTTACGAGGCTTATTGAACACTGCAGACGGCGTTGGAGTCGGTGTACCGTAGAATGTCAGTAGTGCTTGCCACAGCAGCTGTCACCGCCTATCAGCACACACCTGTTCGGCTGGACCCTGTTGCAAAGTCGGATGGCCAAAAGGCATGCTGTGCATCCATTCCATCGTTTGATTGGACAGTTCGAGGCTGCTGGATTTCCTCCATTCGGATTGGCCAATTATTAATTTTTCAAAACAAGTGGACGAAACACAAGTCTCTAATGCATGAAAACTGACGCACTGACTCCGCTATCTTCTGTACAACGTCCCTGACTCAGTTCAGCGCTGGGAATTAAAAATGCTGGTGGAAGTGCGTACTCACAGGATAAGGGTCGCGAAATTGAATACAAGTGTACGAAAGATTTATGGCTGTATATCTTAATATGTTCAGTCAAGATAGTCCTGTGGATGCAGTTCAGGGGTAATGAAAGTGTTTGGAGCAATACTCTGATGCTGAAGTTCTGAAATGCTGCGGTATGCCATTACTGAGCTTCACACCTGAGCTTGAGCACTGCGCGGGCCGAAGTGTAATAGAGAAACTGTCCCAATCGACTTTTGATGCTTTGGACGATTTGTAACAGCCAGCTCGTACCTAAACTAACCTATACTTGGTGAAGCTATCCCGTTGGAGCAGCATTGGAGTCACAAAAGTGGTCAGCAGTTCAAAACGCACACACAAAGCTCATGGCAGATGAGTTTAGTAAAAACACGGTTTATATCATTTTTTATTGTAATTACAACACCCATACACAAAGAAAACTCGTATTCAGAACTTACAAAAACGTTATTTCGAAATAGTGAACTGCACTACCAACCTCGCACCGAATGCCAGTGCGTATATTAGTGCGATTGGCTGGTGTTGAAGCGTACTTAGCATACCAGTATGTCTTCGACGTGAGTTGTCGGAAATGTGGGATTATGCTAAAAGCCTAATATGCAGGTCGGCCACAATACAATCTTATATAAATCCGAGTCCTACTCAAAATTTTCAGTGTTAAAGAATGCTCACCCTGTACCAATCATATTTTGAGATAGTGTATGTTTTGAATAACATATCTATAGCTTACATTTTATTCCCCTGGTGAAAAGTCACTAAGCTATGAATTGTAGTTTGATAATGTCAAATACCATAGTAGAGATTGGGTTACAAGGTAGCAGTGAAAGCAGCATTTTGAGCACCAGTTGGTCGATTGCTGAAGGTGGCACCATCGTAGCCAGCAGACCACATCATCCAGTCAGACAAAGTAGTCAGATGATTCCAAAGCGATTGAGTTTGTCACGATGTATCGGAAGCATAAGGATGTTTACGTTGTAGGGCAGCTTAAGATCGATTGTATAAATGGACCTATTTCGGTTACCATTGATATGGCAAGTAACTTGAAAATCTCCATGTAAATTAATGCGAATAAGGTGAGCACTAGCTTTCAATGATTCATCAGCAAACTAGTACAGCCCCATATAGGACTAAGAATGGAAAGAGCAAAATCGACCCGTCAGTACAAGTTACATAGACGAAAATCGAAACGAGTTAATTACATGTTACGGAGTTTGACCTCAAGTCGTCGACCTCAGTACCCCCCGTTTTCTCGGGCTAGGAAAGGTGTAGAGCTTGGACTAGCTTCTTTTGTGAACATAAGGAAGGTAGAAAAAATTGAATTCAAATTGCTTCGGTCGCCTCAAGTATACAAAGGCGTTGCCCTTTCGATCGGTAAGTCATAAGTTGTGCTTGCTTTTACCTAACTAAACGCTGGCTCAATGGGACTAACATAACTGACTCGATTTCTTGATATCAGCAGGTTCCACTGTAAAATCGACTTGGTGGTCGTCAAAACTCCCACTTATCCTTGACAGCCATGGGAGACAACCATTCCGGACACGTTAGTAAACGATTAGAAGCGGACACCTACTGCACTGCATGGTTATAGATTGTCTTCACTTCTACGCCAATGATACACCTCCAGGTGAAGGAAAAAGTGTCCGTGGATGTCAGTTGTGTGTACCAAACTACTTGTTCAACAGTTCACTAGTTTATGATGAGACAAAAATTTTAACTTTATAAGACCCTCAGGATGGAAATCGCACAAGAAAAGTAAAATCAAACTTGTTCCAACGTGAGACGTGAATCCTCAGTAGTAAAGACGTCGCGCTTGATCCCAATGCTGTCTGGCGTTTAGCCCTGAGGTGCATGTCTAAAAGTCTCTCTCTCACTAAGGTGAAACTCCGGGAGACTGACGTCGCTATGTCTGATAGTGTTTGACTTGATAATGCAATCCAGTGGGAACAGATTCTAAGAGAGTAAAAATACTTTCTACAATCCAAACGGGTGTTGCGTTACTAGTATCATATGATGGCCACGATAGTGTTGTAAGAGGCTAGGAGCAGCAGCAATATACATGGGTGCTCACTTTCAGTTATCATCTGGTATGTACAACGAGATCTCCATAAATCCGCTGGTATCCTGGGGAGAACCCACCGAGTAAACGAAGATGCGGTTCATAACTAAGACCGGATTGTCCACCCGTTGCCTTGATAGGACTTCTTTTGTGCTAAATTAAGCGACGAATATCTCGTTTTAACCATGGATGCCGGTCCCGGACCGCATATTCAGCGTAGGAAGGAAGATAGGTGTTCATCAACAGAGGCACTAGCCGTCGCTCGAAGGTTTCGAGAACAAGTCACAGAAGCCCAAAGTTCAAGTTCCTCACATTCGCCGACTTTGAACATTTTAGCTAATTGCCAAGACTTTCTTGAAGGATGATTTGTAAGTCACGTTCACTTGTCACCTATTGCAAAACGGCACAAACTCTTCTGGAGAACTGCACTTAATTCCGTAGCAGGTTGCCCACAGAAATTCGTCTGAAAGCAGCAGGAACACCACCACCTTCTAATAAAACTCAGTGGAGGTGCAACTCTCAATGAAAAGATAAACTGTAGGACCTGACTCGGTAACGGTTACAACAGTAGTAGTAACATCCGGTGAGACACAGTAGAGCATGAGCGAACACCGAGATCCGGGGCAACTGATACTGGAATATATATCAAATTCTTCTCGGGAGTCTGCAACCCATCCAAAAAACGATTAGCCGCCGACCTTACATCGGTTGGCGTAACCTCATGTTCTATATCTATTCTACCCAACACACTTTTGATCTCTGAGAAGCGCTCATGCATGTATACAAATGTCCAAGGTCTACTCGGGAAATTAGCTGAATTAAGACTTTGACGTGCATCAGCAGCTTGGGACCTCATCGCTAACACGAAAATGTGGTTGCGCTGTGAGATAACAGATGCCGAAATCGCAATAACAGGCATGTCTGTTGGTCGGAATGATCGAGCCAGCAAACGTGGTGGGGTTGCCCACTATTTTCGTAACAGCCTGCAGTGCGAACCTATTCACGATTCGGAAACCGATGTACCTGACTCCATTTAGTGAAGCATCCGGCTGAGAGGGAACTATCTTGCCTATTGGTTGTTGTTTACCGACCACCATCGTCTACGCCTAAGATGGACTGTACGCTGGTGCTTGCGTTTAAGCAGATGATAAACAGGAAGTAAAGTCACGTTCTATTCGCCGGCGATTTCAACGTACATGCTATAGAATCCAAAGCCACACCAGGGGAGCAGTTCAAAGCAGACCTGCAAGATCTTATCTCAGATTTTCTGCTTTATAACCACTTCACTTCACCCACCTAATTCAAAGGAAATAACAGGCCATTCATATTGGACCAAATATTCACTTATGAAGAACTGATGACCGAGAGAGTGATACTCGATACTCCCCTAGGCCGCAATGATCATGCGACTTTGCATTTCATGTACACTTGCTGTGCTGAATATCCCGACTACCGAACTCAAACAACGCGAACCATAACCAGATACGACACCTGAAGCTGACTTGTGGAAGCGACCGACTAGCGTTTGCTTAACAGAGGATGCACCGGATATTGCCTGGGAACGTTTCGTCAGCAAGTTTAACTCCCTGGTTAGTGGAGCAGCGGAAAACAAGACTATCAGTTCGAGAAACATGGCGTCGTTTAGACGGAGTAGGACACAAAAACGTATGGGGATGCGCAAAGCTGCGTGGTATACCCACAAAACCGATCCGAGTCCGAGTACCTGGAAGGCATTTGTTGTCTACCTTAACCACTGTACCCAATTAGTGCGGGAGGACAAAGTAACTTATCAGCATACTTTAGCCGAGCGATTAACTACAAATTCTAAAGTTCTGTACAAGCACTGAACAGCCTCCGCAAAGTGAACAGTGGATTTTTCCCACTTCAGACAGTGCATTGTCTAAGTCAGACTGCTAAAGAAGCTTCGAAGGTTCTGCAACAGCAATATACACCAGCCTTTCATTGCATCCCGTGGTCTCCTGAATCTTTGAAATCAATGGTGCCCACACCAGGACTCATAAATTTTACGACAGATATAGAGATGAGAAAGCTGGTATCCATGCGCCCGCACCTCTGTCAAGACAATGACGATATCTGCCCAAAGACGCTTGCTTTTGTGGCTACCATTTTGGCTGAAGCTTTTGCGCGGCTGTTCCAGCCCTGTCTTGACGAGCAGCACGATCCTGCAATGTGGAAACACGGAATAATAATTCTCATTTACGAAGGGGTACTTGTCCTGACCCAGCTAATTAGCGAGCAGTAACTCTACTGCCTGTCCTTTCAAAAGTTATGGAGGATACCGTTGCGGATGCAATCATGTGTTATCTGGAAGACTTCGGTTACATTGCTCAGCAGCAACACGGCTTCGCCGGAATCGGTCCTGCACCTATTGTTAGCACGAAACAGCTGGACCGAAACTGTGGATGCTGGTGCAGGAGTTGATGTGGCCTATCTTGATTTCTCTAAGGCGTTTGGCCAGTTAGACTGTACTATCCTTCTCGCTAAATTTCAGGGATGTGGCATTGGGAAGGTGAGAGGTGAGAGTACGTGAATCCATGTCAGACCCAAATCACGTCGAATGCGAAGTGCCACAGGGATCGGTACTGGGGCCCCGTCTATTCTTGGTCTTCATAAACGATCCAGTGAGTCAAATTGCGTCAAACTGTTTGCTGTACGCCGATAAAACAAAAATGTTTGTCGAGTGATCAGAGCTCCAGAAGATCGTGTCCAGCTTCAAATCGATCCTGAAAAGCTTGATGGATGGTAGGTACAAAATCGCCTTTTCTGCAAGGTCGCTACAGGTCGAGTGCTCCATTTAAGACACCTAATGGTTCACACATTTAAGCTAAAGGACCAGGATTTGCAACACCCTTCTCTCGAAAAGGATCTCAGTGTATTGGTCCAGGAAGATCTCGGCTGCACGTAGCAGTCCAAAAAGACATCGAAGAAGTTGATCCAAATCGTGGGGGTTTTACGGAGAGCTTTCGGGCAAATTGAACCATCGATTTTCCGCCAAATACTTCCCGCTTTTATACATCCTCATGTTGAATATAAATTCAAGTATTGTATCCATGGCTAAAGTAGGATTTTACGGTTTTGGATCTTCCACAATTTCGGAGGACCAGAAATGTCAAAGGGTAGCGCCACTTATCATAAGAACATCGCCTCAAAAAGCTTGGCATTTTCAGTGGACGTTGTCGTCGTTTGCGTGGTGACCTAATCATGGTTTACCAAATATTAAACAACACCAATCACCCCTGCAATCATCTATTGTAGCTGAGTCACAACAACCAACTGAGTGGTCATCATATCATATTGGCAGAAGAATACAGTCGATTTGCCACACGTGGAATAACCTCTCAGAAGATGTTACTTCAGCTTCCACCTTAGCCGTTCCAGTCAGGTGTCGACTGTGCACTGGCCATACTACATCAGAACAAGTAATCCAAATGACCCATACAAACAACCGAAAAACAAACCAAACCAACCCACTTCCATTTTTGCCCGGAAACCATAGACGAGAAACTTAGATAGTACATAACGCGGACTGAAACGCTGTAATTGGCAAGTTCGCAATTTGCAGTTGTTCACTGTTTCCTATTGCTACGTTTCTCTTGATTTTGCTCACCCCCAACCGATCATCCGGCGGGACATGTCAAGTTTCGATTTTTTTATCCGCTATATACCGTTGACCACGTAGGGGTTCACTCATGTATCCATATTCTTCTTCAGTACCACAGCGCAAATGACCACTTTGGACTCATCAAAACAAGGAATTATAAATAACATTGCTGTGCATCATTTGTTTGGCAAATACAGCTAATTGGCACTTTAGGTGATGTCATAAATCTCAGACCAAACCAACAGAGTCGATTTCATGGATTTGAGTAAGTGCTGCCTGGTTCAGCTTTTATCACTTCTTAACACTACCCAGAGAGCGAATCTCAAACCGCCGACTATTCCCGCGAAGGTATTGTTCAACTAAAATGAGGAGATGGACCCCATGAACGGACCGGGAAGCAGGCATTATCGTCGGACTCTGTAGCTTCGCTGACTTGTTGGCATTCCTCATCATTTGTTTGACTGAGTCAAAGAAGGAACATCACCTTTCAGAACAATTTATCTTTGGAAATGAGCAGACAATATGGATAGTACTTCTGTTGGACAAACATATGGTAATATTCGTTTGTTACTGCTTGCTGAAGGAACAGCTTTCGCAATCGTTTTGAAGGGAGAATAGCACATTTAGTCAAGGAAATGTATGCTTACTACCGTTTGCACAAACATAGAATCGAATCGGTTCAACAATCAACCCCAGACAAAGTAGGCGTCGTGTACACTACATACCAGCCAACAATGATAGTCGAACAGGTGAGCATAATCATTACGTATGCGCGTCCAAGTAGTAGTATCTGTGGTACTCAGTAGGAACAGTGATTTTGTGAGATTACCAGGTCATGAATGGAGCACAGTACGAGCAAGCAGTCACCGTTCATATTTCCTAAACCATGGGTATCCAAAATTTTAGCAAGGTGGACCACATTTTCTGAGATAATATATGTCGGGCCATATTCTGCTTGACATTTAGAGAATTAACAAAAATGACCTACGTTATAAAGTCTTAATTTCAAGTTTTTACTATGAATGATGAAACTGAGATCTTGACTGCAACAAACTGGTCAGGTCAGGCTCAAAAGCACTGCTTTTGATGCACAAGATATCACGCAGGCGAGGATCATTTTGTCTCTTCTTCACCCGGTTCTTGTTTAACAGCATAACTGTTACTGTCTGCCCATACAAGTATGTTGAGCCAAACAGGCCGATCATTTTCTTAGTACAGGTACTAGTTTCTTGCCATCTGTTTTTATTCAGCTTGTAGTGGACCTGGTGATAACCAGATGTTAGTGTAAACTACAACATTCAACATCGCTTTGCAACTCAATGAGCTACAGTTGCAGGTGGCCAGAAGCAATGCCAGGATCTACAGAGAAGGGCGAAGAAAAAAGCCCGCTCCATTTTTCGATGGCTGCAAATTGCTGAAAGCGCCTCTGAGACCCGTTAGCCAGGGATACAATATTTACGACACACTACTACCTTTGTGCCTTGATGTTACACTCTGGAGGACTTGCGTTCATTTCCTGCAATGATGGAAAATGAGTGGTATTAGGTTTCGTTTGCGAATTGTCTTTGAAAATGCTGCGACTTTTTGCTTGAAGACCCTGATGTGTGAATACGATTACCATTGCGTTTTGACCCTGAAGTCTCGTGCTTAACGACTTCAGGTGCCATGTAATATCAATCAAAATTCAAAAGCAGCTAGCCAAGCAGGATCAGATAGTTCTGGCATCGGATGTACCTTGCTTTCTATGAATGGCCTACTTTCTTTTCTAAGAGAGTGGAAGCGATGAAGTGCAGTCCCTCGACTGAGCCATCGTACATCATTGTGTCACACAGCCTCTCCGTAATCACCTTGGATCTCGAGTAGAAACTCATGAAACAACTAAACAAACAGGGCTTCAGAGCGAAGATTGTTGATACGTTTAAGCACTGGTTTTATAGCATGAGCGTTCCTAAGACGTTTGGCACAAAGCATTTGTTGGTGAATAATACAGTGGCGGTTATTAGTTTTGTCTCCTCTTCGATGAGTTTGTTACAGACAAGTGTTGCTAACGCACTATGCCCGCCATTCGTGACTGGGACATCGTCAGTAATAATTGGACAGAACATTTCCCATTATGGTTAAATGTCGATGATTGCACAAGAAAGAGAAGCAAATAAATCAATTCCACTTATTTGATACTTAAGACTCTGCGGGTCAAGTAATCCCTCCTTCACACACATGTGTTATCGTGAATTCCTTACAAAATATGTGAAGCTACACAGTGTCACAGGTATCAGTACTTTCATCACAGGCTATCGAACAAGTTAAATGTAGCACCTTTTGCGTCTAATTGTTCCTTTATACCAGAGATGTCTTCAGTTCTGCGAAATACAGCGGGGCCTGTCAGGCAAACATTGATAAACTGTTGCTGTTTCTTAGCTCAGATTTTTCCCACAATTTTCATTACACATTTTTGACAAATGCAACTTTAGTAAATGGTTTGCAGTGTTTCGCTGTTAGTTTTGCTACCCCATAACTTGCCTTTGTTGTGTTTTTATTCCACTGACCGAATCTTGCAAACGACCTTTGCTGTGAGGATATTCCAGCTTCCAGTTCCTTAGTTTTTAACAGTACTTCATTTTTAATCAACTTAACATGACGTGTTTGGTTTGGTAGTGTCTCATGATATTAAATTCCTTGAAAACAACCACACTCTTCAAATAGATCATGCACACACATTTGTTTGATTGTTCAGTGCAAATTATTCGACTTTCAACTTCTCCTGGTAGCGGCACCCTTCGTGATTAACTTTCCATTTTAGACGCATCATCCATTCCAGAACAGGAACAAGTTAACTAAAAAACTACAACGAACCAGTTTTTATACTTTTAATGTAGTTAAAACCAATTTATCATGGGGGTCATGAAAGTATGAAATTTTTGCTTTTTGTGGAATTAAACAATCAGAAAGGTCAAACTGTTGTATTTAAGGAAGTACCTTAAAGCAAAGTATACACAACAAAAATTTGTAGACGGTAACCTATAAAACAAAGTCCCGTTCTCAGAATGGGCTAGCATTAGATACTAATATATATATATATATATATAAATATATATATAAAGTTAAATAACCCTTTATTATTTTTATATTTAGTCAAGACCCTTTTATTACAAGCACTAGATTGACATTTCCTAGCTGGCTAAAATAAACAGTACTGCATCATTGAATCCTGCTACAACTGACGCTATTGAATTTGGTATTCATAACGTCCATAATTGCGGTTCGTCTAATAATGTCATTGGTTCGGAAAAATCTAAGCTCAAATTTACTATTTCATGAGGAGGACGTGGGCCATTTGCAATGTTCACTCGGATTAAGTTTGGCCCGCGGGCCGGACTTTGGCCATCCCTGGCCTAAACCAAAATCTTGCAACCCGGTTACGTCAACCCATACGGTTTACTCACACCAAATTTGCGCATTGAGGTTATCCAATAACAGCAACCTTTTGCTACCTGGCCCAAACCGTATCACGGAGGGTAAGTGAGAGGAAATATGGTCACTTTTCATCAGGATAACACAAAACGAGGCCATATATGTTAATAATTGTAGAATAATAACAGCATCCGAAGAACAGGCAAAGTGACAAAACAAAGTCTTAATACCGGCAGTTAAAACCGACTGGGACGCATGCACCCAGAATGAAGAACGGAAAAATGGTTTATAAAGGGTAAAATAGCCCAGGCTTAACCTGTCCTGTAGTTTGGTAATTAAATAAATTGAAATTAAAATGTTACCTAAGTGGACCAAATAGAATACGCATGGGCAAAGCGATCCAGTAATTGCGTCAAGGCGGATGGTTATGAGAGTGAGATAGTACAGTCAAAAGCAAATAAAATGTTAGAATGGCTAATATTCATGACAAGGAGATTGCGCAACCTTCTGCTCAGGTTTACGTGCGTCACTATGGGTTATACTTCTAAAGTGGCTAGTAAGTCAGAATAAATGCAGAAGTTTCGTTCTAGTAACAGAGCGTAGAGGGTTCAATTCGATATCTAATCGTTCTTTGAATTTAGCTAACGGGACAAACACCTGGGCCTAGAAGGCCGTTTTAGGGTTGGTAGATCCGGAGGGCGAAATAAGTTCCTCGGCAACCTAGGCGATCATATTGTTGACTCTGTTGCACGCTACTGCTTCGGAGGTAGGTGTTCGGGCTGAGTTTCAAGAGGTGGCGGCATACGTGCCTGCTAACCCTAAGTAGTTAGTAAACTAAGATGATGTCTTTACGTAGCCGCCGGTAACATCCACTGAACACTGAGTGACTTCGGCCGTTGCAAGATTGCGCAATCTTTTGAAAAAATTCGTGATGCGGCGTTCGGGATTTTCGAGCGCTGACAGGTTACGCTTTAGTTATTGCTACCAAACCTGGACTGCGTATTCGATGTGTGGAAGCACGTAGGCATTGAGCATCAGAGAGAAGATGAGTAAATCCAAAATCCAAAATGTCATATGTAAGAGCCCAACGTGATGGTTACCTCACTTTGAAGCGGATTCTGACTGTCTGGAACAACCGAGGTCATCCTGTACCAGTATGGCGAGGCCACGTTTCTGTGGGCTTGTCTGCAAGGCAGGCTACGCGATTGGCCAGGTAATGTTAGGAACATTTCGTCTTATCCCAATACTAGGCGGTGGTTTGCAAAGCCATTGTAACTGGTGCGTAAACATTTGGCCCCTTATTTCATAGAAGACTCCTCTGCACTTTCCGAGACATTGGAGCCATCGCCACTGGGTACCGAATGGTGTACTGGATTGACTTGGACTACAAATTCACACACGTTGCTCTTCTGGAAAAGGCCAATGACTTATGCGACTTCATCATGAGTCAAAACATGTACCTATGCCTTCCTTTGGGGTATTTGAGTGGTGTACCTCTGTTGTGCGCAGTATACATACAGTTTGGGTTTGAGAGAACAAAACATGAACAGGTCAACGGCATCGCTAGGGACTGCAATCCGGGGTCGGTTTATCCGGTATCTTTTCTTGCTTGACAGAAAGTCAAGTTGCTTTTCCGATTGGTGAAGCGAAATTGTACAGGCGGTATATGGATTACGTTTTAGTCTTCACTAGCGGCGAACATTTTACCACGTTGTTAGCCGTTTTGAATTCAATTTACACCTGATCTATAGGTATCCGATGATGTAGAATAACTCGGTAACCTATCACTTTTGGAAATACGCATTAAGCGACGGGTTGCATAGAAACTAAAGCGTTCGGTTCACCGCATGGCGATCTGGAGTTGGCTGTGCCTTTAACTTCCAAGCTTTGCGCCGGTTGATTATAAACGCTGCCTTGTAAAAGCTGTGTTCTACAGAGTCAGCCTGATAGGTAGCTCCAGAATGTTGAACTGGTAATAACTTTGCACAAGACCTTAATGCAAAGTGGGCAACCTGAAAGCTTCATTCACAGTAACTACAGGCTTCCCAGGAATAAAACGCCAGTGAGAACGGTAGAGAAACAGGATGTTTATGTGCTACTGCTGTTCATCAAAGACCGTGTGACAAATGCTATTGGCCACAAACTCCGGTTTACCCTAACGCGCACCTACACGACCACCCAATTGCGACCCATGTATACCACATGAAGCATTGTTCTACGTAAGAGTCGGAGCAGCACACTGGTCAGTTCGGCCCCACAGGTTGTTTGCCAATTCGCCTACAATTTTGGTGAGATTTCCATAGACAGAACTCACCTTCAGTCAGCTCAGATGGTAGTTGAACATTGTTAAAGTAGTTAAGACAAGTGATGACGCAAAGAAACTGAGCGGATCTAAGGTTGAAACGGAACCTCGCATCATCTAGCACCAAGCATTAAAAGTGACTCGAACTTAGGGCTGACAGAAACCTGTGCTTTCATTTGTCTCCTATTTAGGCGGTTGGAGATTGCAAATCTGACACCATGTTCACGTGGTGTGGCGGTAGCATCCCCCACCCCATGGGAAGAGTAGTCAGTACTTTGCTCATGTAACTTGCCTTGGGTTGCCATCTTAGTTGCACGAAACGCAGTAAGTCCAACGACATAGCAACCGTTGGTCAGAGTGATGAGTGCGAAGAATCGAAATGCTGGTTGTCCTAGGTTCCGAACTAGTAGTGTGTACAAATTGTAGCCTTCGATTCAGAGCACGTTTCGTTAGGAGGATAAGATAGTACTACGTGACTGATGGAGTAGACTTATGGGTAGAGATTTGGCCTTAGCTTTGGCTAATTAGAATGGATAGAGTGATATGGAGATTGGATGGGGTAGTAACAGGCGAACAAAAGAGAAGGAGCATCACTAGTGGAATATTCGCACTTATGCGTCCTCCCTGCACAAAGTAAGGACCAGTGTAGCGGGTGGATGGTGCCATTTGTGCTAACCATAAATGTTGTTCAGAATATATACTGATAGGACGTACAGACCTGAACAAGTGAATGAATCGGCTCCTCAAACAAACCTTCAGCACAATGACCTTCAGCAGAAATACCGGAAATACTCCATCAGTCGGTCGACCCCTGAGGGTGGGTTTAATCTTTACGTGGAAGAAATGAATGGTCCTACTCCCACCCAGCAATCCCTACGAGACTTTCAGGACGTCAGTCAATGACAGGACCAGAGCAATAGCGGCTCATCGACCTTGCGTTAACTCGCTGATAATATTGACTGATTCTTCCACCAGTTAGTTGGATTGCTTAGTAAAGACTGTGTCACAGATAAAACAACAATTTCATGCAATGCATCCAGTTTCCTTATCAGTTTACAGCATTCGCTTCTGTCATTTTTAACCATGGAGTATGCTTATGATTTCCGGCTCACAGCTAGCCATTCCCCAGTTCCATTTCCTACTGTATTTTACCAATGAAACGCTCGACACGAAAACAAAACCTGGTAAGAGTATCTACAGTATATTAACACAACCAGTACCAGTTGACTGGGCTCTTTCATACATATGCACCAATCGTGCGACTAAGGATAGGCGTAAAGCAGACAACGGAATTTCGCTCTTTCCGCTTTCACTGTAGCTTAATGAGATATTCTATTTGGCCCAAAAACTTCCATGATGTAAGTTGGTTAGTGACACTATGTTGTACGATGCCAAGGCTTGGCCTTTATATCGACGGTTGCGGTTTTCGCAGACATCATTTTTACCTAATATACTGGCTAGCCTAACAACCTCATCGGGGTGCCAGATTTGTGGTTCAGTTGTACCCCGTTCCAGCAAATAGTTTGGTGGCAGTGTTCCAGGACGTGGTGGGTTTTCGCTTGGCAAGCGTTCTCCCTATGAAATGCCACAATTGTCTGTTTAACAACATTGTGAGTTGGCGGTTGTGACTCGCCATTAACTAAAGTCACCTCAGTGCTTATCCAGATAACCGCTCCCGGTCCATAAACATCAAGCATCGCTTTAGCACTGGCGACAAGATCAAAAGTGCAGGAAAGCATATACAAATCCCCGAAACTGGGATCCACACGCCTATATACCCATATGAATATATTCATACATCAACATGTGTGACAATCCTATGGTTCCATTGTAAATTAACTGAGCCAATTTTGTACTCTTAACATGATCAGGCCTGTGCAAGTGTGCCTTGCGTAGTCCAGAATAAACACTTCATTTATTTAATTACTTAATTCTTTAGCCAAACCATTTCTTCAGGCTAAGCTACAACCTGTTTTGTATGCCATATATTTACCGAAAGTGGGTGACCAACTTAGAACCAGGACATTAATAGTCAACATTCTTGTAGTTGTTTGCGCCTAAATCCATATTGGTCTCACCATGTCGCCACAACTTTTACGATGTTAGCAGGCTATCCGTGCATGCCAGCAGAATTAAAATGAGTTTGGTGCCTCGTGATTTAATTTTAAGTTGGTGATTGCAGGCATTCTGCCTCACTGGCTTTACGGTTTCCCAGTAATCTTTCCTGGACTACACAAAATAAATTACGCACTGCTCGTAAGTTCGTTGAAACTCATTTCCAGAAGCAGTGGACTATCTAAAGAGGCCGTTGTTGATTGTATTGTAAACAAACCTGTAGACACTGTCACTAGCCTTTCCTTCAAGGTTCAAAACGAACCTTCGCACCCACTATGTTGTGCTCTGTCGAAAACACTGTCCGTTTGTTATACATACTCTAAATTCGGATCTCATCACAGTTTTATCTGACCACACTTGTTACGATTACTTGTTGACCAAAGGAAAAACATTAGTATGATGTGCAGTTTACTTGAATGATACGCTAACACACTTTATGTAAGACAGCTTAATTGCAATTATGGAATAAGTTCATGTGCTTCTCTATTCGCAGCTATAGTGCAAAATGAGAAAAATGTATCTAACCAGGTACAAAATGATTATTTTGACATGACTGCAGGTAAACCGCAAATATGAGCTGCAGTTGTGATTTTACAACACAATGGAATGTAGACCTCAAAAATCAAACATGTCTTCCCCTCGGAGCAGAAATTCACACAAATGAGGAAACCAGATAGGGACATAAGAGCTGGCTCAGGGAACAACTATCGTAAGACATTTTTATAATAATCTAAACAATTGAGGGTTCATCGCAACCAGTTCCAAATCAGATCGTCGTCCACATGTCCGGAAAAGCACTAGACTGCAGTTTCAGCCTGTTGGGTATCATCAGTAGTGCGCCTCCGTGGGATCCATCAGGACTCGAACCCATGACCACCGGCGGCTTGCACCACCAGTCAGCAGCTTACGCCACTGGGCCACGGGGGACAGCTTCGGACCGTCATGAGTTGCAAGCTAACTACGATACTGCGCGTCTTATCCTCCACTGTCATGCAAGTTACGCACATTGCAGAGGACAGGATTGGTCTCGAAATACACGACGTCCACTTGTAGCGAGAACGACAAGACAGGGGGATAGACGTTTATTGCACACCGAAAATGGGCACATGAGGGTCTCGCGCGCGCCATCGAATATCGACTAGATTTCCGTCCCACAAAGCAACACAGGTACGGATGTTAGAGACGAGCCAGTCCTTTCGCCTCGGGAGCTCTGATTTGGAAGATCCGCCTTTTTGTTTTCGCCTTGATCCTCACTTCTCTGTCCCCGATATGGATCGGGCAGGAGTCGTTCGAGAGCTCTCGACTTGCTTGTTCTGGGCTGTGTCACTCGGCTCGGCCTCGGTCCTGTGGGCTGCGCTAGCGGCGTATTTGTCTGAGTTATTGCGCTGTCCACATATTCCCGCTCCGTAGTTCCGGGCCCAGGCTCGTCGCTAGCCGTCTTTCGCGATCCGCTCTCAGCTAGCTCCGAAGAGCTCCCCAGAGCCATTCTTGAAAGCGGCCTCTCTACAAACTGACGGCAGCGATGTACGACTTCGCATTTAGCAACTGTCAGGGGGAGCTATTTTAATCCTGACTGGCGGTGCAAGCCACTGGTGGTCACGGGTTCGAATCCTGGTGGATCCGATGGATGTGTTCTACTTATGATGCCCAACAGGCTGAAACTGCAGTCTAGTGCCCTTCTGGGCATGTGGACGACGATTTGATTTGGAACTGACTGCGACGAATCCTCAATATTGTATATCAAAATCCCATACTCCTGACTAAATCATCTAAACATTTTAGCTTTTCAGGTAGGTTGATGGATGTCTATTCCGGCCTAGCGTGTTTGTTATGTTCTGCTGTAGGAATCAGCGGACTATTTTTTCCCAGTGCGTTTTTCATCACTGTATAGATTCCGTTGGGTTGCCTTTTCTTATGTGATTTAGGTTTCTCGACCCTATTCGTTTACCGCCTTTTTGACAACTCGAAAATTTAGTTGGATTACTCAATGGACTCTGTGTCACAGAAAAAAGGCAATTATGTTCATTATTCATACAGTTTCCTTACCAGTTTACGACATTCACCTGTCGTTGTGGACCATGGAGTTTGCGCGTGATTTCCGGCTCACAGATGGCGATTTCCAAGTTCCTATCCATAATTTAGTTTACCAATGAAAAGCTCAATAAGATGACAAAACACGATAAACGCACTCACAGAACATCAACAAGCAAAAGTGGTCAACGGAATTTCTCTGTGTCCAATGTCACTTAATGGGCAATGGTATCTGCCGAAAAACCCTTCATGAGGCAAGTTCGCTATTGGTACTGTGTTCAGTAGTGCAATAGTACGTGATGGGAAAAATGTGACAGCTTTACAAGACCCACAGGATGGCAATTTCAAGTAAAACGAAAAGCAATATGCTTTGGCGTGGAAAGTGAAATATCAGTAGTCTATACATTACACTTTATTATATTATTGTGTAGCGTTTATCACTTAGATAACCTTTCAACAGAGTTTCGAAAGCCGCGATGTTTGGTGCGTTCACCACGCGCTGACTGCGCTTTCCAGTGAGAACATATTTTCAGTGAGTAAAAGTCCTTCCGCAATCCAAATGGGCGTGTTGAGTGACCAGTTTTAAGTCACGACCTCGGCATCGGTTGTAAGGAGCCAATGACATCAATCATTTATGAAGATAACTGTCTTATGTTAGCTTTCAGTAGGTGCGAATCAAATCATCGCTAAGCCGTCACTATCCTGGGAAGAACATATCGATTAAACAATGGCGCATTTCATGATTGTGAGCAGATATTTCAATTGTTGCCTTTGTGACTGCTCCAACAGACGGACATCTCGTTTTAACCATGGTGGGGAAGAATATACAAGTTAATCAGCAAAGGTACTAGCCGTCGCTTAAAAGTACTGAAACCTCCTTTCAAAAGCCTCAAGTTCAACTTCGCCACATTTATGCCTTCGAACACTGAAGCAAATTGCCAGGATCGCGTCAGTGCATCTGCGATTAAGGACTCTATCACTTTTGATAAATCAGGAACGAAAGTTATAGCTCGATAGTTGGAGAGATCTGATCGCTTATCTCCTTTGTGTATTAGCTTGCTAATTGCATTTTGCCACTCAGAGCAGAGTGTATGGGAATCAAGTGGACACCGCTAAAACTTACAAGATGTACTCACTGTGGTGGTGGGGCCAAAGTTTTTTTAATGAACTTTCGAGCTGACCTTGTCTATTCCCGGCCGATAGCCCAGAGTTAACAAGCTTGTCTCGTAATCATGCGGCACAGGTTCTAGCCTGCGTAGGGTTATTGCGACCCTGGTAGTATTCTTAGCTCACGTGCGACCGGTGGTGGTTGCATGGCAGCGAAGCGTGTCGGTACTCCGTACCGGCATACTGCTGATTCCATTTTCCTTGTCCATTATTCCCAGAGTACCACTTTCTGGGAGACAATGTGATTTGCCTGCAAAACCTGTAGGGGTTAAAAGTGAAATTGAATAAGCCAACGAAATTTGCTAGAAGTTGATAAGGCGAAGATTGCATGATATTTGCAACCACTGAGGCAACTTGTAAGACTAGTGTTCGCGGCATCCTCAGAATTATTAGTCAGGCCACGGACTATCTTAAGTGGTGGTATTCCAGGCTTAACCTTTCTATTGTCATTCAAATATTTGTACATTAATTTGGTGTTACTAGCAAAATCAAATATCATTGTTTACAGCCATTCTTACTTGTCGATTCTAATGAGTGACGTGCAATAATCACTGATGGTTTTGTAATTCAGTCACGTGGTATCACATGCGCTTAGCGCATGTTGTCCACAAATCTCTTCTCCCCTACTGATCCATATACGTGTCTTGTTTCGGATATAAATGGTGGGCTGTTGCAATATTCATGATGATGGAAGTTTTGAAGCAGCTTTTATGACCCAGCTAATGTTTCCTTTAAATTCATTTCATGCATCGTTCGCCGAACTGTTCATCCGAGTGTTATTGCTAGGTTGTGAACCTGGGAATGGTCAGCAATAGTTCGCTGAATTCCTCGTTCTTTATCAGAAATAATGGCATAACGCACATAGCCAAACCTTAGGGTTGTATGGTCGCTACTATCTAGTGGAGAGTCGTATGCGACTGACTCAAACATCAGCACTGTCATAGGCGTGATTAAGTATCGATTTGATGAGTTCTTTTAACCGCGGTGTCTGGTTGGTCGACGAACATGGAACTACAAAGCTGCCACATCCATGAATTCAATAACTTTTGATTTGAATGATGGCGCATTTGAAGACACTGATGCGAGTAAAGGTACATTGAAGTCACCCATTATACTATACAGAGAGTACGTTTTCGAAACTGCATAGTAGAGAGACTTGTGCGACCGTGACACATGATGAACCCTACTCATAAGGTTGTATTCGTATATTAAAAGTCCCCGACTAGTAAGGCTGCACGCATCTAACATAAACCTTAAAACTTCTTCACGCCCTTTTGCTTACCAGCAGTTCAAAGGGGCAGAAATTGCTAACTACATCTTAAGAACACTGGCGTAGATAGGACACTCTGCCCAATATATCTGCAGAAATCCGTCACTTACTCGGATTTAGTATACCGCTGCAAACGCATCTAAATTTTGTCAAGCAAATTCCAATGCTTTTCAAATGATTACACCGATGTATTCAGCGATGTTTTCGGAACTTGTAATCAAACACTTCTACATTTTTCACACCCATAATATATCCATCATAATTTACGGACACCGACAGAGGTCTTGTTGTCTAAAAGAATTATCGACGAACCAGATGAGGTCAGACAACTCCTGTACGAACTTCCAGGGCAGAGTCTAACCAATCGAAAGATATTTCGTTTATGTAACACAGCTGCAAACCTCATCGCGAATCCGAAATAAATTATTTCGTCTGTTATCCACCGTGCGATTTCCGCCTGTCATTTACTACGCCGTTGGGCCCAACCTCTGAAGCTCATAATTAGAAAATTTTGCAAATTTTTTCGTCCTCACTACACAGTTGATGCACCAAAATGTAAAAGATCATGGACAGCTTCTTATGATTAACTGTATCTTGTTTTTCTGATTGAAAACCATATGTTTATTTGATTACATCTATGACATTACCGTCTAGTACACCGCACTATGCAAAAAGCCTGCTTTAGGTTTTATCCTCAAGCCCACTTCTCCTATGTACTTAGTTCCCGTTTATGGTAGTGGAATACTCACACAAATTGCTGATGTGTTGCTACAGATGAGAACGAGATCCGAACAAAATGAAGTCTGCGGAGTGAGTCGATGGAGGGCGGCATGAATTCACAAATTTCCTTAGCCACTGCACTACGACTTCTTGGAGGTTCCATCCTTCACGACTCTCCTCTCCACAAAGCTCACTTCGTTACAGTAGAATACCACATTAAGCCTTCCAGAGACCGCGCCATATAGCACAAGGTCGACAAACGACTCTTGAGATCCCGTATTACTTCAGCAAGCCTTGTTTCTAAAACGGGCATCAGAATCAAGCTTGGTTAATTAAATAGCATTGTAGTAACGGTGGCTTTATGTTATGGGTATTTGGTGATGTTTAATCGATGGTTCACACTATTTAAGCTATCGGAAATATCACCAGTAGTCTGCCAACCACTAAAAGAATCATAGCCAGAGAACAATACATGTATGTGACCCGACCTCAGACGTAGTCCACTAGGAACCTACCGTTAATTTATTATCCCGGTATGCAGATCCAAGAATGAATTCTATGGACAGCCATCGTCTCTCATACATATAATCAGATAAGTAGACGTTATAATCGACTCTACTCCCCCAAGAATACTGGGTAATGTTACACTGACAATGTTGAGGCCTTCCTCAAGCAAATCTCCGTATTAACAGTACAGATTTTGACAGCAGACGCTCACAGAGTCAAATAGTACCCACCGACAGAACGGCTTAATTGGTCTTAACTCGACAAAACCGCCATCGGCTACAGATGAGACACGTCATTTGAAGAGCGTCAGCCGAGCAGCAGCTCCTACCCCGATAATGGCCATGAATTGGTGCGCGTCTGCAAATCTTCGCTTACTTACTTGCTTCACTGCGGCTAACTCCTGCGACAGGATGAGCCAGCTTCATGAATGTCGCGGATTGCAGCTGCCCAAGCGCAGCGGTCAGCGGTAAGCTCACCGCAGATACTGATCCAATGATTCCTCCAGTGACAAGCACCATGCACAATATGGAGTCCCAGAAGATTGACATCCGTGTTCACTGCAGCGAGCCACCTTTTCAATTGTCCATCAAGGCGACGACACCAACCCTGGCAAGGCCAGAGTGAAACCAAGACCCTAATGAGGTCATTGTCTGGTCTGCGGAGAAGGTGACCGAATCACTGAAGTCTGCAGCGTTGGATGAGCTTTGTGGGCTTCGGAGGATTGTACCAGCGCCTTCGGATTTCGTCATTGGTGATACGCTCATGCCACTTCGTTTTCAAAATAAGCCTTAGACACCAATGGTAGAAAATTTCCAGCTTCCGGGAGTCTTCGGATCGCAGCGGTCATGTTTAGCAACCATAGAGTAAAATGGCACGAATGGTTGCTGAGAATACTCGAATCTTGCAAATCTTCGCTGCTTTGGATTAGACGAAATACCCACTTTCCAACGTGATTCTCTGACAATGGTATATGTGGTTTGCAAGCCCAGCGGGACTTGTGATGTGGAATCCAAACGGCATTGGTAGACGAATAAGTAATACGCCTGATTTCGGACTGGGTTTGCATCCTTGTCCTGACCGTCTCACCTGAGACCATTGTCATCTGCCCCGTCAGTCAGTTTATCGCTTAGTAAGAGATGAATACAAGTTGACTGTATCTCCTTCTCGCATACAGGATGTCACTATCATTTACAACAAGTTAAGTACTAATAAACTTGGGCTGAAGAAACGATCGGCCTGCAAGTATAGGACAGCGTGGATGTGTCACTGAGTGAGGTTCGGGATAAGCCAAGTTGGTCTTTGCTAGACTGAGGATCAGCCCTTGGAACGAGAAGAGATTGATTAGAGCGGTTATAATATTTAAGGGGAAACGAGGGGTTGACAAACGAAAGCAACGTAGGCTTTTTTGCAGCCATGTGACAAGGGAACGTCGCAAGACGTACATGGTCTCATGAAGTGAACACAAAAGAAATCCAGGCAGATAAGTGCTTATTTTGAGCATGGTGATTTTATAACCGGGTAATGAAGGGTAAAGAACCGGAATACCTTACCTTTGACAAAACAGTGACATCCGCCTGTTGTAGCTTTTCGTTGGAAACCTTAAGAGCGTCGAAAATAGGGAAACCTCGATGTAGCATTACTGTGTTCAAATGTATCTATTTTGGATACAGCATAGAGTATAAGGTCATAAAGTTACCAAACTAAACGATTGATAGGATCCCAGTGGTTTAGAACGGATTCAAAGTACGGATATGCCACTTCTTCTTGCGAACCTCCTACTGGCACTGCTAATGTCGCTTATAGAATGGCCAGCCTAACAAATGATAGATCAGTGATTTTGCTATCTCATATGACTCGGCAAATTAGTTTAGCTACCTAACTAACATTATGTCGACAGCTGGTAGCAGGATGAAAACGACCTAAACAAACCCGTTACCTCACCAACTTAGTCACAGTACAGCTAGCTCATAGCAGCAAAGCATGGAAAATGTAAGGAAGTTGTAACGATGAGCATACCATTTGACTCACAACTGTTGAGCAGTCACAGGAAGCCGCATAGCATGTTGTTAGTTGGAAGCAACTAAAAAGCAAACGTAACGAATAGACGAACACGGATATCATACATAGGCTTGGTTAGAGGAGCTACTCAACTACATTCTACACCCAAAATTGACGAGGAACGAAGAGAAGTACGTCAAAATCATTGGAGAGCCACCAGAGCCAACTGGTTTCCACAGACACGGAACAGCTAGTCTTTCATAAATAACGCTCTGAGGTCATCACATGGTTTCAGGTCATGACCGTGCTGAAAAACATAATTCAGGAGTACTCCTGTAGGTTACACATAACAGGCACTAAATAGCAAGGTTGGTTTACCTTAAAGCCATCGGTTTAGCTAATGAAATTTAAAGCTTGACATGAAATAGGTGAGCATCTCGATCACGGTATAAAGATTCAAATAATGGTATACAGGGAATTACTCTTGAAAATTGTTGCCCTCAGTTACCTGGTTGCCAGATTAACCGAGAAAACACAGTGTTCCCAAATAGAACCGATATCGTTGCGCGTCTTTGGTTTCCCCGGAGTTGACAAATTCACCCAAGTGCACTACAAGTAGCAGCTGTGAGGATAGCTGAGTCAGCAACCCGAAACCTTGAAATGTTTTGGATGAAGAGCAGGCCCCTACCATATGTTAGCAGGGTATATTCACCCTGATTCTCGAGGATGACAGCAGTTCGGAACCCGCCAGCTAAGCTCATTGATTTTACTCTCAGTGTCTTGAAGGTAATAGAGTCGATCTTTGCTGAGGCAGCAACGGGTTATTTAGAAGGATTCGACAACACTGAGCCTGAGCAACACGGGTTCCGTTATCGTCGGTCATATACCGGTGATTTCAATATATTCGATACTAGTTTTATTACCAACCTTGAACAGAAGAACCTTGTACAGTCTGTAATCAGGTTACAAGCAACCTTAGTGTTTGTCAATGACTTAAAAACATTTTATGCTTGTACCAAGGCACCGCTTGGAAGCTAAGATCATGCTACCATAAAGTTGTCTCCCATAATCTACGGCAAAACGAATTAGAAAAAGGTTGCTTGTTGCAATGAGCGTGTTAATGCAACGTTAATCTCTTCACTGAAAAATTGAGCTACTACGCGAAATGTCGCCTCTACAGTCTTCACTATATTTTACAACTTTGATATATGGAAGTACCATAATCATCTAACCACATACTTGAACTTATGCTTCCATATTTATTGTCCTATGGAAACCATTTTCATTCGCGCAGATAGATTTTCATCTCCGTGCCTTAAAAGAGTGCGCGGACTCTAAGCAAAAGCTTACAAGCTCAAAATCTCCGCTTCAGTAATGTCCTTTTTGACTGATATAAAAATGATATGGGCTGCCTCAGCCCTATTTATGTCCAAACTATATTAAAAGGAATAATTGCCGAGAAATATGGAGAATGATGAAGAACCTGAGTGGAGTCGTTAGAAGTGTCACATACTGCTCTCGATGTGGAGAAATTTAACCGAAACTTGTGGGGTTATATAGATGAATCAGCATTGCACTTACCATTGTTACCGTTGCAACTACCCCCACAAACTCCACTACTCATCGATAGGGTAACATTTCACAAGAAATTAACACGGATACAATCGTTCAAAGCGCCTGAACCAGACGGACTATCGGCTATAGTCCTCAAGGAATGTGCCAAAGTCTTGGCACAGCCTTTTACTGAACTCTACACCATGTGCCTACATCAGCACGAGATAGCCGACTGCTGGCGAAGCACCCGCATTACACCTGTGCCAAAAAGGAACCTGTAATTACCGGTTAAATGCTTGTACATCTGTGGCTTTGAAGACATTAAAACGAATCATACTTGATAGAATGTTTGTGCAAACCTACTCGAATAATCCTTTTTACTTCGTCTATCGCCGTTCAAAGTCCACCTTGGATGCATCAGTCTGTCTTGTACACTCAGTACCTTCATCACTCGCTAGAAAAAACAAAACTCATATGCATCTGCTTTCATTACAGCAATGCTTTCGGTTGTGTAAACCGCGAACTACCGTTATGCGATCTACTAGTCTCCGGAGTTCAGGCTTCATTAGTATCTTTCCTTACAGAATATTTTGCCAATCGTACGCAGTTTACCAAGATTGGGGGAAAAAGCTCTTCCTCATTCACCACAAATTTAGGTGTTCTTCAGGGAGCTATTTTGTCCCCATTCCTATTTTTCACCTAAAATAACTCTATTCCCGCTCCTAAAGAAGCCATCTGACTAAAGTATGCTGATGACGTGATCCTTGGTGCACACAATCACAGCACAGATTCACCGGCCAATTTGCAATGCTTCTTGGACAACCTCACTTTATGGTCCAAATCTCACTGTCTTTCGATCAACGCATTATAGTGTGAAGATGCTATATTCTGGCTAGCCAAGGAAAACTGTTATCAACAGCTTCTGACGGACATCCCACACCTTAGTATTAACCGTGTCAGTCTAAACTCCTGTACAGTAGTGAAATATCTCGGTGTTACACTAAACCGGGATCTCACGTGATCGCATCACGTGAACGAAACATTCACTTAAGTCAGGAGACTAACATTCTACGTCTCCCGACTTAGGTCATCATCAGTGTCTCCTTACTTGATTCTACGGTTTGTTAACGCTGCATAATACCGCACTGGACGTATTGCTCACTTATGATATTTATCGGGCTCTTAAACGGGCAATTCAAGGCGATCAACAGGTCGCTGAAGCAACTTACTCGATCCAGCGTAATTTCTATGCTTATGTTTATTATCATAATTGTGTCCAATCTTGTCCGCTGCTGTGAAAATGTACCTTCAAAGATACTCAATGATGCCAGTCACCCTCTCCATTGTGCATTGTCGGAATGTATCCCGACTTCTTCGACCAGACAAACGTACAAAGCAATTTATGCCCGCACACGGGCTTACGGTACGCCGGATGTTCCCCATTTGTCACGTTTTCTGAGGGATTAAGATGTAGTCAAACAAGATCTTATTGCCAGACTGAATCGATGACATCACCACAGCCACATGTTTAAACTGGTGGCGCACCATATAACTTTTTTAAATTTTTATTGGTTTTAACTTTGCCCTTAGCGTGTGTCGTAGCTAAATATTCACTCTTCATGGGTGCATAAAGCGCATTGCTGACTTAACTTCACTTGGCTATATACCAAACTGTTGATTACGCACAGCAGTTGAACACAAAGAACAGATTGGGGGACCGGAACCGATGTCCTCTATCTAGACATCCTAAACCATTCGACCGCTTAGATTACCGAAAGCATCTTCATAAGCTGCGGTATAACGAAGCGCGTCCCTAGATGCACTGGAAACCTACTTCCTCAACGGCAGCTACAAGTGCAAGTTTGGGGCTCGTTGTCTTGTCCTACTGAGGTGGTATGTGTTGTTCCGCAAGGATCAGCGTTGAGCTACGCCTGTTCTTTGTCTTCAGCAATGACTTTGCGTGTGTTATCTAGTTGAATTACATGTCGGTGGCCTAGATATATGGTGATCGATGGTTAATAGAACAATGGAGTGATGGTTTATAACGGGTACAGAAGCAAATGCTTGGCGACTCCCGTAGGATGGTAAGGGTGAAAGAGTACAAGATAAAACAGAGTGCCGGTAAAAAACGTGCGACATCAATGATTCACAAAGAGGTTTAGAGTAGCATAGGTGTGAGTGTTCCTGCCTGAGGATTATGACACCGTTCAATGTGTGTTCTTCACTCATGCCATAATCGAATGGTCACGGCTCTGTCATGTATTTTAGCTTTGTCATGGTAACCTCAAGACGTTCTCTGAATAGCGATAAGGCGGGCGAATTACTTACACGCGCTTGGAGATAGTTCAGGGGCTGAGACAATGGGAGGGAGAAAAGTTCCGCCAAAATTCCAGCCGGTTGTACTGTGTGGCTTTCTTAAACCAATGACGTCTCTGATAGGTGTTTTACCTGATTTGTAAAAGATGGTGGTTAGTAGGTTTGGGGTTGTTAGGACCTGATACACCATTATGAGATTGCTGCCTAGACGCTGATAACGTCCGTGTAAGCTTTTTTTAGTTTACAACCTGAGTGGGTAAGGAATGGGGGACGAACTTTTGACGTCCTTCGTCACCTAGTGTTGTATATTATCTAAACCGGAGTGGTGGTACTTCTACCAGGGTTGTTATTTAGATGATGTGTTCTGCGTGCAGCCTCACGTGCACGATAAGCTTTTGGGGAAGACTGAGGTGTGGAACTTCCCGAACGATCTTTGAAGTAGGCCGAAGTGTTGATTCGTTATTTGATCCCTTTTCGGTCTGTCTCAAACGACCGATTTCATTTTATACATGTGCGCCGAGGTCTCACTCGAGAGAAGCTTGGTGTAAAATTTGTGAACCTAGCCGGTTGTTTTGAGGGCTATGCTGGTGTTTGCTTATAGTTTGCATTTTTGGTAGCTTTAAACTGCAGCATGTTCTCGATGGACCATGTGTATGCGCTACCCAAATCATGATGTAAAATTGTATGATCCTTCCCTGTAGTGATAGCATGAAATATCTTAAGATAATCAGAGAATAGTGAGAAATTTGCAGAGAGCACTCTCGAGAGATCAATTATGAAGATCAGGAACAGGCGGGACCCGAGTACCGAACCCTGAGGTACACAGCACTGAACTTCTACTGATTCGGACATGGTGCTGCAAGCCATCAAGTTCAGGTGGCGTTGAACGAGAAAGTCCCCTATCCAGCTCAGAAAAGGATATCCGATTCCATACTTCTGGAGTTTGTGCAGTATAATGCGGTTGCCTAGACAATCGAATACCGAAAATGCCAAATAGGCGGCATCTACGCCTACAACAGTATGCTCAGTCTCAGTGCAGCAGGTCAGTGCTACCAGCAGATTAGTAGTACAAGACCAGTGCTGGAGAAATATGTACTGACCCATAGTTTGAATTTCGTTACCTTCCAAGTAGCCCATGAGTGCATCAGTTACTATGGACTCCAGGATCTTGAAGATCACAGGAAGTAGTATTATCGGACGATGATTCGATGGTTCTGCATGGCCACAAGTTTTGTAGATAGGAGTGAATATCCCGTGCTTCCACACTTTGAGGACCTGCATCTGAGTACTAGATAATTGAAGAATACTGCTAACATATCAGCTTAACTCATGACAGCCAATAGCGATGTCTCTAAGCGTATGCTATCTGCACCAGGTGAGTTTCTAATCGCGCAAGAACGTCAGCTGATTCAATACATCAGTGCCTGTAAAGCACATGTGTTCAAACACTCATGGCGACATAATCTGCGTGGCCAAGATATAAGATGATTATACATGTTGGGAGGTAAACTTAAAATGTAGCACCGTTTGCGCTAACTCACGTACTGTGTGTAGAGAAAGAATTCCACTTTCAAACCTGCTAAGTTTGTTCACATGTCTGTATATCAGCTTTGGCTTGAAGCAACTTCACAAGGTCTTTACTTTACTCTATCCTTCCGGATGAGTTTGACGCAATGTTTCCTCGGTGTTACACAGACACACCAGGTGTCCTCGTTTGGAAGGCTATGTAAACGAGTCCTGCCATGTATTCCCAAGTCTTGCTGCTTAGGAACAACTTCATTTTTTGAGCAGTGGATTTTGTTTTCTGGTGTGCTGAGCAGTAGCCTGTTGAATCCGTCGAAAAATTTCTCCAGGCTAGCTCAAGGGATCGTTTGGCTAAGAAAGACCAACTTGTTGCACCAATGATTTCGGACATGTCAGCATGCTAACGACGTGAGATTAATGGGTACTTTCCTTAACATATTCTGCTCATTTCATGTAGCCGAAAGCTAGTGTCTCGCGATCCTGCGGTCCAAAGGAGTGTACATTGTTAGTCTATCATGAGTTTCTTATTGGTAAAAATGAGGTCCTGAAATGCTGAGGCTCGTCTAGTCGAACTTTCTCACCCCTTTGCCGAACCGGTTTGCTTCAGAAATTACTCCATGCACAGCATTGCTTATGAACTGACATTTGTCGTGGGGTGTCGAATCGTTAATATATTGATCAATCAACTCTCAACTTTTTCATCCGACTTGATGAGCTATTTGTAATGACGGATAAATCTCCCTGTGGTAGTTGTTCCAAAATTATTGGGTATAAGACGAATGTCATTAGGTGCTTTTGTGTCTTGCATTGGTCTATCACTTGACCAAGGTAATCTTCCTCGTAGAAGTTAGCAGGACTTTGTACACATATTTTGTGGGAAGTGCTAAACTAAAATACAACCTGCTAAAGTAGCGAAATCTTGCTAGCCAACAAGAAGAGTGAAGCGTTCCATATTGAGCACCTCCATATGTTTGTCCCAACGAACGGGCACTCAGCGGCACCTGCGTTCGGACATGCACTCTTCTGTCAGCTGCATGATCACCAGAACCATGAACATCCGTCACTGGAGACTCGGCTGGCCAACCTGTGTTACATCTTACGGGTACTACCACCCCAGTGTTCAACAACTTTATTGGTGATAGGCAGTGGAGGAGATAAAGAAAGAAGAGAGAGCACAACCGCTAGCCAGGCATGGCATTACAATCTGATGATATTTCTTGTACCTGTGTCAAATTACCCAAATCCTGATGTTTGTTATAAAAGAAAACGCTGAATTCTTGCACGACCTCATTGAAAATTTCTTGAAGGTGATAACAGAGGGTTGAGAGTGAATAAAATAGCTCGTCTTGGAAAGAACGATGAGGAGAATATAGAAAGATGATTTATCACGGGTATAAAAGCATGTGCTTGACAAGTCCCAAGGGATGGTTATAGTACAAATTAAAAGTAAAACGGTCAGAGGATAAGTAAATAGCCATTTTAAGCGTCTGCCGGTTTTACCGCATTGCTGCATAACGACAGTTCGAATTGGGTACGGAATGTGCACACACAAGATGGTATGGAGAGCAATTATAGTTCATGTGTCCCCTGAGAAATTAAAAAAACGTAAATGACAACGCCCACTCGTGCGCCGCTTCATTTGACCGATGTGATACGTTATCCAGTTTAGGTACATCCAAGCTATTCACAAGGACGCTTATACAAGTCTCCTTAGCGCTACATTAGAGGGCTGCTAAGCACATAGTTTGGTTCGCGTTATATCGTCCTCCGAGTGACGCGGACTATATCCAATAATACATGTGTGAAAGTGTATCATCAAGGCGTTCAAAAATTGTTAACGTAGAGGTAATGATGACGTGAGTTGAAACGGCGTTCCAGGTTCGGGGCATCCGGAGAGAGAAATCACTTTGTCTGCACTCAAGGTGACTGTACCGTGTGGCCAGTTTGAGCTGGTGGCCTCACAGTTAGGTCTTCCTGCTCAGCTGCAACAGGTTGCGACAAAGGTGAATTGGATTCGTCAGTAATAAATAAACCATGGTGAGATCTTGTTGACGCGTATATTCACCACCCTAAAATCTCAAGACCTGTATTCTGCACTGGTAGGACAGATGAAATAATCCGTAGACGAATTTGGACCCTCTATGTCGTGGGGCAACAAGTGCGTTGACGTTATGCTTGCTCCAGGAATGCCAGGCCTGGATCACATATTCCACGTAGGATCTCACATAGGTGTTCAGCGTTTGCAGAAATATTGCTGGCTAGAAATTTCCGAACCTCTGTGTAATGGTCCAAGATGTTGACTGGCAGTTTCCGATACCTTTAAAGCCCATCTCGAGATACCAAGCTCATATGCACGATCACCCTAAAGTCCCTTTCCTGAGAAACACCTTGCAACTGCTGGTCCCCAAGTCGATATTCATCGGTAAAGTGGTGAGGTGCGCTCACAACTTTACTTTGCGTCACCTTGAGCTGGAGCCGGTTTTCGGAGGAACACGTCTAAGCTTGCTCGAGATCACTCAGCAGTGCCGTGTGATCCTTCTCCTTATGGATGTCATGCACGATTTTGACATCGTCTGCAAATAGGAAGAAGTTCGACTGCTGTACACTGGTAAGATCGTTAATAAATGCTGTAAATAAACGTGTCTCCAGTACTTATCCTTGGGGCACGCTACACTGGACTTCAATTGGGTCAGAAATGGAACTGCGGACCCTCACATTTGGTTGAGGTTGAATGAGAAATTGCTTATCCTATCCAACAACATGTCAATGATTTCATAGCTGCGAAGATTATGGAGCAGAATGCGGTGGTCCAGGGGATCTAATGCTTTGGAGAAATACAGATAGGTGACGTCTACTGCTACTCTAACATCGACTGATCCTGTCCAGTTTGTACGGGCTAGAAGCAAATTTGTTGCGAAAGACCGATTTTGGTGGAAGCTGTGCTGCTGTGACACTATGACGTTGGTTGCTCTCAAGATGTCCCAAGAGCGCGTCCGCGATTATAATTTCCGTTACTTTGGATAGCACTAGGAGGAGAGTAGTTGATTGTTCGAGGGCTCCGCACGATCTCCACCCTTGTTAATAGGGGGTGATTATTCCATGTTTCCAAATTGTGAGAAGCTTTCTTTTCATCAAGACATCATTGCAACCATCAAGCTATTGGTTCGAATATGTTCACGGTGTCTGTCTTTATTTCCTTCGGTCAGATGTTGTCCACGCCAGCACAGCTGTGTACGCACAGCGGCAATAGTCTTCTCATCATATTGCCTGCCGTGAGAGTTGTGTCAAAAACGATTGACGTGCCAAATAACCCTGGAAAGTGTGGATAAAATGTTGGTAAAACATCTGGGCTACCTCTTGTGTAGTTTGCGCCAGGCCATCTGTTGCACGTTACACTGGAACCTGGCGCTGCACTCTGCGGAGCTGCTTGACTTGCCCGTACAGTAAATGAGAATTTGTACTGAATTGCTATGCTATGTCCTGTTGGTGCCGAAGTTTGTCTTCTCGTATCAATTTGAATCAGTGGTTTCGTCTAGTTGTGTAAGCATCCCAGAACTGATTACTCGGACAGGCATTGTAAGTGCACCAAGCTAAATCCATCAAGGTTATGCAGTTCTTAGTGCGGATCCTCAGGAAGGACTTCATTTGCGTCTGTCGAATAACCTTGCTTTCCAACGCGTTTGAAACTATTTCGTTGAAATGGATGACGAACGCCATCTGGGCGACATCGGGTAGCTGCTCGGCTAGGAAGGACCGGTCGATTCTTTGTATGATGTCAGACAGGATCTTGTGAAGGGTGACGACGTAGGTTTCGTGGTTGTTCTTGCGTTGTTCTCCGGCTAACAGAAATAACGAAAGAGCACAATCGCGTGATCTCTGCTGTTAAGTTGTGCGTCTATGGGCACGGTATCTAGCATTAGTTCCTCGCTGGTGAGCACAAGGTCCAAAATAGATGGGGCGTCACCAATTCTGAATCGCGTGGGGGGTGTGACATGGCTGTACAGAGGTAAGTCAGCGGTTAACTTGCAAGTCAGCCTTGAATTATTCGCTGTGCGAAGCTGGAACTTCTCTTGCGTGTAGGTTAAAGTTACGCACCAGAAGGACGTGAATATGTGGCAGTGCAAGGACTCGGTCCATATCGAAATCTAGGTGGTGAACCATTTCCAAGCTGAACAATGGAGGGCGGTAAACTATCGCTCGTAAACACACATCAGCACGTGTTAGGTGCATGCGACACCAATGAGCATCGATTACATTCATTTCTGGGTCATCGATAATCTTAACATGCAGGTGGCATCGGTAACACAGGACGACTCCACCTCCCCTGCTAGGTTGATCGTTTCGTAGTGGTATCATAACGGGTAGAGCAGTCTCAGCGTCGGTGATCTCCGCGTTCAGCAATGGTTTAGTTACCATAAATATGTCTAAAGGCGTGGATACCTAATGCACACGAATTTCGATTAGCTTGCTGTGAAGACCTTGTGCATTGGCATACCAGCAGATGCAGGCATCCGAAGTTAGAAGCGTGTTCGTGAATGCTGATTTCAAGTGAGGATCTATGACGACACTTGTTGGGTCGGCTGCCGGTCAATTTTTGCAGGACAGCTGACATAGGCCCTAGGGCTATTCCGGATTCTTATATAGAGTACTTAGTGCCAGCGAAAGGATGAGCGCTCTGTCATCCTTCAGCTACCGGCGTGTTTAGCACTTTCCCTGTTCTGAGCTACATGGGACTGGGTTGCAAAGTGAACTGATTGCATTATTTTGCGTTGTCTTTTTGTGGTGCGGTGGTTATCGCCTGTATATGGATGACAGCCTTGTATGCATTTCATGCCATATTTCGATCACATTTTATACCATGTGTCTGCTTTGCAATGATACTTTCATCACTCGGGGACCACACCCTTTGTAGTTAGGTGATAGCGGTAACCTTGATGTCGAATTAGCGATAATGTTTCCTAGCAAACTCACTTTAGGAATAAACATCATTCATCCCAGTCATGTGCTTTGGACTCGTTCATTGTCTGGAGATTGGGGACACCGTGGATAAATATCGATGACATTTCTTTATGTTTACGGAAGTCTTCCGGATTTTGTTCGCCTTTCTGACGTCCGCTCCAAGGAACATCCGGGAAGATTAGAACAGAGCATGGGGTGGTACGGAGGTGAGTAGCTGACAAGTGAACTAACACTGCTTTGCTACCTAACTGAAGTGTTACCTGAAATAACCGCGGTTAACCGTAGTGTGTGGAGTTCGGGTGACGGACGAGGTGCATCCTACTGAACCCCTACTGAACCCCTATTCGTTGACCAAGGGAGTCCTACTGATTCTTGTGGTATAGCAGCTTACCATTTATGGAGTTCACTCAGGATTCCGTCACTTTTGAAGATATAACATTCAGAGAAGTATGATATTGTCCCCTGTTCTACTTTTTGCAGGGACAACTGACGGCATCCTGAGTCCCATGGTGGTATTGGTAGTATTAACTGCACCTAGTTTGGCACAAGGCGGGGTTACGATTAGAGATGCCTCTGTCTAGTGGGGAACAACAACGGACGCCCATATGGTCGGTCCTCTGATGAAGATTGTGTGGCGAACGCACCTTGATGAGCAGCTCCCAGTATCGAGGTGGTCAATTCTGAATCAGTGCTCTTAGGTTCGGCTTGGCTACACTGTACTGAATTGGAGTTTTAAGTTGTGTATCGAATTCGAGGCACTCTTTTGTCTATTTCTTGTGGGACAGGTCTCACGGTGGCTTCTTGCTCTACCATCCCTGTCAATCTGTCGCATTGTTGTGCCAGCAAATTTATACACATGACGAGTGCAATAGCCCTACACGCAGAAGCAGAGGGAAGCAATCATATAGACAAGTCTCTTTATTTCGCTGAGGCCAAGGCGTTCACATTTAGGATAAAATGATTTTACGGCAGGTTGTGCATTCTATTTCACATAGCACCAATTTAACACAGCATTCTGCACCCTAATTAGCGTTTAATTCTGAAGATTTAGGCCAAGTTTTCCGTAGAAAGCGGTGCGTTCTATTGTGATCGTCACTTCTACTAATGTCCTTCGTTGCAAGTTCTACACGAGCAGGCCGATTGCAAACGCCGTCGATCAGGTTGCTGATGAGGCCTTCGCTGTCGTGTCGGCAGATTGCGGCTCTGTCTGTGTTGCAGCCCCACGGTGGTGTGATTGACGATCTACTTGCCTTGGTCTATTGACCGCAGGGCGTAGATGCTGAATGAGGCCTGTTGCGGACAAAAGAGGATTACTCTGTAGCTGATTCACACAGTGTTGGGCTGAAACGAGTAACAGCTTGATTGAACGCTGTTGGAACGCTCTAATGAATGAGACCAAACTTGCAGTTCAATCTCTACGATTGTACTAGCTCTGCGTGTGGGTATAGGTGAAACACTACCAGGAGTTTACGAATCCAGATAAATGTAGGATGCATAAAAGTGTACTCGAGAAAATGGTGTCTCGAGATAGAAGTTGTAACAACGATACGAATGGTTATAGATCGAATGATATGCAATAAAATGCCACCGAGAAAGAATGAAGAAATCCACTGCACAAATGTGTAAATAGTAAGCGCAATTGTTTAAGGTCACTTCGGTTGAGGAACCCAGCCCAAGGTTGACATTATCCTGCTTCACCACGCTGTTTAAAGATCAACTTTCACCAGGATACACATGCGTCAGTCCGGAAAAGACTCGAGTCGGGTATAAGTAAACAGAAGCGGTGTACGGTTATAGGAACCTAATCACGGTATTGTAAATTTTCGGTTAGTTAATCAGATTCCCCGAATCTGTATAAACAAATCGATATCACTTCATTAACATACTGCGATTTTTACCACAGCTTGCGCGTATCCATTAAGGCCATTAAGGACGTGACAAGCAGTGGCACCTCGATGCCTCTAACTGGCCAGACGTTGAAAGTCTCGCTGTGATCTGGTTGTATTCTGAGGTAGCTGTACATCAAGTCTAGTTCAGTGACTACTCGTGCTTTTACAGAGACAATTCTAAAATGGGTAGATGACACAAGGCAATATATACAGTCTTCCTGGTGCTGGAGACCGTTAGGCACCTACCAAAGTGAAGATGGTTTGGGTGCTCATCAGTGGTGCTAGATCCACTGTGACTTTTTGAAACGCTCCTGGGTGTGGCCTATCATGCACCACCAGGCAGCTGTTTGGATTTATTCCCCTGTATCAGAGGACAAACGAATCGCATTCGCGTTTCTTTCTTGGGTGACATTCACTTTCCCTTAATACCTTGACCTGATGTTTAACCGCCCTTCAGTCAATATGAGGTCGTGGCGAGATTTATTAAAATTAAACCTGAAGGTTGAGAGATACAACACATTAGTCATCTAATGAGTATAACATGGTACTCGAATTCATGTTCACATAGAAATCAAAGAAGGCAAACACCAGAGTTCTTATTCCCGTTCTTTAGTTCATCTTCTCACAGTTGCTTATCCGGTCATGAGCACTTCACAACTCATGTTCACACGGAAGGCGAAAAGGGGAAGCAAACTTGGCTCTCATCCCACTATTTCTGCTTTGCTTGCATGCAGACTTTACTCGGCTTCGTTCTATGAAATGTGCAAACATAATAATTAATTGTTCTTTATACTAGCAACCGGTACCACTTCTATCCATAATCGCTATTTCTCAAAGTACTTCATGATTGTTTTTTTGCCTCTTATTTCTCATTGGTCTTCATGCTCACCCTTCCTGTCCAAGCAACTGCTCATGATATTCTCTTTGGAACAGACGCAACTTGGAAAGAACGGAAAATAGCCATACGCTGTGAGAGCCAACGTCAGTAATATGGAACCTGCTCCGGATTGTTTAACAATCCTCAATGGATATTAAAAGTAAAGTACGATATAATTTCTTTATCGCGCAGCATGCACAACAAACCAGTGTGTGTTAGCTCTCCTGCTGAGACGTACTCAGTTTAATCTCGAGCAGGACGGCGTGCAAAGGCAAGACGAACGACTCTATTGTTTTTGTGAATGATTCAACTCTAGCATTACCTGTTCGATAATTTATTAGTCGATATATGCTCATTAATCCGAACGACAGATTACCCGATGCTCTGCTCTTAAGCAGAAACGGCTTTCGTACTGTCGAGAAATAAAAGATGTATTCAATTATTTATAAAAGTGGGCAAGTAGGACCATTCCAAAGAATTATGTCGAAACAACCGCTGTCTTAAATGGGCATGGGCGGAAACGGTCCCATCGTGTGAGGATTAGCACGAATCAATGAAACGCGTCACACAACAAATTAGCTCTCATTCGACAACTTACAACATAAATTCGACTGTTGCGCGGGATATGTTATTCAACTCAGCTTACTCAATCTATGCGCAATAATCATACTTTCTTGAACGAGCTTCGTAATAATTGCGCTTAAGTTGGATTCTGTGCGTAATTAGAAAAATCGACCAAACCTGCTCGATGAGATTCAGACCTCACAATGCCCAGGTGGGGAAAGCGAATGTAGCACATTCCCAGCTAGAGGTGTTCACTCTAAAACGCCAGGCCACCCCATAATGGAAATTCTATGCGTGCGTTGCAACCGTTTGCAATAAGTGGAGTAGCGCCAAGGTAAGCCGATTAGTGGCGTATAAAGGGGGTGGACAATTTGCTAACCGAAATGGCCTCAAGTGTCGTGCATTGACAAACTGGTTATACGCAATATTTACGGTGATGAATTTGTTCAGAAATAGGTGAAATGAAAATATGTTGTGTATGGGTCGGTTTTCAAAAAGTATGGCACCCAATAATGCCAACCTAAAATAGGATAAACTGCTGACAAGGATTAATGTAGGGATGCAAGTTCCAAGGACAGCCAAGTGCGAAATACGGCTTCTCTGTCACCAGGCTGTCAGTGTAGCTTCACGTTCATGGCCTTTATTAAGTCGGACTTGTGAGAGAATGGAAAGTGGCGGCTGTGTTGGAAAAGTATCGTCCGAATTAACACCATACCGAATGCGTATGGTCGCTTCGCATCGAATTAGCTGCGTCGAACGAAACAAGTCTGAGGTCGTGTGTTTCGGATGAACCGAACAAGTGCACTGAAGAGGAAGATAAGAAAACCGAGCCAATGAGGTGGTTGCGTTGATTATAAGATGTCGAAAACGGCAAAAGCACGGCGCTACTTTACATCTAAGATTTGGTTCCTCATTTGGAACCACTAGAATTTTGATAGAAAAGGTAAACAAAAAGCCAGTAAAAGCCTCAACACACGTTAGCTAGAGGTGGTAAGCACATCAACTATTGTGTCATGACAAATGAGAAAAATAACACGCAATGCAGGTACGCCAACAGAGCCACCAGTAACGGATGGACATGGTTCCGAAGAGCCAGCAGGTGGTTACTGTGCCGCAGAAAGGTTTATTATTCCTAGGAAATGAGACGGTGGTTGGAGGGAGAGGTTAAGCATGAGAGGGAGGGACAAAAGCACTCGCAACATAAACAGCACAGAGACTCGCTCCTAGTCACATCGACAAGTGTATCCAGCCAACATTTTCATAGTCATTAGGGCTCTAACCAGGGGGTTAAGATACTCCAACCGCGGCTAACTTCGAACAGAGGGCCTTTATTCCTCCTGATCAAGTTATTGCTTGGTCCCCATTTCTATTTTTCCATCCATAACCTCGATGCACAATCAACACAGGCCGCAGAAATCGGTATGTTGGCAAGCGCAACCCGTGACTTCGCCTTCGATTCCACAGCCACTGCTAAAACTGCCCAGGTTGTTGAATCTTTGAACGGCTTCTAGATGATTCCAACCAGGGGTCAGGACAGGAGACGCTCTATGTCAAGCTTGGAAGACAGTGTTGCATTTTAAGGGTGCACGAAACGGCTGACAGTCAGTGCTAATCTGTCCAGTGCAGCTTTGCATTTTGTGTACTGTCATAGATAAGAACAATATCACCAGCATACACCAAGTCAAGTAGTCGTCCATCTGTGAGCAGCTCCACCTAAGTCGTGTCCAATGAACGCGATTTCCACAACTTATTCAATGGCGAAATTGAAGAGGAAAGGTGACGGCGGGCATGCTTATCTTACACCGCTGGAGATATTGAAGGGCAAAGACACCTTGCCGTAAACACTCACTCTGCCCGAGCATTGCCTCTAAAATGTTTGGATAATATTTATGTATTTCTCGGGAACATCGTTATTTAGAAGATAAGCCCACGTCAATTCACCAAATCGAAGGCACCTTTGATGTCGAGGAGCAGGACAACGGTGGGCCGCCAATATATGTGACGTTGCTAAAACAATTGAGGTAAAGTGGAGATGTGATCCATGCAGTCCTGATCTTGACGAAACCCGGCTTGCTGCTCACAAATCTGGTTTTCGCATGTGCCATTTAGTCTGTGAATGATGAAGGAGACAGGTAATTTGGAGGTGATGGCGATAAGACGGATACTTTAACGGTTGCCCACTTTGAAAATTGGGGCTATAACGGAGCGGCTCCAGTCGTTTTAGACAGTTTCCTGCTCCCACATTTCAGTAGTAACTCATGTAATCATCAACTAGTGCATTCCCCCAACTTTGTAGAAGACTGGAGGAAGATCATCGGGTCGCACGGCCTTGTTCAACTTCAGCATTCCGAGCTGAGCAAGAGGATGGATGAAAAAGAACACCTCAGGAAGCAGGACGACCAGTGACCGGCAAAACGCTGACAATCCCGACCGATTAAATCTTCGGCGCTTCACGCTTTTTGATAGGTTGTGGATAGGCTGTCCACTGTCGTCCCAAATAGTTTCACTTATACTAGGTCTCCTGCTGCCGGTTTTCTCTATCTGATGGAATAAATTCCGATGGTTATCAAAGGCAGCAGCCACTTCTAGCTCTGACGCACGATGAGACCACCAGGACTTGCGGTCGCTCTTCAGACTAACACGGAGTTTTACCCTGAGGTCATTGCGAATCTCGTTCTTTTCGCTTCCAGCCGGAATGTGCCAGCGAGCGTCGATAAGTTCTAGAGACTGTGAAGAGACGCAATGCCCATATTGGTAATTTGGTTTACCACATGAATATTTGCATGCTGCTAGTAACGTCTGGTGAACATGAGACCAGTGTGCTTCAGCTGTATCCAGTGAGCGCTTACTCAACTCGCATGTCAGCGTACTTTGATAGGCATTCAGAATAGCTGACTTCGCCAGTTGGCTGGTGTCTATACGCTCACAACGTCGTCCTGAGTATCCGCCAAAACGCACTGAAAAAGCAACATATACAATTGAAGGGTCAGTTTTTGACTCCACATTGTGTGATTGGATTGCGACGAGCAATCTCAATGTGGACCGCGATTCACATTGCAGTGAACCTTGGTCACTGTCATCACTGGACTCTTAGTCAAAAGCAGATGGAAATTGGGTGTGGCCCACCTGAAAACTCTGCACGACCACTACGCGTTTCGATGTAATTTCATCTCATCAGGTGGCCATAGCAGGCCCCGAATCCGTGACCGTTGGAATCGTAGCCGCAACCACTACCCCTTTGGCTACCGGGTTACGGTGGGCAACGTTTGGCACAACGGTAAATGACCAAGGTTCACTTCAGTGAAAATCGCGGTCTACATTGAGGTAGCGCATCGCAATCCAATCACACAACTTAGAGTCAAAAATTGACCCTCCAATTGGTCATTTACCGCTCTGCCAATTGTTGCCTGCCGTGACCCGGTAACAAAGGAGTAGAGGTTGGGCTGCGATTCCAATGGTCGCGGGTTCGAGGGCCCGCCATCTCCACCTGATGAGATCAAATGACAACACATCCAAGTTCATGGGCAATGTCCATACACGTGCCCCAAATCGAGCAACAAGTTTAGATGCAGCCTGTCCAGTGATAACTGATCACAATGTGATCGATTTTCGTCCATGACTGGTGGGAGCTATGTCACCATCCGCAAGAGATAGACGAACATCTTCACAGAAATGTTGCAACCATTCTCCTTTATCATTAAGACAACCTAGGCTATGTTGGCTCCCCAAGCCAAATGATTGAACCATTCAATGTAATTTCAACACCACAGCCATATTTGGCGGGTTTATGAGTAACTGGAAGTTCGCTTAAATTAGCATCGGCAGCAATAAGTAGTGAACCAGACGTATAGATCTCATAACGACACATATTAATGGCCTGCCATTAATTTCATGATTTTGACACGTCGCTGGTGTTTTCAATTTATCCATGGTAAAACAATTTTTACAAATTATTTGGTTTCTTTTAGAATTACAGTAGTTGGACTCTCTAACGTTATATATTTTTCTCATTAAAGATCAAACAAGCGTACAGACGGCGTAGATGACTATATCCAGAGGTCGTTTCATGTAAATGACACCGATCGAAGTGGCATTTACTCTACAGATGGCGCACACAACTCAAGACAGGACATACAAGTAGTGAGAAGCAGCGTTGAAAATGATTTACTTTTACCCGATTTCTCTAGACGAGTGAAATATGTTCGGATCACGCAATAGGATGCAGCATAATTACTTGCGTTGAGACTGAACGAAAAGCAGTGCTAATGCGTTTTGCGCACGAAATGGAAATGCAGCACAGAGTTCGCCGTTCCGTTGTTTCGGTTGGACTACCTGTGACAGACAGTGGGTAGCAATACACATCAACTGCGCAAGTGAGAGAGGCATGTTGCCGACAAAAGTCCGTCTACCTCCCTGCTTGCACTTTCATGAATTTACGAGGGAAAACAAGACTGTGCGAGAGGAATCATATGGCACGGGGCAGCAATTTATGTAGATTCGACTTCACTACATGGTTTGGGTTGAAAACTAACTTTAAAAATATGAGTATATATCAATTAGGAAAATGACATTGGCTGATGATAATAACTCGATGTATCAATCTCGATAGCGGATGGGTAACAATTATAGGGCGAGGAAGAGATAAGCAAATGGAATGGGTCGGCCGCGGTCAGTTACATTTGATCCGGCAAAGCTGTCACGGTGAAGCTATGGCACAATTTCAAGCCCATCGTGTGGATCATGTTCCAAACTTGTTAAGGGGGGGATTTTGTGCCATAACTGTTGCAAGTTTTCCCATGCGAGATGCCCCCGAGTTAGACCTAATCAGGCCAAGTTATTAAACAAACCAGACTCTATGGTTTTGTGTGCAATGCACATCGATCCCACTGATAATATGTGTGATCCTATTATCTCAGAATTATGACCAGCTACTAGCCAAGTTTGAGGAAATGGTGACCACCAAAATCACTACGGTTGGGGTAAGCATAACGGACTGTGCAACCCAATCCTCCCCCTTGGTTTCTGCTCCTATCCCGCGAAGGACTGCTAGTAATACCGTAAGCAACACGACACCTAGAGTCCAGAACATTAACAGCTGTCCCAGTACCACACGTGGTTCACATATGACTAATGCGATTCCCAGTTCGATCGGAGTAACTACACGTAAGGCTACTTCCAAACGCCCGACGGAGTGCGCAGAAAAAGAGCAAGCCGGTACTAGCCGGAATTGGGTTACGGTTGCCTCCAAGAAGAGCCGTCATTTAAAATTAACATCACCTCCAACTGGATCGGAAACTGAGCGCAGCGGAGTTTTCCTACTGCAAGCACCACCGGTTTCCTGCGGTACATCTCCGAGTACTTCAATCACTAGCCGCGACGTGTCTAAATGTGAAAAGAAACAACTACCTGTACTGAGCGTAATGTCCTCCAATATCCCAGAATCAAAGTCGACATCAATAAGAGGCAGGCAGTTGGATGACCTCAACCAGTGGAATATTATTAGTAACCTAATCGCAGTTGTACTGAAACCTGTACACGTAGTACGCATTACACGACACCCCAACTCTAAGCATTTCGGAGAGCCAAGACTGCTGCTCGTTGTGCTGAACTTCATCACTGAAGTAGAATCAGTACTACTGTCGACAGGTAGTCTCAGAAATGAACACTGCTCCATCCGTATCTTTCCAGGCCTCCCATGGCGCGAGCCTTATCGAGTTAACCGCACGTTAGATGACTATCGGAAGGAAACTTAACCAGAACCATACTTGTTTACGAGATTCCTGAAACTGAAGCAGGTGATGGGCATGAAATAACAACCCATGATAAAGAACAGTGGTGTTATATTCGTGAAGCACTCGGCTTGGATGATTCGTTAGCGTAATCCGTGTCACGACTGCGTACGTCACCGAACTGCAAAGGAAGTGGCCCGAGAGTGTTGAAGGTGGTCCTTCAGTCAAGACATATGGTAGCACAGCTGCTAAAAAGCTGGTACATGTTCCGTTGCAGGCTACCATCTGAAGTTCGGATGAAGACAATCAGCGATATGCCTCCTAGAGATGATATGTCACTCAAAGAATCAAAGGCGATGGGGTCTATGAAAGAACAATGCACCAGTACTATTTCGAATGAGTCTAGACAACCCGTAGAAGATGATATTGACCAGACGCCTTATACTGTACGTCGAAGATTAGACACGGGACCAACTACAAGGAAAATGAATAAGACGTTAAACCCTTCACCAAGTACACATCGAAAAAACGACTGGTAGGCGAAACTTTACTTATGAGTTGTACAACCTCCGAAACATTGCTTAAATCTGAGAAACTTTCATGTATGTACACTAACGCCTAAGGGCTCCTCAGTAAACATAATGAACTTCGATTACGTCAGATTGCGAATGCTTGGGACCTAATTCCTATTACCGAAACTTGGTTACACCAAGAGATGACTGATGCTAAGGTTGAGATAGCCGGAATGGAACTCATCCAGAAAGACTGCCCCAGCAGAGGAGGTGGGGTCCTACTCTACTACCGCAGCGATCTGCAATGTACCATAGTTAAAGATCTGGAAACACGCGTTACTGATTCACTCTGGTGCCGTCTCCGACTAAGATACAACGACGCGTGTCTCGTAGCTGTCGTTTACCACCCCCAACGTCCACTCTGGAAGTGGATTCCCGCTTGATATATGTTCTGAACAGAGTAACACGCACTAGGTACAGCCATATTCTCATCTCCGAGGACTTCAATCTACACGATCTGGAGGTATCGGCATCACCCAGTGAATAGTTCAAAGCAGACTTGAATGAACTGATCGTCAATATTCCCTTGTACAATCATGTCACCACGCTCACTAGATTCAGGACAGCAAACAAACTGTCAATATTGGACCTTGTGCTCACGAATGAAGAGCTCATGGTCGACAAGTTTTTAATGGATAATCCATTAGGTCTCAGTGACCATGTAGTAATAACGTTCAACCATGTGTGTTATGCTCAGTATCCATTTGAACACTAGGAACTAACTCATACAATCACACGCTGCCATGTATTGAAAGAACTCGCCGAAGCAGCTGCTTGGGAATTCTCAAACAACAGGCCCCTTGACAACGTTTAGACAGAGTTCGTTGACAGACTGAGCGACATCATCAACAAAGCATGAGACTAAAGACCTTCGTCCCGCGAAATTGCCTGCACTTCTAAGGATCAGGACTCGAAAATGCCTGTCGATAAGGGATGTAGCATAGGGTGTCTACAAAATTCAACACTACTCAGAGACTTGGGGCAATTTCCTGACCCACCGCAACCATTGTACTGTACTTGTCCGTGAGGACAAAGTAGCTTATCAACAGTGCCCAGCTAAAAGATTCATGGCAAACAACAAACTGCTATATAGGAATATCAATAATCTTCGTAAAGCGAAGTATGGGATCTCTCCACTTTTCACGACAGGCGGTAGAGTACAAAGCGCCGAAGAAGCAGCTAATGCCCTGCGGCTACGATATGCTCAGTTTTCGAAATCGCAGCCTATACCTGACCCATAATGTCATGCACATTTCCGACTCCACTGTTTACACATGTGAATTTCAACCCATCAATTGTGCTAAGGAAGTTATTCTCACTGCGGGAGCACAGTTCTCCGGGTGTAGATAACATCTGCCTGAAGGCACTGAAGGCTGTGGCCAACATGCTAGCTGAACCACTGTCATATTTTTCCAAAGGTGGTTTGATGAACAAGTTCCCACTATGTGGGAGCGTGGCATTATGACCCCAATTTTTAAAGGCGGTAGCCGTTCAGATCCTGCAAATTATCGCCCATTGACTCGCATCCCTGTGCTCGCGAAGGTGATGGAAGCGGTCGTCGCTGAGGCTTTAATAGACTACTTGGAAAATGCAACATCTTGATACCGGAGCAGCATGGCTTCCGTCAACACCGGTCATGCACCACCACCCTACTGATTGCACGAGGTAGTTGGACGGGAGTGGCTGATGATGCGATCGGAGTTGACGTCATCTATCTGGACTTCTCCAAAGCTTTCGACCGCCTGAATCACCGCATCCTACCTCAAAGGCTACGGAGCTACGCAATCGGAGATCCTGTACTTGGTTGGATTGGCAGCTTCCTTCACCAACGGAAGCTTCAATTAGGCGTTATGGTGGAATGTGGTGCCCCACAAGGCTCAGTGCTGGGATCGCGCTTATTCCTGGTGTTTATCAACGACCTGGCAAGAGTGATCTCCTCAAAGTTCCTGCTTTTCGCAGATGATGTCAAGATATGGTGGGCGATTAGTAATAATGAAAATCACGATCTACTCCAACATGACCTAGATTGCATTTGTAAATGGTCAAAGAGGAATCTGCTTCAACGGAACATAGCTAAATGCAAGGTGATCCATCCGAGTCAGCAGCCGGTGAGCGCTTACAAGCATGGAGACCACACCTTGGAGAAGATCGCTCAGTAGCGTGAGTTGAGTGCATTGGTACAGGAAGATCTCGGGTCTTCACAACAAGCAGAGAAGGCAAGCAGAACCGACAATCAACACTTCGGTCTTCTTCGCAGAGCCTTCGGTCGCATTTAACCCTCAATCTTTCCCCAAGTGATTAACGCCTTCGTGCGACTGCACCTGGAATATGCTATTCAGGTGTGGCAGCCGTGGCAGAAACAGGATCTTGTTACTTTCGAGACTCCTCAATGAACGGTAATCAAGGACGTCAGGGGCCTCTTTCATCTCCCCTATCAGCTTAGACTGAAATCTCTAAAAATGTACAGCAGCCGATGTCAACTTTTACGGGGGATCTCATAATGGTTTACCAAATTCTGGAGAACCCAAACCACATTTGCCGTCCGCTGCTGGAATTGAACCACAACACTAACCTAAGAGGTTATTTTCCGAAACTGACAATGCAGTATAGCCGGCTTGAATGCCGCAGAAATTTCTTTTCCCTCCGCCTGTGCCAGCCTTGGAACGCCCTCCGTAATTATGTCGCCTCTGCTCCCAATCTGGCGATATTTAAAAAACGAGTTGACGATGCAGTCTCATCTACATTTCGTTTCATGAGTTGTTAGCCAGGTCTACAAAACGCAATCAAACGGTGTCTTGCCAAACTCCCAAGCAATGGGTTTATGGATTTATACGTTCAATACGCAAACATCTCCGTTATTCTTACATAAGTCAATGCCGAATCCAACAAAACACTTTTCAATTTATCATGCGATGCACTTTTGGCAATAATTTGCATCCCACGGGACTTGTTATGCAACGCTATTTTACCCGTAATACACCATTGCTCCATTGTCCCAGTGTACTTTAACTAGTACACATGTTAGGCTAACCGGTCTGTAATTTTCAGATAGGTGCCTATCACCCTTCTTGAAAATATGGCACACGATAATATCTCTTCAGTAGGCAGGTAGGGAGCAGCTACGAAAAGACTTCCCAACGAGACATGTAATCTGTTTACACAGCAAGTCAGCCAGCTCGTACTAAAGCTTAGGATGGAGGGCATCTAACCCTGCAGCTTTAGTGGGATTCAGGTCATGTAGGAGCTTGAATACCTGGGCTTCTGAGATAGAAAGTTCGCAGGAAAGGAATCCACTGGGATCATTACATCTAAGTCTATATTCGGCAACTGGGATTCATGAACAAACGACCTTAAAATCGGTTGGTATAGTACTTTGGTAACGTTTCGCTCTTGACACAAGGGCTTTGTCATACCAGGTGCATCCGTGTGCAATTGGAGTGGGATTTCATAGCGCTACCCGAGACTTGAACCAAAGTGTCATTACGGCAACAGTTCGTGATGTCACCTCAGGTGGTTCAATCACAGTGGGAATAGTCCAGGTGTTCCTTTGTGCGGCATGGCATTGACGGATAAACCCAGTGTTGACAATGGGAGTCGGTTTGCACTTTCCAATCGGATCCACACATCGATGATTGTCAGGCTGGCCGGCTTAAGATCGTTCGCCACACATAAGAGAGTTCTACCCCTGCATTCTATTCACGCTGTCATCAGATTTGGCAATTTCCACCGTCTCGGCAATTAACCGCTGTGGTGTTGATCGTATACCCCTCCAGGTTATCCAAGTCTATCTGGTGACCCGTGTCTAATGCATGTACAGCCACGGCCTAGTCTCTTACCATTGCCTGATATACAAACTCGTTTCTTGGTGGTCTTGAAATGCTCCTCCTGTGCAGTCACGTGAACGACTGAAAGACTCCTTGCTATGGCCAAACTGGAAGTTGATTAAATCCGGCATCAGCCGTCACGTGCGTTAATATTCTCCCTACACGAAGATGACGAAATCGCATGCCATTTGCCAGGCGAACAATGCTGGGCTTAAAAAAAGCGGGCATAAAGTTAAGGACCAAACAGTCAGACGACGCAACGAGGATTGGTGAGTGTGTCCCATAAATACCAACTCTTCTCGTACGCACTAGACACTCGTGGGTCGAGTACGTGTTCTCTTCCTCAGGTCTTGGTTGGCCGGTTGCGCACTCAGAGTGTGGGGCAAGGCGCACGCGTTAAGGGATCAGGGCAGAAGGCACGTACACGTCAGTACTCACGAGCCTCGTACTTGGGATGGCAGGCGAACATCCTAGCAGTAACAGAGCCCAAGGCAGAGAACAGTGGCGAGGCTAGCTGTTACAGCAAAAACAACACGAAAGAACGAAGCGAGCCTTACAACAGAAAATTACATCAATGTCCATGTGAATAGTTTGGTGAGTCACACAAAACCCGAATTTCTCCCGTTTTCATGCTATTATTTACCATTGCTTCATTATCTTTACTTTGCAAATCTTACGGAAGCCGTCTAGCAATGGCCGTTTTGCCCGTCAAAAATCATTGTTCACCAAGTTTTCCAAGCTGAGAGTTATCACTAACTCCGTATGATTTTAGTAGTCTTGGACTGCTGATGTCCAGCAGTGATCCGATGTCGCTTCGAGTAAGAGCATTACATTGTTGAATCCGGTTTTGCACATCACGGTGAATCATTTTTCAACTACTCTCCACTTCTCGTAACATAGCTTACTTCAGGTGTACGAAATAAGTGGACTAACTGCTTGGTTGTTGGGTACACATGACTCGGCAGCGATAATTTTACTGGTGCGAGCAGAGGCGAGAACATGAGCGTCAGCAAGGGGGTAATTCCATACATCATGGGTTACCAAACTACGGCCTGCTGACTATACCCAAATTTTCCAGATAACCGCCATAGAACACAAGACTTTATACAGTTCACACTTGACGCCGTATTGTCAGTGAGTTTACACCGAAAACTTGCGCGGCTCAACTCATGTTTTTATGTGACATCGTACTACCAGCGATCTTAGATCGTTGGACCATTGATGTAAGTGATCAAGCATGAAACTCATTCGTGCACCCTACTGTGCTTCCGTTTATCTCACATGTTTGTTCCGCTACTTTCGTTCTGTATGCTCCCTTGATGCATGTGCCATATAAACGCCGTTTATGAACACGTCCACAATGTGTACATGTATGATTCTGACTGGCTATCTGGAACGAATCACAAGTTGTTAATAAAGAATTAGGCCGGAAGAGTAAAGTTTTGATGTTCTTACATGTTCGTATTGCTAATTGCATGGTAAATAGTGTAGTTATCAAGTTACAGCCCTGGTTGTTCAACTGACTCCTGAGCAATTTACTATACATATATATGTATATTTATATATACATCACAACCCCACTTATGTTATGCCTTCTAATAACAATTATCCCAGTGAACTTTATATCTACTTTTGGTGAGCTGTAGCCCTACCAATGACCCATAGTCATCTGCTTTTCTGGTGTTTTAATAGGCATTATTTAGGTTAAAAATCCTAGATCCTTTCCTAGTTCATAGGCCCTTTATTTCACCCTGCATTACGGTTGATAAGAGAAGAAAAGTAAACGCTAAATGTTGCGTCATCTCTATTTTTTATTCTCCGGAGTTTTCGTTCTGATTCGATTATGCGAACCGCGTTAGTCATTTTGTCAGTTATCTGGCACGTATTGAAAAATGTTTGGTGACCTTTGCACTAGACAGGTGATAGCACGGAGATGAGCATCGGTTGTTCACGTGCTCATGATCCCCACAATAGGCAGAATGACGCTTGGGAGATGAACACTCGAATGCCTTATACTGGACAGGTAAGCAAAGAACTGGCTACAAAATCCGCCAAAGCCCAATCAATCCACGTGTTTCTAGACCCGCATATTTAAGCCTACTGTTCCGCATTATGACCAAGCTTCGCCCTCCTCGGATATCCCATGATGCGTGTGCGCCATGTCGTGTCGACTCAACTCAGTGTGTGTCAACTGGCACGCCATTCGACCACGTGGACTCGCAGTGATATTCAGCGTAGATCGATGAGAGTCACACTTGACACACTAGTTGTAGCTACCACCAACTACCTTCTTACGCGTTGGCGTTGTTTAGGCTTGAATCATAATCTAGGCATGTCATAACTCCGACAAGTTCAGTGGTTCCACTTGCGTTTCTGACATGCAGCACGCATCAGCCAGTATGTGTATGCATCGTTTCGTGAAGTCGATTCTGGACCATCTTGGTTTACCAGGGGTCGTCGACTTTCAGCGTTTCTGTTACACCCTGTCAAACATCACGGATAACATGGTGATCAAGTCCGTTGTCTCCTTATCGTTACCAGAATCTCAGTCAGGCAGTCAGTGATGTGTATTTGATGCTGAGGCTGACGTGGCAGTGGGCGCACGCTGTCACTGCAGTTGAGCCGAATCCGGGCGATAGAAAGCGTGCTGGCGAATGCCTGACATTAGTGTTCGCGCATTACACCTGGTTTGGATGTTAGCGATGTGAATGCTGACAGAGTAACAACCGATCCAGATGAGGCTACTTATAGATGTCGGGGAAAATTGCGGTAATGACACAGCGCAAACTGTAACTCATTCATGAAACGGGTTGCAGCTTAGTCATTTAATGCAGTATGCATTTCTCCTGCCATCTTAATCAGCACGCAACCTTCAGACACTGTTTCTGCAGGGGTGAAACGCTCACGAAAGGAGCGTTTACCTCGTGTTTTATGTCGCCAATCTCTAGTGCTTTTCCTGCTTATAACTGCAAACTGAGTCTGCTGCTATCTGCAGATGACAGTGTTTTTGGGCGGGCAAAGCCAAATTTCCATCTGCAGATGGCTTGGTTTTACGTTGTCAAATTCACAATGGGCAGAGCAGGCCACACCCTTCACTGTCACAGAAAGTACGGGTGTGGCCGCCAGGGGTACCTATTCCTCCATTAAGCCGCCAATTACCTTATTGGATCACAAACCAGGTCGGGTGGTTGCTGATTGGTGAGAGTTATAGGGGGCTTTTGGTGCTTTGGCGAAAACACATCGTAGCCAGAATCAGTTGGACAACAAGCACAAATCTAGAAAGGCATTAAACAGCAGGTTTGCGCCATTGGAACATGCTAACAGCGCAGATCCGCCTAATTCCAAACCTAATGCAAGTCAGTGAGTTGAGCCATTGAGCAGTGGGTGACGGCAGTGGACTGTCATGACTGGTTACTAGCCGCGACATTGCGTGAATCACCCTCCATTACTACACAGGTTGCAGATATGCAGAGGGGAGAAGTCCTATGCAAACTTCCACTCGTCATATTCTTTTTTGATTCAAACGATAGAGTAAGGGTCAGAGATTAAAACTTTCGAGCGAACCCATGAAGTAGTGAGTACACGAGGAACACTAACTGTCCACTTACTGCTGCCGCCCAGGTGTCATCGCTTACAGATATTTGCAAACGCGCTCTGTGATGGGAATGTCAGGTCAGAGTGAACGGATGTACAAACCGAGCGAGCCAGACAGCCAATCGGAGATGGTAGTTAGGCCACAACGTCTATGTTAGGATGTAGACCAAATGAGATGTTCTGATTAGTTCAAATCCACAGAACGGAGCACACCCAACAAGAGAGTATTCACTGCAAATCAGGTGGACAGGAGAGCGTAGTTTAGTATATTGCGCTCAGAAACAACCAGCCGAGCACGGAAGTGTGATAAATCGGCGTTCAGAGGTTTTGAACCAGAACCTGAGAAACGTAATGCTAAAAATGGTTAAAGAAGAGAAGAGCGAGAGTAAAAAGAAAGGCACTAACCATGTTACTCAAGCCAAAGTAACGGCAGCTAGGCGAAGCGTTAAAAAACAACACACGATCGCTCCACAGTTTTTTAATAATTCTTACCAAACTCTGTACGACTTCACGGCCAACTTGCGAGCAGATGACTTCTCAAACAGGATTCAGTGCCTTGGTTGTTCTTCAAAACTTTACCTTGTCACCTTCCGATCATCATGAGGGACGTCAACCAAACACAACCTTAGGATACAACACACACTGGGAAACTAGAATGGCCAAACAAACCTAGGTATGGCTGGCATACTGAACGATCCAGCGTGAGGTGAAGGCGGCTATCCAAAGTAACCTATTGGACTTAAGTAAATCACTGGACCTTCTCAATAGTGACGAGAAATAATGCGCGGTCAAGGGTGTTCATTTTCGTTCTTGCGAAATTGGTGGTCTCATGGCTTGCCAGTTGATGGTGCTTCCACAGGTGTTTGTGTGCAAATACAACACTGAAAGTCCATGTGCTACTTCCGCTTTAGCCTACTCAGAGTGCAAAATGGAGACAGGTCTGTATCCACTATTCTGACAGCCGTAGTTCCGCATTTGCTGTGCCTTACATACTTATGCAAACAAGTAAATGCCTAAAATATGCCCATTTGGCTCACAAATCTGCTTTTGGCTTGACATGAGCTGGGTAGGTAGGATAAATGAATACACGTTTAACTTCTATCTTATATATTGCTTTGTCCGACAAACTACCAGTGCATCCAAATTTCGTTCACACGTCGTTTGAATACTGTGTCCTAAATAATGGTCCTGTAAGGAGGCCGTCGCTCTGGGGTCATAACAAATGTTCTGCAAGACTCGTAACTTGCGTGGCACTGGAGGATGAGTCGCGCTGTCGTCACCCATGGCCTCGTTGCTCAAGCCGTCGGTATTGAGAGGTCATTGGCTCGGCTTCAGGTGGAACTAGGGGATGCGCACTATTGATGAGTCCAGACAGGACGAAACAGTCGTCTAGTGTTTTTTCGGATGTGTGGGAATACATATGACTACGACGAATTATCGCCCATTTGGAACTACGAAGTTCAGGGTGCATCATTTGCATACTTCTGGCCGCTTTACACAAGATGTTTTGTCGGTTCTATTTACCACCGAACAGCCACTAGGAATGGTGGATTGGTTCACTTGCCTTGGTAGCTGTGTCACATCTGGTGGTCACATCATTGCGTAAGTTGCTTCGCGTCTCAGCAAGGCCAGTGTTGCTTTCCAAAGGCTCAACCATCTATGTGAACGGCGGGCTATCAGCTTTTCAGTGAAAGCTAGAGTGTATAACGCGGTGATAAGGCCAGTGTTACTGTATGGATCGGACATGACCAGTTCGCATTGGAGGCAGTAAACCCTTGACCGCGTTCGACCACCGGTGCTTGCGAGGTATTGCTCACTTTTGCTGGAAATACCGGGGGAGCAATGCTATGGTCCGCCAGTTGGTTTTTGGCAAGAAACCTTCTTGTGCCTCTCTCGTGTGTTTCATAAATCGTAGTCGCTTATGTTGGCTAGGCCATGTCCTCCGTATGCCCGTCGATCGGCTTTCTCGGCATGCATTATACACCGTGCCTTAACCGATTTGGGCGTAATCTCGAGGTTGACGCTCCATGACATGGTATTGAAGCTTGAAGAAATTGTCTGGGAGACTTGATCAAACTTGCGCGTGTCGTCTTCCTGGATGGGGGCATCGGGACAGTACATACCGATGGTTGGAGACCCTGTCAGACATGGTGCAATCAGTGAAGTTCCTGTATTCGACTTCTTTCATTTGGTTGCTAATTTTCGTTCCATTCTGATTAGTTTAGTGCACTTCCTACCTGCTTCCATTTTCCGTCCTTTATAACTGCACCCAACCCCACTAGCCTATCGGTGTTATTTAATATTGCTCTTACGGTGAGAGTCGTGGCAACTGGATCTACCGCACTTCAGTGCTCGGATCATATTTGAGCAACTGAACCGAACAGGACAGCTAATGTTTAGTGGCACCCAGTTTGTTAATTTGTCCAGGAATAAGCTCTATGATCTTTTATTGCCATTGTCATCCAGGATCCATTTTGTCTTTTCGTCAAGTATTTACTTCTTTTTCATGTCCTTGTTGAGAGAGGACTACCGCATGAGCAAGATCCCCCACGAACCTAACGGACGATAAGTAAACCAACCTTTGTGGTCAGTTATTCTGGCTTTAAGGAGTTAAACCAGCGGTTCATTCTGAAAACTTCGATTGCTGGGAGTGTGGTGCAGGGTAGCAACCATTGCGATTGGTCGCAGTGACTCCATCGAATGCATTAAAACGATTCTTCTGTTACTTATTTATAAAGGCAAGACTGACTGGAGTCAATAAATTTATTCAGGAAAGACAGTGTAGACGTCTTTGTTACCTGATCTGTCTTCCTGTGGACACAATCTTTTGAGAAGCCGAAAAACCAGACACCAACCACATAGTGTCACGAACTGTAATTAGCAGTCGTGAGTACTACCTACAATCGAAAGCATCTTAACTCAAATCAAAGAGATTCACAAGTCCTGCTGACAAACCTACTAAGCTCCACCGCTGGTTGATCACGACAATTACTGAGAATATCCCGTCGAATGGATGTATGTAATAGCTCCACCATATGAATCGGGTCGTGGAACAGACAAGCGCAGAGTACTTGCCGAAAACCGCAGCACTTGTTAGCTAATTATTCAACATCTGTTGCGCAACGGCCAAACCCGATAGCGATCTACTCAAGGCTTGTCAGTCATCCATTGTGAAATGCGAATCCGGGCAAATAACCGAGAAAAATCTGCAACAGTCATACCAAGGAATAATTAAAGGGGAGAGGTGAAGTAAGCAAGTTATAGATGTCTTCTATGCCACGATAAAGAGATGCAGCATCGACTTCACGAGAGGAAAAACCGTTGTGTATTGGAATCTTCGATCAAGTATGATAACATTAGAGTGAGATTCATGCAAAGCTTCTCACACGGTCATCAAAAAAGTACACACGGTTGTTAGACTCAAGGTACGCAAGAGAAGAAACCATATTATGTTTCACTGACGCCGCTGAGCACTCGGAAGAGTGCGCCCCAGTAGAGTGCAGAGACGATGGTGGCGCGATGAGTAAGTGGACATTTATTCTTAAGCATACTTCTAAAGATATGTATCATAGTCGAAAGTTGATAGTTTCATGCGATTTCTAGGATGCATCGGGTAGTGCGACCACGTTTAACCTGTCATCGCCTTGCTGCAACGAGGAAATTCAATGAATGACTGTGTACCTGAGACACCGGTTTGTTCAAGGAGCTGAGTAGTTCGGTTGTAAACGTTCCGACATTCTCATTACGCCGTGATGGCATTAGCCGTAGCAGCAGCAATAGAAGTAACTGCAGAAACTGTGATTTGCACAAATCCGGAATGGCTGTGACGAGTTGACAGATTCGCCCAACGGATTTATCACGAATAAAAGAGCAAACGTTTAATATTTTCCGTAGGTAAAGTGTGAGACCAAAAAGTGAGTGCATGAAGAAAAACTAACGTTTAACGGTGGATCCGAAGCAAATTTCATGTGTACACAGTTTGGTTACATTGTCACGGGTCCCAGTAACTTGGGTTAACTCATGTACTCTAGATGCTATAATGCACCATCAAGATGAATTCTGAGATCATTTAACTTAGATGTGCGGATGGCAGAATGGGGAAGAACATCTCAAGGCTGGGACGTATGAATGCCCAGAACGTTCCGGCAGCATTCCAACCGGCCGTACTGTGTGACCAAGTTCAAATGGTGGCTTTAATGTATTTTACGGCATTAGTAATCAAACTTCATTCGGACTGGCTATCAAGTGTTAGACTCGACAATAGTTACATGGTTGCATTGCTCACTATCACGGTTATTGCGACATGGGATTAATCCTCACAACCTCATTGGCGCAACTCGAACAGTAAACAAGAGGAGTGTGTGACCAGTTCAAATGGTGGCTTAATGTATTTTACGGCATTAGTAATCAAACTTCATTCGGTCGGGTATCAAGTGTTAGACTCGACAATAGTTACATGGTTGCATTGCTCACTATCACGGTTATTGCGACATGGGATTAATCCTCACAACCTCATTGGCGCAACTCGAACAGTGTCTGCATACTTAGCTGAAGTGAAAGATCTGTCGTTTTATGCGTATGTTTTCGACCACTTTGATGTTCCTCATTCTGAGTTGATGGTATAAAGAGCAGAGACTACGGCGCATATTTATCGACTATCCTGTAGAGGACCAGGCTTCAAGAAACCGCACCTTACATTGTTTCACTAAAGGTTGTTTTCAGTTCACGCGACATGTTTCAAACCAAATTGGACAGCTTGTATCCTAAGTAGATCGGCAATCTGTTAACAAGAAATGAGGAGTAAGGCGACTTGAGTATGTTCAGACTATGTTGTGGTCATGCTAATGCAATCGAACTGTGCAAGCAACCGACGAGTGTGCAATCCCTCCTCTTGACCATGCGCATCGTTCATCTCGATCAAATCCGATGACCTATTTTCCCTTATCTGTCTATCCGCCATCGCGTATTTTGCCTGGGTGAGTGGGCGACCATATGTAGCTGCACGACTGTAATGGCTCCACCAATTCCAGCATAGCTTTCTTAGCCTTTCACTGCACGACAAAACTCAAATGAGCGACAATCGCGGACAGAACGCATCTTCGAGACAGCGACGGTACTGATATGATATGCTATGGTATAGACATTTTCCCCCACTTCCCCGTGGGTCAAACCATTGAGCCAAAGACTCCGGGCGGAGTCCCTCAAACAAACACCTGAAGCACAACGACCATCTCGCATGCAATTGCCCACCAATGCAATCGTATGCCTGCGCGCAAAGCACTCAACATCGGGTGCTGGAACGTGCGCACACTACTGGACCGGAACTCGAGTGAACACCACCAGCAACGCACTGCACTGGTCGAAATGGAACTTGCGCGCTACACCACCGATCTCACGGCGCTCATTGAGACCCGGCTCGCTGAGCAAGGTAAGTTGCATGAAGGTGGTTCGGGCTGCAGGTTACGCTAGGTAGACAACGCCGCCTCAGCACCACGTGAACATGGGGTCGGATTTGCAATATCCGATCGCCTGAGTGGCCAGCTGGTGGGTGAATCCACGGGCATCAGCGCGCGACTGATGATTGTTCGCCTACGACTCGGAAGAGGTAAGTTTGCCACTTTTATAAGCACGTACGGTCCGACCATGTGTTATCCTGATGACACGCGTGATCAATTCTACACTCAGCTATCCTCCGTGATACGGTCTGTGCCGAGGAGCGATCGACTATTGCTGCTGGGTGATTTCAACGCGCGTGTTGGACGTGATGCATCGATGTGGACAGATGTTATCGGTCTGCATGGCGTTGGTTTAGCGAATGCGAACGGTGACAGACTGCTCTCACTGTGTGCCACTCACGACCTGACGATCACGAACGCTCCGTTTGCACTGAGCGCGAGTGATATAGCAACTTGGACGCACCCATGGAGTGGTCACGCTCACCTGCTCGACTATGTCATCGTACGCCAGCGTGTTATGCGTTAAGTACGCATGACACGTGTACTGCGTGGAGCTGAGTGTGGCACTGATCACAAATTGGTGCGGACCAAACTGTACATATATTTTCGTAAATCCATGTATTGCACTCCCGCCGTGAATCGGCATAAATTTAACGTCCTCTCCCTCTGTACTGTGGCGAAACGTATTGAGCTGTAGTAGGCGATGGCTGCACGCCTGTGTAATGTGGACTGTATAGCCACAGTGGGCGACCTGCGGCTCCACATTTGAGACCAGGCGACAGCTGCTGCCGAGGAGACCATCGGGCGCGCAAACTGTAAGCGGACTGATTGGTTTGATGAGAACAATGAGATGATTGGTTCAGTGGTGTGTGAGAAGAATGCAACATTTGCTGCACATGTGGCTGACCCCAGTGATTTGTGGAAGAATAGTCAGTTGCGCAAACTTCGACGGCGACTGAATCGGGAGATCCGTTGCATTAGAAATGCATGATGGACAGAAAAGGCGAAGCAGATGGAATGCTACGCCGAACGTCGCCAACGTAAGGAGGCGGTGTATGAAACCAGGTTGCAGCCACCGAGGGCGCTGATCGATGTTAGTTCAGGCGCTACCTGCACCCAGACGGCAGACATAATGCAGATCTGGCGGAAACACTTTGACTGTCTCTTGAACAACCGATCATAGATCAATTGGCCTACTTTGAACGGCCTGAAGCAGCACGATGTGCAAGTGACTATAGTAATGACGTCGATGGATGAGACGCAGACAGAACTTGCTCAGCTGCGGAACTGCAAGTGTGCCGGTGCCGACGGAATCCCGTATGAATTATTCAAACACGGCGGACTTGCGTTGGTGAGTGCGCTGCACCACTTGGCGCAATGCGTGTGGATTGAGGATGAGGTGCCTCCTGAGCTGAAGGATGGCCTTTTGCTACCACTCTACGATAGCAGAGGGAGCAAGCTAATTTGTACGAATTATTGTGGCATCCAGTTTCTGAGTTGTGTGGGCAAGGTAATTGACCTAATCCTGCTCAACCGCCTAGTCAGTCAGGATATGAAGCCAAACGTGGCGGAAGAACAATGTGGATTACATCCGGGTCACAGCACTATAGACATTGTGTTTGCAGCTCATCAGTTGCAGAAGAAGTGTAAAGAACGAGACCAGCCGTTTTACTCGCTGTATGTGGATTTCACAAAAGCATTTGATACAATGAATCGCGAAGCACTGTGATTGTTCTTGGGTAAGTTTAGTTGTCCGAGTAAATTTTAAGTTTAATTGAATGTCTGCACAACGGTATGCCGGCGGGGGTGCTGCTGAGTCGACAGATCTTATCGTTGGCACGAAGATGGTCTACAAAATCATAGTGCCGTCCGTTCTTTTATGCAGCTACGAAAGGTCGACGACCTACCGGCTAGATATGAGATATCGCATCGATTGATACGACAGAGTTGCAGACACGGAAGTGTTGCGCCGAAGTGGAATATATGCAGTAGACTGCATAAGTTTGCTGAGACAATTGAGATAGTTCGGTCATGTTTGACGCATCGATACGACGCGTATGCCGAAACAGCTATGCTCAGTTGAGTGTAGGGAACTAGAATGTGGGGAAACTGCAGCTTAGTTACCAGGACATGATAAAAATGAGCTTATCATGTTCTAATCTTGATTGCATTCATGGGAATCGAAAGCGGTAGATCGGCTCGCAGGGCGTAAATTGATCACAAAGACCGTTGCTGAGGGGCAAGAGGAAGCCCTCTTGTATGCAGAGAAGAAACGGCAGTTGCGGAAGAAACAGTCGCCGATGGTGTGTATTCCATCGACTTCGAGCGCATGGTGTGTAGCACCTGCAGTGCCTGAGTCAGACAAGCCTAGTGAGCCACGAGCGAGGCCACTCGAGACCAACATGAAAACGACGACGTGTGCTGCTGAGAATGTAGACAGAACCGGCGCAGCTTTGGCAGGTACGCTATATTCTCTTTACTAACCGTGTATCTGCGTGCTGTTTTTTCAGGTGGTGGCTTTGTTATCGTGTTTCAATGCATAGCTTTTATTACCTCGTGTTAACGTTTACCTGAACTTGCACATGTTGCTTATGCTAATTGTGATTATGTTCGCTAACATTTTCGCGCTTGCCGCATTTAAAAAGTATTTTTTGACATCTTGCACTTATCGCGGATTTGGTGATAACCAATTTATTACATATGCACATGTATCGTAGATTTGTGTCAGCATTTCCGTATCCTTTATTCGAAATACGTTATTTGTTACTTCCATTACAAGTGAGGGGCTGTTGTTTAACATCCCCGGCGTGGCTGCGCTTGAGGTGCAAGTTGAGAAGGTGCCTACCTGTCTAGTATCCACTACCTCGTCTACACTGGCGCCAGGAGGCAGTTGGATGTTGCTGGTGGGGACGGGGAGCACGGTCCTAGTGACCGTGCTCGCCTTGAAGGGTGGTTCCAAGTAGGCAGTGTGAAGCGAACTATGGTCCAGCCACCGCCTTGTGTGCGCTTGGTTCCTCAAATACTGCATGCTCTTATTTAACTGTAAAAGAGTGTGGGCTGGCTCTATTGAAGGAACGTGGCTCCCATCCACATGGCAACCGGTATGGTTCTTTCGGGTATATACAGGATAAGCGGTGTGCAGATGGCGAGCTTGGAGTTTCCGCTCAAGCCATCCGTATCCCTCTCTAGGCGTAGGCGTCAAGTGACTGTTAATGGAGGCGTAGTGACAAGAAAATTCAAAACCAGACGCAGCTATATATATATATATATGTGTATTGGCGGCATCCGTATCCGGATTTGCCTCCATGTGTTCAGTCACAGGAGGCCTGCGCTTACAAAGAGACCATGGGTGGCTTGCGCTGTATCACTCACAGTTCCACCCACACACCCCATATGTGGCGTAAACCCAAAGGAATATGACCGGGAGGCATGCGGATGGGAGCCACGTTTCATCAACGGAGCAGGCCAACACTCCTTCAACAAGCATAACAGAAGCATTCCGGCGTATATGGGAAATAATGCACACCAGACGTACCTAAGGCGGTGGATGCTTCGTAGCCCTTTCCACACATGATGGAACCAGTCTTTGTTTAGCACCGTCACGAGGGCGGTGAACCCCGTCCCCTCCAGCAACGACCAACTGTCTCCTGGAATCTGCAATCGAGGTGGAGGGTACCAGACAGGTAGGTACCTTGTCAACGTTCACATCAGGCGCATCCACACCGGGGAGCTCATGCAACATCTACTTCTGGAATGCAGGAATACTCATCCCGCAGGCAAACGTACTACATACGCCGCCTTATTGGCCTGGATTAGTAAATCGAATGGGACCGTACGTATCGTGCTGCTATTCCGCGTGCAATAGTGCCTTCTCCTGCAACTGGTCAGCCCCGCTTTCAATCAGTCCACGGAATGCGCATCGATCAAATTTGCCTTGGATTCGCAACACCTGAAATCAACATTATTTTGTTATAAGCTCACCTTCTTTATGTACTGGTAATGTTCTGTTCGGTTTGTCCCAGTGCCGCATCCCTGAACTAAGTTGGCCGTAGAAAATCGTTATGTATCCTCGTCGAATTCATTCGGTGTATATATATACATGGATTGGCGTCATCCATGTCGAATGAAATTGCAGTAGATCATATGCACATGTGCTTTTTCAGACTTAAGTAGGAACTGCCACAAATTGGATAGAGACAAATGGAATCTCATGAACCATAGTACTAACAAAGTGTATGGATATCATTTAGAGGTCAGGCCAACAGCCAATTGCACAAAGATGAGAATAAGCATCTAATACGAACTGTTGGTGATTTCTTTAACATTTGGACGTGAACGCCTTAAACCTTGGGCATCCATATTTGAACGAAACTGATATAGGGATAGGGACACAATTGCCATCAGTACGGTTACCAGGTAGAATGATGAATAAACAAGTGGTGCAGTAAAACAAGGTGTACTTAGGTGTTGCCTCCTATTTGCACAGTCTGGTTTGCTTGACTGATGGGGGAGACCGCACAGCATGCGAATGCGATTGGGTGTTCACTTCAGTCTCTGCGTGTCGCCGATCGGTCTGATCATCTGCTGCCCGACGTACGGTTTTGCGCAATCTTAAGCACTGACAGGTGTCAATACCGCATATTTGCCGCTTACGGCCTCATTAGAGAGACAACTACCGCCATTCTACATCAACTAAATCCCGCTGCTCACTGTCAAACATGTGGCTTTCCAAACAGTGTGCACACAGTTTTGCAAATGTTCAACAAGTAGCATGGCTGTCATTCAAGTTCTCAACTGTTTGTACATACTGCTGTGTGCTCTGCTGTGGCCATAAGCTATTTGGTAACGATATGCATTGTACGTCTCGGGCGCAGCCTTTCGGTGCTCCTAAAAGGATTGTCGCTATGCGCCGATTCATTCCCGATGTGATATACTAATACACCGACGTACCATTGCCATTGGCACCACCTTTTTCTTAGTCTATGCAGAAGATTGGCCATGTCCAATTCAACTTCTGGTAAGCGTCTCTGCGCTTCCGTCTTCACCCGCTTGGTACTTGCGTTTCCATATATATATATTATATATATTCATGAGAAGGGGAATTTTATACAGTTAATTGAGGGTGCCTCTCAGAGTTATAAAACGGATAATAACCCACACACCGGGAAGAGATACAGAATGCCGTGTCAGCCTGTTGCGCATACTTAATAGGGCCATCAGTCGTATCCATCAAGAAAACACCCAAAACATACAAATTCTGCATCGTAAATCTCTACCTTCAGTGGACGTCATATATTTCGGGACAAGACCTATCCTCTACAGTTCGTGCAATACATTGCAGTGGTGGATTAGACGCGTTAAATCGCAGTCAGTTCGCAAAATCAGACGGTCCGAAGCTGTCCCCCGTGGCCCAGGGGCATAAGCAGCTGACTAGCAGTGAAAGCCTTTCGTAATCAAAGATTGTAGTCCTGAGGAATCCAATGGATGGACAATAATGATGATGTCCAACAGGCTGAAAAAGTAGTCTAGTGCTTTTCCGGGCAAGTGGGTAACTATCTGAGTTGCAATTGGCAGCGACGAACCCAAAATTACCCATAGCAACACCCCCTGCTCACGTGTGCATTAAATATATCCGCCCTGACAGTATCTAAAGGCTGTGTCGTACATCGCTAGTGTTAGTGAACCTCCTGTCTTCTGGGACCAGCCCTGTACTCTGCAACGTTTGTAACTTCCATAGCAGTGGATGAAAAAACACGCTACATCGCAGTTAGTTTGCAAATTATGACAGTCCAAAACTGTGCCCCTTGGTCCAGTAGCATATGCTTCTGACTGGCGGCGCAAGCCCTTGGTGGTGGTCTGTTCAATCCTGATAGTTCTGAAGGATAGACTATACTGATGATGTCCAACAGGCTGGAACTGCCGTCTAGTGCTTTTCCGGGCATGTAGACGACAATCTGATTTGGTACCGGCCGCGAGGAACCCTCAAGTAACAATCCCATACACGTTAGCGCATCAAAAATATCCGCCCTGAAATTTTCGGAATCGAAGTACTTCATCCCTACAGTCAAGGTACATTGTGTTTCGGGACAAGAAAAGTTCTTGGAAAGGTTCGTGATGTACATGGTAGTAGAGGATTAGACACGCTATATCGCAGTTAGCTTGCAAATTATTACGGTTCGAAGCTGTCCCCCGTGGCCCAGTGGCATTAGCTGCTTACTGGCTGCGTAAGCCGTTGGTAGTCATCTTTTTCTATCTTAATAGATCTGATGGATGGGCACTACTGATGTTGCCCAATAGGCTGCCATTTATTCTTCCGATTTTCCGGGCGTGTGCACGACTATCTAATTTGGAAGCAGCTGCGACGAACCCTCAATTAGCTACATCAAAATCCCATACTCTTGAGCACATCAAATATATTCGTCCTGATAGTTACTATATTTAAAGTCATACACCGCTATGATCAGTGTACGTCGCATCTTTCGGGGCCAGCCTTTCCTCTACAACGTTCGTACCTTGCGTGTCAATGTAAGATAATAGGCGCCAAATCGCAGCTAGCTTGCAATTATGACGGTCCGAAGCTGTCCTCCGTGTACTGGTGGCATAATCTGCTGACTGGCAGTGCAAGCCCTTGGTGGTCATGGGTTTGAATCCTGATGGATCCGTTGGATGTGCTCTGCCGATGAAACACAAAAGGCTGAATCCGCAGTCTAGTCCTATTCTGCGAATGTGGACGACAATCAGATTTGGAACTGACTGCAAGGATCAATCAATTAACTATGTCCACATTCTCTACTTAGGAGAGCATCAAATATATCTGCCCTGACAGTTTCTGGTACATGTGTCGTTCAGTGCTACTGTCAGTGGACGTTGTGTCTCTCGGGACCAGCCCTGTCCTCTGCATCGTTCGTGAATTGCAAAGCAGTGGAGGAATGGACGCGCTATATCGCAGTTATTTTGCAAAATATGACGGTCCGAAGCTGTCCGCCGTGCCCCATTGGCATAAGCTGCTGTCTGGCTGTGTAAGCCGTAGGTGGACATGGGTTCCCAACCTGAAGGATCCGATGAATGGGCAATACTGATGATGTCCAACACGCTGAAAAAGTAGTCTATTGCTTTTAGTGCATGTGGACGTCTATGTGCTTAGGAAATGGCTGCGACGAATCCTCAATAAAGTATGTCCCAATCTCCTTACTGAAGAGCCCACATGGGTCCACAAAAGTTCCACACTGAGCCGTTTCCTTCTCGTTGACTTCCTCCAACCGGTTCCGCATGGCAACTCACACAGATGACAATTACACCAATGTTCCCTCGATGTCACCGTTATCTACTCCTATTACGTCACTTAACTCAGTCTATTTTAGCAGGCGACAATTAACCTGCTGCAATCAACCCGTGCTTTCCTCGGTAGCATCGTTGCTAAGTGGCAATTCTCATTAATTGAGGTTCGTCTTTGTAAATGCCTTTTTACTCTCGTCAGCCCGGTAACACTGTGCTATAAATACGGAGGTGTAGAATTTATGTTCGCCTTTCTTCTGAGTCAGTAGAAGCTCTCTTGTCCAATGATTGTCTTCTCTCTCCCTCTCGATCTAGCGGTGCAGTTCTGGGATTGCACTCATCTCGCGTGTGGAATAACCGCGGCTAGGATCTGCGGTGGCGTAAGCGGTCTGGATTTCGTGCAGCTACTCGGCGCGTGAAGAACGTTATTGGCTCGGCTAAGCAGCATACTTAACACCCCAACTCCTGAGGACATCACATATATCCGCCATGAATATTGCTAAATGCTTTGTCGTACATCGTTACTGTAAGTGGATGTCGTGTCTTTCGGTGTCAGCAATGTCACTGCAACGTTCGTAACTTGCATAGCGTTGAGGGACATGACGCGCTATATCGCAGTCAGTTTGAAAAATATGACTGTCCGTAGCTATTCCTCGGGGCAAAGTGGTATAAAGTGCTGAGAGGCGGTGCAATCCGTTGGTGCTCATTGGTTCTAATTCCGATGGATGGGCACTAATTATGATGTCCGACAGGCTGAATTTGTAGTCCGAAGGATTGGCAATAATGATTATACCCAAAAGTCTGGAACTTTAGTTCAGTGCTTTGAAATGCATGTGGACGACAGCCTGGTTCGGAACCAGCAGAGACGAACCGTCATTTAACTATATCCAAATCTTAAATCACGAGTGCATCAAATACATCCGCCTGACATTTTTAAATGATACGCCCTACATCACTGATGTCAGCGGAGATCGTGTCTTCTGAGGTCAGCTTTGTCCACTGCAACCTTCTTATCTTGCATGGGGACGAATGATAATACGCGCTATAACGCACTTACCTTGCAACGTATGACGTTCTAAGTTGTCCCCGTGCCACAGTTGCATAACCTGCTGACTGGCAATGCACGCCGTAAGTGGTCTTAGTTTCGAATCCTTTTCGTTCCGATGGATGAGCAATACAGAGGATGCCCAACAGACTGAAACCGCAGTGCACTGCATCTCCTGGCATGTGGAAGACTGGTTTGAAACTGACTGCGACAAACCGTCCATTGACGACATCGAAGTGCCCTACTCATGAGTACATCAAATATATTCTCCCGGACAGTATATAATGGTATGTCGCACATCGCCACTGTTAGTGTATGTCGAGTCTTCCGTGGCAAGCATTGTCTCCGCAACGTTCGTAACTTGCATGGCAGTGGAGGATAATGCGCGCTATAACGAGGTTATTTTTGAAAATTTTGTCGGTCCGAAGTTGACCCATGGCGTCAGAGCTCTCGCCCCAGTGGCATAAGCTGTCGACTAGCGGGGCAAGACTTAGGTGGTCATGGGTTCAAACTCTCTTGGTTCCGATTAATTCATGAGCCCTAACAGGCTGAAACTTCAAACATTGCATTTTTTAGCATTGTACGGTTCTATTTTTCGAACTTGCAGCGACGAAACGTCAATATATCTAAATACCTTACCCATGACCGCATCAAATATATTCTCCCTATGTCATGAAGGGCACTTGTCAGAGGATATCGTGTTTGCGGGACCAGTCCTGTACTCTTCAACATTCGTTACTTGCATGGTAGTGAAGGATAAGACGCATTTATTCGCAGCTAGGTTGCAAATTATGACAGTCCGAAGCTGTCCCCAGTGGCTCTGTGGCATAACTGACTGCTGACTGGCGGTGCAACTCGTTGGTGGTTAAGGGTTCGAATCCTGATGGAGCAGATAGATGCGCACTACTGCTGATGACCAACAGGCTGAAACTGCAGTCTAGTGTTTTTCCGCGCATGTGGAGGACTATCTGATTTGGAACTGGTTGCGGCGTACCCTCAAGTAACTAAATGAAAGCGCATTATCTTAACTAAGTCAAACATTTCCGCCCGAAAGTTTCCGATTGCCGTGCCTTACATCACTGCTGTCATTGGACATCGTGTCTTTCTGGACCAGCCCTATACTCTGCAACGTTCGTAACTTACATGGCAATGGAGGATAAGACGTGCTATATTGCAGTTAGCCTGGAAATTATGGCAGACCGAAGGTGTCCCCCGTGCCCCATTGGCATAAGCTGCTGACTGGCGGTGCAAGCCGTAATTGGACATGGGTTCCAATACGGCTTGTTCCGATGGATGGGCACTACCGATGATGAGCTACTGACTGAAATAGCGGTCTTGCGTTATTTCGGGAATATTGATGTCTATCTGATTAGGTACTGGCTGCGACGATCCGTCAAATAACTATATCTGTATTCTTAACTCATTATTTCGCCGAATATATCTGCTCTGATAGACGTTAAATGCTATTTTGCACATACCTTCTGTTAGACAAATTCGTTTCTTTTAGGACCACTCCTGTCTTCTGCAACATTCGTAACTTACACGGCAGTAGAGTAAAGTAGGGATGCATTGCACTTTGCTCGTAATTATGACCTTCAGAAGCTGTCTCCCGTGGCTCATTGTTATGTAATATTCATTGGCCGTGAAAGTTGTTGGTGTTCAAGGGTTTGAATTTTGCTGTATCCGATGGATGTGCAATACCGAAGATACCCAAACTGGCTGAAACTACAGTCTTGTGCTAATCCGGGCATGGGGGCGATTATCAGTTTTGGAACTGTAACTGTATCCAATACCCAGCATATGGTTACATCAACTATGTCTGCCCTTATATATTTTGAATGCTCTGGCACGCATCGATATTGTCAATGAACATCGTGATTTGCAAGGTCAACCCTATCCTCTGCTACATTCGTACCTCGCAAGACAGTGGAGGATAAGACACCCTATATCGCAGTTACCTTGCGAATTATGCCAATCCGAAGCTGTCCGTCATGCTTCATTGGCATAAGCTGCTAACTTTCGGTGCAAATCGGTGATGCTCATGGGTACGAATCCTGAAGGATCGGATGGATGCACACTACCGTTGATGCCTAATCGGCTGAACCTGCAGCCTAGTACCTTTTCGGGCATGTGGATGACTACCTGCTTTGTAACTGGCTGTGACGAACCTTCAAATATCTATGTCAATATACTCTACCAATGACTGCATCAAATATATCCGACCTGATAGATTTTAAATGTTATGTCAGACATCGCTGCTGTCAGGGGAATCCGTGGCTTTCAGGGACATCAACATCTTCTGTAACATTCGTAATTTTCTGGGCAGTGGAGTGTAGGACGCGCCATATCGCAGCATATGGCGGTTCAAAGCCGTCCGTCGTGACCCAGTGGTATAAAATGCTGACTGGCGGTGCAATCCTTTGGTAGTCATGGGTTCGAATCCTGATTGCTATGATAGATGAGCACTACGGTTGATGCTAAAAAGACTGAAACGGTAGCCTAGTGTTTTTTCCGATAACGGAGGGCTAACTGGGTTGGAACTGGCTGCAACAAAACCACATTCACTTATATCCAAACCCCTACTCCTGTGTACATAAATGTATCCGCCTTGATATATTCTAAATACTATGTCCTACGTCGCTTCTGTCATTATACTTATTTCCTTTCGAGGCCAGCCCTCTTCTCTTCAACGTGCCTAACTTGCATGGCAGTGGAGCATAAGGCGCGCTATATCGCAGTTAGCTTGGAAATTATGATGGTCCGAAGCTGTCCCCCGGGGCTTAGTGGCTGTGCTAGCCGTTGTTGTTCATGGGTTCGAATCCTGATGGATCCGATGGATGGGCACTACTGATGATTCTGAAAAGGCTGAAACCGCAGTTCTTTGCTGTTCCGGGCATGTGGACCACATTTTATTTCGAGCCGGCTGCGACGAATTCTCGGATAAGTAGAGCAAAAGCCCCTACTCATGACTATATCAATATATCCGCCATGCCCTTTTCTAAATGCTACGTCGAACATGGCTATTTTCAGTCGACATCACGTCTTCCGGGGCCAGCCCTATGTTCTGTAACTTGCACAACAGTGGAGGCTATGAGCGCCAAATCGCAATGAGTTTGCACATTATGACTGTCTGAAGCTCTGTCCGGTGGCCCAGGGGCATAAAATCCTGACTGGCGGTGCAAGCCGTTGTTGGTCATGGGTTCAAATTCTGATGGATCCCATGGTTGTGTAATACTGATGGTGCTTGACAGACCGAACCTGCAGTCTGGCGCTTTTCGGGCATATGTATATATCGTCATCATGAAGTAGAGGATGGGGGCGATAAACATCTGCCGCGAAGCAATGGTCATTGTACAGGAGGCTCGAACGTCAGGCATTGCTCCAACACAACCGTCCTAATAATGGAGATCGTTTTATACAATCGCAATGATTTCCAAGGGGAAAATTTGGATGATCTCTAAGCGCGCGTGGTCGATTCCCTGTGGTGACGTTAGAGTCTCCTGTACAATGGCCACTGCTTCGTGGCAGATGTTTATCGCCCCATCCTCCACTCCATGATGGATACCCGCCTAATATCATATACTTTTTTCTCCGGCGATTTTAAATTACCGGAACTGGAAGCCACGGCAAGACCCAGCGAAGCATACAAGGCCGCAATGCAAGAGCTTATCCCAAGTATTCCACTGTACAATCACATCACCTCACCTACGAGGTCAAATCTGATATTGAACCATCGGTACTAGACCTCGTAAGTACAAAGCAGAAACTCATTGTCGACAGGCTATTTATAGACACCCATCATGGCTGAGGTATCATTTCACCATATTTTATAAATACATATGTTACGCTGACTATTCGGAGAAACAAACTGTTGATACTTACCATAACACACTACAACTTACTGACGGATATGGTTGCGATGACCACCTGGGAATGCTTGAAATGTGGCTAAGCTGGCAGCGCCTGGATTCTGTTTGTTGGACGCTTTAGCACTATGCACACAAACGCCTTAATAAAATAATCGAATTCTTTCCACCAATCCATCGTCGTCCAGAAGAAAAGGAACACGCAAATACAAGTCACCAGAGAATGCAATTTGACACACGTATAAAGCCCAACCTGGACTAGAAACCTGGAGCGATAATGTGACTCCGTTCAAGCATTGTACTACGCTTGTCCGTGAGGACAAATTGGCTCACCAATAAAACTTGGACTGTAACTTTGCAAATTACAGAAAGCTTCTATATAAACAAGTGGATACTATTCGGAAAGTGAAGCGCGGTCGGGGTGGCACAAGGCGCTTAAGAAGCAACGAACGCTATAAAGATGCAGTGCGTCTCGACCTTCCAACGAAATGTCCCTCAGTGTTATTTACGTGCATCTATAGCCCAAGTTCAAGCCTCACTAACATCGCGTTCACCTTTACATCTTTGTTGGAGAAACTGCTTCCATTGCGCACCTAAGTTCTTCCTCAATCGATGACAGTCACCCGAGGGCGATGAGCGTAGCAACAACAGCAAAGGCCAAGCCATTAATGCATATCTAGTGAACCTGCTTGGAGGAGCAAATTGTGCCTACCACGTCATAACATAATAAATCACACCAAGTTCAAAAGTAACGTACCTCGGAACACGCGAAATATCACCCAGTTGTCCTCCTCTTTCCACTCCCAAAGGTGATAGAGGTAAACATTGCTGAGTTTTTAGTCGATCAAATATACCGTTTCCCAGACACTTAAAACTGTAGGGCATTCAAGTTCAGCCCTAAGAATTTCGATTTCATTTGTTACTCTTGCAAGTTCACCCGTCCATATGTCGGTGGTTGCTTCTGCGCTCGCTGTCGAGTAGCTGTCTCATTGGTCATGCGCTGTCAGCCAATAGGAGGTCGGATTTAGCTATAGAAGGAAATCTATTCACGGAGGGGCGAAGAGGTGCCGACCGCACATGCTAAAGAACAATTCATTCCCAGGGCTATGACGGATGGCGGGATGCGGGTGAGACTAGTGGAGTGTTGGGTCAACAGACGCGTATTAGGAGGAAGCTGAGACAATGTCGGATCAGGGGTCGGCGTATGCTCCAACTTATCACAATAACAAATCCTGCTGGCGAAAAGAGCTGATATTTGTCTCTCGTTTCATCACAACCGGTAGCCAGTGTCCTTGCACCAAAAGTTACCAGGTACTTGTATGAGAAAGCATTTTCATGCGATGGTCGCATCGTGCGCACCAGAGAACAGACGAAAGACAAGTGGCGCACAAAGACGACGTCACTGATGCGACCACCGCAGCGCACCAAGCTTCCTGACATCAAGAGATAGCGATTTGTTATGTACCAAACAGCGTGCAATGACTTTAATGCGGCTACTGATGCGACAATCTTAGTGTATATTCCACGGATAGCAACGGTTGTTTTCAAAGCTGCTGTGACACTTACGTGGAATAAGCGAGTAAAGTCAAATCGAGAATGTGCATCATACACCAAAGAAGGGGGAACATACAGCTCTAATGGGTTCGCACCGCATTAAAGTTGGGGCTTACCAAGTCTGGTAATTGGTGAGGGTATGAACCACAATTACGCATGCACCCATGCCATGATGAGCTGTTGAAGTGCCTTCCTGTCTAGGCAATATGACGGCCAGCTGTCTTATCTAGGCGTGTTTTCGGTGTTAGCAAAGGTAAACAATGAATGTGATATTAATTGGCTTACCATGACCAAAAACGTTGATAAACAATGCTTAACATATTAACTACCTCTTTTCCTTGCCCATAAACTATAACATTTTACTAGAACCCAAATTTCATTAGCCGCGTGGGTGTTGGAGCAACCAAAGGGACCGATTTGCATGCCCCCGGCCGTCCCAGTTGGACACAGGTGGTCCCAAAGTGTTGAAAGTGGTGCTTCAGTGTAAACGCATAGCTGAAAAGACACTGGAGGCGTGTCACAAGCGTGGTAACAAGCTCCCAACGGAGAATTGCTTGGAGGAGTGTAAACACATACACCAGTCCATGGAGGCAATGCGAAATCTCTGATGCTCATCAACAACTGCAGCAAACTTTCCTTCTGAGTCGCAACATTGCGGTGTTCGACAGCCCCTGACAGAAACAGCAACATGCAGATGCTCAAAGTTCCATATCAGTAGTTCACCCAAAATATGAGCACGTGACGACCTCACAAAGTCCGGTTTGAAGTCTCACCGCACACCTGCGCCTCTAAACACGGTGCGACATGGAAAACACTATCCCGTTTTTACATGAGGCACAAGACCTCGTTAGCAAGTTTTCTGAGTTTCATTGTCGCAAACCTTCGACGCCCTGGGTCATGATCACGCTGCGACCTAAAGTGAATGGACAATACGAATAGGCTTTACGGAAACCGCCTTCTCATGCCTTAAGCGCTGAAACGCGGACTCGACACTTAGTTCGAGGAGATTACCATTCGTCTATTTGTCTCAATAATGCGACCAATGCTAGATTACGGTTCACCAGCATGTTGTCCTATCACGTGGGTCGAGGTGAAAAGGATGGAGCGGTTGCGACATATTGCCCACGGGTAGAAGCGTAGTATAGAGGGGGGCGGCCGGCGGTCCATGCCGGGCGGCAAGTGACAGGGGGCGGCCATTTCAGTACACATGAGCGTTGGCTGCCAAGTCGAAATTCAGCGAAATTACCTTCATTTTTGAAGTAGGAATAATGAGGAATAATAATCATACTGAGACCGCAGATGTAATTGGTACTACAAACGTTGATCTGCGGGAAACCGTAAGTGCTCTTTAACACATAGATGCATTGGGAAATGTTGGTAGTGCTGCTGCAGATGTACGCCAAGTTGGAGACTTGGAAGTACAGCCACACTTTGGCATAATACTACGTACCTTGATCGATTTTGTGCATGTTCATCAGTGGCCCGTTAAGAGTGAGCACGAAATTATTACTATGCTTGTCCGACTCTGTTTTATTGCCGTGAAGTACGTCGAGCATGAATTCAATAAGTGTTACTACATGGAACGAATACAAAGCTGAGGCTAAGAAGCTCACAACCAACTCGCTTTTTCGAGAGTTGCGCGGAAACGAGTAAAGATTGCGAACACGGACGTTGTGTTTGCTTTTAAAATAGGCCCTGTTTTGTTTCAGCTGCAGGATGTTTAAACTGGATAGTATATTTTTTGGACTGATGCGGGTTTCAGAAGCCGGTGGAAACTAAATCCTGAAGCAAATGAACTCGAATCTGGTAAATCATGTGCTCAGTCATTTCCTAACAGTAAGGAGTCAGGAATCCGGCTAGTTGAAGAAAGGTAACTGTACAAAAGCCCTGGCGTGAAATTTTGCCTAGAATACTTGTTATTGTAAACTTTCCCGCGAGGAAAACAGGAAACTGTGTGGCCTCCAAGCCTCATTCAGGATGACGAAAAAGGCCAGGAAATAAGAGGGAATTTTTCAGAATTTGTACATTTATTGGCCAAGTATGAACATGTATTTCGTGAACAGTTGGTGAAAGTTCATCTAGGAAGGAGAATCAGTACTTTTCTTTGTCGATACACGTTCAAATAAAATTAGAGAGCCTTTTGGTAAGGCAGGTGGCAATTGTGCCTTATGCAGTGTGCACCCTTATGTAAGCGTTTGAAGTTAGCCGTGCCTCCGTAGATGATGAATGCTTCCACATGGTGCAACCTGGTCTTTCCTTCAATATGGCTGTCACGGGAACACAGGTATAGGCAAACAAGTGCGAGTATTTGATTTCGCCGCAATTCCCCCTAAAGTGGCCAAGTGGCAAGCGTACACGAACAGTAACGCTGCAGATCTTTTGTTCTGCTGTCCGAAAAACGTCGCAACTTCCTGCCCATCCGGCGATTCAGCTAATTTCATCACTGCAACTGAGAACCTCCTCCTATTTATAAGGGAGGTAGTCACACTGGCCCAACCAATTACTGTCCGATAACGCCACTCCCTGTGCTTTCCAAGGTCACGTGGTCTATCATCACTGACACACTCACGAAGTATCTGGAAAATCACAAGATGACAGCACCAGACGAATACGGCTTCCAGTAAAAGCGTTCAGGCACCACTAACCTGCAAATTGCACGCAATAGCTGGACTCATTGGCTGTACCCACGGACACTGCGGATTTTTCATCATCGTGCGAGGAATGCCACTTCTGCTTCGGAATGCTGTGTTATTCTCCTGTTGGTGCATTTACAAATCAGTGCAAATCTGGTGGATGTCTTCGGCTAATTCCGGAGATCTGATTGACTGACCCAACTGCCATCTGTGTCCATCTTGGATGTGTCTACCTTGGGATGCTTTCAATTTACTTGTGGTCCGTGATCGAAAGATTTTTGACGTAAAGCTCATGCACTGCGGTGCTTCGACTGCGACGTTTTGTTCCACATTTCGTGCATTGGCTTAGCCGTTGACGTGTCTCGAAAAGCGCTTGACATCCGACATCGGTTTTTCCAAGTTATATGTGATAAATGTCGCGGTGCAAGACACCAGAATACACAGCGACCGCCAACAACTACGGGCAAACCTTTCTATCAGGCAGAACCAAATCGTCTACCACGTGGGTCAAACGCCCCTCGTGAAAATACCTCTGTCACTTCGCCTTCCCTTTTCGCTCCGCGCTCTGCAGCACCACCAGCGTCTTCGACCCCGGCCGTGCCCTAATTCTAATGTTCCCCACCGATTGAAGAGTTAGACTCGGAACCTAGGAAATTTCGCTTTGCTGATCCCTCCGTGAATTTCTCAGAGTCTGTCTGTGAACCTCTGAACACCGAGGATCCACGGACCACTTGGTCGAGTTCAGGCGTCCTCTGCTGATAAACAACGATCCAAACCGATAATCGCCTCTAGTCCTGCTCCAACAAGTTAATCACCGGTTTCGCTGAGACGTCATAATCTCATGGTCTTCCACATACCAGAGTCTAAAGATGAAAACTCTCAGATACGTTATGATCACGATGTTGAGTTCCTCCAGGGGCTCATCGATAGACGCATGGAGGTGGGTAAAAACAGTGTGACCATTAAGCAAGTAATCCGATTTGGCCCGAAAACTAACCAATCATGCCAACCTCTGAGAATCACCTCTGCAAATCACAATATGCCGCAGCACATACTGTCTCGTCTGTCAAGACTGAAAGGCATACTGGTTCACATCCGCAGAGACTTGGAACCCTAAGACAGGAATCGTTTTAAGACTGCAGTCATTGAGCTCAAACGCCGTACGGAAGAAGATGGGACAGATTTACAAATCGTAAATTTTCGCGTGATCAAGTAGGGTATATGTACCCGTATCAACCGTTTGCTCAACCTCCAGGCACGTCCCGCGGTACCTCTCAGGACCTCCGTGTGGCATTCGCCAACGTGTGCAGCTTAATGAACAAACGTGACGAACCGTGCCGCTTCCCTGTCTCAGAGCGGCCGGAGGTTTTAGGACTTGCAGAGACTTGGCTGAACTCCGACGTCATACCCCAAGAAATCGAGTTGTCAGAAAACTATCGTTTCCGATGCGACCGAAAATCAAAGGCTCACGGTGATGTCCTGTTGTACCTAAAATCGTCACCAGCTGGAAAACATACCAGCGTTTATCGGAGCGAGGATAACTTATGCGAGCAATTGTGGTGCACAACCCGTCTCAGACACGCAGAACTACTAGTTTGTGTTATCTTCCATAGACTATTAAACCGTTGTTGCGTGTGGCTACCACATATACAGAAGCATATATGCCGCCCTCAATGCTTACTGGCATGGGAACTAAATTTACCCAAGATAGTATAGCCAGACGTTCGGCTTCCTCCCGGTCATGGTGACGTTGAGGCTCAATTTGCTAAAATGATTATTGAAATTGGGGCGGCGCAGCACGTTATCCAACCGACGCGAGTAATTCCGCACTCGGTATCTTGTCTGGACCTAATATTTACGAGCTGGGAGCAGAAGCGGAAAAGATCCGAGTCCTCCAACCCCTGGCGAACAGTGACCACTGCTCTATCGTGGCATGCATAGAACTGTCATCACCGTATTACAACCAAGGGAAGCTGACATTCAACTATTGGAATACGGACTTCAACGAGCTCGTCTAAGCCGCAAGTCAGACTGATTGGACACTAGCATAAGAGTCGTTGCTTGAGGCCTGGTGGTCAAGAATAAAGAGGAAGCTTAACACGCTGTGTACTCGGTTCGTTCCCCTGAAGTGTTCAAATGTCGGAGTTGTCAAATCACATTGGTTTGCTAAGGAATATAGACAGTTACTACGACGGCGTCGCAAACTTTGGCATAGAAACCTCAGCTCGGGTTGTAATGAAGATTACACAGTGTAAAGGAAACAGCCTAACTTATGTAACGCCGCTAAGATCAAGAAACGCCGGCAGGTCGAAGAGGAGCTAGCATCCTCGGCGACAACTGCATCCAAAAGAATATTTGCCTACTTGAAACGTCAACTGAAACCTGGAGCGACCTTCCGGTCTTAGAGAGCTTGAATGGACAGACGCTCATTTCACCCGGAGCACGCAGACGCCTTGGCTACGCACAGTCACCGTATTTTCCAGCCAACTGGCGGCCCGTTCCAATACCGGCACAAATTGCACCAGTCTTGCTCGACAGCCTACAATGTAATGCAGTCGAAGTAGATTAGTTACTCGTCAACCTCGATGGTGCCAATCCCCCCGGACCAGACGGACTTCACCCCCTAATACTCATGTCCCTATAGAATATCAGCTCACCAGCCGTGACCAACCTATCCAATAAATCACTCTCCGAAGTATCTGTCTCCAACGACTGGAAATGCTCGATAGTGAGATCGCTCCCCAAGGGTGGTGATCGGAGTAAATTAGAGAACTATAGACCGATCTGTTTGAATTCGATATTATCCAAAGTTCTCGAGAAGGTTGTGAAAAGTGTCCACTGTCGTCCTTCGAATCGATGGACGTATCGACAACAGTGCAACACGGCTATACTAAAGGGCGATCTTGCATAAACAACTTGATGTACGCAAAACACCAGTGGATACGAGCACTCAACTAACGGAAGGATGTTGACGTGGTGTACATCGACTTCAATAAGGCGCTTGACAGAGTGAACCATAAGGTGCTCCTTCATAAAATGAAGACCTAGGGAATAGGTGGCATGCTACTTCAGTGGTTACACCAGTTAATTGTAGGAGGAAACTCCAGCGTACAGGTCAATGACTACTTGACAGACTAGTTCACATCGACCAGAGGCGTGTCTCAAGAAACTGTACTTGAGTGAGTATTATTTCTTATTCATATCAACGATCTTCCGCAGCAGCTCCAGTCCCCATGTGCCCTGTATTCAGATGCTTTGAAAATCTGGTGGATCATTGAAAACCAGGACGATTGCGTTCGCCTCCAGCATGACTTAGATCGACTGTCAACGTGGTGCACTGAAATACAACTCACTCTTTACGTAAGCAAGTCGGAGTTCATCAGTGCCACCAGACGTTCAGACACTCGATCACACACTTTGGACGGCCAGTTTCTCCAACCTAACAAAACGGTCAGACTTAGGGTTGTTCTCGCGACATGCGATGAAATCACTAGAAAATACAGAGAAATTGTACCGTGCGGGACTTCGTTTGCTCTGGGCATTACGACGCAGCTACTAAACATGGTTTGAAGAAAAACCGTCCTCTCCCATTCACAACGCTCATTATGTAGGGCGGCGGAAGCCAGTGACTACTCGTGAATCGGAACGACAACAAAAACGGGATTGTAGAGAATTGACAATGGGCGCAATGGATGAGACAATACAAGTCTCTGCGAGCGTTGCGGATTGAGCCGACAGCGGATCACGGGCGGCATCTGGTAACGAGCCTGGGCCCAGAACAATGGAGGTATTTGTCGAGAACGCGATGAATCAGACAAATATGCTGCTAGCGAAGCTCACAGGATTGAACGCGGGTCAAGTGATGCAGCCAGGGGAGAGCGACTCGCGCGCTTTCGAACGACGCATGACCGGTCAGAATCGAATGTAGCGAAGCGGAGATAGGGGATGGAAAAATGGAGGGGTTGTCTCGAAGCCCAATCTCGTAGGCACATGGAATGGCTCGTCACACAAATCTTTATCCGCATTGCGTCGTGGGAAGTAAACCCGGTCCAAATCTGTACGGATTTGCGAGTTGTCCGTGGCACGTTCTTGTGGCAATACACGCTCTGCACCCCCCATCCGCGTCATTCTTGCTACACTGGTGCTGTGACCAATGAGGATGTAGCTGACCCGGCTAGTGCAATTCGTGCAGGGAGACGTTAATTTCTGGCTCAACGAATTTGAGGCCATCGCTGCATGCAACGGTGTGAAAGGCGACGACAAGTTCTGACTGCTTTGGGCACGTTGTTGTATGAAAGAGGGAAGGCGGTGTATTTACTCACTCGGAAGGCCAATTCCGGCTTTTGGTTCGCTGGGATGAGGGCAGCATTGTGTGCTGAAGTTTGGAAGAAAGACGCTAGACAGCGAGCAACGGAGCAATTGCACTCAGCCAGATGGGACGAACAGGAGGATTTGATGGTGTTTTCCAGCAGCTGGAAAGGAGTTTGGCGATTGGGCTCACCGAAATGGAGGGTAACGCAAGAGAACGGCTACTCAACCTGGAATCTGTGGGAAGCCTGCCGAACCCACTTCAAGGTAAAGTTGGCAGCGATGGTTGGAGAGAGCAGGCCGGAGGATCTGGTGGTGGTTGTGCAGGATTTTTTGGAGCGAGTGACTGTGAGGAGAGTCAAGCATTCCGTGTTGAAATACAGAATAAACCAACTGTCCGGAATAGTGGCGAAGCTGTGATCGAGGTAGCCTCTGAGAGCGATTTCACAACGCAATGAACATGGAAGCCGGAACGGTCGCTGCTGTTTCCAATGCAATCAGCTGGGTCATTTGGCTGGATCTTGCATTAACTGCAATTTGTACCATCGTTTCTCTCTATGCTGGCCGAGCAGTTGGCGGGTACCGGTCGTCAGGGTGACTATTGAAGGTGTGTCGGTTCGGGCCATAATGGACACGGGAGTGGGATTGTCCATTAGGAAGAGAAGCGAAGGAGCTCCAGTAACTTAGTCCTCGATCATGATGCAGACCGTCGGTGGACATCGTTTGACGGTGACGGGCACACAGCGGTTGTGAATCAGGATAGGGGAAACGCCTATCAACTATGCTATGTTCATCGTGGAGGGGACCACGGAAACAATAATCGGTAACGATATCCTCAAACGGCTTGGTGCTACACTTGAGATGAGAAACGATTTGGTAATCATAGGCAACGAGACTATTGAGATGAACATTGGGCGGACTGATCGAGTAGGTGTCCTCAAGGTCCCGCCTGATTGCCAGAGCCCTGAAATACGGAGTGTACTGAGCAAGTATGCCCCCCTATTCACGGACACAGATGCTGCTTACGGATTCTGCAGCTGGGTGGAACATCGATTGCCAATAATCACTGGAGGGCAGTGCAAGCCGATATTCAAAAGAATACCACAGAGTACGCTGACGGAGATACAACAACATGTAGTAGAGATGGAAGCGAAAGTACTCATCAGGCGAACACACAGTCGGCGTACATCACCCGTGCTACTGACGAAAACGGCCAACGGCACCTATCGATTTTGCATTGATTTCAGAGAACTGAACAGAATTACACTGAAGGATGCGTTTCCGATACCCCAAGAGGAAGAAAATTTTCCAGCCTTCATAGCACCAAGCGGATTTTCTTGATAGACCTCCGATCGAGATATTGGCAGTTGCCCATCGCAGAGAAAGATCGCCACAAGACGGATTTCAGTGGGATGGTCCAGCAGTAAGAGTTTCTGAGAATGACGTTTAGATTATGTACTGTCCCAGCTACGTTCAGATGCCTATTGCTGATGGTCTTGGAGAACCTACAAGGCCTGGTAGTCTACGGAGATGCCATCATCGTCTTCTCGAGATAGAGCACGAACATGGTATCAGGCTTACAACAGTACTACAAAGACTGAAAGAAGCTGGTCCGAAACGCAGTCGCAAGTAGTCACAGATTGCTCGGGACTCGAGTGTATGTCTAGGCCACATTGTGGGCACTGATATAGTCCATGCGCTTCCGGAGAAACGAGAGACGAGCAAGCGTTTTACAGTGCCAAAATCCAAGCGTCAGCTCCATTCGTTCCTTGGAGAGGTGGCTTAGGGCTCGAAGTTTGTGTCCCATTTTGCATAGAGGGACAACTCGTTTTTAAAGCTGCCTCACAAAGACGAACCGTCCGTGTGGACAGCCGAAACCGAGCAAGCCTTTAACCACCTAAAAGCAGGCGTAGCAGTAGCCCCAACATGCTTACGGCTACCCAATGCAGATAAGAGATTCACTGTGGCAGTCGACGCAAGCAACGTGGCCATCGGTGCGGTGTTGTCCCAACCAGTGGCGGCGGTGGAATATGCGAGCAGAGTATTGACAGTGGCGTAGCAAAGTATTTCACGACGAAGAAAGGATGTCGGGCCAACGTGTGGGTCTTGGATAAATGGAGAAATTACCTTCCAGCGACTGAATTGCGGGTCTTCAATGATCATAAGCGGCTTTCATGGTTGATGACAGCAAAAGACCCCACGGGGACGTCTTGCGCGGTGGGCATACAGACTGCATGAATTTAACTTCACCATCGAGCATGTAGACGGTACTCAGAACATACTACGCGATTTGTTGTAATGCCCGTCGTTGGACGATCTCATGCCGGATAGCGCGATACCGGTGCGCGCGGTCACGGTGGAGGAGAGGAACCTGCTAGGTGATCAAAGGACAGATGAATTTGTGAACGTACTGTGCTACCACTTACAGGCTTGAACCAAGCCGGAGGGCACATCAAGAGAGGTGGAGGAACTTCTTAGGATTTGGGACAGATTGGTGGTCGAAAATGATAATGTGGTGGTTGTGAAAGACGGAAGGAAACAACCTTTTGATCCACCGAATCTGTGACAGCAGGTGATGCGAGTAACTCATGATGGCGCCCATATGGGATTCGAAAGAGACTTTGAATTGCTACGGAGGAGAGTGTTTTGGCATACTATGAGGAAGGACGTCGCAACATACATCCAGGAATGCCTAAATTTCCAAAGTAGTCGCGAGATGGATGCACCGAGACCGCCTATACGATCGATGGAAGTCGATGAGCCACTTCAGTGTTTGGGACTAGCTGTCTTTGGGCGCTTACCATTAAGTCAATCAGGCAACAGATACGTTCTAGTGATGATCGAGCAGTTCACTCGCTGGCTGGAAGCCATACCAATCAAGGATCAGACAGGCGAGACCGTGTCGCAGGCATTCGAATTCAATGTGCCAGCAAGGTATGGATTATTAGAATGTGTTCTCATCGACCAAGGGCCTTGCTTCGAATCGAAAGCATTTAAAGCGATTTTGGACAAGTGGGGCATCCAGAGGCGACGCACTTCACCGTACCAACCGCAGGTCAACTGAATGACAGAGCGGTTCAACCGAACCATGAGGACATGGATAAACTGCACGTAGTTGGCATGGTAAGAGGCATGGCATGAAGTTCTGCTTGCGTACCGGACCAGCATGCAGTCGACCACCAGGGTTTCGCCATTCGAATTACAATTTGGCCGAGAACCACGGATTGCGCTCAATACGCGTTAAATGAAACCGAGTGAGGGGGAACATACGACACTGCATCACGCACGATGGCAAGCGATTGATAGAAAAGGCACCAAAACCCGACAAGGACGCAATAAGAGGAAATACAACGCCAGGCATGAGGTTCACAAGTGAACGCCGTTCAGGATTGGTGAACGAGTCAAGATAAAGAACAACGATCGGCCGGATAATGAAGGGCCAGGTGCAAGCAAGTTCAGGGAATGCTGGAAAGGCCCCTAGACCGTACTCGATCGGAAAGGAGCAAACTATCAAATCGACAGCGGAGGAATGAAGCGCTGGGTTAAAGCGGCCCGTCTGCAACCGTGGTAGAAGAGGGAAGAACAACTTAAAAGCAAGCGGGTGTAGGGCGGTTGAAGCCAGTGACTACTCGTGAATCGGAACGACAACAAAAACGGGATTGTAGAGAATTGACAATGGGCGCAATGGATGAGACAATACAAGTCTCTGCGAGCGTTGCGGATTGAGCCGACAGCGGATCACGGGCGGCATCTGGTAATGAGCCTGGGCCCAGAACAATGGAGGAGGTATTTGTCGAGAACGCGATGAATCAGACAAATATGCCGCTAGCGAAGCTCACAGGATTGAACGCGGGTCAAGTGATGCAGCCACGGGAGAGCGACTCGCGCGCTTTCGAACGACGCATGGCCGGTCAGAATCGGATGTAGCGAAGCGGAGATAGGGGATGGAAAAATGGAGGGGTTGTCTCGAAGCCCAACCTCGTAAGCACCTGGAGTGGCCCGTCACGCAAACCCTCATCCGCATTGCGTCGTGGGAAGTAAACCCGGTCCCAATCTGTACGGATTTGTGAGTTGTCCGTGGCACGTTCTGGTGGCAATACACGCTCTGCCTCCTCCCCGAGAGTCGTTCTCGCTACAAGTAGACCGATCCTTGAACACGGCGCCATAGCTTACCACAGGGTAACACAGTGTGAAAATGAAAGGCTTAAGGAAATATAACACATCGCAAGTGGTATGATACCCAGTCTGCTAAAGCTTCCTTATGCAAAACACACGATCCTACCGCCGAGTAAGAATAGACCCTATTATGACCCATCGAGTAGTACACTTGAAGCGATTCCCCATATTGCAGCCTATACTTCACTTGCGGGAACCATGTAACACCAAAAGATTCTGTTATATATTCAGGGTTCCCTGCATGCACAAGCTATCACACCATCATTCATCATCATTATGCACGTTAGCTAGAGGTGTAAAGCACCTCAGCTACTGTGCCGCAATACATAAACAAAAAAGAAAATAAATACAACAGTTGTGTGCCAGCTGAGCTACCAGTAACGGATGGACATCGTTCCGGTACGCTAGCAGCCGGCTACTAGGCAACAAGAAAAATTCGTATGTTAAATTATGTTAAAGGTATCAAACCAGCTTTGTATAAAATGAAGAACCGTCAACTCATGGAATATACTACCAAAAGGACTGGGAAGTGTTTTAAAACACGTATCGACGATTACTTCGGTAACCTGTGGTTTTGTGAAACGGTGCACATACAATGCAAAAAATATATCCTACACCCGGAAATAATGACACCAATACGAATTCCTAACCGAATTAGGTTAAACGATTAACTGACCAAACACTACCGCTGATGATTCGCAATCAAATGTTCTTGATTTTTCATAATTCGAGAGTTGTACAGAAACCTTTCTACTTGCTCTTAAATACAGCCTCAGTTCCCCAAGCGATATGAATGAGCAGTAATGTAAGTTGAAAACAGGAAAGCACGCAAAAACTGGGAGCTGATTATTCGCCCACAGCTGCCTACATTGCTTGGTGAGCTTTGGAGTCAGAGAAAATATAAAATTACACACAAACGACAAAGTTAAAATAAGGTGCTAGTCAGAAAATTCTGGATATCCAGCTAGCCAAGGTTACAGGGTCATCACAGCCACATGGTTAGCTTTAATGCCAGTGTAATGGAATCTGGAAAAGCGAATGTTATGCTAGCAAACGCAGTTGAAGAAGAGGATCTGGTTTTTCATATTGCCACTGCAAGTGCTTTCATCAGTAATCGCCATATGCAGAACTCAGAATAAGCTATGAGGCCAAGAGAGGACAGATGGAGAACAAAATGCCTGAATCCTGGAGCTATGGCTTTAACAGTGATTCTTTTTTTCTACCAGATGATGTATATGCAAACACCGTTTGATATACCAAGTGTGGTTGGAAACAGTGGAGTCAAGTAGCGCGTACTTGGGCTGAGTGGAATGCAGCAGTTAAAACAACTACTGTCTCACGGTTACCCACTGTGCATTGTTACAAAAATACGTATAGAAAGTGAAAAAGGAAAATGTCTCACGTTACCTATTTAGGTACCTTAATTGCAGTCATTTGCCACTATTTAAATACGTCCGTTCGTTCCGCAGTAAGTAGACTCTGACATCAGCTTTGGTCCGCTATTGTCTCGTACCCACACAGATTAATCACCGTTTTGTTACCTACAGCATAGTCATATCTAGTGATTTTTCCTCATTTGTAACTTGTTAGTGTGTGAAATATCGGATCCGGAAGTGAATCGCTTCTGGGAGCGAAATCGGGAATCAATTGTCTGATTTCCACCCGCTACTTGATTGAAATCCGTGGGAGGTAGCCGAAAATATTTTCCATTATTAGGAGCTGTGCCATATGCTGCCAAACGATCAAACTTACTTGGAAATGTAAAACAAATTGGTTTTCGAGTAGATGGCCACGAGTGTGAGTACGATGTTTTTTCTAAGCGCGATTTTCATTCCGGTTTCCAGATGAAATCGGTGTGTGCGAAACGATGACGTTAAAGTCAAGGTAAAGATGGTACCTCAGATGCAAAAGCTGATTGTAGCGAATTCACTCATGCTCCTGTTTGAATTCTCTGAGATCCACATTATGGAGGCAAAAGACACTTCTACAAAAACAGCAGCATTGTAGACGATGGGGCGGACACATCCGTATCCTACAACGTTTATCTGATAATATAAAGTCATACGTTTTAACCAGTAACATAGATCACTTCAGACCCTTTGTGAATAGACCATTCCGTTCGTTTGCATCTCCACAAGGTTTCCGAAACAGCCTGTAGGCTAGTGGTATTATGTGTAGGAAAGGTTTGTGTGACTACACGGGATTTACACCAAAATTATAGCATGCAGATATCAAGCACCGTGTGCTTGGCATGAATTGGTTAACTGACACGCTTCATCTTTGGTACACACTGCCGGACACCGTTTGATTCGTTGTCAAGTCTAATGCTTCCAGAATCCCTTTTTTCCATGTTGGCCTAACGTGGACATACCTTACGGAATCAGAGCTAAGCTAAAATACTGGGGACTGTGCCCAGTGAGTAATGAATGCTCATCAAATACTTATAAGTCAGACCTTCAGACGAAGATATTTTGAACCGTGTTAATGAAAACCATCAGTTGCAATAGATGTGGACAGAAACAATAGTCTCTGACGTCTTTTGCGAGGCTTAGGTCCGGTAGAATGCCTTTAAACAGGTAAATAAAAACCAATTTTACTCTCGATAGGCTCGATTCAAGTCTCGATACTCCTGGTCATAAGCTTACTTTCCTGATGAAATGTCAGCCACAATGAAAATATGTAAAAAGGTAAAGTTGTACAGGGTCCGTAGAAGGAGTTTGTAATAACTATTTTGCACAGATACAATGTCTGTTGTATGCTTGAGATTGACAGGGTTGTGAGTAGTTGTGGAAATGACTGATTCATGGAATAGTGAACACTGTGGAAACATTAATTTAAGAAACGGAAGAATCGTGTGAGAGGGATTGGACGCATGGTTCTTGTAAATATGTATTGTGGGTTCTCGTCAGTGAAAGTCAAGGCATTCGTGAATGCGGCGGTGTGCTCATTCGCTTGTAGTTGCTTCGATAGCGCATGAGCTTGGAATGTAACCTCTTCGTGCCCAGCTATACACACTGGGCTTTTGTCGGGGACGTGATGAATGCCAGTAAGTGCCGATATGAGCGGCGGCCTTGCCATTCTCGTATTTATGTTTCCATTCAGGTGTGTGAGCCATGGACCAAATGGTCGTCGCAGGTTAGTCCTCGTTGCATAAAATCATCCCGTTTAGGGGAAAATGTGATTCATCATCCACCGAATTCTGCTCCATAAACTTCAGCTATATGGCGTTAATGACTCACCACTGCGTTGGTTAGGCAATTTTCTACACGAATGCCGGTTGGAGGTGAGAATAAAAGAATCCGTGTCCGATGTAATTGTGGTAGAGTGCGGGGTGCCACAAGGCTCGGTGCTCACGCACCCTCTATTTTTGACTTTTACAGACGGTATGGCGAGAGAAATTACTTCCGATTTCCCATGCTTCGCAGATGATATGAACTTATGGCAAGTGATCAGAGAACCAATCACGGAAAGTTCCAGCTTGACCTCCCGCATAACGTAAAACGATTACTTAAGGGAGCACGCTTAAGTAGGCACATTGGTTACTCGGGGCGTCGCAACTGTCTGATTGTTGAGTTTACGGATTGCACTGGCTAACCAAAAAATGAGCTCCGAACTCGACCCTGAAGCCGCCCCTGAAGAAGGATATTTCCGATCCAACCAAAGGGTCCCCAATTACGTACGTTTGCCGCATTGAAGAAGGATTTGGTGACCTAAGCGGTCAAAATCTTTAGAAAAGTTCAGAAAGATGACATCAGTGCTGATTCTACTATCGGGCTGCTTCGGTCCAACTGCAACGCGCAATCAGCAGATTGGGAGTGCATGGCTGATTCGCCGGTGCCATGATGTTTAATATTTCTAAACGGTCCATAAGTGCCTCAGAAATGGTCGACTATCACGTTTGAGAGCACCGGGACGTGAATCAATGAGCGATAGTTGGCGGGCGCCCAACGGCTAGCACCCATGAAAAGCGGAGTGATGATGCATCGTTTTCACATGCGAGGAACCTGTTGCTTGTCCAGGCATCTTCGAAATAATCGAGTTAATTGTTCGGCTATCCACGCAGCTGCTCCCTGCAGTGTTGTCGAGGGAATGTTCTCAACTCCGAGGGTGCGTAACGATAGCAGCTTCCACAAAAGCTTGCTGAATTCATGTGTCGTGTCTAGATACTGGAACCGGATGGAATGTGGCAGGTATGTGACATGCTCGTAGCCGGTCGAAATATTGGACCATCGTGGATCCGTAGAATGTTAGCTGAATTCTCGGTGGTTTGAGCACATCTGTTGGCCGTGGTGAGTGGGGAACACCACGCTTCATTCTCCGGAGGCCATTCACGTGTTTGTACAGAAACTTGTTGTTAGCATACAAACCTTTCCGCTAGGCTCTACTGGTGTATTAATTTGTCTTCACGGACAAGTGTAGGACATAGATTACGATGCACTAAATAGCTGCTCCAGTTGTCGGAGCTAGTGTTTACTCCGTAAGACACCAAGCTGCGCATCCTACCGCCATGCGTTTTCCGGTTCTGCTCTGAATGAATTATAGTGCTCTTATAGAACGAAGGGGCTTGTTTTCCGATGAGGATTCAATCATATCACTGAACTCGTTGGCAAACTGCCTCTAGGCAGTATCAATGGAAGTCAATCGAAAACTCCCAGATGGCTTCTGCAACAAGTTGCGTTAGTTTGTCATAGTGTGATTGTTCGAAAGAAGTCACTATTTTCTTGTGGGTATTCAGCATAACACATGGTCTTAAAGTGTTGTTACGTGATGACTCAGCCTCAGATGGCTCTCCATCGTCAGCTCCTCGATCATGAGCTCTTCGTTCGTGAGCACTAAATCAAGCACAGATGCCTTATTTGTCGCGCTGAAGCAGGTGGGCAAGCTGACATCGCTGAAGAGCGGAATGCTTGGAATATGCCTTGCAGGTCGGCCTTAACTTGCTCGTTGGGTGGTGCCAGAACTTCCAGATCGTAGACATTGAAGTCGTCTGAGATGAGAAAATGACTGGATAGTCATCGTAGGACCCTTTCCAAGGCTAATATCAGGCAGAAGTCTACCTCTGGGGTGGACATTGGGGGACGACAAACAATTGCTACAAGGCAAACTTCGTTGTGTCTCAGTCGCAGACTGTACCAGAGTGAGTCTGTACTCAGCGTTTCCGAAGCGTCCACCGGTTTGCAGTGCTAGTCGCTACGGTAGTATAAAAGCACCACACCGACTTTGTTGGCGTGATCGCTTAGAACAGGGAACATATCATGCATCGTGAGTTCGGCGTCAGTAACTTTCGAGTGCAACAAATTTTCAATTACGAAGAGGAGGTTCTAGGCATATGCTGTTTGATGTAGTCACAGTACAGCAAGCTTGTTCAGGAAACCTTGTGCATTGGTGTACATGTAAGGAAGTTTCCCTAATCTCAGTAGTGAGTCGTGGTGCGCGTGTTCCGGGTGCGGTGTTATGCCAACCGGTGAAAGATGAGCCACTAATCGTCTTTTTGGGTGGGGCGGTGATGAAATCATGGTATCAGATCCAGGGATCTCGCATTACATCTTTGCTCCTCCCTTTGTACGTAACGTATGGGGTGTGTTCACCAGTTTCGACGGACAGCTGAGTGACGCTATCAGAACGGTTTTCGGAGAGTGCCAGATTAAATTACTGCTGTGTGTCCGCTTAAAGGAAGGTATTTTGGTCCGGAGCTCGAAAGCTGGCTGTTCCGACCAGGATAGCGGCACTCCAATACGTCTGTTGACATCTGTCTGGAATAGAACATTGGCTTCACAACGCTACGGCCACATCGTTTGTAACTTGTTGATCTGGGAAGCTGTGGGCTCATCATCATCATCAGTATACATGTTAGCTGCAGGTAAAAAACACCTCAGCTATTGTGCCGCAATACAAAAGACAAGAAAAGGAAAACAAACAGTGGCATGCCGGCTGAGTCCCCAGTAACGGATGGACATCGTTCCGGAGAGCTAACAGCCGGCTATCGTGCCGTAAAAAGAGAGTGATATTACGCCTAACGAGTGAGATCGTGATTGGAGGGGATGCTAAGCAGGAGGGGGATGGGTAAAGGAACTCACAACAGAGACGTCATTGGGGCCGGCTGCAAGCCATATCAGCAAGTGTGTCTAACCAAACGTGTTCACCATCCTAAGGACCCCAACCAGACAGTCGGGATGCACCAACCGACACCAACTTCGAAGTGATGATTTTCACCTCTCTCGACCAAGTCATCGCTTCCAACCGCACCCACAACGCGCAAACAATGCACGTCGCGGAAGTCGGTGTGCTGGCATGCGCAACACGTGGCCCAACCATCGGAGCCTGACGCGTGATATAATGGTGCTGAGCAGGTAACTCGCTCTTCCTGCACCAAATACGCAACGCCGAACACGATCATTGTTCACGCGGTGTTCCCACCAGACATGAGCTAAGCTGCGAAGACAGCGATGACCGAATATGACGAGCCTTTTTATGTCTGTCGACCTGATGGGCCAAGTTTCACAACTATGTAGGAGAGTTGAACGGACGGCTGCTTTATACTCTGCCCTTCAGGGCGAGAGTAATGTCACGTCTGCGCCACAGGTGGCGGAGATTGGCAAAAGCACCTCGAACTTTTGCTATACGGTTCGTAACCTCATCTTCAATCCCACGGGTGCTAATATGGCTGCCCAGGTACTTGCATTCTTGAACGACTTCTAGCAGATCACCACCAAGCGTTAGCGCAGGGTTGGGTCCCTGCCAATCTTGGAGAAGTACTTCGCATTTCGATGGAGCAGAGCATAGCTCAAAACGATTGACACCCAGTGCTAATCGGTCCAGTGTTGCTTGGCATGCTCGGGGGCTGTCACGTTATGATGTTTTCCAGTGACAAGGTCTCCCTAATGTAGCGCAGAAACTCCTGGTTGTAGGGGATGGTTCGCGCTCAGCATGTCCTCCAGCCTCAGGAATGCCGGATACAGGCATGTTCCTGGTTACGAATTCCTTCCAGTATTCTTCCAAGTAGTACTTCGCGCGCTTGCGCTCGCTCCACGGAATATCCGGGAAGATATGGATGGGACGTGACCTAGTACGGAGGCCAGCTATCGATGAGAGAACTGCTTCTGCTTCATCGGCGGAAGTCAATGCAACTCGGAAAGGTCCCGGTTCAACGTAATGCTCTGAGGTTGGGTAACGGGTAATCCGTGTCAAGCTGGCGGGCTTAGCTAGAACACACAGCATGTCATACATAAAGTTCTACTGGTTTATATCATCGAGTTGCTTTCCTTTTAAGGAAGTTTACGTCGATTCTGGAACGTTGGTGTAGGTTACCGATGATACACTATGTGGTCTCCTAGTGACCATTTGTGCAGCCTGACTCAAGGTCGACCGCGCAGCTGGTTTGCATACAATCGGTGGAGGCTGCTAAGTAGGAAGGTGCCCTCTCCATTTATTCTAGATCCAGAGGGTATTTCGGCGGCAACCACTACTAGTGTCTGCGTCCTTCTTAAGTTTCGCAGCAGTTTGGAGGGTGAACGAGGCCCTGATCGTAATTATACCATTCGGACGGGCGGTGGTTGGTTCGGTTGTTTTTGGGACAATGGTGATATTGAGGTTCGAAGTCACAGGTGACGCAATTTTAACGTGCTGCCCAGACCTCTTCCTCAGTGTCGAAGCGGAGTCTATTGGGGAAGAATGGGGTTTACACTCCGTCACGCTTCATTCTAAGGAAGTGATTTTAGTGTCCCTACTTTGTTCAAGCGTTGCTACTATGCATTTGTGTTCCTGCGATTGTTCATATACAATCTTCACCAGTGGGATGACTGTACATACTGCAGTGAACCACAGAGAATGTGGTCTAATATTGCGTAGATTCAAGAGATTTGCTGTGAGCTTTGAACACTTAAAGAGAAACTTGTCGAGGTAATCGGGACACTCGAGTCCTGATAGCAGATTTTCCTGGCGTGAAGAAAAGACGCATACTATTTTCTCCCTGGTCGCGGTAGACCGGGCTTCTTGGTTGGTTGTTAAAGAACATTGCGTCAATCGATACATCTCAGGTAAACGGCTGAGCGCGCGTGGTCGCTTGTCTGCTCCTGCGCACTGAATTGGCCGTTTTCAAGATGGACACGTCCGTAGCACCTTCGGTGAATCACAGAGTTCGCATGGCAATTTTTAGGGGCTGAGTCGTTTGCTCAGAAATCGCTCTGAGGTGTAAACGAAGCGACTAAGCGGTAAGGGACAAAAATGTCCGATAGCTACTCAGTGGTCAAAAGTTATGATTGATGGCTCGTCGGATGTAACTCAGAGTTGGCTTACAATTGAGAACACGTCGCTGGGAATTCGGAAAACTGCGCAGATTACTGCGGGGTGTGAAAACTGTGACGTGAGGGAAAAGGTGATCCGCATAAGCTAGATCCAAAATATGGAGTGTAGTATATAGCGCTAGTAAAACTGGATCGAGTTTGAGGAGGAATGTGTGCAATGAGAATTGTGACAGTAAGTCCGAACTGAGTAAGAGGTCAGAGATAATGCGACTGCACGCGGTACAATGCTCGATAGTCTACACATGTGCGTCAAACACCTATTTTAAGCTTAGGATGCAGAGGAGATGCCCAAGAACTACCTGAAGACGGATGATTCCGAGCTAAATCATATGCTCGAAATGTTTCTTAGCTGCCTGTGGTTTTGAGGGTGTAAGTTATAGGGGTTTTGCACTCAAGAGCGGAACAGTTGCAACGATGTGATGTTGGGCATTGTGCTTCGCATCCGATGTCCCGTTATTCACTAGGACGAGAAATGCTGCAACAATGCAGGATATTGCGAACGTTCGGGCAGAAGCATTCGAAACCGGATGAAATTAAATGCAATGAGCTTGTCGGAAGCAGTTAATGAAGTGGTACCGTCTCGCAACTTCCACAACGCAAGGCCGAAATCAATACTGATGATAAGCTTTTGTACGTTGGCGATTGTACAAAGGAAATGAAAACTTCGACGCATTCCAAGACTGATCGTAAGGAATTTATAGTCATAACTCGCGATCTCCGTCCGGTTAGAAACCAGTCGCGTCATTCCAGCAAGCTGTAGCGAGCATTTCCCAAGAAACGGGGTGTAACGCTTACGTCCGCGCTGGTCGTGGAATCAAATAAGTACAGGAGGCGGCTGATAAGTTGGCCGGTGGCAGCCATCGCCATTACTGACCTGCTTTATGGTTCCCAGAATAAAAGTTAGTGAAAACTTTTGAGTGAGTACACATTGGGCGGCAGTTCCGTACAGCACCACCAAGGCGGTAGTGGAAGTAGCAGTAAGGGCGCAATCATTGTGTGCGAGCCTAGTGTGACGCTCGCTGAAGTGCCTGCACCGGATCTCTCAACCACATGATTCATAGAATTTTCAAAGAAACTTTTGTGTACCCTGTCGGCCGCTTCCGCTAGCACTTCGTGGTAGGTCCGGAATCGAAATAGCATTAGGCTCCAACCAAGCTTGTCTCGACTTGTAGTAAGAACACCCGAATTGGAATTTGGATTTTGCGGGTACATATTCTAAGACAATTAGTGAAAAAGAATAACAATAAGCAACCATTCAAACTTGTATGTGCAGTCATCACATCCTCCGCAGCTTGAATGCAAATCCAGATTTCCGTAATTCGGTTGGGATTTCTGTTGCAATCTGGCGGATCTTCTTGGAGGCTGACTCTGCTCAGAACTCTCATGAGAATCTGAAACTGAATTGTTGTCATCATTTTCAGTGCACACAGAATCAAATGACAACTGACCGGAATCCTTGTATCGTACCTGATCAACATGCCGTTTACCTACAGAGCAGTCATCGAGATCCAACATTTTAACTATACGACTTCCAAGTTTGTTAACAATGATTCCGGATGAAGGACGTAAACCATTGCCTCTAAAATAAGATACTTTAGCGGTTCCCAAACCAAGCATGTTCGACCTCAATGGTCTGGATTTACACAGTTAAGTGGGTCTATCTCCAGTGGTGGAATGCACACAGATACGTTATCGAAGAAGGAAGTTATCAACACAGCGAGCAAGTTCATCAAAAGAAGTAAGAGCACAGGAGGTAATAGAACATTTTAAAGTTGCAACAAAGGTTTCAACTAGGCCATTAGAGCATGGATGTCTTGGAGCAGTAAAAAGGTGACGACACCCAAGATTCTGCAGCCAACTAGTAACAACTGAAGATGAAAAATGTGAGCTATTGTCAGTTACAACAGCTAATGGGACTTTTTCCCTGCTAAACCCTTTCCTCAGGGCACGGACAGTAAAACCAGCATTCGGTTTATCAGTCAGGAATACTTCCGGCCACTTTGAATAAGAATCCACCACCACAAGTGCATGGTACTTCTGTAGAAATGGTCAACAATAATCCGTATGTAACCTTTGCCAAAGTTCGCATGTCTCGGTCATGGCGTCCACTTGGACGGCTGCTGTAGAACATGGTGATTACAGTTCGGCCAATCAGAAGCAGTTCATCGAATATCTGCATTTAACGCCGGCCACCAGCACAAGCATCGAGCTAAGGACTTCAACTTTTCAACACCAAGATGATCAGAAGGTAAATCAGTCAGAACGACTGATCTCAAAGTCGGCGGAATAACGACACAGTCATTCACACACAGTAGTCCGTCAGGTGTAACACACAACTCATCACGAGGCACATAAAATAGTGGAAAATTCCGTTTGAGAGAAACAGACTATCCTCCTTTGAGAGCAGAAACCAATGACCCGTAATACTTTCTAGTAGGGGCTGAACGAGAGATTGTAAGCGGCTGGGTGAGTAAACAACTCATCTTAGAATCGGCTTCGAACACCGTTGCATTTCGCGATACGTAGTCGACGTGAGGAATAAACTTTGCACTTCTGTGCTCAACCACATAGTTGTACGCGTTAAGAGCAACACTCTACCTTCGAACCATAGCTGCTGAAGATTGAGCTAGAGAACTGGCAAGGTTGTAAATGTACTTTATAGCTTGTAGCAACCTAAAAGATATTTCTTGTTTTATGTACACTTTTATTACTCAGTCATGCAATATTGATTTTGTTTTAATATCGACTCTACGGGCATTATGAACTGCATCCGGCTCACCATTTGTCTCCACGGTGAGTTCCGGCACTGACGTACGCTCTCGACGCTTCATTCGGTTTTCGTTCGATTGTAGCCTTCCGCAAATACAATCCGTTGTGTCCGTTCTTCTGGTTTCTGGTATCACAACCAGAGCGAGAACACTCTCGGACTAGTATAGACTAGTCTTACAAGCTTCATGAACTGTCAAAATAGTAAATCTGAGACCAAACACAAATATTTGTAAAGTCTAGTAACTGCCCAGTATACAGCCAACGCTTCTCGATGAGTCTGGGCATAGCCCTTTTTAGCATTGCTGAGTCGACGAGATATACACAGAACAGGTTGCCCATCTTGCTCTAACACTGCCCATATACCGGTTGATGTGGCATCTGTGAAAAGCACGGTGTGCAGTTTCGGAGAAAATGCATGAAGAACACAACCAGATGTAAGCATTTTCAAAAGTTTTCGAAGTACATGCCCATGATTGTCTAACCAAACAAAAAGCTTGTCATTCAACAAGGTGAATAAAGGATCAGTAATGGATGCAAAATTAGGAATGAAGTTGGAATAATACTGTAAGGCTCCCATCAGCGATCGAAGCTCATAAATATCAACCAATGGCTTTATCCGATCAGGATCAGGTTTGAATCCATCAGATGTAACATGATAACCAAGACAACCGATCTTTTGGCCACTAATCAGGCACTTCTTTGGGTTGATATTCACATTAGCATCAGCGAGTTAAAAGTGCAATCAACCGAGAATCATGAGTGTGTTTATCGGAAGTAGGCACAAACACATCGTCTTGATAGACCTCGACATCCTCATTTCACAATGGAGTTCATCATGTCTTAGAATATAGCTAGCGACACATTAAGACCAAAGGGAAGAAATATATACAGGTACAACCCGAAAGGTTTGTTGATGGTGGACAGTTTACTAGAATCATCAGTGAGTGGTATCTGTAAATATACATCTTTTCAGTCTAGCTTCGAGAAAATCTTGGATCCATGCAGAGAGAATAAAATCACGTTCTTCTGTGGTACAACTACGCTGAAGTAGCTGCGTATTAAGAGGAATGCGGTAATCACTGCAAACTCTCGATGTACGACCTTCCAGCTTTAACGGTGCGACAATAGGTGTGGCCCATCGTGAAGTTTGCATTGTGACAATAATCCCTGCTTCGCAGAGTCACAAGTAATTTGTGAACAGATTCCCTTAGTTCAAATGGAAGTATACCTTTACAGAAAACAGGATCACCAGCTACTTCTAAATTAACAGGCAAGATTTTCATTCCACCAGATGTCACTGAACAATCGTGCAGTAAACCACGAATTGGAGTGTCATTAGCAGTGCGTGACAGAAAAGTAAGTTATTTTAAGCGCCTGTATAACTTTAAGACAGAGAATAGACGGGCGTTGACGAACGACAACAAATTTACAATCGACAGGGTTAGAATTCTTATCTAGCACAGGAAAAGTACAACATCCTACCACCGGAAGAGTATGTGCAGTAATACCTTTAATAGTGATGGATGTAAAATCAAGCTGAGCATCAGGGTATATTAATTTTTTATTTATATTCACAGTCTGTTAACAGACATCGTGCCATCAGAACCATGGCAGAAGAAAAAATAGAAACACGAAATGCGATAAAAAATGGAAAACGATTTCTGTTTTACACATGAACTTTGATTTTTTGTTTTGTTTCATGAGTTTTTTGGCTGCATTAAAGGGGGATAAAATGGCAGAACAAGATTAACTGATGTCAGTTGTAGGCCATAACGCCCAATGTTTGCAACCACTGAGATTCAGCATCTCATGGTCCCCAGCCTGGAAGACGGACTGGTCAGACAGCCGCCAAACTCGAGGTTGTCTTATTCATGCTCATACTCCACGTCACTGGCTGTCCACCGCGGCACTTTTCCAATCGCTCCCTGGGAGTGCAAATAGCGCTCGACGTGGAAGGCGATGAGCTTAACATCATCATCAGCAACAGGAGCACACCGGCCATTTGAACTGATGCTTCGCTGCCATACAACCATGAGGACCTATGGAATAAAGAATAAGAAGGGGGAGAGAAAGGGACTTAGCTGAAAACCTTAATGTCCTAAGCGAACATTCAGGGTCAAGGCGCCTACACCTTGGGTAGACAACATACCGTCACAAACAGCTGGCTATCGTGCAAAGATACGGTGGCATCGGCGAGAAAGCTTCCTTGCGGCTTTCACTGCCACGCGTCATAATCAGCCATTGCCCCGCAGATAACTCAGCAGCAAACACACTTTAAACAGGCAATACGATAAGGAGACGGTAGGAGATGCGCCACTGGTGTCGATTGCGAGGCATGTCCTGTAAAGTCTCGAGCCATATACAAGGCGAGTCACGTGGACCGCAGCCTGGAAGGCGAGACGGACCAACGACACTCAGTTTGGTCTTCAGTGACTTTAGTTCCCGCTGCCAAGTCAACTTCTGTCCACCACGAGCTTTGCGCCACCCTACACCTGGCAGACTAAATAAGTCCCTCCTAGGTAAGCGGTGACCAGTCATACGTAGCACGTGCCCGAGCCAACGCAACTAATTCAGTACCATCTGTTGTTCTAGGAAAACAGCATGGTTATCACTAGCTAGTACTCGCATACGCACATCATCGCTGCGGACACGCTGCTGTCATCCAACACCAACAATGCTTCACAGACAATGATGCTCAAAGACTTGAAGGCGCCGCATATCTTCAGACCGAAGTGACGAAGACTCAGGACCATAGAGCAGAACGGTCCTTACTGTGGCCGTGTATACACGGCCTTTCAGATGTAGGGAAACTCCCTTCTGTCGCCAAAGATGCCGCGAGTTCAAGGAGTCAGTTCTGGCTTTTGCAATGCGCAAACTGACTTCAGTTTCTATGCGCCCATCGTTGCTGATGCAGCTGCCAAGATAAGTGAATTGATCAACCACCTTGAGATCCTCATTAGCAAGGGCCAAGGGATCATCAAGTGGCTGGTGGTCCTGCAGCAACAATTTACACTTTGAAGGTGCGAATTGTATACCAAATAATGGGATCACTCAAGACAGGCTATTCAGGGTTGATTGTGCCGCCGCAACATCGTCGAAAAGCAAGACGATATTGTCCGCATAATCAAGATTAACTAATCTTTCACCACGCAGCACTTCAACGCCTATATCGTGAGATTCCGCAGAGAAACACTCCATGATAGGATCCACGACAAAATTGAATGAAATGGGGAAATCGGACAACTATGACGAACGCCACTTGTGGTCGGAAAGCTATCCGTTAGGAACCGTACACCCTGAGGCGACCTGTAGTGTTCGAGTATAGAGCACGAAGGATGTTCACATATTTCGTGGGAACACATTTCAGCGCAAGTATTTCGAACAGAAACGATAGATCGAATAAATCGAACGCACTCTTGAAATCAAGGAATACAGCTATTGTCGGTCTGCGGTATGCGTGGCGCTGCTCTAGCACTTGCCGCAAAGTGAATATATGGTCTATACAGACACGTCCTTGGCGGAAACCGAATTCCTCTTCCCTAATCCGAGATTCCCGTTCCATAATGAGGCGACGAACGAGAATCAAGAACAGTAATTTTGTTACAACTGGCATTAGGCTAATACCCCTGTGGTTAGCACAGTCTGTGCGACTGCCCTTCATGTCTACTGGCACTATAATCGATTCGCTCCAATTAGCCGGGACATTTTCTTCCAGATACGTTCGAATAGGGAGGTCAATGTTTTGCAGAGGACCTCACCTTCATGCTTAAATAGTGCAAGTGCAGTGGAATTCAGGCCAGCGACACGAAAACGATTGAGGGCTGTGATGGCGTTTCGGACCGCGGCCTCCGACGGAGGCTCTAAACTAACCGTCCATGGCTCGTACAGCACTACCTGAGTAGGAAGAGGTCCGGGAGCAAGGGGTCAGCTGAACTGATCCTACAAGTGTTCCGCCCAAGGAACCATACGCGCTCCTTATTGTGTATCAGTGCATTTGCGCTGTCTCTGATTGTCTCACTGACGACTGGTTTCCTGGGACCAGTAGTGCGGATTAGCTGAAAAAGCTGGCGGTAATTGCCTACTGCTCATGCCTCCTCCGTTTCTTGAGCCTGAGTGGTCCACCAGGCTTCCTTGTCTACACGTAGGCTCTGGTTTAGTTCACGCCTAATAGCCCGTCTGGTCACATTGTGCTCAGAGCCAGTAGGGAGGTGTCATCTAGATTCTAACAGGTTCACCGACCTCTCGGATATCCAGTGACTGGTGCGGTGACGATTGATAGTGTCATAAGCAGATGCTCCTGCGTCGGGCATGGCGGCCGAGATTCTCTTCCACTGAAGCTCAGTGTCATTAGAACAAGACAGCGAAAGTTCGGTACGCAGTGCGACTTGATAGGCTTGCCTGACCGAGGGTTGAGAAAATTTCTCTGTTGTCAATCGGAGGAGACGCTTGGTGCGCCTCCCGGTAAAGTTCATGGAGAAACGACAGCGTACCAAGGCATGATCGGAGTCGACGCAGGTATTCCAGTACGAGTGGCAATTCAGAACGGAACCACGCCGCCTGTAACTTATGGCAATGTGGTCAATTAGGGTCCATCACTGGCCAGCTACAGGAGAACGCCAAATGGCACTTAGGTGCCCACTGTGTCTAAAAGCAGTGCTACCAAGAAACAGCTAGTGCTCCGCACACAGTTGCAGCAGACGCTCACCGTTGTCAGTCCGTTCGGAGTTAAGCCCATAATTACCACCAAGTTGAGCTTCTGAAGAGCTCAGACGCCCTACTTGTGCGTTCATATCCCCTGCAAGTACTATAATATCTGAACTAGTAGCACTGCGTAATAGCGCACTCAGTTCGTGATAGAATGTGTCCTTGACAGCATTTGAACTGCAGTCAGTGGGAGCATAAGCGGAAACCACATGCAAACAGCGTCTTGTACTACCTCGTGAATCAACCTTAGCTGATGTCGTCAAACGGGCTGCACATAAAGGGCTGTTCACCGGAATCCAATCAACCAACGATGGCTCAGGCTTGAAGCTGGAAATAATACCTACATCAGCTTGACCTGTGAGTGCTGCATCGGCGTCTCCGGATGCGTGCAACCAATAACGAGAGGATGAGCCGGGTGCAGTTAATTCAACAATCCCGTTAGGGTCATTGATCCTAGTTTCGGACACACAACACACATCAATACCCAGTGTGTCCAAGGTGGGTGCGAGTGCAGCCTGTTGACCTGTTTGTCTTGGAGTGTGAAGGTTGAACTTCGCCATGGAAACGAGATCGCGTGGCCTTATAAGAGACTTTTGCCGATAAGTGCTGTGCGATGGTGGCTGTAGACGGTTCTACTCCAGTGGCACTTCGGTTGCTGTCAATTAAGCTGGGAATTATAGAAGGGAGGTTAGTAATGGGGGTCGGGATGGGAGTAAGAGAAACAGGTGGAGAAGAAAGATGGGAGGTGCCAGCAGCAGCATGGTTTCACTTATCCACCCTGCAGCAGATAAGGCGACCCTTGATAATCTGCGCGACGGCCGATGCAGGATGAAGTTTATGTTTGAAGAAGATGTCATGTTTGTATGTGGGCTGATACTGCCAGGGTACCCAGACCTAGACAGGAGAACGATTAGAGTTCGCATAAAAAGCTTCTGGCGCAAAAGCCTGTCCACAAGGCAGCGGAGAGGTGGCAATGATTTAGTTTTACAGAAATGGACGCCATCCCATTTCAAACCTCCAACCTGGAGGACCAAGAGGCTGAGTTTGTCTGACCTCTGGCCACTAATTAAGCTGGTAGGAGTAGCTCTCAAGGTGTCCGGAGGCATCACCCAGTATAGCTCAATGGGTCAATGAGGTACGCAAACCCTTGCACCACGTTAAGGTCCAGTCTCGTTGCGACGGATGCGACGGGCTGGCATGCACAAAACGTGTCCGAGCCAACGCACGCAAAGTCGGAGAAAAACGTTCTGAAGACTGGTTATACTCACTACAAGCACTCGGTCTCGGATCCCTGTGTTGCTTACGTGGTTGCCACCACATCCGAGCAATCCTTCGTAGACAGCGATTGTCAAAGACTGACAGCCGCTTCATGTCTTCCGATCGAATAGGTCAAGTCTCACAGCCGTACAAGTGTACTGAACGGACGGAAGCATTGGACACCTTACCCTTGAGCTTGAGACTGACCTCAGGAAGGCGACATATGTGTCTCAGTTTGATGAATGCAAAGCGGGCCTTTGCAATCTGTTGTGAGACTTCACCTCTAACACCGCCACCAGCCGTGATGATTCCCTAGATAAGTAAAACAAGGGACTTACTCCAGAACATATGCAAAAATGATGAGTGCGGGTTCAGGCACCCGCCAGTCCTGGAGCAGCGCTTGACATTTTCCCAGAGTGAAAAGCATAACCCGTACTTAGACGCCTCTATCACTAAGCGCTGTGGGCGGTTTGTGGGTCGTCACCAGCAAGGCGATATCATTGGCGTAGTCTAAGTTCGTGACTGTGTCTAGAGAGAGGAGCGCAACACCGCGGTTCCGGACCCCGTTCAGTACTCCTTGGACGACATCTTCAATGGCAGAATTGAAGAGGAAAGGGGAAATAGGGCAACCTTGGCGAACACCGCTGGTCACAGCAAACGAAGATGAATGATGATTGAGACAGCTTTTAGAAATGAGAGACTCCAAGTGACCAGTAGCAACAATGAAACGGTGTGACGTACCATCTCCGAAGCATAAGATATTGGATAAGTGACCACTTGTATTCACAGCCAGTGTTAGCGAATGGATATCCTTGAGTGAGTTCACAGAGGCATCATCAACTTTTTCACTATAATACAACGGTTGAGTTGACGGCAAACACTGCGGATATGTCTGACTTCCACACTGGTGGCACTCGGAATTCCGATGCGGACAAGTATTCCGGGAACGCAGCTTTCCACAAGAAACACGTTGTCCAACCTTTTTGTCGACTCGACCATACTTTACACTGTCTGAATTTTTTGGGCGTGCGATTGAGCAATGCCGTGAGTCTTAAAGGCATTATATTACCACTGTTTGCTCGTTACAGTTATTAGGAGAACAGCTATTAGACTTTCATTTATTGTGACCGAGCTTGATAGCTATTCTTTACTCTTCCTATTTTCTGTTTCTTGTCTGTTGTTTAAACGCTCTACTGGGTTCGCCCGATTGGTACATCCGGGTCATTGTTAATGGACGCTCCTTGTCATGCCTTTCTCAGCAACGCTGTTTGCAAGAACATATTCTATTGGTTCTTTTTCTTCTCATTACTGTTCTAATTGGTTATGTTAAAGGAACATTTAGTGTCATACAATTATTGTACTAGTTTTCAACTTTTGGGTCTGCATTCCTTTGTCGCGTTTGGTACGTGATTTTTGTTTAAACGTTTCATCGCGTCATTCTGATTGGCCAGTGCCCGTCACTGTAAATGGTCGTTCGCTTTACGCTTGGAGTCCAATGATGCTATTTTTAGGGACTTACGCGATTCGCTCTTACATACACGGTTGCTTATTCGCCGTTGCATTTTACGTTTTTCCTTCAGTTGGTTGGCTCAAGTGTACTTTAGTAGCTTCGCTTCATTTTGCCTTCAAACTATATAAGCAACTGTGATTTCATGTATACAAGTCTCCTTCTGGCTCGTCTTTGGACTTCTTCTTGCGGTCGTGGGGTGAAGGCATCAGCGGCGACACAACAACAGTATGAACTCGGCGGTTGATTAAGCCAAACAAAACTTGTTGATCAACAGTTGTCTGGACTATGAATTGTCAGAAACATCTTGATAGTGCAAACAGATGGACTTCATTTGATAATACACCGGTGATGGAAGTGATAAGAGCTGATGATATAAATCGGGATTATTAATGCCAGCAACTAAACGATCTCTCAGGTGTTCATCAAGTTTATCCCCAAATGCACAAGATGAAGCTCCAGAGTGAAGCTGCATGATGAAATCGCGAATAGATTGATTAGGTTGGCGCATCAGCAAGTAGAACTTTACCCTTTCGGCAACCACGGAATTTTCGGGTAATAAATGAGACAAAAGAAGGTCTTCAACTTGTCGTGTGATAACTTTGACGGGAGCTAAGGATAAGCCAGATTCTTCAGGAGTGAATAGGCCTCTCGTCAAACAACAGTTAAAAAGTGAGCGCCCTTAAGGTCTTCGCGAAGCTCAACTATGTTGATTCACCATAGCTCGAATCTTTCCATGTATCCTTGTAACTCGCAGGGAGATGCATTTACGTTTAAGGATTCGATAGTCGAATTCATTTTGGAATAAACATTGACCACGACGCCAATTATAATAGGTTCGGAATGGAAACAGAATTAGGCTCCAAGCAAGCTAGTCTTGACTCGTAGTAAGAACACCCGAATTGGAATTCGAATTTCGCGGGTATGTATTCTAAGTTAATTGGTGAAAAAGAATAACGATAATCAGTCATTGAGTATTGTATGTACAGTCATCAGTGGAAGGTGAACAGACAGAAGAGCCGGTATGACCGTCGTGTTCATTGGAAGACACTTACTCCGGAGTTGGCGAAGAATGGAATCATCTAAGGTCGAGGATTCGATAAGTGCTCGCATGTGTCAAAGAAACTGAGACGGAGTACGATCGCCAAGCTCGACGCCTGAAAATAGTAGCTGTAGGCGCGCTTTGTCTGAGGTAGTAGTACGCTTTAAGATAAGCATAGGGTGAGTCGGTCGGCATAGATCGAGGACATCAATGACTTCTGAAGCAACGTGCGTAGACAAGTGAGCAGTAACATATGAAAACTGTAGATCGCGAGGTAAGCTTGCGAAAACGGAAGATGTATTTCGCTTGAACAAACGTGGGTTTGACACGTCGTAGGAAGGCAAAGAAAATGCGGCATACTTTTCAGGCGACTGTTCACACAAAGATTGGTCGCTCATGAGGAAAGAAAAACTTCTTGTGGTCGAAACACAGGGTCGCCAAAAATGTAGTAGAGCGTTACGAGGCAAAATACGAAGTTAGGCAAAAACACACTTGAAGTACAGTCAGGAACGTTTGCGTTGTAAGCTTTCCTCCAATTACTGTCTGTCAGATGTCGACTGGTCATTCAAAGCTATATATCCGAGTGGTTAAAAAGACGTGACAACAGCGCACCAACATGCAGCATCAATTGTAGTCAGCACGACGCGAGCGCATTCGAAGATGTGTATACAAAATTCGTTAGTTTAAACAAATGGTACAAAATGATCGGTAATGAAAGTGATAAAGAAGACAAAATGTGTTGTATTCACAACCGCTACAAATACATCTGCCAGTTAAACACTTCGATTCCAAACGCTTATTCCAATGCTTTTCGCGTTCCTTTGATTCAAGCTGTAATTCGTTGCATTAATTTCATCCTAAGGCGCTCACGTGTTTGTTTGAAGGAAAATTTTGGTGATTTTCTATACAGAGATTCGACTTCAGTTTCAAGCCATACTCTACAAGTGATGAGTACAGAATGGTGGCAAACACGTATGCTGGCTTGAGTGTCACCATAAGTGCACGTACCTTGGACGTATGTAGCCGTCAGTTCCTCACAAAGAGCTATTTCCCACTTAGAACTCGCAGTTCAAAGCACAAAGTTGGGTTGTTTTAGTTACACATATATTCAAATATCTCGCCGATTGCATTACCAGTAAATAACACAAACCATTCTCACGATAAAATACGAGGCGGCACATCCGTACAACGTTGCTTATAAAAGTATGCAAACTACCGCAACAGGTTATAAGGGCCAAACCAGTCGAGGTACACTTAGAAAATCGTCGCAACGGGATCGCATGTCAGTGTGGCATAGCGGATCTCTCGGAACCAACGACCAATGTTGGTTAGTGCCTTTGGAGAAAAATGAAATCTGGCCAGTAAGTAGAAACCGAAATGGCTCCGCTTGCCAGTCCTCCAGATAGCAGTTCACAACTGAGGTAGCGTCCTATTATGACAAAAGTGCCTATCTTGCTGGTGGTTGCCAGATTTCCAATGTCTTGCGCCTAGCACCTCATCGAACTGTGGGCTCGAGTAACTCTACCGTCAAGAAGTAGTAAGCGGTTGGTATCATGGATCACGCAGAACCTTAAACTTGACATCAAAGTCCAACCCACTTACACGTCTGTCCATGCACAGTTTGACCGATGATCCGAACCAATGCGAAAACAGCCATCGGTCCCTCTTTCACTTGTTAGCTCTCTCGTTTCCAGACCCCCCTCTGTATCCTCCAACAAAAGTGACGACAGCTGCAGTTCGGCCGAAATTATGTCACACCTTCATGGCACAACATTCCCAAGTGGCTTTCTGTTAGTAAGAACCGCTTACAAAACCAGCGTGTCCGATCTCTCTGGTGGCGTTCAACGTTCCCACTCCCAGACACATAAGCCAACCAGACGTACATATATATGCTATTCTACACAGTGTTAGTGTGACGCGCAAGTTAGAGAGAACGTGATCACACCATTTTGGAACTAAGTGCGCCAAGACAAGCTATTCTCCTACTACCAGCTATATGTCCGGAAAATTCGATGCATAATTCACAGACCAAACCGGAATGGACATAGTTTTCAGCCTCGTAGCTGAATCATCACTGTTTGATTGGACTCCTTTGAGAAGCCGCCTGTGGGCAGCCTATCTGAGAACAGCAACTTGAGATAGGATATGAAGTAATGCTAGATGCTGGAAATTTGTTGCCTACGCCCCAACAGATGACAGCCTTGATTCTGACAAAGATGTCTTTAACAACTGGCCAAATAAAAGTATACCTGTTTGGGTCGTGAATGCAGCACCTGATTGACCGGACACCTCAGAAGCAGAGTTCTGTGGGATGTTTGGGTTATAGTACCAAAATACACACAAAGGTCGTCAGTGCCCCCAACGCTAGATGGCTGAGACGACAGGGAACAACTTGGTGTCCGGAAGGATTCCTGCTGGCATTGCGTAAACTTTATGAGCTAGAATAGAACCCGGTGTATTAAGAAATGAAGGGTACAGGATTGTTTGATAATCCGCGGGAATTCCAACGAACCTATCCGGTAGGGAGACACATAGGGGCAACGTTGACACTTACACTAACAAGCCGGCTGGTCCTTCAGGTGGGCCACCGACTGGAGTAGTTCACTTGGTCCTTTACTTTTGAACATCTCCTCGCACTAATGGTTGTTACATTGCATTTTATCTGAACAAACCAACGGTCTTTTCGTCACTGTTTCGTACGCACAAAGTAATTGAATGAAATTTAGACCGATCGCGTTGCCCCGAGTTCTAGTTGTGAAACGGGCAGAGCAATATCAAATGCGTGAGAAGAAGGTGGAAGGGAATAATGATATTTAACGAGAGAGTGTGTACCGACGAAGCAAAGGGTGAACACAGGGATGCACACTAGAATTCATAACGAGATTCATTTATCACGCAAGGCATGAGTTTAGGTAGACGAAGGTGTGTACTAACACCTCGCTGTGGCATGAACGTCGCGCGGATGTAGTTAAGACGGAACACTCCACCTTCCCGTTACAGTGGTGTAGGTTAAAACGTGACCAGGTTGCTTAGGGAAACGCATGGGAGCTGTAGTTGAAAACCAATCCCATCTCTCGAAGGTCTAAGCGCCGGTGACTCAGAATTGCTTGTGCCCTTGCTGTCTAAGGATGATAACGAAACGCAACAGAAAAAATGACTCATATACTCGAGAAGTTACGCAAAGGGTAAAATATCAAAGTTAGAGAGGGTGGATTGATCATAATGGCAATATTCAAGAATGGTGTGTGTCTGTGTGTATAACCTCTTTATTATTATTATTCATGTTATTATTAGTCTCTATTCTCGTCCGTCGCCTTTTGTGGAACGGGGCTCTTGGGTGAAAGGACTGGTATATTTTCAGCTGAAAAAGTGTCAGCAGCAAGCTAGTACGTAGTACCGACGCTTCGCTGCTGCGCAACCACCAGCAGTCAGGCATGAGCTAAGGACACTACGAGGGTCGCACGGTCCCCTATGCAGGCTCGAACCCGCGACCTCGGGACTACAAGCCAGGCCTCTGATCCTTAATGCCAAGAGTGGAACTGAAGGGAAATGTATCAGCCACATTTCCGCTGTGTGCGTTCCTCGAGTGCAATGGCGCGTCTGACCCAGTCGATCGTTCCATTCTTTTTGATACACTTACTCAGAGAGACGTTTCAGGTCGTATCAGGGTTTACAACGAGTCATCAAGTAGCCTTCTGAAGAAGCATGGAGTCTGTCAGGATTGTTCCATCTCCAAGTTTAAACACAGTGTTGGCACAGTAGCCACCACTGAATGCTCTTGCACGGGGAGAAAGCGGCAAAGCTAGATTGCGCAGACGACACCGACGTGTCACATATGAACTAGTGTTGAGTGGTTCTATCCCTTGGTATGCGATTTGCAACTCCTAAGGGTAGAGTGGTGTTGCAAGAGTACCAACCGCTTGCCATCCGGTCGACACCTGACAATGAGAAACGGCAGTCAGTTGATCAATACATTTTGCTTGGTAACCGTAATAAGCAAGACAACCACGCGACTGTTGAATTTCGTTCACGCGTTGCAAGAATTGTTGTTGTGAATCAGCAACAGCAATAAAAACAAAATAGGATGATCCTAGGTTTCAAAAGCAGTAGGCAAAGGAACACGGTGAAAACCGTTTTTCGCTAGGGGCGTAAACTTCGATCTCGCAGGCTGAGGGTCTCAATCGTCTTCGGATCCTTATTTATTGTAGCCTGCATGCATCGCTAGGGTCCAACAGCACAATAGTGTCCACAACGATGACGTACGCAGACGAGGATCAGCGTAAGTTTTCAGATCAGCAAGCAAAGCTGAACAGGTTAATTCAGTTCGGGAACATGGTAGTTTCCTAGACAAGAGTTTCGTTTTGCTTGTCCGACATTAGATAGCGTAAGCCCCGATGGCAATCGTCGACTTAATAATAGCAAAGACAAGTGAAGTTCATGACCACTAGATTGGGCGCCAACGGTCGTCTAGGTTGGGTTCAACGTGGTCCAATCCTTACTTGACTAGAGATGTTATAGGATGTGGCGTACAAACGGAACCAGCGGCGTGTTCTTCTTTTCATCTTCTGGCTGTGGCTGTTCTAAAGTACCGTAATGAGTTATATTTGTCGCAAGATTGATTACGAAGCAGAGTAGTGGAGTCCCCAGTGAAGCACTCTCTCCGAGGTCGCCACCTGCACGCATGACCGGTAGGTACCTGTGATCTTGAAGGACTCGTGGTGGGCTTAGATACAATAGTAAGCTTCTCTCCGTTCTTACCCTCATTACTTATTGGCAAAGGAACACCGGTATGAAGTCCAAAGCGCTGGTGTAGTTTGCTTTGAATATGACAATCATCACAAGTCCGATGGGGCAATGGATAGTGACCACGTCATTTTGTGGTGTAAGGACAGTGAGCACTTTCACCGAAGCCGCTGGGTTCTCCACGCAGACGCAACTTTGAGAGGTAGTGATCCGCAGCATAAACTCACAGGGAGGAAAATTTGTGCAATGCAAAAACTGGTGGCATAACCGGAGAATAAGGTATCTGTGACAGCGTAAATTGCGTACGTTTGGCAAAGAAGCAATATGAAAGTCGGAGTCCAGGAACTTTGGACGACAAGTTAGCGAAGATTAGGCGACTGATAAGAATGTGATAAGAAAAAGTCGATCAAATGAATAGTCGCAATAAGCGGATTTCAAGTATTTTATAAAAGGTAAGTGATTAATTTTGTAGGAAGGAAAAGAAAGCGAAAACCAGAGGGAATGTGGTGGCCAGAAGCAGTTGGCATCACTGCAGAAAAAACGACAATGGCCATAGAATGCAGAGAATCAAGAGGTAGGAAGTTCCACTCCAACCAGGGGACATTAGTGCCCAACACGTGCGTAACATAAGCTCCGAAAACTCACATGAGCAGTAAAGTCGATGCAATCGATTAAGACAGCGTCACACACTCGAGAGTGCGGTGATCACCGGCTCGAAAAGGGCAAAATGAAACAGTAAATTCGATGGATAAATCAAAGGTGTTTTGTTCCGTTCCCAGAAGTATGTATGTGAAGATAGATGGAACGGAAAGTCCGGACAAAATAGGGACATTAGAACAAAGCGGAAGAAAGTTGAAGATAATTGGGTTAGCAGGGCGGAAAATGAAAAGCAGGAAGAGAATTGGGAGTGAAACGACTAGTGGTAATAATACATCATCTAGAAATTCTATGTGGGCAGTAGCGGACGGATACAGAGTTTTAATCGAATTCAAATGAACCACACTTGGTAAGTAAAGTTTGACTGGCAATGAGACAAAAGAAAGGCAGATTGAACAAAAAAACCATGCTCCTGAAGATAGAAAGGACGGAATGAGAGAAATAAAAGGGTTATTGAAAAAACCAAGTACTCATATGTGTTGAAGGCGGACAGTAGGAAAAGTGATTAAAAATAGGCAATATCTGAATAAAAAGGTAAAAACCACAACCCAAGTGAATCGTACTACAAATAACCTGCTCCCTAAACGAACACGGTAAAATATCCCGGAGTGAGCCAGAGAAATATTCGAGACTATGGCACGTGGGTGCAAACGACGAGTAATCTCGACGTGCTCCGTGGAGGTGAGTGTTAAACTTTAGATGGATAAGCTTGCCAATCACTAAAGCATTTTACAGATGAACGTATGCCGTGATCTCTAAACCAGCGTGATTAATCAATCAACTGAAGAGTAGTAATTCGTCGTTAATGGCTCGCACGCGCGATCTTCCAAGCGATGTTAGCTTGTGTGCAGTAATCTGTTGGGTTGGGTTGAGACGAATTTTGCTCACAAGAGAACGGTATAGGCAATTGCGGGCAGTAAGCGGGAGAGATTCCATTACTTGACCCGTAAATCCCTGTGGCCTTTGTGAAACGCACTGTACACCAAATGAGGCTGATATTACAGGGGGAAGGGATCGATATAGCACCTGAATTCTTATTGGACAGTGAGTGTCTAAGAATAGCGAGTAAAAAGAGCGCACTTTTGTACAAAAACTAGCGTACACAAAGGTGCACATCGGTTAGTAGTCAGAATATGAAAATGCTTCAGCCACGGAAGGATTGGCTCGAAGGAATTCGTAAGATGATTGCAGCATGTTCAATTTGGTTCAGGAGAACAAAAGATCCAAATCACAATCAACGACGCGCGTTGTGATAAGTAAAAAGAGGAGCAACACTGTAATGACTGAGGCGATGGCATACGCATCATTCATAAGTCCAAACAAGGTCGAGAACCTGATCTTGTTGCATCGCCGTCTAGCTATCCGTTCGGTTTACTCGGCTAACAATGGATGACGTTGTAAGTGCCCGAAATTCTTCGGTCTCTGGTTCGTAAGAATCAAGGTAACCAAACACCACTTTGCAATATTAAAAGATACCTAGACGCGAGTGAGGTAAAAGCAAAACCTTCACAAATATCGAGGAGTTCGAAAAATTTCACTATTTTTCTCAAAAGCTACATGCAACATAGCTCAGCGGGGTCGTCTACCTTGTGAAATTCGGAAAAGCTAAGCCAGTGCGACGAAGGAACAGACGGAAATCCCAGTCGGATACGTAAACCATGTCTGTCGCAAATTCATCAAGTCGTAACAAGAAATACAATTCGGAGTCACTTCATTTATTACCGTTACCGGGGAAAGGAGTGAGAATGTGACTGTAATCCTGAGGCGGGACAACACCGGCCACAATCTGTTGCGGAGTCGGAAAAAGAATGAGACCGCGTAGCAATGTAGAAAGGGTGGGTGGGGAGCTAACTACAATATCACTCGGCAACTGACTGTTGCAGCTGTTTCGGCATTTCTCGTACAGCACCATTTGCCTCGTTTGGGAGGTGTTCATTGCGATATTTACGCCAAGTGTATGCCTCTGTTTTGGCTTGTTGTGTATCCCAGTGTTTTCTGAAAGCGTATTTATAATATGGGACGTAGTAGGAGAGTCTGGGTAGGTCGCTGAATTTGATCTATATAAAATAAAGTGGATGAGAAGAACGGTTTCAGCCAAAGGTTAACATATAAAACAAATACGGACCTATGTAATAAAAATAAGCATAACACAACGAAATAAGCACTCTTCACAGTGATCAGTGTGTGTTCCCCAGTGCACTTGGGGCAAAACAATTTCTGTGAAACAGAATTAGGGAACACAACGTGAACAGCTCACATTGACGCGCAGGTGACGCGGCCAAATGGTGGGTTGAACGGGCGCAGTGCCAAACAAGCAAAAAGGAACGAAGGACACAGACTCCCGAGCAGAGTGGACGCGCACTGGGGGACTATGATTAACTACGACCAAGCGAACACTCGGCAGAGAATATGTAAATATAGACAGTCTCGATGTGAACCAAAGGTGCTAGCGCGCTTTTGTTGTCAAAAGCTCACATACTATCTACTGGAGTCAGAAAAAGAGTGTAGGGTGACGCATTGGGTCCAGCTGACTTATATGAGAACAAAATAAAAATTAGAATTAATAACGCGAACGACACTGACAGAATATACCGCAAAGTACTGTGAATACATTGGGTGCTCAAACGCATACCTGGTCTAAAGGTTAGCGCGTCTGTAATCCGATTAACGAACGTGAGGTGCAGAAGATCAAAAGAACTCAAGCTGTCATTACAAGACTCACAGTTCAGTTTACGAGGTCTGTTGCATTAAGGCCTGTGCGAGAGACAATGACTGTACACACTGTTCTATCGTCAGACGCGGGCATACCCAATTAAGATGACATACCGTACTTAACGTCTCGGTGATGAGACCGCTGCTCCATCTACACACACAATGCATCACACGCGGACACCAGGACAACTTGAAGTACCTGGCCTGAAGCGACTTACCTATCCAGGTGTTTAGGAGAGTGGTCAATGCTTGCAACGGTCTGCCAGAGCACACATATTAGGAGCAAACGCAGCGTAGAAAAACAAGACATTCCGGAATCAAGATTTCGCAGCAAAGAATGGTTACCCGTAGACAATGACACCTTACAATTGTGAGCCATGTGTGGGTCATAGGTTTAACGAGATCAGACGAAAGCAGGCAGAACGAATGCCATACTGATAAGTGTCATGTAATTTTCCAAAAAACCTTAACCACAATTTGAGGAGATTGTACCTACATAACTTTTACTTGTTACAACAATACAGTATTCATATGAAGTGGTTAAAAGTCAAAAATAGAAGCACAAATGGAAGCGCTACTGAACTAGTGACTGTGCCATACCCGATAGGGTACAGGACCAATGAGGTGGCCTATCGCGGAACCCAGATACAAGAAGATGTGCATCACTTCAATCGGGTCAAACTTACATTTTGCAAACCTCAGTTACCACTATTAAATGGTAATGGGAATCACGTCACTGTAAGAATAATAATTTACCGGAATTATGGAGAAAGAGAGGAAATCAAACAAATGGGGTAGAAATGTAGCGGGAATGAAACTGCTTGATAGAGGTATTCTTTGCGTCAATTGTTGGAGCACTGCCATGTTTACTGCCGACCCCCCGTTGTCGTGTTCCTCGACATCAAAGGTGCTTTGGATTCGCTGGATGTGCCTTTTGGGACTGTCTGCTGAGAAAAGGAGTGCTCGATAAGTATGTAAACCTTATCAAAGCGCTGTACGCGCATAGTTCGGGCAGAGTGAGGGTTCATAGCAGACTGTCGCCGCCCTTCAGTAGTACCAGCGGTGTGAGACAAGGCTGCCCACTGTCACCTTTCCTCTTCAACTTCGCTATTGATGAAGTCGGCCGGTGGCCGAGTGGTCGGCACGTTTGCTTTCCAACCATAAGGTCGCCGGTTCGAATCCGTGTAGGGGTGGGCGTCCTCGCGGTATACTTAGCCCGCGCGCGACTAGTGGTGGTCGCGCGGCAGCGAAGCGTCGTTACGGCGTATAAGCTGACACATTTCATTTTTCATTTCAAGTCATGGAAAAAAGCGTTCGTTGGACACGACCTAGAAGGGTGAAGCTACTGGTAAGCAACTTCTTGACTTGGAGTATGCGGACGACATTGCCCTCATATGTGACAGCGCTCAAACGTGTCAGGTTGCAATGGACCGATTAGCAGGGCTGTCAATCGTTTTGGACTATGCTTTGCTCCATCGAAATGCAAAGTACTTCTCCAAGATTGGCAGGGACCCAACCCTGTGCTGATCCTTGGTGGTGATCAGGTAGAAGTCGGTCAGCTATGGTAGCACCCGTGGGATCGAAGCTGAGATTACGAAACCTCGAGGTGCTTTTGAAAATCACCGCCACCTGTGGCGAAGACACCACATCACTCTCGCCCTAAAGGGCAGAGTTTATAATGCAGCCGTCTGCTGAACCCTCTTATACGGTTGTAAAACCTGGCCCATCAGGTCGACAGACATAAAGAGGCTAGCCACGTTCGATCACCACAACCTCCGCAGCTTAGCTCATGTCTGATAGGAGCACCGCGTGAGCAATACGCGTGTTCGGTGTCCCGTATTTTGTGCAGGAAGAGCTAGTGCACCACTCAGCACCCTTATATCACGCACCATGCTCCGATGGCTTGGCGACATGTTGCGCATGCTAACACACCGACTTCCGCGACGTGCATTGCTTGCAAGCCGGGGGTGCGGTTGGAAGAGGAGAGGCCAAGCGGTGACTTGGTCGAGAGAGATGAAAACCCTTACTTCGAAGTTGGCGTCGGTTGGTGCATCCCGACTGTCTGGTTGGGGTCCTAAGGACGATGAATACGTCTGGTTGGACACACTTTCTGATATCGTTAGGAGCCGGCCCCAATGGCTTTTGTGTTGTGAGTTCCTTTGTCCATCCAACTCTTGCTTAGCCTCCCCCTCCATTAGGCTGTTAGCTCTCCGGAACGATGTCCATCCGTTACTGGGGACTCAGCCGGCGTGTCACCGTTGTATTTTTATTCTTGTCATTTGTATTGTGACACAATTGCTGAGGTGTTTTCCACCTGCAGCTAACGTGTATAATGATGATGACGACGACAGAAGTGTTCGACCAGACACAAGTCCGTCGATTGCTTGGGGGTCACGGAGTGTGAAAGAGGCCGTCTAATCGCTGACGTAACTGCAGCCGTGAGACCAGTCCAGTTCAGTTGACTAGCAATGATTCAAGTGCAGTGAATACAGCTTCCGCGGTAATAGAAGCCAAAATGGGCATGAAAAATGTGGCAAGACGCAAAGCAAGAAGACTACAGTAAGTAGTTGAGATTTCTCATTCGGTTTCTGCACGTCTGCGTCCCACCTCAGCTGGTAGCTAGTTTGAGGAATAATAAATCTACGCAACGGCATTGATCAACAATATTGCTAGGAAGGAATTAAAATGTCACATGAACACTAATCAAATTAATCAAATGACCAAGTAACCCAATGGTTTTTAGCAGAGGAGCCTAGACACCTCAGGGACATTGAAGTCTTTCATGAGACATACATCTACCTAACTCTTGGTTGGAGCGGAAGTAAACTGCTAACATTGGTAGATAATCTAACTGGTGGTCTAGGAGCTGAAGATTTCCGGGTCGAGAAATGAAAAGTTGGTGGATTTTGCGTTACTTGTATTCGTCTTGGTAGCTGATCTTGCGAGACAATTTCGCATCAATTCGCGGATTTCTGATTCTGACTTGGAATGAGAGCAAGTAATGAAGGAGAACAATCGCATAGAAAGGGGAAGATCTAACAACCGTACATCGACGTAGCCGGTTAGCAGGTATACGAAGGACATAAAAGACCGAGGTAGATGACTCAAATCCTACAGATACCATAGTGAGAGGTCAGAGCGTTGGTTGCTAGATACCACATCATTAAGAGCTTGGGTTTCTTATCGAATACAACTGGCTTTGAGAAGATACAGTGCTCAAAATAAACAATCTCACAATGTTCATAGCAAGCAACGGCGTTGCTTAATCCCCAAATTAGCACTAGGTGAGCTGCGGAGACGAGCATCTTCCATCTAGCTAATAAATGAATGATTTCCGGAGGAAGCATAACGGACAAGCCACATTCACAGTGTGCAATATAAGAGACAGATACACATGTAGGTAACCAGTTAACAGTCGATCATCGACTAAGAGGAACTAGGTGGCCAACGAACGTTTGTAAAACGTCACGGCGCAAGTGCAGCAACGAAGAGTTCATTGAACATGAACCGGAGGAAGGGATCAACGCTCACTCCGTGGCCCCATCAATCGTTTATACGCCAATTTCGTGTGTGTGTGTGTGTAGAGGAGAGCGGTGAATTTCGTTCAAATACCATGGCGAAAACCTCCACGCCATGCAGAATGGACCAACCGAAGACAACGATGGCCTCATTGCAGACAATCTGTCCAGATACACTCACCTTCATGAAATCGAAAGCGGTTGCCACATTTTTGCTGAAAGTGTCTAACATGGGCAATCGGCCATACCGTTGGCTGAAGTGGGTCAGGAGTGTGAAACGGGCGTCCATCCGTTCACCAGTTCTGATAGCAGAGCTAAGGGTGCTGATGGGACACAAAAGAAGAGCATATTAAGTGACTGTTCTGACATGTGAAGGGAGGAAAAATAATGCGAAAATGAGTAGACATAGAAATCGATTGAAATAACCACCCACTCAGAGGAGCGCCGATTCAGAGTAGAACACCAAAGTAACCCATAGGTAAAGGACAGATGGACCACTAGCGTTCTAGTACTTAAGCAGCAAGTTCAACTAAGCAACAAACAATGAAGAGTTACAATGCACTTAGATTGACTACGTTGCTTCTCTTTGGGGTGTTCGAGACATCAATTTGCACGATGTTGTGATAAATGATTGTTACTAAAGGAGGATACATTTTCGAAGGGAATATGCGATCGATATCTGGTGACATTTGAAACAGAACCCGCAACTGACGAACAACCTAGTTGCAAGGACAGTTTTGAAGAAAACTAGTACATATTGATCGGACTAAGTTCACTAGACCATGTATCACCCATCTGAGAAAGCTATTTATTATTATTATCATTATTATTATCGGTGTCAGTCAAGTGCAGGAAGGACAAAAGTGTGCGTCCGCTACTAAGTTGTTGAACTGTTTTTCCAGTGAACAGCCGGTTGAAAAGCAACATGTCCGTTGATCGAAGGACATGCATCTGCCACAAACGAAATATGGTGCCAGAGATGTGCGCAAAACGATATTCTAATCCAATTTTGGGCTGTCGACACTGAAAATGACTAGGAGTCTAAATGTCATTAGTTATTGCAATAAATACAATGCAGGAAGCAGTGGGAAAAAGTAAACGGAACGGAACATGAAGAGCTAGATACAGGAAACAAAATGTCGGAGCGTCAATAATTCCACGAAGGCGTCATGTTACATGAGGTGTTGAATCACTGATGAGGGCCATCTCGCGACCCCCTTCCACGAAGACGACGCGAATCAGCCTAATCGATTCGGTTGATCAGTTTCCCCCATGTTCTACGCCAGGTCATCGAATGGCCTCCTCGCGACAGCGCATAGTACAGGCCGGGGAAGGCGAATACAGTCACCCGGATAACACGATTTAATCAAAGTTGTAGGTTGTCCAGAAATCAATCGAATTTATTTTGCATCCCATTCCGGATTTTTCTGGAAGCTTCTTTGATATGATTGTATCTGGGGTCACACTGGAGCAATAATCTAACGTTGTGCATTTATTCTACATTTTAGCAATGAATGCGGTATTGCCTCATGATCAACATGCTGTTCGCGGATATTTATTGTATGAGTACCTACAAGGGCGCAAAGCAATGGAGGCTTGTCGAAACATGCGTGGCGTACTACGCACGGATGCTCCGAGTTACCGAGAGTGGTATTTTGGTTCCGCCGATTCGAAGTACGCAACTATGATGTGGCTAACATCGGAGGTCAAGGATGTAAGCCGGTGGACATTGACAGCAGCATGCAGGACATTCTAAGGGAAAATTCGAGTCAAAGTGTGCGTGAAGTCTCGTCACACTTTGGCCTTCTAAAAACCACCGTTCATCGCCATCTGCCCCAATCCGGAATGCTCCCAAAGCTCGGACAACTTGTACCACACGAATTGACTGATGAGCAGATTTTAAACCGTTGTGTCATTACACTTTCATTGCTCACCCGAGGACGCAATCATCGATGGTTGAACGATATCGTTGCTGGAGACGAGAGGTGGGCGATCCATGTCAACCATAGCAGGAAGCGTCAGTGGATCGCAGCAGCTGAAAGGCCAGTACAAGTCCCGAAAGACGAACTGCACCGCAAAAAAGTGCTGCTGTCAGTGTGGTGGGATCGCCGCGGCGTCATCTATTGGGAATTGTTACCTGACCACTCCACTGTTACTGCCGATGTCTACTGTCAACAACTGCAAAAGATAGTCGACGAACAGTAAAAAAGCGTCCAAAAGCGACCCGAATGATTCTCCTGCATGACGAAGGACATCCTCATGTGGCAAAGAGAACGCGTCTCAAAATTCAGCAGCTCAGTATGGAAACTTTTATGCATAAAGCATATAGCGCAGATCTTGCTCCTACTGATTATCACCTTTTCCGCTCGCTGCAAAATCACATCAAGGACAAGAGATTCCATGACCGCAACCATATCGAAACATACTTTGCCCAATACTTTGATAGCCAGCCCAGCTCGTTCTAAGAGAGAGGCATCGAGGAGTTGCCTGAGCGTTAGCAGTACGTCGTCGATAACAACGCAAGTTACGTTGATTAAATAATGTTGCTCGTTTGAAATAAATATTGATTGAAAAAGTGTGCTAAAAAATTCGATTGATTTCTGGACAACCCAATAGAAACGCGGTGCAAGTCAAGTAGGCAATGGATTGCACCGCCAGCGGATATATTTCCAACACCCTGAAGTTCCCACTATAGATGTGAGCAGTGCTCCGAAAGCACCGGAGATCGAAGAGACCAATGTTCGGCGCGAAAAGGACTTACTTCAGATGCAAAGAGTAGCAAAGAACTCATCGCTGCATTGCACACTCTACCGCTAACCGACAGGTTGATGAACAAATTGAACAATTTCAGCGGAAAATACACACAAGAATTGTCAGTAACCGTGAGAGAGATCTCATTTTCTTTCAAGAACAAAACAGTACATGTGAAGTGGGGATGCAGGAACAGTGAGCGATGGCAAACGTTGCCGTGGCCGATAGAATAGGGGAATCTTTTGTAGTCTGATCTACGAGAGCGCAAATTAACGAGTGGACGATAAGCACGAGATCGTACATGGCTAAATTGTGAAAATAGCAACTTTAGAGGATTGTAGAGCATAAGAAAGAAAACTGCCACTATGCTGGCGACGACCTAAAGCGGACACAGAAGTGGGTTAAAAGATCAGTGGTGAGTCCGCTAGACACGAGAGGTAGCACAACAAATCGGGAAAATGTCGATAGAACGAGAAGTGGATGGCTGGAAAATTGTCAAAGGGCAATTGCTGGCACAAAAGAAAGCGTCAAAGACGAAAACAGGGTGAAGTGGAGTGGATTTGTCAAATTCGCAAGATTGTACGTCGCATCTCACTGCACTGAGGACGCCACCTCGTATGGTGGTGAAACGTTTGCGACGAAACCGTCAAGCTCGGAAAACAAGTGAACAACTGAAATTCGTGATGAACAGGATTGCTCAGTGCAATCCAACAAGCATGGGTGAATGTACCGGGGTTGGAGAGTAAGGATAGCAAACAAGGAAAATAACAACCGCTAAAGCTTCATGTACCGACACGCCAAGCAGATTGTAACATATGGAGCAAATGAATTGAATATTCACTGTCTCATAACGTTGTTGCCGCGAGCATTGCGTCGAAATGCCAAATCGGCAATGCCCTATGCCTTTAGCCTTGTGAAATGTTTGCGCCGAAACCGTAGTGCGGTCCAACGAACGAGTCACTTGACGAAGTTTAGACTTAATGATATCATCAGCTCGCTAATGTTTCCCGCAAAAGGTATTCGCTGGTTTTTCTGGTATGTTGGCCTTTAACACTGTGAAGTTGAGGAGAGACAAACACGTGCGAGTCGGAAATGTTGTCAGTTGGCCCTAAGATAAAAAGTGAAATTCCCGAGCCCACATGCAATATCCCCTAATCACCATCTTAGAGACTGGTCCGTATATCCGACTGCTCGACGACCGCAACTACTTAGACTTCATCGAGTCCCAGTCGCCGCAGTAACATCAACCACAACGGAAAAATGTAGAGGTTAACTGTCTCGGAAAGAGCTATAAAAATACTGCACAACAGTAATAAGGCGATAGTGAATAAATCCACACAGATTGTTTAGTTCTGCTGAAACAGGGCTACAAATGTGCTGCGTAGACAAGTACTAGCTGGCAGAAGGAGGCAGTGATTACAGGATTCCATTGCACTCCTAACCAAAAGCCACAACACCTATGCGAACTGATCTTTTCCGAAAAGGTAGCGGAATGACGAAGGTAAACATGTAAAAACGTGCAGTCCCAGCGAACAAATAACGAAGGAAGAGACGTAATTTAACTGTGATCGAAAATTTCCAGTCAACTTTGTTGCTATAATGAATGCCAAAACGGTTTCAGTGTGAATAAACGATAGGATAGAGGACGCTAAATTAACGACAGGGGCTACAGAAGACCAAACAATGTTTGGAGACATTGGCCTGGGTCGTGCTTTCCAGATACATCAGTCTAGGTCCGTTTAGTTACTTAAACGGAGTGCGGGGGAATCGGTTACTAGGCCTAAGAAAAAAACAAGTGAGAATAACGAGGGAGAGGCAAATTTGTGAAGAAACAGAAACACCGTGCAGGATGGCGGGGGAAACATATCGGAAGCAAAAGCCTGCCTGTTTTACTCGGTGCTAATATTAGATCGCTACTTGGAAAATCAGAAGACTTCAAAAGTGTCATAAAATGTCGCAAAAATTCTCTCTTGTGCACCATTATGTTGTAGGAAACCTGACTTCACACTGATGATTGCAGTTGTGGAACTTGACGGATTTAGCTCCTTTCATGTTGATAGCCAATGTACATAGAGGAACCGCAGTGTGGGCGTTGCCCTTTGTATTAGTTCCTAATGGTGCACGCCAATTAAAACAATTGTGCAATACAGCTCGCAATGCATCAGCTGTTTAATCGTGAAATGCAAACCAAGATTGCTGAATGGTTATCGTTCGATTTTATCGGCTAATGTTTATGTCTCACTCAGCTGTCCAAGCTAGAAAGGTGAAGAAGTTTACGACGGAGAAGCTGTGGTCCTCGTTGTGTATAGTTGCTGGAGTGATTAACAGATCCGACACCAGCTTCATTGCGATCCTCGGGCTAAAGAACATACTGCACTCTCGAAGCAAGTCAGAGGAAACACTTGACATGGTATTCGTTAACAAGCTGAAAGTGTTTTCTGTTTGTAATCGGGCGCCACTTGGGAGCTCTGATCATGCCATCATAAAGTTATTAACCGTTACCCTTATCAAAATGAACCATAAAGACCTCACCCGTTGCAAAGGTCGAAAGTTCCAGAGCAGACAATGACTCACCCAGAGCATTCAACGACTGCGTGCAATCAATGACTTCAGAGATTTTAGTTTATTCCGATGCGGACGTACCGAAGTATTGTGACCAGTTAACCACCTGTTATCCAAGTGAGACAAACTTTATTCGTGCTGATAAGATCTCGTCTCAACATCTCAAAGGAACGCGTAGGCTTAAAGAAAAAACTTTCAGACGCAAAGACGATACATCAGTAAGGTTTCTATTGATTAATATGAAAATCGAATTGCATCGCTTCAACCAGCCACATTCAAGCCATATGGAGAGTGATGAAACAGTTGGGCGGAGTCACGCGCAAGGTCACGCATTCGATTCCGGATGTCGGAAAACCAAACCTCAATTTTTGTGACCCAGATAGTAGTTCATTCCTAGATATATCTTCCGCTGAGTTACAGCTAAGTTCAGGCAGTCGTCCTTTGTGGACAGCCTATGAGTACACATGGTACTAATGGGGTTGAAGGTGAACAAAGCACCTGGTCCGAATAAGTTGTCTCCTGCGGTTTTGAAGGAGTGTGCAGATTACCTGGCGGAGCCCCTCGACGACTTGTACACACAGTGTTTCAAACAGCACAATATAGCTGACAGTTGTAGAAGCAAAAAGATCACGGCAGTGTCAAAGAAAGTAAGTCGCAAATATCGACCGATCGCCTGCACCTCGGTTACTCTAAAGGCATTTGAGAGGTTTTTCTTAAAAGAATCTCAGCCCAGACACATTTGGATGACGCACATCAGTTTACATATCGCACCTCAAAGTCCACCTTAGATGCAGTAGCATGCCTGGTACAAACTGTGCTCTCGTCACTGCATCTCAGCAACGCTTTCGATTGTGTGAACCGTGAACTATTGTTGCGCGATATATTATGTTCTGTTCAAAATTCTGGTTCTTTCGTTGAAATATTATTTTACCAGACGAGCCAAGTACACCAGGTTAATGAGAAATAACTCTTCGTCACTCACCAAGAATGTTGGTGTTCTTCGGAGAGCCATTTTGTCCCCATTCTTGATTTCCACTTATGTTACCTCAATCCTCGTACCTGAAGAAGCCATCCTGCTGAAGTATGCGGACGATGTAATCCTTGGCATCCATCGTCCTAGCAATGAGTTATCGGCCAAACTACAAACCAACATGCACAAGCTCATAGCTTGATCCAAATCCCGCTGCCCAATGTTAAACAACGTAAAATTCAAGGATGTCCATTTTTCGCTTGGTAAAAGAAGACTCTTACTCTGGTACACGTCTCAGATCTTCCGTACCCCGTCTTTTGATTCAGCATTTTCTCACTGCAAGTGTGTTACTCTACGAGATCTATTGCTCTTCAGTTATCTTTCCTGATCTCCTGAGTAAGAACCTTAAACTAATTGCCAGATCAGTGAAGTATCTATCCCGGTGTAGTGGAATTTCAAGGATGGAAATTGTCAACATCATAGTAGCCAGCCATGTCAACTCCTGTAACAAGTTTGCATATAAAATACTCGCTGGTGTCAGGCACTCGTTCTGCAGAGCGTTGCCTGAAAAAATATCAACCATTTTGACCAGTAAAAGGTACGCCCGCATAAGAGCTTATCGTACATCAGTAGTTCCTTGTCTGTCATGATTTTTAAACGAAAAAATGCAGGCACTCAAGAACTGTGCAGTACAGTATTCCATTGATATTAGCTCTGTCAAGTTTATTAGCGATTGTGGTTTCATATCTGTCCTCATGTGTTATTGGTTTTAATGATCTAACCCTGTCCATGATGTGTGTATGTTAGAGCTGTATACTCACCTTCATGGGTGCATAGAGCACATTCTTGTCTTGACTTGACCGAAAGTCAAGACAAAATCCTTGGGCAGAAAGGCTAACGATGCAATGGGTTTTGATGTAATTTTATTGAGAGTTTATCACAGTAGGTCCCAAGTCAGATAGTCCACCACCACCAATCCGGAAAAGTAATAGACGGACGTTTCATTCTACGCTGTGAATCGTCATTGGTGAGCAACATTTTCTGATTCCATCAGGAGTCCGGAACTAACGACACTAGTGACATCCGTCACTAGTCAGTGGTTTTTGCCACGGTAGAGACCCGTCATGAGTTACAAGCTAATTGCGATACATCGCGACTCATTTTCGACGGGAATGCAAAAGACGAACTTCGCACAAAGCAGGGCTGGCCCCCTATAATCACGATTCCCACAACAGCAGTAGTCATGCGCGACAAAGAATTCAGAACCTGTTAGGGCGAATGTCTAGAGTATTCATAAACGAGGGTGTTGAATCCACGACTGTGAAAATAAGCATGAAGTTGCCAGAAACCGATATGGTCAATCTCGAAACTATCGTTCAGGGAGACAACAAATCTCAGACCGACCAACTATGCCGTTTGGTCACCCTTCTTACACTCCTTCCCATATCACCGGATAGCCATGATGCAATTTGATCCAACTGCGTGCACAGTGCCGGCCTGCGTTCAGGGATTGGAAGCTGTACTGAATTGAACTTTTAAGGATGTTCAGGGATCTCCAATGACAAAAAGACTTTCATAAAAGCACAATCGAGAATTCGGCACGGAAAGAAGGATAAGATTTACAAGTTGGGTAGAATCAAGAGCGATAAAAAGAAAGGAAACAAAGGCATGGGAGCCTCTATATTCAAGACGATGGTACGTACTGAACTAAATCGGACCAAAGGTGCGGCCGGTCTCCAGGTCCCAGTTAGAACGACAGCGCGCAACAACCTCGCTCAGTTCTGAGAGCAGTTTTATAACGCCCATTTGACATCGGGGCACGTGGTTAATCAGACGTGGGACAAGCAAGGTGCAACGCAGCTCGCTAACACACATACCTAGAGTGTTGGCTGCCAAGCATATAAAACAGATGAGTCAATTGCGTAGGAGCGGCTCGAGTTCAGTGTGGCATTAGGGAGCTTGTTGTCAAAAATAACACTCGAAGATCAGTGTTTGCTATGCAACAGATGACCTTGTCAGATGCCAAAAACGCTCCGTTGGGAAATAGTGGGTGAAGAGGCGTATTCTTTGAAAGTAACTAAAACGTAGTCTTGAGTAATTAGCATATCTCCCAGCTATATCAGTTAAAACCTGCAGTGGCCCAGCACGAAGGAGTATTGCATAGTTTGCAGCTTACTGGTTTGGGACCACAAAACCGTTGGGTGATAGCAAACCAGTGAGCAATCCCAAAACGCCCGTGCTCTGTACCAAACCAAACTAATATTGACCAACCGTGACTGCGTTTTAGAGGAAGACAGTGAGAAAACATTCCCAATTCCGATGAGGATGCTGAGGTCAGTTGAATTACGACTGTTGGACAGAGTGCAGACAGTTAGAAAGTATAATTCAGTGTAGTACACAAGCCATCGCATCACACCAATACCCAGCTCCGTCGAAATAAATTTAGACAAGAAAAAAGCAAGTACGGTATATGTATCTAAAAATTGTCGGAGCAAACCACCTGAAATGGCCGGTCCGCTCGCAACTGGTATCAAAGATCCGACTACGTAACCCAAAAGTAGACAAATGCAATTTTATCCGCCGAGGATAAAAAACCAGGAAATGTCAGAAGCGGAAGTTGGCCCTTCGAACCACAATGGGATACACAACACTCAACTACTCACCTGTGTTTGGCCCGCACAGCCAAGTCTTCGTGTTCATCTATCATGGTAGCCTCATGGATGAGCAGATCGCAATGCTTTCCACCCTCCACTAGATCGGGACATTCGGGTGTGTCCCCGGAATAGACGAGGCTCCAATGATGAGAACCATCACCGGTGTGATCAGGGGATGAAATTCGTTGACCGCGGAGTAAATAGGCCCATGAAGAGCCTGTGTGCGGAACCTTGATTGGATGAACCTAAAAGAAGACGCAATGACGAATTGGGGACGAGACAAAGACGCAAAGATTATACACAAGAAAAAAGGCAATCGCAGCATCGAAAAATATGGGTAATAATGATGGTGCACTAGGGCTAGGGATCGATGGAGGTTCCTCGTTCGGCGCCTATATTCCATGTTGCACAAAGTGTGTAATATGTTATGTCCATTAGTGTCCGATGAGAGGAGCGGCCGCACATGATGGTTTAAATGGGGAAAAACAGGATAAATGGCGCTGGTGTGAATGAGCTTAGACGAACACTCATGTAAGTGTCTGACCATGTGTCTTGAGATAGCTGTTGAACAGGAAGAGTTAGTGCACTGGAACTAGTTGAGATCAGGCCTGCGCAGGAGGTCATACTCCTTTGGGTTCACAAGAGAAATGAGATATGCCTGTAGATGAGCGGTTTTAATCCACAGTTAATTGTTGGGACCACATGTTTGGGTGCTGGCGTGACAAAAATAAATCCAACAATTGTCCGTAAACTCTAAGATGCAAGTGTTCAGAAGATGAATAAGGGAAGCGACTCAAAAAAGGGTTTGTACTGGAAGATCATGGAATGTGATCACACACTATCCGTTCACGAAATCAGTACAGAGCCGCACGCACACAGGAGCAAAGATAATTCTACATCCGTGGTTTGAGAGGTTCTCAAGAGCGGACAACTGTTTGGCGAACGAATCACTTATTTTCACTTATACGGGTCACCCATAGCACAAAAATATGCCAAAGCTTTGACTCTAATGAGATCCAAAAAACATTGAAGAGAAAAAGGTGATAATCGAGGGGCCCGGTGGGGTCGGTTGATGTCGTCACGGTACAAGCGTGAAAATGTTATCCACTAGCCCAACTTAAACTTTGTAGATGGTTCGCAGATAGATCCAAAATGAAAAATTAGAACAAATGGAGGAGGTAAAGAAACGGTGTTCTCGAACAGGAAGCCAGTAAAGTGCACGCTTTCTTAACTTGTTGGCAATTTCTCGGCTGTGTAGAGGAGGAAACGTTTCACTGCAATAGTAGGTACGGTAATGAGGTGTAATTACGTGCAAAGATTAGAAAAAGGTAGCATATTTGTAAGCGACCGGAAAGCTTTGAACAGCTGACTTTTCCTCATCATGCGTTTGTATCCAGTCTTGCAGTCTACGAAGTTAGATGAAAGACAGTGAAAAAACAAACACTTTCAAAGTGTGGAAGAGGCCACACGTACAGGATGGTTGACGGATAAGTGTTATTACCCAGTGGGGAGCCTGTCTATAGTGCCGGATCAGATCAAAGAGTGCATCAGGTGAGAGAAAACAAAGTGTTAGTATCACACAGTCCAGCGCAAAAAATGAGACGCGAGATTGGGGAATAAACGCCGATCCAGACGAATTGGCAGTGCTTATCTCTTGCACCCAAATTCGGACCAGTACTGTAGGCAAACGTTGGGCACACAAACAGTCAGTCTAGTTTAGTATAACCCACAGACAAATGTGTGTTTGATCTCATACTTTTGGGTATTAACCATTCAACTTAACATTTCTGCCATCAAAGTCCAAAACAGATTGATTTTCCACTCATTTCGAGGTCTTTAACCTTAATTAACAAGAGGGTTAAAAAACGTTACGCTAAACTCAGATACAAGTGAGCATCTTAGCCAAGAACACCTGACGAAGAGGTAAGGTTACGATACCCAGGTAGAAGTAGTCGAGTTGGATAACAAAAACTTAGTGAATGCGACAGACGTGCAGTTTAGGAGAGGATTGTGTTGCTTTAATTCCCAAATACGAGACCAGTAGGATTGGAAAGATTTCCAACCTAACGAGTGCGTAATATGCCTGAGAATTCATAAGGTAATGAAAAGACATTGAGCCGAATTGAGGGCATCTGAGTAGTTCGTTTAAATTTGCATATTGGTACAAGTGTCTGGTCCGGTGCAAAAACTGAAGTTCGCGCGGTATAATTTCGTCACATGTTTGGTGAAGCGATGTTGACCCTGTCGTTGTAGATGCCGTAGGTGAACTATCTTATGAAACAGTGGAAACCACTAGTCCATCAGATTCAAAACCGACCAATTTCACTACGACCGATTCGAATCGCATGAAATGAACGTCGGGAGTTTGTAACAAAACGCTCCTCAACAGAATGAAATGTCACACCAAAGCGTGGTTACGCTGACTGTGCATAAAGAAACTGCCAGCGCATGATAAAGTAAAGTAACAGATAATATCAATCGGAAAACTGAGCGCGTTCAGTATTGAGAAATGTAAAATTGATCACAACCCAGCGAGTCCGTTATGTTGGGCAATGCTAATCCGAGGAGACGTAAACACAAACCGACACACGGTAATATTGACATCTCAGGTCAACTGAGTGAGGCAGGACAGTCGGGTAAACATGTTTCCGAGTCATACATCCAGCTACATTCGCAGAAACAACAGATAGGGAGAACCGATGGGCGAGATTACGAAACAAAGAAAATAAACCGGTATTCACCTCCAGTTCTAATCGTTTCAGTAGTGAGCTCCACTCTGTGGCAAGCGGACTGTTGGATTTAATCGGACATATCGGGGTCGGGGATGGGGATTCGTACAAATAAGGCACTATGTACAAATTGACAAAGGGGTGGTGGGAGTACAGCTCATGAAACCGCGTCATCCAGCGAGAGAAAGCTGGAGGAGCAAGAACGGGCAGTGACAAAAATGACAGGTTAGAAGACGGAGTCTCCGAATTCTGCTGAAGAAGGCGAGCGCGGGAAATGGCCACAGAGAGGACGCCCTGAAAAATGAGGAAACAAAAGTGTAGGGAATTTGTGGCTGAAGCAGTGTAACACAAGTGAAAATCGAGGGGAGTCAGAGTGAAATAAAACACATATGTGCCGAGTGTTATAACCCGGCTCCGAGAATAGCGGGCAGTACATGAAACAGTTGGAATGAAGCAGAAATTTGAAGTTGCTCTGGTGTAAATAGCTCCACAAATGATGCCGTTTTCCGTGTACTATTAGGGTAGTAAAATGCGAAATTTTGTGGGGACCGAATAGCATTTTGACCGTTAGGGCAATAAGTTCAGTGAGCAATATCTGCTGCAGAAGTGAGAATGTGCCGCATTCCGACTAAAGGAACTGGCTACGGCTTTAAATTACTAGACGAAATCTCGACGCAGACTGCGGTGTAAGCTGAGGTAAGCTTACGGCGACTCCGTTTGAGACCGAAGTGTTGAAATTTTCGGTTGCGCACTTCCAAAGCTACAAGTCACGACCAATTTTAACTTTACGTGCTCTCCCCAAGTAGGGCCGGCCGATTGCAGTGAGAGTGGGGCCATGGATCATTGATCCGAGGAAGCTCTGGTAAACAAACCACCAGAGATTCACTGCGAGGTAATTCATAGTCGCAGATAGGACAGCATGTCACAATCTAGGAACATGGTTGTTCATTCTAAATTACTGTAAAGGGCCGCAATGGAAAAAAGCTAGGTCTAAAAGTTTTGATTTGTATGTGATTTTCCGAATAGGTAGAAATGCTTGTGTTGTGCGACCTCAAACAGCTCAACCCAGCTGAACACATAGTCCGCCATAGTGAGTGAACTTGTTCGTCGTTCAAGATAGCTTACTGGGAGATGTAGTCACAGACAGTGCCTAAAAGACTTACAAAATCACAAACGGACATCAGTACTCTGAGACCAACCGTCGATCTTCTCATCGGAATTCGAAAATCTTAACTGACTTTGGTCGAGGAAGGTGGACTGTCATGTACTAAGCCACACAAGAGTGACTACTTTGAATGGGGATGAAAAATCCCAGAGCGAAGTTAAACCTACGAAGATAGACTCATTGCGAATTCAGTCGGTTGCCTTTAGGTGCTCCGTCACCACCGGTATCGTCCGGAGATAGGTGGTCCTGGTAGCCAAGCACCGAGCAAATCACACCTCAGGGTGCAGGGTTTTGCTGTGCAAGCTCAATTCACATTATTCCTGTGTTTTAATGAGGCGTTTGGAATAATCTACACTGGATAGACGCCGAGTAATCAAAAATAATCATTAGTGAGTGTTCTATAGTGTCACAAAGGCCATAGCCACCGACGCAGTCCCACTCTCGAATATTTTCTTATAATATGGTCATGCGGACAGACGTGACAGAAAAAGGCATGCATCAGCTAGTGTGCATTCACTACTCATGTATCTGAAGTATCGAGTGATGTCAGTTGTCAAAACAGTTACCAGAGACTTGGATGCTCAAAGCGCAGTAAGTAACGCAAGTCGTAAACATAATATATGAAAATACACTGGAAAGGAAACATTACTGTCCAATATAGATAGGAAAAAGTGAAAACTCTCATGGCAAATTCAGCAGTGGCAAACATAACATGAACAGAAAGAAATGTTTACGGAGAAGTGGGATGATGTTTGATGTCCTGAAAACGTTCGTCGCAGCCGGTGCATACTCGGAGAAGTACTGGATGGGCGTTCAGCCTCATAGGGAATCGTCAACCGCGAAACTTCATCAAACCTTATCAAACACAAACTCACGACTTCTCTCATCCAGCTAATTAGCGACGTAAGTTATTAAGTCACGGAGCAGCAGTGATAGGTACTGCATCTACTAAAAAATCTACGTGACGCGCAAATGAAAGTTGGTTGGTCGGGAAGGGGAGCACAAGTGAACCCTTTTGTTACCTTGTGAAAAAAGTCCACTGCAATGAGACTAGGCATTGACGCTGTGAATTCTAAATTCTCGATTCTGAACTATACTACTGCACATTTACCAGTAGTTCAATTTCTTTATAATTTTCCCGTTGGACGGTGTGGTACTCGAGTTTACCCGTTCATGCACAAATGTTCGGCTTTAACAAACTGATAAAACCCTGCAATTTTTCTGCATTTATTATCTTTTTATTTTTGCTTAATTGTTGTGAACTTACGGTTTGCGTCTCATCGGTTGTAATTTGTTTTACTGTGCCAATTTTACGGACTATTCGCCATTTGTGCAGACTTAACTGCTGACGTGGAATAATTGCTGCCCGAAGTAGCGAGTCGCATTACCTATTCGTGAGTTAATTGTATTCATTTTTTGTTTATTACTGCTATTGTAGAACCACGGTTAGTCAGTATACTCATTCCGCCCACTGCCCTGAATTTTAACTGCCCAGACCGTGCGTTACGATTCGATTAGATTCGATTAGATTCGATTAGATTCATACTCTCTGCCATAACAGACGCAATGCCATGATTTACGTAACATTATTAGTTGTACGGTTGTACTGTATAGCTCACCACCACAACTCACAGAGCTACTCATACCAGACTCGGAATAGCTAGACGAACTCGGTCTTCGGTAAAATAATCTGACGATGTGCAAAGGGCAAAATGCCAGCACATAGGCATTGCACCAGATACTTTTAAATAATTTCTTCTGATTCCTAAGAGTATGTTGCGTTTTAAGTAACCTCGTGATTTTGTCGTCAGCATTCTTCGCTGTTAGTAATGTTAAGGATGGAGGTCTGCAATATTCAACTGATCACAGCGAAGTTGACAAAAGAAGTATATGCCATGGAATCAGGTGACACTGTACATTCAATAGGTCCGTTAGAAGAGAAGCTTTTAAGTTTCTTGACTAATCAAACTGATTACGATGTGAAAAAATACTCAACATAAGTAACCCAGGATTTTTAGTGCGAGCACAGCACTCGCGAGTCGGTCATTCCGACATATTGAATTCAAACACAATGGCTAACAGAGGCAGCAAGACAAGCGCTTTTCCAGACGAGAAAGTATGCAGATGAAGCAGTGGCAAAATGCATGAAATCAAAATTCTCTCGAACGATATTACGGTGATAAAAATATAGAAGTAGAAATGCTTTGGAGGGGAAAGAACAGCGGGGTTTTTGCCATGATAGCGCATCAAGAAAAGCGGATCTAATGAGAAATGGGCCTGTAGTTGTTGACGGCGCTGCTCAACGGAATTCGGCACATGGGGTTGTTGGTGTCAGTGGGTAAACATTGTTGCCGAATTGCAAAAAACAACGACGAGTAGCGCCAGAAACGGAAAGAATAGGTGGTTGAGCAGGTGATGAAATATTAAGATGAAGACAATAAATTAAGGTATAAGGGACGCAAAATTTGTTTGAAAGGATGATCAAGATACAAAATCAATGAGAATGAAACGTACCCCGTGGTGATCTGCATGCATGTGAGTCACCAAAATTAGCCGCAATTGCCGCAATATGGAATCGCCTTTCACAGGACCATGCAGGGCGTAAAGCTGATTTAAGCTGCCTTCGCCGCAGTCCAACATGATGTAGTCGTCGGAACTAATTCGATAGGGAAGAGGGAGTGGAAGTTGAGCAGAGAGGTGGATTTATAGGAAAAAATACAAGCAGAAACGAGTACAGTGACTATCAAGAACGACAGTGCGAATTGGCCAGTAGCGAATACCGGTGGCCCAATGGAAAGGTGAAGCATTGGGCTTACAATTCAGGGAATAACTGTTGTAGGAAACAAAGATCAGTAACGAATACGATGGCACAAAACCGGACACAGAGCTAATGGAGATCATAAAAAGCAAGTTATTTTATGCATTATGTAGATCTAGATGCATGATTACGCGGACAGTCGTGTTACATGGAAGTGGATTGTTGCCTGACACTAAGAGTAGTACAGAATGATTTATTCACTGGTCGGAAATTCGTCAGTGAGATGCTCTTTCGTGAGTATGGTAAACTCATGTTAAAGCTTGCAACTGAATAACAGCAGGCATGTTGGATGCGAAAGCACATTAACTTCATGTATCTAAATATATGGAAACGATAAGGTGGTGAAGTTTAGCACTATGGCGTATATTTGGACCCTTACTGCAAAATACGGACAGAAATGTTCAAACAGCATTGGAGAATTCCATTATGTTGTCACGGCAACATAGATTGCCTAGTTGAGCGCTTAAATGAGGGTCTAGGGTTGGCCTAAAAATCATGCAAATTCACCACCGAAACTACTTGGACGATGAGAAAATGGCCTGTTGAAACGGCTGTGAAAAGGTGATCAAAATCTGCCAACGAAGATTATTGTTTAAATTTCCTTACTACTTTCAACCAAACAGTAATATATAAAAATATACACTAATGTGGGGTGCAGCAGTGTTAATGGCCATGGTTTGTCTTCATCACACAAGCCCCTAAGCCAATTCTGTGATATGCAACAACGGTGCGAATAGCACAGGAACGCGACTTAGAAAAAGACAGGATGCACCGGAATGAGCTTTAAGAGGAGAGGTTTGGTGAAGAGAACGTGAGGTGGAAAGTGTTGCGGCTCTAGAGAACAATTACCCAAGAAGCGAGCGAGGAAACAAAAATGTTGCATGGCACGTAACCAAAAACTACCGCCTTAGAATGACCATAGCCCAAGTGATAAAAAACGAACTATGGTTACATGTAAAAGCATCGCCCAGAAAATGGGTGGGCTTAGTTCTTCAAACGGAAAAAAGAACACCCGAAATAAGTTAGTGAAATGGAAAACTTGACAAAATCCCGACAGAGCAAAGCACAAGTCACGACGGCTAGAAGACTGCATAAACGCAGGATAAAGGCATTAATAATATTGAAAAAGCGATGAGGAAGAATGCCCTATCTATGGAAGGTAGTTCCGACTTACTTCAGCTGGATGAGGATGCAACTTATATTGCGGTACTTGTTCGGGGAAGATGAGCCGGTACCCAAGAAAGTGATCTCGGGGTAAGTTTCTAGGGAGAAGTGAGGAAAGAGAAATAGGTAAAATGTAGGGGAATCGCATTCAACAGGTAAAGTTTTTCAAGTGACCAAATGACACAAACAGATGAGAAAAAAAGGAAAGAATCACACAACGCGTAGATGAAGAAGACAAGGGAAAGACACAAAAGACGTCTAGGACGCATGTCAGATGGACAGAAGCCGGTAAAACAAGGCGAATACACAGATAAGAGGGTTGCGAAAGTGCTGATAGTCAAAGAATTGAGCTCTATACTCCTGTTGAAAGTGATGCAGCAATTTTAAGCCGCCATAGAGGAGCAATTATGTTGCAGTATATGTATGTACGAGGCCAAGGAGAATACGAGAAGTATACAGAAACCATATAATTTTGCTGAAATATTGCATTTTATTGCGCTTTCAAAAGTATTGTGGACAAATGAGTGCATGATATACACTTGTGTTTAGTTTGGTAGATACACGAGTGATGGTTAGTATTGTGGAGACCAAATGGAATGAACATTCACTGATCCGCTCACCCACAGCTGTAGGTTCGCCAGGAGAGCAGAGTTCTGTGTCATCTAAGAACTACACAAACTGTGCGGAAATCGCAGATATGATCGAAGAAACGTGGCAGAGTTGATGGCTTCTAAATGAGTCGCCCGAGCGTTCATAAAATGTACATGATCAAAAAAAGTGGACTGGAGAGTGGCTTAAAGCTAAAACAGCACTTAGTGTAAGAGCAATCTAATGAAACCGGATGGCAATGACTGATGACATTCTACTGACGTGAAAAGCACAGAGCAGAACCAATCGATCGAAAGAAGTGCAAACACTGCCACGACCAGCGAGTAGGTACGCCACGTAAGATTCCTTATGGTCTGTTTAAGTACGTCAATGTATCAAACTAGTTTAGAAATAACAAGTTGGAAATACACAGATGAGGACAGTTTGCAGTAACATGATTTACCAATCAACGTGTTGGTTATATCTAAGGGATGGCATTTTCGTTTCAAGGTTAACGTATAGATGTAGCGCCGAAGCTGGGAGTAGTATCGAACAGAGAAAACATTCAATAGAGGGTTGATGAAGGAAGCACATGAAAACGATCAATACAGACAACCGGAATTGGTCGTGAAGGTAACACGTGGACACATCCGTACACATGTTGGTAAATTACGTCATGGGTAAATAAAAATCAAATGTCAATTAATATTGAGACAATGCAACCGTTCGTGAAAAATAAAAATCTCGGGATAAAAATGCAGCACAGTCTGAGTAGGGCAATAGACCAAGCATACGATCGAACAGACAAGTGGAAAGACAACAGATCGCAGGGATACAAGGAAAGCGAGTATGCGTGCCTGTGCCTGCTCGGTGTAGCGACTGGGATGTTGAACGAGCGGTTCAATGAGACCGGATATAATCACTACAGATACAATGCTCACTGCCCTAGATTGATAATGAAGCCAGTTCATGCGCTGAAGAAGCTAACTGATTATCCAGGTATTGATTAAGGTCTCAGTGTAAAAAGTGCACATGGGTTTAACAATGAGGTGCATGAGAATATGGAAGTGACTACCTGTGGTTACATACAGTAGTGTTCAGGCGTTTGGAAAACGCCTACACAGTACGATTGCCTAGACCAAGTAGACATTATGTGATTTATGTTTAATCTGAGCGGTAACGCGTTGCATAAATGTGGAGTGCTACACAATTTGTGGCTGCACTATAAAGTATCAATAAGCGACTTGGTTATCCGGTGCCAATCATTAGATAGAAAAGTTGCCGGTGAGATGTCACTAAAGTGTCAAATAGGTGCAAGAGTGAATGCTGGATTAATCGTGTATCTTTGCTTTACCTGAGCTACACCGATCTGATTTACCTCATTAAAAATTTTTTCCACCGGTCTTGGTCCTCTCGTATGGGGTTCTCAATTAAGATTCACGTGAGTGACTACAATTTGGTGTTTCCCTTTAACCGATCTCCGTAATGGCATACCATCTGTTGCTTCAATGTCCATCGGTTTCCAGATTCGTGGTTATCCTAGGTGTCCAAAGTCTGGCCCGCGGGCCAAAGGAGGCCCGCGTTAACATTCCAGCGGGCCCGCAACCTCATCAGGAAATAATAAATGGTAGCTTGGATTTTTTTCTGTACATACGACACTAAATAGGTTACAAAAATATCGACATGATGAGTAAAAGGTTTCACGGCGTCAGATGCTGGAAAAATCTAAGTAGCAGTTTTGCATAATTGGAAATTTCATCTGGAACTTGCTAACAGTTGGCAGTTGGATCGTGCTCTCCGATCATTCAAATGACCTCTCATCTTGTTTTCAAGGACTGCTCGTGCACCGAACTATGTCCTCGAGAGACTCGGATATTATGAGCACCCTCATATTCCCTCCATGTACTTATTCTCTGTACGCTCACACTCTAGTACAGTGGTTCACCTTCATTCCCTCACCGACGATATTTGACATTTAGGTTCGTAACATCGGTAACAGACGCTCCATGCACTAGGTATGATGTCGCTATCAACATAGCTACCACTACTTCTAAGTGATGCTCACGTCATCAAACTGTCCAATCAGTTTACTTGTATGTGTGCACGTTGTTAGCAGCACTCTGTAATCGGACCATCAGTTATTTGCCAGTGCCCCTGCTAATATTTTCACACGTCTATCGTGTCTTGACATGTCCTCCGGCTGTCAGGCTTGAAGAGCAATTTCCTTCCTGTTGTGCCATTGTAAGTCGTCGATGATATACCGGGACCCTGAAAAAGTGAGGTTTGCCCAACTTTGCTTAAACTAGTACCCTAGCTACTGCGATACAGACATGCTTTATTTTTGGGATAATTGGATTCGCGTCATTCAACAATCAATGATAGAGAATTGTTTATTCCTAATCAGTTAAGAAGAGTCAATCTAGTGCTTTCACTAAAGGAGCCTTAATTAAATGAAAAAATAAGAAAGATGGGTTCGTTAGCTTTTTACATATACCACTAGCTAAGGCTATCCCGTTCTGAGAACGGGATTTTTGTATTAGAGGTTATCTCAGTCTCTAAATTGTCATTGTGCTATGTTACTTTAAAGTACTTCGTTAGGCATAGCAGTTTCACCTTACTGATCATTTAATTACACAAAAGAAGCAAAATTATCCTACATTTTCACAGTTCCTACGATACAGGGGTTTGAACAAAACTTAGAAAAATAAAAAGAGATTCATTAAGCTTTACTTTAGGATTTGCATTCCTGTTCTAGAATGGAGAAGATAACTAAGAAAAGAAAATGCAATGATCAAGAGTGTCGCTTCCAAGAAAAGTGGAGATGATTATTTTCTTCCCTGACCTAGTGTACAAGTGTGTGCTTTATTTGGTTGTAGAGTCGGGCTGTTTTCAGGGAATTCAACATCAAGAAGCACTATCAAAAGAAACATGTTAACTACGACAAGTTGACTGCAAATGAACGAGCTGAGAAAATGAAGCAACTGGAAGCTAGAATATCCTCACAGCAAAGGTTGTTTGCAAGACTCGGTCAGTGGAATGAAAATACGACAAACCAAGTTATGGGGTGGCAAAACTAATAGCGAAACACTGCAAATGAAGGTGCATTTGTCAAAAAAAGTGTAATGAAAACTGTGGAAAGCATCTGTTCCGATAAGAAGCAAGAGTTTTCCAACGTTTGTCTAGCACACAACACTGCGGTTCGCAGAATTTCCCCTGATATTAGGAGACAATTAAAAGCAAAAGAAGCGTAATTTGACTTTTTTCGATAAACTGTGATGAAAGCACCGAGGCATGCGACAGTGCCCAGCTTCGCATATTTCTGAAAGGAGTGAACGATGACGTGTGTGAGTGAGGAATTACTTGGCCTTCAGTATTAAGGACCAAACAAGAAGAATAAATTTATTTGTTACTGTTCAATCAATGACATTGAACTAACATGGAAAAAATCTCTGGTATTATTACAGACGCTGTCCCAGCCATGACTGGTGAGCACAGTGGAGTAACAACACTTGTCTGTAATAAACTCAGGGAAGAGGGGAACGAAGCCATAAAACTACAATGTGTCATACAACAACAAGTTATTTGTGCCAAACATCTTGGGTGTGTTTATGTTATGAAGTCAGTGATAAAACCTATCAACAATCTTCGCTCTAGCGCCCTGTTTCAGCAGTTCCCCACTCGACATCCAGGGTGAATACGGATATGCTGTGTATCACAATGATGTAGGATGCCTCAGTCGAGGGACTGCACTTCATCGCTTTTACTCTCTTAGAAAAGAAATTGGACAATCGATACCAGAACTGTCTGATCCTGTTCGGCTGGCCGATTTTGAATTTTCGGTTGCGATTACACGGCACCAGAACATGTTGAACATGAGATTTCAGGGTCAAAATACAATGGTAAGCCAATTGTATACACATCAAAACCTTCAGGAATAAACTGCGACTTTTCCAAAGACAACTGTCTCAAACGCAGCTTACTACCACCACACATTTTCCGTCACTACAGGAAATCGTGACAAGTCTTCCAGATAGCAATATCAATAACACAAATGCAGAACTATGTCGCAGATATAGTATCCCTGGCTGATGAGTTTCAAAGGCTCTTTCAGGACTTCGTAACCAATGAAAAGGAGATGGGGCTTTCTTCCACCTTTCTCAGTGGACCCTGACAATGCTCCAGGCCACCTGCAATTGGACCTCATTGAGTTGCGCAAATTGACGTTGAATGTTGCAGTCGGCACCAACAGCTCCCTCTCTCCTCCTGGATTGTTAGCGCCAGCTGGATAAAGGCAGATTCCAAGAGGCTAGGACATTTGCTAAGAAAATGCTCAGCTTGTTTGGCTCGACATACTTAAGTGACCAAGCATTCACAAATTTGTATTTGAACAAGAATCGTGTGAGGACGAGGGTAAGTGATTTTCACCTACGTGATATCTTGCATATCAAAACCAGGGTCATTGAGCCTGACCTAACCAGTATACTGGTTAGGTAAAAAGAACTCAGTTTCATCCTTCACATTAGAAACTTGCAATAAAAATTTATGTTATTTTTTGTTATTATCCTATAGTCAGACTGAAAATGGCCCGCCATATTTTTATCTCACAAAATGTGGCCCGTTTTGCGAAAAGTTTGGACACCCCTAACCTAGGACAAGCCTCATCATACTTTCTAAAAAAGTCATTGCACACGACTCGGCACACACGAAACTAGAGGCGAGAATGGATGCAGACTATTTCTCTTGGATTCGCTGGGGGAACGAGTGCACCCCTGTTCATTCAGCTGATTGGTGGTGTGAACGGTTCCTCAGACGTGAGTCGTAACGTCTAGGTAAACTGTTGACGGGAGTCAGATGCCAGCACGTGTGAGACAGGAACCGTTCGTAGATTGCGTGCGATGGAAAATGGGCCGGCTTTCAGACGACATCCAGCTTGCTCACATGCTCTAAGACTCATTATGCCCGTTTCATACACTGGTTAACTGGTTATTACATTCTATTCGTATTCAACTTCATTTTCTTGTTGTTATTATTTATGGTTATCTTGGCGACCTGAGTCGTGGCACTTCGGTGCCCGGGTCATAGTTGTTCAACTGAACTGAACTGCCCGGTCCAAATTGACTATGCGCAGACACTACAAAATAGCATCAGCGAAATGAAAAAAGCCCATTTTCACTTGAGCAAACGGTCTCGAAACCGGAGCATCATGGTTTCTGTATCGGCTCACAAGCGAGACAGATAGGGAAAGATTGTGTTGCGGTAAAGGGTAAGTACGTTTAGTCGTGTTGAAGAAATAGATGCCGTAATGGCTGGAACAGTGTGTAGGGAGTGGGAAGGATTATTTAGAATCATGGATGAAGAGTTGAGGCACGCGTCAAAGTGCCTGTTAATGATAAAATCAGCTAGGGACTCCTTGCTTAATACACAGCATCGGCAAAAAAACTATAGTGAACGCACAGGAAGAGTATGATCCATTCGAAGAAGTCCGGGGAAATGAGAGGAGTGTCCGGGTTGGGAGGAGAAATACCGAATCACCTCCAACAGGGGAACAAGACAGCAAATGGGGGAAATACATTTATTTACAGATATTAGAATTAGAGCACGGGGTACGTAGAACACTTCAAGTCTTAAATCATAAAAGAATAGTCATTTGACGTTTTGAAGAGTTTCAAGAATATGCGTCGACTAGGATAAAATGTAAAACAAGAAAAACGCCGAGACACTTTAGAGTGCATAAAGGAGGGTTGCTTTGGTCACTTAGGATCAAAGGAGGAGAGGTATTTAAGGAGGAATGCAGTCTGTCCGAATGGAGAAAAGCAAATTTGACATTACAACAGATAAAGGGTTAGGGGAAAAGGAACGGGAGCATGACCAGTCCTTGTTGAAATTTCGATGATTCCTTAATTATTGAGGCCATACACCCTGGAACGATATCATTAGCCCAGGGTAAAACCTCAAGGGACTGAACCAAAGTGTTTAACATATAGAGGTCTAGATCCATATGGTTTGCATGTTGAAGGTCCAAGCAATGAAAAACAGACCGACTTAGAGAGGTGGTCAATATATCGATTTGGTCAGCTTCGGAGATTTTACATCCGATTAAACTGGATGGTTTCAGCAGACATTCGACATAGAAAGAAAACAGAGAGAATAAAATAGCATCTTGCGAAACACCACAACTGACTGGGATTGCGAAAGACTTTTTAAAACAATATCAGCGTGAAATGTGTGTGATTTGCAAAGTAGTCATGTATTACAATACATACATATGGAGGAACGCTGTGTTCCAACAAAATAGCCAGTAGAAATAATCTGTGAATGTTTCCAAAGACGTTAATCATAATTGAGGAACAGGAGCAGCAGTCTTACGTTTTATTATCCAAAGCAAATGCAATGGAATGCACAAGATACGTAACGGCATCCAGTGTAGTGCTCTGGCTGGTAAGCAAACTTTGCATGATCGCTTGGGAAAATGCGAAAAATTACTAGCCTTTCAAGTACTTTCAACGGCACGGAGGTGCAAGTTATTAACCGGCACTTCCTTCTCAAGCCCTGGTGTTATTCCGGTTGCTTTCCAGCTATCGGGGATGGTACCAGTTGTTAAAAACGGTGGAAAATCCCTGTCAGAGGAGGATCCAATGTATTCGCACACTTTTCCGAAGTGATTGGTGATCGATTTCATTGCATTTGCAATCAGGTATCGCTTGCAGCACACGAGCAATGAACCAGTCCATAATTTCATCTAATTCTTGGGAGTCTAGAGGAGTAATATCTAGCTGCAAACACACTTTGACGAACACCCTAAGGAGCACTTCATGTGTCCAGAGCGCTGAATATGGTAGAACAGATGTTGTCAATGCGGAGGACGCAGAAATATCGTTTACCTTCATTCCCAGGGAACTGTAAAAGTTTCGCTGTTTCTCTCCGTAAGAGATACTGCTGGATTCAAGCTTGAAAGCAGTTCCAGAGAATGAATAAAGGTACTCCGCTATCGATTCCAAGTATCCAAAAAAGATTTGTTTGTAAAACAAGACTAGAAGACCGGTGGAACACCCGCGATAAATATGTTAACCCCAGTCGCCAAATGTCACGTCTCACTCCTAGTAGTATGTATGAGGGCTCTTAGTCAAGAAGGAAGGCAGCGTGCGAATCACGGACAGTATACACAACATCTGGCTTGATAGCAGGACTGTGTGTGTGTATGCATTCGAACGTGCGTGTGTCCAAAGGACCTATCAGAGTAAGAGAAGCGCAGTCAAAGATCGTTAAGTAAACACGTGACAGGTGACGAGGCTGCAAGTCATGCGAGTTGTAAACACTGATGTAGTTAAAAGAAGGTGGGATAATCAGTAACGTGGAAGGAAAGTGCGAGGAATGTGTTTGATGATGAGGAGTTAGAACCTTGAGTTGAGGTTGTTCACATCAGCAGTACCGAGTGTGGTATTGGAATTTCTGCCCGCAAGTTACTTCAAGAGCATTCATAGGTCAAGGTAACCGTGGTTTCCTAAAACAGCTTCAAGGTACAGACTGTTTAGCCTTCTTGACTCTGCCGCTATAACCAGAGACATTTGACAGGGGCCGTTAGCCAGTATTTGTAAGCCAGCTTTTGCTACACAGTTGCTTGAGTAGTGGAGATGAAAAGCTAGCAATCCGTGAGTAGATGGTCTCAATGGGGCAACAGAGATTGAAACAGAAATTAACATAGCTTGTGCGGTGCTCGCATTGACCAGACAAGTCTGCGTTCGTAAAAATGTGAGATCGCTTGGAGAGAGGTACAGGTTGAGATTTGCAATATTTTCTCACCATCGTCAGGATCATTACACGTTAGCTGAGGGTTAGAAACACACCTCGTCTAATGATTCGCAATATAAGAAATATAAGAGATCAAACAATACCGACTAAAAAGCTATAGAAAAACAAGGTAATGCTAAATATTTCATTGTGAATAGGGTTTTAGATCGTTATTGGAAAGAGAAGCTAAAAGGGAGAGCACGGACTAATGGACTCATAACGCAAACGCCCCCGAGGTGGGTACCTAGTCATATCAACAAGTGTATCCAATCAAACGTGTTCACCGTCCTTCGGCTCCCAGCCCGGCAGTCGGAAAACCCCAACCTAAGCCAAATTCGAAGTGAGGGACTTTATTCCACTTGACAAAGTCATCACTTGGCCTCCCCTCCTCTTCTTCCATCCAGACGCCGGTCGCGCAAACAACGCACGACGCGGGAATCAGTGGGCTGGCATGCGCAACACGTGGCCCAGCGATCGGAGCCTGGTGCGTGATATAACGATGCTGAACGATTCATTCGATCTTTCTGCACCAAATACGTGACGCCGAACACCGGACATGAGCAATGCTAGGAAGGTAGCAATGATCGAACGTAACTACCCGGGTTTGCGATAAGCAGCAGATGTCGATCAACAGGGCCTCTGGTGTACGGGCAAGTGCTGCCTATTAGTCAATCCGCAACAAAGTGCGCACGTTGAGACATGCCAGTCTTAGCGAAGATCAGGGGTTCCGAAGAGAAACGCTTGAACTGACAGTGTCCGTTTGGTCGGACATGGACTTGTCGACTGGACTGGAGGGACGCCCTGCGATTGCGTGCGAGTCGAAACTAGAAGATAAACGATTACTGAACCGAGATGGGAGAGGGCCAAGAATTGTGGGGTTAAAAACAAGGGGGATAAAAGTGAAGCTGGAACGGGACAACTGAGATGGAAAAGTGCGAGAGAAGGGAAGAAGACTGAAGGATTGAGCAGTAGCATATAGACCATTATTCACCTTGTTCGATTCAGTAGACCATACGCTGTTGATAATCCTCTGTGACGGCCAAAGCATCAGAAAATCGTTTGAATGTAACGTCACTCTATTGCATGGGCAGGATACTGACCGGTTGCCCAGGCCTGAACAACAGTTTCGCTGTTTAACCGTTCTGAATGGCGTTTTATGTCATCGCAATGTAGTTGACCTTACAGCAGCTTTTGAGACATGCATTCACGCCGAGTGGTAAGCTTTACTAAGGGGGGCACGACTTTATGTGGAAAACAAATTAGTAAAAACAAGATCCAGATGTGCATCGAATCTGGTGGGGAATCCCACCGAGTTGGTTAGACTCGACGTGTTAATGAAAACTATGTCATCCATATTGAAGTTACCAGCGATGACACAGATGGAACATTTTAACTTCGGTCGCAACTCCGATCTGTTCATCGCTGATAGGTCAGAAGCTAAACAAACTTTCTCAACCACCAAGAAACAGTGATTTAAATTCCAACAGGTAGTAGCTAATAGAAGCTGTTGAATAAGCGGAGAGCTGTGGAAGCGATGTACACCAGTTTTTGGTAGTGTAGGTTTTTAAGCTTCCTCCGCGGAGCCATCGAATTTAACGACTCCACCTTCAATATCGGAATGTAACCAAATTTCCTGTAACATCGTTAAATCTGCATTCATAAATTATCTTCGTCGTAAAAGGTTCACGACAGCAACGGTTTTCCCGAGAAGCGACTGTATATTAATAGAGGATAAACAGAATATGTGCAGATGATAGTATTTGTAAAAACACTTTAGTGAGTGCGGGACTAAGTGGATCAAAGGATTGCATTCATAAATTATCTTCGTCGTAAAAGGTTCATGACAGCAACGGTTTTCCCGAGAAGCGACCGTAGATTAATAGAGGATAAACAGAATATGTGCAGATGATAGTATTTGTAAAAACTCTATAGTGAAATGCGGACTAAGTGGATCAAAGGATCCTCTCATGAGACAGCTAGACGCCATCAGAGAAACGTAAGATATCCGGAAATGGATTACGAGAAATGTTTAAATAAGGAAGGTCGTGGTGAATTCTCTACGACTGTGGTCAGTGGTAACATTTCTTTGAGAAGCCCAATAAATGTCACAAGGTGCGGATTCATTCAAGCGGCCGAGTGTTCATTGCTCCTGGGTGAACTGATGTGGAACCACAACGATACATTAAAGACAATCGCATCAAAGATGCTCGGAATATGTTGCCCGCAACGGTTCCACAAACGTATACACAAATAGCTCACCTGAAGATATCGTGGGGCAACTTTCTGCGACAGTGGTGTGCATCTTGCGGAATTCGCATTCAGCCTCCTCACGTGTGACATAGAGAGGATCGAAGGCCTCATCCAACAGTCGGGACATCTCGAATTCTTCATATTCAGGACTGTGAGAAATGACAGAAACATGCAAAACCAGAGCAGCGTGACTTAGCGATGAATGTGGGGACTAATTTATAAGTCTCAATGAGTCTGAGCATTTCTTTGGAGAAAAAGACCTTGAAAGTGTGTGATAAGTGGACCAAAACATAGGATCGTCTGAGATGCATACACATAAGACAGTGACGCATAAAACGAATTAATGGGACAAACTCGCCTTGGGAGAATAGCAGCAACAATGTATCATGACGATGTCTTGGTGTAAGACAATCATTAATAGAAAATATGTCGATTGAATTGATGAAAGAATAGAAAAAAGACGGATTGCCATCAGTTGGCTGCGATGTACAGGCCTTTTCATGGATTACGATCTCTCCGTGGATAGAAGACTCCCGTCAGCGAATGAATATGGCTTAAACCGAACAGTTTCCTAATCAGTAAAAATCATATGAAGTGTGACACAGGAGGAACATCCAGAGAGTCTACTTGGTGTGGTGTCAGTTGCGATATTGCATTCAAGTCTACGACATACAAACGCTACAACCATCTCTCAACGATCTGAATGTACTTCTTCTACTCTGTACAGTTGAAAACACTCGTCTGATCCCCTTGTTTTCCAGGAAATCGATAATGCTATTGAAGAGAGAACCGAAACCAGAGGATATATTGGAGTATGGGGCACATGAGTGGCTAGTAGAGAGTGAAGTGTAGGCATCAGTCGGTAGCGAAACGGGGTTCACAACTCGCATCAAAGTGGTTGTGGCCAACGCTATCACAACGATATCGGGCATGCATGACGTGGCAATCCAAATGCCCAATCCAAACCCCAAATTGGAGTACTCGTTTCTGCTTAGGTCTGAATGCCCAAATGACAGTAGTTGTACCGCGATGAAGTATCAATACAAGGTGTTACTATGGTGCAGACACTACAGGTCAGGCTTACTCCGTGAGCGAACACGCAAGTGCCAACTAGGAGCCAGAACAGAGCCACAGTCCAGTCCCGCCAATAATAAATGCACAAAAAATATGCAACAATATCACAGCAATACGATGAGAAGAACGCCGACAAGACGAGCAAGAGGAGAGGAAAACCCGGCGACAAAATGAATTGAAGTGTTAGACAGATTGGGAGCGTAAATGCAGAAAGACGTACGTGACAAACCCATTCCAAGGTCGACAGCAGTACTGCATTTGAGATTGGGCAAAGACGACAGGAGCGAACGGATCTGTGTGTTCTTTGACCGCTTCCGAGATAGCCTAAACAATGGCAGAAGAAAGTTCATCAAATGTGCCGTAGTGGACTAATTGTTATACCATCAAGAACAACGGCACGATTGCAAAATATAAGACAAAAATAGCAAGGTAGAAGTGTAAAAAGTATGAAAACCGTGAAGAAAATGACTGATGATCACTGACCTCAGAAGAGTGACAGTTGGATCGCACACACACCGCGAACAAAGCAGAAGACAGACGAGGTGATTTAACGAAAGTTTGCTCCTTAGTGTCAGGCAGAGAACAACCGGCTCATTTTCCAACAGCTTGTTGAATGCCATGACTAATATGTATGGCCGTTAAATCTGACAGAAGGAGTGTTAGCAAGGTTAATTTCAAACTACGTCGTTTGAAAGAAGATGGTACAAAGCAGATATGTCCGACATTCAAAGGAAAGAAGGAAGCGGAGAGCTGTTGAAAAGACGTGGCCAGATACCCAAGCAAACTCAAAGAAAGAGGAAGAGTGAATTAAAATTAACTAACTCTTTAGACAATCGACAACCGAGGAACCAGTGAATAGGAGCACCTCTGATGATTCCCGGCGGTGATACGCTTCAGGACACAATCAGGCTTGGTTCCGTTTAGTGCACATGAAGTGAAACCTCGAGGAAGATTATTGTAACGGGGTTTAGGAAACCAGTCCAGTATGCTCGACCTTACCACCTAAGCGCAGGTTACCGGAGTCAGCGGATCAGTTCGATCGAGAGAACGCGTGAACCCACCGGGAGACACAGCGATGACTGGACAGCGAATCACGAGTGGCACACGTATCCAGAAACCGACAAACCGGGTTGGACAATAGAACATAGAGGGCGCACTGGCAACTCGAGAATCGCTATTAACGGCAAGTTTCAGAGTGCAAAGCCGAATATGAGTGGTCCAAAGAAATACGGCCAATCAGATGCCAAGCACGAAAGACGTGATCATTGCGCGAGACAGGAAGACAGCGACCGAAGAGGAATAACATAACCCAATGAAATAAAAGGGGAACGCAACCAGAGGTGAGCCGAAAAACAGGAGACCCACTGAGAAGGCTCGAAGACTAACAGTGTTTATTTCCTTTAAATAGGCGACACTATACGGAATAAACACCTGTTTTCCGCCCGCCGCCATCGTGACTTTTTGATCGTGTCCGTCTCACTTAACAATTATGACAATCTGAATTGAGACAACAATGCGCCCCAGATGATGACTGTGTAAGGTTCTGGTAACAAAAGGTATGTATTAGGTTGGTAATAAAGTTATTGCGGTTTTTCGATAAGTTGCTTTGAGGTTGTAGATAATTTTGAAACCTGTTTTGAGCTCTAGCTAACAATAGTGCAAGTTCAGCTCAGAAACACGTTTTAACATCTGTAGAGAACATTTAATGCAACATGAGCAGAAGACGAATTCGCACAACTGGCTTGTTACAATTCAAACTTGATCAAAATGCAGCAGGAGCAGTCCATGACATCCACAGTGCATATAGTGCTGGAAGCACTGATAAGCGTATTGCAAATGGTTTCAAAAATCTCCGAAAAGGTTACGAGAGGCCTGAAGTTGAAGATGGTTGTGGACGGTTATTGGAAGCGAACAACGATCAATTAAGGGCCATATTCAAAGCTGATCCACGTAAAACTATTCGAGATTTTACTGCCGACTTAGCAGTACTTCATTGGCCAGTTAAAACATTAACGGGAGATTGGAATGTAGAAAGAGCTTGATAAGTGAATGAAAATCAAAATCGTCGTTTTGAGTTGTCGTTCGCCCTTCCTCTGCACCATAAAAAGGCCCGTTTATCGACTGGATTGTGATTTGGGATGAAAAGTTGATCCTATGCGACAACTGACGACGAGCCTCACAATGGTTGGACCACCATCAAGCGCCACAACACTTCCCAAAGCCGAAATTGCACCCAAACAAGGTTATGGTGACTGTTTGGTGGTCTGCGGCTGGTCTGATCCACCAAAATTTCCTGAATCCATGGAAAACCATTACAGCGGAGAAGTACTGTCAAAAATTGTCGAAATGCACCGAGAACTTCAACACAGATGCTCGGCAATGGTCAATAGGAAGGGGCCAATTATTCTCCATAACGGTCGGCCGCACATCGCACAAACAACTCGGCGGAAGCTGCATGAGCTGGGCTACAAAACTTTGCGTCACTCACCATATTCCCCTGACCTCTCACCTATCTATTACCACTTTTTCAAGCAGCTGTATAGCTATCTCCGAGAGAAAAGTTTTAAAACGCAAGGGGCTGCTGAAACCGTCTTCCATGATTTCATCCCCACAAGAACTCGGGAATTTAATTCATCCGGGATAAATAAACGTGGTCCTCTTTGGCAAAAGTGTAGCCATTCAAATGGTTTTTAATTCGAATAAAAATGTTAAGTTTGAGCCAAGATAGGTGCATCTAAAGTTTGAGGTCAAAAACCGCAAAATTTTATTACCAACTTAGTTCAATTGCACTCTGCCCGCACAAGCATCGAAAGCCGAGTACAATGATATATTCTACCGCCATACCGTTCAATCAACTTGGACACGTTCGCAACGTTAATAAGTTCAATGCAGTGGGGTCCAGACGTTGTCGGTGAAATATTTTATCACAATACAAACATAACAGCACACAAAAGATCACACATTTATCACAATATTAACACGATCGTTCCGGTCTTGAGAAAGAAACGCCCCAACACTAATGCGAACGTTCGCGCCAGCACTGTTGCTAAACGAAAAATCAGCAAACTGGTCAGCTGCTGTAAGAAATTCACCAAACTATAACAGGTCCATAAGGCAAGCTTCAAGTTAGAACCTGGTCGAGCTGAGAGACGGTGTTATGAAGAACATGGAGCTCTCGTAGATTCAAATAAGCTGAAGAAGCTCACACTGCTTCTCACGTTCATTGCAATGTCTAACACTACATCAACGGATGATCCTGTAGACATTAGTAATCTTTTCAACGAGTATTATCGTTCGTCCTTCAACTGCCATACAAATGACCAACACACCATACCATGAAAACGGCTCACACAAGACACATTGTGGATAGAAGACTTCTCTACAGCGAAACAATGAAATCGCTTAGCGTCATGAAGCCGTGCTATAATGGTGGTCCTGATGGCATTCCATCAGATTTATTGAAATACGGAGGTCCGGATATCTCAATACTTTTGCAGAACGTATTGACCTTGTCAATGAAGGACAGCACTGTGCTGCATCACTGGAAACACGATGAGGTTGTAAAAGGCTCAAAACGGGATGTTGCAAATTACCGCCCGATTAGTCATAGTTCCATACTTCTTAAAAGTATGGAGAGGATTAAAAAGGCCACAACCTCCAAGTTTGTAATATCAAGGAACCTAATCAGCAGATCACAACATGACTTTAGTAAGCAGCATTCTTGTCAGTCTTGACAACTAAACTTTTTAAACCACATCACGGATCAGTCGACGGTAGTAAAGCTTATATTATCATATTCCTTGACATACAAAAGGTCTTTGACCAAGTACCCATGGTAGGCTTTTGATCGCTCTAACAGGGTGTGGCATTGTTGACCATCTACTTCCATAGTTCTCCTCATGACGACAGAACCCAAGCAGTCAAGATAGGGAATCACACATCAGGTTGCACCCCTGTGACGAGTGGCGCCATTCAAGGCAGCGTTTTGGGACCACTTCTCATCCTGATGTACATAAATGGTATTTTTGACATTATTGTCTATGGTAGACCCTACATGTTTGTGGATGATACAAAAGTTGTATATACATTTGATCCCAATCACCAGGAGTCTGTGATTCGAAACATACAAACTGACCTGAGTGCAGTTGAAGGATGGTGTTGCATTTCAAAAAGGAATTTCTCCTATTACTTATGAGTAGAAGGATTTTGGTGAGTATTTTTGTTCGTCGCGATCAGCCGACAATTCAGATAATTCGACTACCTATCCGGCAAAGCACCAGATTGCCGTTTCGTCCTATTGGGGTTCGTCAGTGGTGCGCATCCTTCGGTCCTCTACGGAGGATCGAACCCATGACGTCTAGTGGCTTATGCCAACTAGCCGGCAGCTTATGTAACTGCGCCATGGAGGACGGCAGCCGGCCATCACGAATTGTTAACTAACTGCGATATAGCCCGACCCATCCTCCACTGTCATGCAGATGACAGCGGTTGGCCTTCCGGCGTCAGGACTTCGCGGTTACGGCAGCTATGAATTGACATAGCATTTATGGAATCCGAAAGGGCGAATTCTCCGTCGAAAAGAGTAAAACCATCTGATACAAATGTGATATGAATGTCCAACCACTAATTTTCTTCGGCAACCCCCTAGTATATGGTAAGCAAGTAAGAGACTTAGGGCTTCACTATTCCAGCAGCCTTAACTTCTCCGAAAATGTACAGTACACTGTCGCTAAGAGAAAAAGAATGCACTGTTTCGCAAACTCTCTAACAAATGCTAAACTTACACTGTACAATACTTGTACACGCCGAATGTTAGAGTACTGCTGCATGGTATTCGGCAATGCAAGGCAGAGTGAGACAAAGGCATTACAGCGCGTTCAAGGTGCATTTACAAGACAGATCCTGAGCCCTACACAGAGGTTAACATACTCTAAAGGCTGCAAATTGCTGATGTTAGACCCGAGATGGATGCGCAGAATAAAGCTAAAGATACCGCTGCTTTTCTATGTAGTTCATGGGCGCATTCATATACCTGTATAATCTCCCCAGGTACAACACAATAAGCCCTACCTTATCCATAAGAAAAAATGCACACTTGCGATTGCAAAGTCGCACACCAACATACGTGCAAACTTTTTCCTCATTAAATATACATTGATTTGAAATCGTCTTCCACTGTCCATTAGATCATGTACATCTCCTCACATGTTCCGTGTACAGATAGATAAATTTTTCACAGTTCCGAAAGCTACGCAACTGGATATCGTGGAGACAGCGATTTATCCGAAGGGACTAAAGGGCATTTAATACATGTCGGTGATATCTCCCGGCCGTACACTAAAAAGCTTCAGTGCTATCACAAAAGCCATAAAAACAAACTGAATTTATATGCCCACTTTTCCAAATTTATCACTTTCGCTCCTTACCGGCAATACCAACGTCAAGCCCACATATCAATATGGTGGTTAAAGAGGGGTGTTAGACCGAGTCCTCTCCTTCATTCATCCGATCAATGTGATGTTCTTTCCTTACTCGGCCACGACGGCCTCGAGGGTTTTATGCGTACGTGGAAGTCAACGATGAAAAGTAAACCGAGTCCTCGTTTTCACTCCTTGGACCGCTGTTATATCCTCTCATTAACCAGCCATGCCTATCTCAAGGTCTCCATGACCACATAGAAGCCTATGTAGAAGGCCAACCAAATACTCATTCTCTTGTACCGACGACTGTTACACTGTTCCTTTCCAATTATTTTGCATAGAGCGATAGTTGCTATTGCTAACTATGTCACAGTAAAAACGAGCGCGTGCATCAAGATACCATTAAAGATAGATGTTTTGTGCCTCCTTAAACCAGTGTTTGAGTACCGCCTTCGTTACAGATCTCGAAATATTCGCAAACTTATTGGCGATACATAGGAATACAAGCCTGAAACATGCTAATAAATGACCATCACGAACATACATCCTTGTGCACATTAATTGAAACAAACTACGATTGTCTCTTTTTCTAAGAATATCATGTTTTTATACATGAAAGCTGCCGTTTTGCCTTTAATTTTTTATTTTATTTTGGGAATAGATATTTCACCATTGTCTGTAAACCAGACCATGTAATAACTGCGCATGTCTAGTCGTTACATCACCCAAAATTGCATCATACTTTTTATGGTTAGTAAGACTTTTGTTTCAACTTCTTGTATTTTGTGATTCAGTCATTGTTTGAGATGGACGTGACTCCCAGAAGGCGCATGAAGATCGTGACCTTGCACGAACACACAGACAAGACTTACAGGGACATAGCAAGAATAGTAGGCGTCAGTCCGGCAATCGTCAGCCGTGTGGTCAAAATGAAAAAGGAAACGGGATGCGCTTTGCCAAAACGCAAAGGGAAATGTGGTCCTAAGAGGAAAACCACTGCCAGGGATGACGATTACCTAATACGGGAGTGTTAAAGATCCTCGAAAGACCAGTGACGCATTAAAACGTGACTTGGGGGAGAAAGGAATAGAAATCAGTTCTTCAACGGTTCGCAGGCGACTCCTGGAAGTTGGTCGGAAAGCCAGACGGCCTGTGAAAAAACAACTTCTGACAAAAGTAATGAAAGTTAAGCGTTACAAATGGGGACTAAAATACAAAAAGTGGACAAAAGAAGATTGGAGAAAAGTCCTATTCAGCGATGAAAGCCATTTCTATGTTCATGGTCAGAGAAGTCAGTATGTTCGGAGGTCAGAGGGAGAAAAGGTTCGTGATTCCCACATTGACCACTTTGTGAAACACCCACAAAAGCAGATGTTTTGGGGGTGCTTTAGTTATTACGGCGTCGGCGCCTTGCATCCAGTCCAGGGCATGATGCGCTCTCCACAATATATAGAAGTTCTCCAAAGAAGAGCTGTTCCAGAACTAAAAAAGACATTTCCTGACGGATCTGGCGTATTTCAACAATATCTGGCCCCGTGCCATACATCAAAAATGGTCAAGACTTTTTTCAATACTAGTCAAATAACCACCCTGGACTGGTCTGGGAATTCACCATTTTTAAACCCCATTGAAAATATGTGGTCTATTTGCAAGCAACGCCTTCGTAGCATGGACTCTACGACAAAGGAGAAACTTAATCAAGCTTTAATTCAAGTTTGGTACAGGGACCCAAGATGGGCTAAAGTTTGTTCAAATTTAGTGAATTCCATGCCAAACCGTATTAAAATGCTACTCAAAAGTCGAGGAGGTCATGTTGTGTATTGATGTGAGCATATTAGTGCAATTCATTATAACAATTTTGAAAAAAGGTTTTTCAGTGTTTTCGCAGTTTGTTTCAATTAATGTGCACAAGGATGTAATATAAGTAGCTAACATGCATACCTCCCTTACCTATGTTTACGTTCTGTGTGCCGCTAAACACATCACTATTAGCCTGTGTCATATTTTCCTCACAATATTTTAGGTTTGTTAAAACTGACATATTCACAGCAGTCTTCTTGGCCCGCATATCGTCTAATCTGCTCACCGTGTTATTTTCCCAAGATGTCCCTTCCCTCGAGACACGTCCAAAAACTGCGAAGAAATATTCCAATACGCCTGGCTGCTTGGCGTATTGATTGCGTACTGCGACGCGATGGAACAACCTAGCTCAAGCCGCCCCCGGCTACAGTGATATGACAGACTAGACAGCATATAAGCGGCAAAAAATGCTACATTGCATTATTTTCGTGAACTACCAATGAACACGTGGTTGACACTGTTCTGACTGACCATTTGAGGTGACGCGTTCGCCATGCGTTCTTTTTTCCACTTATCTGAATCATCAACAAATATGAGAAATCCTTGAACAAGTTGCTGGGACTAACAAACTGGGCCATGTCTCACACAAAGGAGAAATAAACAAATATATTTACTTATTTTTCTAGTTAATTATTTATGTATAACAAATCGAGTAGTACAGGCTTAGTAAAGAGCGTTGAACCAAACCTTTTGTTGCGTTTCCGATTGCATGTCGAACAGCAAGGGGTACACGTCACGGTCGAAGAAGTGATGGAGAATAGTGGACTGTGAGTAGATACCAGAGACTGGTGGAATACAGCCACTCCCGTCGACGACCAAATGTTGCAGCCTGGAAGTCAACGACGGATCCGATCCAGCTACACTGATGGGGTGCATTTCCAGCCAATCGGTCAGTCTGTCAAAGAGTACAGTGAAAATATCTTAGATCAAAAAGTATATGTAGAAAATAAAGTGCATGTGCGACTGTCGATGGCTCCGCGGGAAATGCGAGTGCTATGCAACAGATACCACAGATACCAGATGTGCAAAGAAGTGATGGTACGAAAACAATGGCATTGGTAACGACCCATACATCCCATTTACCCAGCGACGGGTAGAGCAGAAAGGATAAGTTTGTGGAAAATACTGAAAAACATCAGAAATGTAAAGCATATTCCTCACCTAATGATTGGACCAAATTCACTGGACCGTGTATTATCTTTCCCAGGAATGTGCATATTATTATCATTAGTAATATGCAATGCTACTGGAGGATGGTGGAGGAGAGTTATTAGCGTTGTATCACAAACAGAGACGCTCAAAGTTACATGAGCACTACGCCGGTGCAGCAAATGATGACCGTGATATCGTTAGGTTTAGAGTAGAATTACACGAGGCGAATATAAAGTCCTTCACAAACTACATCTATAAAAATGCAGAAAAGAGGGGCAAGAGAAGTGGGGGAAATTAGGCACGAAACGGAGCGTTACCACACAAGCAGTCAGGAAACCAAAATGCCTTGGATGTAACAGGCTAAGAAGATGCTTCGGTCCACAATAAATGATACATGCAAGGCGTACGAAAACACTGTCCCAGTTAATAAGTATACTCGAGATAATAGCTGCTAAAATGGTTACTACAGCAGCAGAGAGTGATACCAGTTCCAGCTATGAAGAAGGTTCGGCAACCCCAGAGGATTAAGCACCGATAGGGTGCATTAAAAAATCCCGACTGAAAGTTTAGAAAAGCCTAAGTAAATACTTCTAACAAGAAAGCAGACTATGTAAAGTCCAGGTGAATATGTGATGAAGGCATTTATCAATGGGAATGGAATCAGTCTGTAGGGAAAGGGGAAGAGTCATCACACCAAATCCATGGATTTTGGAGGACAGAATGAGGCAGTGGGCGAAAAGAGAGGGGAGAGGAAAGTAAAACACCAAGGGAATTTGCAGAGCAATCCACACATACATCAGCCGTGAGAAGAAATCATACGGTGACAAAAGGGAATAAGAGAGAATGTCATCAACAAATGGAATTCGGTTCAACTCAGAGGTTTACCGTTTAACAAGTGTTTGGTACTCCGATGAATAGAATATTCCTTTAGGGATAAGATGTATAATCAGAGAGACTCCAGCGTACAAATTTCCCTCCTTTGGCGGTGTCACTAGTGCGTGCAACAGGTTCTGGTTGTCCGATAGTGCGGATATAAAATCCGAGTTCGGGCAGTCCAAAACCAAGAAATTTGGGGTAAACGGAGCGGGTGAAGTGACCTCATCAGCTGAGATCTGGAAAATAAGTTGAAATTCTAGAAAAGATCAAGGTTCCATGCGGATGGGAGGTTGAACAAAAGTGACAATGATCTGGGATGGACCAGAAGAGTGATGGGGAGCTGGTGGGCTTCTAGTGTGTTTCGTCAAGTCCGATCTGCACCGGGGCAACTCAAGCAAAAAGTACTAATCTTGGCAGAAAAGACCATCCGGTAACAACAGAAGTAGTAAAAATATATCGGATGAACGGGGAAAAGAGGTTCAGAATGCAGCCAATGCAACACAAAGGAATTGTGGGTGTGAAAATCGGTAAAGATAACCAAAAGGGTTGCATATGCTACTGAAGTAAAGATAAGTGAAAGAACTCTATCGGAGGTAAACAGTTGGAGTGGTTCAGTGCCAATACGCTAGTTAAACAAATACATCAATGAGGCAGGTATCTATGGAAACATTCGTGTTGCATACCATCATTATCGTCGTGAGCCGGTTGTGGGAGGTCAACGGATGCACACATGCAAGCATACTATTGACTGTCAAACGCCCCTAATTCAAGTGTTACTAACGGAGGTGGTTAACCATGTTTGGTCAATTCTCTGCTTCGGAATAGTCTCCATCAATCTGCATGGACTATAAAGGCACAATGAAAAAGGCCTATTCCGACGGTGCATCGTAGTTGACCACAGACAGACCGGAAGAATACTGGTTTCGAGATGAAACGCTCAAGCTACAAATGAAGTCACATAAAGAACGGTCGATAGAAATAGACCCTTCCAATTAAGTGAGAAAATATTAAGCTTCACAAAGATCCCAGTACGTCGTTTATGTACTGATGTGTTGAAATTATGCCGGTAACTGAGAAGGGAGGATGCAAGGCCCCAAACTCTAATTTACAGTGAAGAGAATGTCGCCTTCAATGTCGCTGTGGTTAAAAGCCAACGGTTGGATCACCGCTGAGCGATACTGAGAGCGAACGGATATATATCGTCGCTGGCTTAAAACCTTTCCTAAGACCATTTGTCGAGCCTGACTGTGTCACAGTGAAACGATGTTGCTTTTCAAGCGACACTCACAGGTGGTACATAACAGCTGTGAAAAGAAAAGAGCGTTGAGATAAGAGAGTGGTTGTATCACGGAACAGGTCACGGTCCCGCAACGGTTGGCGGCATCAATCTCCGGACTTGAATGTTAATGCGAGTGCAAACAGCCACAGGAACGGTGCACCCAAAGGGAACTATGGGTGGGATTCGCCGCACCACTCAAGATCGCATCTACACACCTCATATTCAGTGTAAACCTGAAGGGATAAGACTGGGAAACATATACATGGAAATTAAGACTGGTTCAGATCCAGCCCACACACCTTCAGCATGTACATTGTGTATAGGAAGCGGAGAAAATAAGCATACCGGATGTACACAGGGTGGAAAAAAGTTATCAGAGCAGTCGCCGGTGCGTCGCGCCGATGCTTCGCTGCTCCGTGAGCACCAGCAGTCATGTGTGCGCATTTGCGCAGACTCAAACCGGGGACGTTCGGACACCTCATCCCTTCGGGTGCCGGTAAAAGGGGTGGTAGCTAGATCGTAGCCAGCTCCATAGTGGATTGAACCACTATCTTAGCTTAGCACTATCACGAAGATTGCAGCTCATTCCTCCCGGGGACAACTAAGTCTCCTGCAGTCAGTAACTGAAGTGGCGAGTTTCGACAGATAAGCACCTTGTCAACATTCGCATAAAGTGTAATCAGTTATGAGATGCCACTCGGAGATAAACACTAATCATACATCGCGTTAGTGAGAAAGTTGATCGCCCACCCTCTTCAGTGATGTATCGCACTCACTGACAACTGCACAGGCGCACTGGCTGTTCATAATGGTGCTGACCTAACTCATCGCATGCTCTGTCCTATCTACAAATCTCCTGAGTAATCCAGAGACCGCTGACCATAAGCTGTTTCGGGATGTTGATGTCGTATTGATTATCCGGTGAGATCAAGTACTCAACTAAGTTAGAGTGATCACGGTCCCAGTAGTAATTGAACAACAAAGGCAAAGGTCTCGAGTCTCGTCACTAGCCTGAGACAAACATTAAAAGATGCGTTACGACGCAACGAAGACACAGAACATATCAATGCAGAAAGAGAAAAAACCAGAGTGAATGTCGCCTGATGATAACGACAACATAGATCCTGAATGCTAAAAGATCCGATATGAAATGTGACCCTCAGCTCGACAAATGATCCAAGCTCATTATAAGGACATGTTTGGAATCTGGAGAGAATCGCGCTAATGATTCGGGGACGAGTAGGCAAACGGAGGACAGGACAGAACAGGATCCACAGACGAAACAAAATTCCGCTTAATGAGTGTCCCGTTTCATGTGCTAGGAAGCGAAAAAGAGCCCCCAGCTCTGCGACTTGATAGAACGTTCTTCATTAGTACACTACTACACACGGCAGAGAACCGTATATGGAGTGTGCTGTTCTTCCTATAGACCTCAATTCGAAGACCGTTGTCCAAAGACCGTTCCTCAATCTCTGGCGAAGAGGATGAAGTTGAAGCTGAGTGCATCTGATTTCAAATCAATGGACTGTCTGGTACGAGTGACCTTTAAGGAGTTTTCGCATCGCAGCCGTCGCGTAAGTTTAGTGTACAGCTTGCTGCAATGAACAGATGTCAGAATCCCCACCACATCCAACCAACCGGTAACCAGAGTGAGGTGAGTACTGTGTTATTCGCAAGCTGCAATACAGTGGTGCATCAGGGGTAAGCAGTATGGTACAAGTGAGTAAGTCGGACGGATCAGGCCAAGCATGAACACCCACAAGGCTTTATCCCTTACGGTACCACTCATTTGTGAGATACTTTGCTGGACATGGTGCAATGTGGTCATCCCCACAACCTTCGCTACAAAGTGATTCCGTGGTCATTTCTGTGTTATAAGTCTGTCTGTGGTCTCTGGGCATTCACTTTGTGACAAACCGTTGGAGTGGTCGATGACAGGCCCGGCACCATCCTAGCACAATGCATCAGCACATCGAGTGTGGAACAGTGAGCGCAATCATCGATCGGGAGCAATGGAAGCTATACGCGTGCTGCACTCGAAATTCTATAAGATGATTCTGTAGAAAGGGTAAAGGCGAAACTAACCAGCAATCCACCAGAAAGCTTCAGGTCTTCACCTTCTAATAAGCACCGCACAGCAGGTGATTCCAAAACAGACCTGGAAGAGAACGAAGAAAAGACGAGACACATGAATACGGTAGAGATGGGCGGATAGACCAAACGTGGTAAACTGTAGAAAAGCCCCTTTAGTGGGGAAAAACTAGCCAGAGATAAAATCAAAATGTAACCAAGAGTACAATGCGGTAACTAATCTACTGCCAAATTCAGCAACAACAAAAAAACTAACTCTTTTGCACAGATGATACCCAACAACTAACTCAACAAGAGAACAGTCCCTGTTCAGCATACTTGCTGGTGCAAGACCAAGAAAATTCGTGCATTTCAAAAGACAGAAAGCCGACTTCAAGGTGGATGGTAGCCATTGATGAATCCTTCCACACAGACTAGACAGATCGTGAGACGTACACAAGCCAAGCTGATGTCATTAGTGTTTGGAAGCTTGCTGTAAGAAATGATCCGAAACACTGTACGGTTGCCAAGTACAACGAATAGAAGTACAAGGGATTTACTTATCTTGACTTGCATCGCCTTAATATTGAAAAGCTGGAATAATTGCTAAGGAGATTCATTACAGCCACAGTTAGACAGGCGCTTCATGTTCAGGAAACAACTGAGTGATCCATTTATCCTTTCTAGATCTGTCAGCAGTGTCAAACGTGAAAACTGCAAACAAAGTACAATTTGGAAGAGGAGCAAAGCAAAGCTAGAAGCGTTGAGTGGAAGGTCTGATTGCCATAAGCAATAGCACGAACGCAAGAGCCCTGCAAACTACTCAACAGTGCTGTATCGACTAGCGACACTCACTGCTGCGGTGTCGTGCGGGAAGACCACAAGTACCGACGTAATGTCGGCCGCCTGTGCTGTAATTCATGTGCGATCAGCAATTCATCGAGTAGCCACCGTAGAAGGCATACATGATGATAAACGCTCAGGTGGATAAGCGGGAATTTCACGAAGAACGTGACCTACTCAGCACACCTAACGCACAGTATAGTAAATATGCAACTACCATAAAACGACAGCTGACTGACATTGCTGGCAAATAATCGGTTGTTATAGCAAATGCAGGTACGGCTAAATGGGAACAGTGAAGAAAAGACAATAACTCCCGAATGCCTTCAGAGCCAATGACAACAGAGAAAATAAACACTGTGAAAGGACCAATGAAATAGTGCAGTCGATTTCATATGATTCGAGCAATCCTCTACCTTGGAAGTCCGAGTGCCAAGCATTTGTCCTTGTCGAGTTTCAAACGTGGTTGTATCGGCTGAAAAAGGAAGAAATAGCGAACGATTATCAAATAAATGATGCAAAAAGGTGGGCCATTCAAGCAAAGCAAAAGAATGCGAAACCTGGGAGCCCACAGGGCAAGTGATTGAAAGGAAACAGGAGAAAAAGAAAGGGGAAGGAGAGACGATGAGAACAAACTTCACTGACAAGAGCGGTGTCATGTGGCTACTAAGTAATTAGCAAACAAGAAGGCAGGATAGTGAACAACCGTAAACGTTTTGAGGCAACAAGCAAATAACACAATTAATCCGAGACATATGCTGTTTCGGACAAACGTTTCCTATCACCGAAATTCGGAGTGTCAGTGAGATTACTTAGAACCTAGTATCATAGAGGATCCGTCCACTGGTGCTTAAGGACACATCTGTTGTGCCGAATTGAATGGTGTAAAATGGAATAAATGCTGAATATTGTACGGGGGAGCAAGTGAAAATTTGAATCTGTACAATTCCATCGCTGAACAATCTCCTCCTGGTGCCATCTGGGTGGTTCGCAGTAATCTCGTTCCAGCGAATGATTCGGCGACAGTGTTCCAAGAGGTGGTGGGCTTCGCCTGGTAAGCGTACTCCGTACAAAAAGCCGAAAATGTTTGTTTAGCGACACTGCGATGTGGCGAATGAGACTCGCCACTAACTAGTCACTAAATCTTATATATACAGATGATCTTACCTAATCCACGGACATCAGCCATCCAATACGATTTCCATTAACCACCTATCATGCCGACGGTATGACCAAAAACAATCACAAATACGGTGTTACATTCACAAATCCAAGCAACACAGCCATACACATTCATGCCAACCGAAATCCATATACATCTAATACAATGATTTATGTCACTGATAAACAATTACTAGTATTTACATTTACCCGTCCGTAAAATTGGTGTCACCATGACCATGCTTATGCAGGCGTGTCTCGCAATGTCGATAATAAAACAATCATATAATTTAGTGAAAAAATATCATCCACCCGCAGTAATCTAATCGTTCTGCAAGTTCTTATGTAGCATTGAAAATTCTGGGCTTACATACGTAAGATATTAGTGTTTAAATGTAATCGTTTAGTGAATCGAATGGTGGCGAAATATAAATTCAACAAAGTTTGGAACTGCTGCACAATGTTGGCCCCCACGACTTGTTCTAACAGAATGTTCGAGGTATACGTGTGGGGAAATCGCTTTATATCTTGCACAAGAACCTTGTACCGGTGTCCGCATGTGCTGTAGAGTGTTCGCAAGTGAAACAGCGGTCTCAGCATGGGGAAGTCACGGAGATGTAATATATCGTAAGTCACGATGAGGTAGACTAATACCCGACTCTAGGACAAGGTGTATGTTATGGGGACCCAACGTCCCTATAATTATTAAAGGCTTAAATTACGGAAGGCTGAAAACCCGAGTTACTCGAGTGCACATGTACTCAGACCAGACAAAACGCACACGTTTCAGTCAGCCTTCCAACTCGTGAAACATTCACATTGTTAGCCTTTGCACCCAGAAACAGTCTTGTTTCCAACCAAACACGCATTGTTGTATCCAAGCAACATTCATTTTTTCGGACAACTCTCGCCAAACTTCCAACATTTCTGCTCAGTTTACGGACTTTGCACATGTACATAAAACCATGTTTCTTGTTTCCAGGGTTTGCGTAAGCAAACCCTTCCAAGGAAAAACCCCCCTTCATCACCGTTTCGAGATATAAAAATGAGGCTGTACAACGCTAGAATCGCCTTCGCTTTGGCCAGTAAAAGCGCCTGTGGCAAAGGCCTGTCTTGTTCATGCTTCAGTCTTGGGTTGGGAAATCGTGCGTAGAAACTTTGCGTTTGGTCTAAGAACCTGTTCGACTCGCGTGAATTAATCTTTCGCGGCTAAGTTCCGAGAACCCATAGACTTCGAGATTGTCAGTTACTGTGCCGTGCGAGAACTAATTCTGAGTCTCGTTCGTTCATCCGACTAGGAGTCTTGGTATCACATTGTTAGAACCTGACGTATTCAAGAGGCAGTATTTAACAGTGTAGAGTCCTAGTTTCTCGCAATGATCTTCGTACGATAACCCTCGTAAACTTGGAATGAGCCTGATGACAACCTGTTGGACCCCTTCGATCTTTCGTGCTACACTTCGGGTGCTTAGACAGTACGAGGGTAAACCGTACTCCAGTAATGACCTTATGATGGAAAAGGCAAGTGGCGACCTCTTCAGATAAAGTACAGTTGCCGCGTTTGAGGGCCAAAAACATGCGCGGTCCCTTTCGGTGTGGCCTGTCCGTGTTATCAACGGAGTTTAAATCGCAGCGTGAGAGTACATCCAGGTGCTTCACGGAAGGCGTGGGATACATCAATGTAGTAAGTTCGGCCGTCATCCCGCTTCCACTGGCTCATGAAAACCGACTTGCTCGGATTTCCGGCAGGCGGACTTCCACAAACCACATGGAGAGACGGTCTAGGTCTTACTAAAGTAGATCGCAGCCGTCTCGGGTTCTTATTACTCTCTAAATATTCAGTCGTCCGTAAACAGGGCGACCGAAGACGCGAGGTAGATTGTTGATGTGGATTAGGGACAGTGGCCGCCAGCATAGTGCTTTGGGGAATACCACTAGTAGAGGGATACCAGTCGGTTAGATTGACATGGATCTGTACCTTCAGTTTCGCCCAACGAGAAAGTCTAGGATCCGTTGGTGCAGTGATTCCGCAACACCGCACCTTCTCAGATTGTGAAGGAGGACCACATGATTACTGCTGATCAACGCTTTGATAAAACTGGTGTAGATTACGTCGAAAGATTTTCCCTGGTTCACTGCCTGCAAACATTCATGCCTTGTCATCAGCAGCTTGGTAATGCATGAGCGACCTAGCATAAGACCATATTATGCGGGTGTCAGCAGATCATTTGAAGTACGCGGAATCGGTGTAATTCCGGTGAAAAAATGGAGGTGGCCGGCAAACACGCTGTAGGTGACGATGTGTGGTTTACGAACGAGGTTTCTACCATCCCTGCCGAGTTCAAAGCGATGCAGAAGGTCCCGTAGCCAATGGCTATGAATGAAACTTGATGTGTAGCTGCTGAATCCAGTTCAGTTGAACAACGATGATCCGAGCACCGAAGTGCGGCGGATCCAGTTGCTCCAACTCAGATCGCAAGAATAACAAGAAATAACAGCAGCAAGATAATGGAGTTAAAGTCAAATAGAATGTGCGTTAAACTAAGCAGAGTGGAACGAAAGTTAACAACCAGATGCAAGAAACCGAATGCAATAACGTCACTGACTGCGTGACTGCGTCATGTCTGACACGGTCTCCAACCACTGGTGCGGATAATCCCGAGGCTCCCATCCAAGAAGACGGCACATACCCGCCCGACCGAGTCCTCAGTAAATTTTTTCATGACACTATGCCACGTCATGGATTGGTCACCTCGCGGTTTCGCCCAACCAAGTTCAGCCACGGCGTATAATGCACGCCGAGGAAGCTGGCAACGGGTATACAGAGGACATGGCCTAGCCAACGCAAGTGACTAAGATTTATTGAATACTCGACAGAGGCACCAGAAGGCTTCTTGTCAAAAACCAACTGGCGGACCTCAGCATTGCTCACCCGGTGTTCCCACCAAACGTGAGCAATACTCCGCAAACACCGGTGGTCAAACACGGCCAAGCGTTTAATGTCTTCACTGTGAAGTGGCCAGGTCTCCGATCCATACAGTAACATTGGCCTTATCGCAGCGTTATACACCCTACCTTTCACTACTAAATAGTAAGCCATTAGCCGATGGTTTATCTTACGTTCAATGACAAGGTGGTTCAGGGAGGCTAAGTAAACTTTAGCACGAGGTAGCAAAAGTTATCGCGGGAAGTCGTCACGAACAACAGTGATATAGTCACCACACACTACGTCAACTTGTAGGATCATCGGGGAGTGAAGGAAGAGTAGGAAATGAGGCGATCAAATCCGACTGGAAGGTGCAGACGTCACAGCAAAAGGACTAGAGATTTGTACTTGAGCGATTCTACACAGACTTCGTTAGGAGAATAATTTGTCTTCCAGGCGCCTTGTTCATCCGATCTTCCGAAATGACTGCCGTTGTTTATTGGCAGGTTAAAAGCAGTTAAGATAGTATGAACTAATGAAATTCAACTAGAACATCGAGGGTTGGATATACTGTAGGCGGAGGAATGGTATTAGATGTAGCATTACTAGTATTGGCAGTATGGAAGTCCGATCATTGGCGTGATCAGTTCCCATCGGTCGAGTTACCATGGTACTGCACTGGAGATACATGGATCTAAGAACTATTGCTCTGTTCAGCATGAAAATAACAAATACCACCGGCCAATAATGAAATTATTACTGACTTAAAAGCATATTAATCTGAGAAAAGTCGTGAATTTATCTTTCTCCCACGCTTCCGCTCCTGCTGCTTTCGTCGTTTGCCAAGTTCCATCAGATGAAAACACTACATTCGTTGTCAATCCTACCTCCGTTAGTTCTGCCTCCGATGCTGGTTTTGCAGACACCCAAAAAGCTCAATCGACAGTTATACTTCAACCTCGATCGATGTTCCGATTGGTCTGCTTCAACGTACGAACGCTTATGCAGATTGGTCAACAGACCGTCCTGACGCGTACCCTGGAGTCTCTCGCCATTGACGTTTGCTGCGTTTCAGAAACCCGGTTGCAGAATCCCAGCAGTATACTCAGGCTGACGTCCCCCTCTGATCGTAGAGCCATATACCAACTGCGTCTATTCACTGACTCAGAAGCAGCTGCAGCAGATCTGCCTGGCGTTAAGTAAGAAAGCCGAAGCTACGTTGCTAGACTGGTTACCAGTTAACAGTCGACTTTGCGTAGTTCAGCTTCGGGGAGCACGTCGTATCAACAGACATCGCAAAGAAACACGTAATTTGTTTGTCGTTTTTGCCTACACCCTAACTGACTGTAACAGCGACTCTGTCAAGGACGATTTTCACCGCGAACATTACCTTTTTCTAAATGAAGTGGACAAGTCAGGTGTCGTTATAACTGCTGGCGATTTTAATGCACAGGTCTGTCGCCTGCTTCCATATGAACGCCAACATGGAGATCAGCACGCGTTTAACGAATGACGCGCAGACAATGGAGACCGGCTTCTGACACTATGCGAGGACAATCACTCTAGCACCAATTTCAGGCATAACAAGAGACGCTCCGCAACTTGGCGCTCTCCGTCGTCAAAACACTTCTGGTTCCAGATCGACCACATCGCAATCAGTTTCCGTTGGCGAGGTAGTATACAAGATTGCAGGTCACTCTGGTCAATCTACCTCGACTCAGATCACGCGCTAGTTTGTGCGAACATCTGCATGCGCTTCGGTGGGCCCCGGAAACAACTGCATCGTAAGATTGACACAAACAGGTTAGTCGACCCCTCTGTCCAACTGAGCTATCAAGCTGCACTACCGGATGCTCTCACCTGTGGTCCATCCCAGGATGTTGAGCAACATTGGGCTTGTTTGCACGAAGCAATACTTTCCTCTCGTCAATGCTTTGTGGTCTCATCCAACACCTTTTGAAAAGTTGGATCTCCGCTAGCTCGCTAGAACTGTTTGACCGCCGTTGAAATGTGCCACCAGTCAGTTCACAATTCTGTGCGTCAGGCTCTCAATCGGCAAATCAAACAAAGCTTGCGCAATGACTGCGAGACTTGGTGGTCACAGCGCGCCTCGGAAATGGAGACCGCTGCTCTCTCCGGCAACTTCCGCAAGCTCTTCCTTCCAGTACAATCGGTTCACCGGCCCCAGAAGGCCTGTTGTCAGTGATACTACCTGTGAAGCGGATGGGTCACGTAGAGCCGAACATTTCCACTCCCAATTCAACCCCCCCCCATTGTCCACTAGTCTGCCAAGTACACGCGATTGCGTGCTATGGGCCATTTCATTGGCCAGCTAACGAAGCGGTTTTCGTCGAGATTCGACAACACAGGAGATTTAAGTCTCCCGGCTCGGACAAACTTCCTCCAGATGTTCAAGTTTGGTAGCCCAACACTTGTCAAGCAGTTGAAACCGCTATTTTCCAAGGTATGGAACGAAGAGAAAATTCCATCCTCCTGGATGAGCCAATAATTGTCCCTATATTTAAGAAAGGTGCTCGCACATTATGTGCTAATCACAGGGGAATCAGTCTCATGCTGGTTGTTTCCAAACTGCTGGCATCCATTCTGCTCCGCAGATTATCCCCGATCCGCGAGTTGTTTTACCGTGAAGAACAAGCTGGCTTTCGCCCCGGTCGAGGAAGAGTGAACCAGATCTTCACGCTACGTCAAATCCTTGAACACCACCATCTCTACCACAAGCCAACCATTGTACTCTTCCTGGACATCCGAGCTGCAATGGACTCGGCCGATCGACCTGCTTTGACACTGTTTGCTAAGAAATGGAGTCCCGAGAAGTATATTTCCATCATTCGGGAGTTTTACTCCTGTGTCAGGTAGAGTGAGGGTCTATGGTAAGCCTTCCTCGCTTTTCGTTACCTCTAGCGGTGTACGACAAGGGTGTCCTTTGTCTCCATTCCTCTTCAACTTTGCAATTATGGACGTCCTGTTGAGATCACTGGAAAGCTCCCAAAATTTTGGTGTTGAGCCTCTTCCTGGTAGTCGCGTGACCAACTTAGATGATGTTGATGATATCGCTCTACTCGGTGAGGATTTAAAGAGTGTATAGCTCTTTTTGAACCGTCTGGCTGCTGATGCGTCTAAGTATGTAATAGAGAGGTAAGCAGAGCCAATGTCCAGATACGAGGTCGCGCACAGGCGTACCGCGGAGCATGTGAGCTGTCTGCTGCATGCGAAGGTCACCAGCACGAGCGTGGAACGACCTTCGAATGTTTTTCCAAATTTGGGAATCGGATGCAAACTGATTGGCCAGCAAATACAAGCCCGAGTCAACGGAGGCGAACCATTCTGCCAAATATGGAAAATCCGTGGGACGGAATTAACTCACATTGGCTTAGAGCCAAACGCTTCCAAAATTAGTATGTTTCGTTCACCGATAAATAGAACTGACCTGTCGTGCAGAATAGACTTCCTGATTACCGGAGCCTTGGCCTTCTGTATCCCGTCGGTTGGTTGGGCGCGGGACTGAGTAATCAGGCGGTCGTAGTCTCGCAGGCGCAGAATAGCAGCAGAACGAAGGTAGCTTTACAACAGTATGGTAGGAGCTTTTCCCCCTTGAAGTGTAAAGTGATACTCCATGACTAGAAATCGTTTACCACCTCACTTACCATTGAAGGAACACAGCTAGAGCTTGTGGACAACTTTGTCTACCTCAGAAGCTGTATTTCTGCTAATGGCACTATTGGGTATCTCATCGTATCGACAGAGCCCGGTTGGTAGTTACCAACCTGAATCATTTGTGGCGTCGTCGGGACATATCCCCCTTCTTAAAGGGGAGGTCTGCAATGAATGTGTCCGCGCGGTCCTGCTGTACGGAAGTGAGTCATGGAAGTTTCGTGTGGGTGACATGCGTAGACTTTCGGCCCTCGACAACACATGTTTGCGGTAAATAGCCCGTGTGTGGTGGCAGCACCGGGTTCGCAACGAAGAAGCCTGGTGTCCCGCCTTGGGAAACATGAGCCCTCCGCTTGATCGCCTTATCGCAATACCTCAATGGAGGTGGCTTGGCCACGTTCTACGTATGTCATGCGAGCGTTTACCACGCCGCGCTTTATTTGCTCGCACGGGATTGAACTGGAAGAGAACGCGTGGAGGTCAGCCAACCATTTGGCTGCAACCCATGAAATCGCTGACGTGTTTCGTAACCGTCGGCCCAGTACCTCTTTCCTGGTTGGGGCCCCAAGGATGAGGACCGCAAATGGCTCGATATACTTGGAAGGACTGTATATTGAAATATTTTGAACAATATGATTAGAGCTATACCATACAAAATGTTAAAAACGGAACAAAATAGCGTGTGAGAACAAAAAGCCTAAAGATTAGTTGTTATATGTTCCTGAGATTTTGTACTTTCTTATATTTTGTTCCTCATGGTTTTCCAATGGCTCAATGTCTATATATAGACAGCGTTATATATATATATATATATATATATATATATATATATATCATCTGGAGTAATTTTGTTGTGCTGAAGACGAATATGACCATGAGAAGTTGCTACTGACTTTGGTTTTGTCTATATTTCACAGACTTCGTTTTTAATGTTTTACCGAATAAATGTATCCAGTCAAACTGTACCAACATCCTAAATAAGTTTAGTGTGAGGAAATTCGGCATCACATATTATATAGAGCATATTACATGATTTGCTGATGCATTATAATACTAGTACCATACTGTTGGTGAAGTACGCTGACGTCAGCAGTATGCTATACAAATTCTCAGTGGGCAAAGAGCAGCATTTGAAATCGTTTAAACTTAGTGCAATACAGTATGAGGTGCTGTTGCTTCTGTTCAGTTACAATACGTAACGAAAATGTCTAAAAAGTGCATTAATATTGTGGACAGATTTCGCTAAGTTTGAGCGGTAATGACATCAGCCAGCCAGAAGAAAAGTCTTATTGATCAAGTGAAGGAGGAATACCATCTTTATTTTTGGTTCAAGATGAGCGACCGAGAAAAGCCTTGTGCCTCGCATTTAGGTTGTGTTAGATGTACAACACAACCTCCCAGAGCTTGAGTGGTAAAAGACCATCAGTGTCATTTGCAGTTGCCATGGCGTGTATAGACGAGCAACGATACGAATGACCGTTACTTCTGGTTGGTTGCTTCGATCTCTAGTGGGATAACGATACAAACGAAGTTACGTATCCCAACATTCTGTGCACCAAGCCACTGCTACGTAATGAAGGACTTCCAATTTCAAAACTTACAGCAATACGTTCGCAGAAATCAGCTGTGGGGATGTGGGTGAGTCATCCGGTTCTTTTGCTGATCCGTCAGCGTGCGGAGGTCCAGATTTTCACTATGGTGTATCACCAACCCAACAGGGAAGAACAAAATGATCTTGTCCATAAATTAAACCTAACCAGGAATGAGGCGGAATTGCTAGGCTTGATAATTAGACAATGGTATCGTCTTGACGTCAAAACCAGTTCATATCAAAACTGCTCGCAGCAGTTGGAGCAATTTTTATGATAAGGGGGTAATCTGGCGTTCTGATCTGACAATGAGGGCCTCATGAATAGTTTAGAAATAACTCATAGCCCACTAGAATCAATCCTAGTTCTGAACTCTTCAAACTTTATTCTTAGGGCAGTGCTGTTGCACGATGGTAACTGTCACTCGTCTAGGAGTTACCATCAACACAGGTGAAACCGGATGTCTTTTTCGACTGTCAACAAGAATGAAGTCCGCTTGCTGCTTTTAAAGCAAACCTTCTGAAGAAGTTTTGGAAAACTAATCTGAATTGTATACCTCAAGAACATTTTGTCAACGGATTTGCAGAAGTCCTGCAAGCTGCGCGCCTGGATATCGAAGGTGTGTGCACCTTTCCGTAAGCTGGGACACTGGACCGGCAATCATCATCAGCTGACCGTTGGAGCCAAGCTGAAAGTATACAAATCAATTGTACTTTCAGTTCTTTTCTACAGTAGCGAAACAGAAGCTGCACAGGAAGACCATTCGATACTTCGAGAAATTTCGTCAGTAGTGTCTGCGTCGGATTCTGCGCATCCACTGACGTGATCGGGCACCTGGCACAGAAGTGCACGGACTGGATGATATGGTGCTAGCGAGATAACTGAGACGAATCGGACATGTCCGCTGTATGGCCAACTGACTGCTGATAAGCGGAACACACAAACCGAGGCTGCGCTATCAGGTTAAAAGATGAGTTTATCACGAATTGATGTTGTGGGAGAAAATAGCAACGGATTGCCACAAACCGTGTGGTGGCATTAAAAATGATGTTGCCAAGGTGAACTAGATAGGACCGCCACCTATGGAACTGGAACACTGGATATGTAAGCGACAACCACTAACAGATTCCAGTCAGTTGAGGTTGAGTGCTACGGTACAGGCTGTCATGTGTGCCTCAACCGAAATGGTTTGGTAAGTAAACGTGGCCACGAGCACCCTCTATCGAAGAAGTGACGGGTGAGTTGCATGAGTAAGCCCTGGCGCAGCGGTAGTACGCCACTTCGGGTTTCACTTACTAACCCGAGCTGTTAACGCAGCAGATGTGGCACGTGCGATGCATCATCGCTGCTGTTGGATTGTATTCGTAACTGTGAACATGCGTTGTTGCAGGCTTGATAGCGATTACCTGTAGAAATCAAAAGTCTGGCTGTGCTTGATGCGAATGATGGTAAGATGCCTACACGTCGAATACCGTCACTTCGACTACTGGTTAGAGAAAATTGAGAGGGAGACGGCGTGGAGTCTTCATGTCGGCGCCAAGCTCAAAGAGTGATTCTATCCAGTGTGGGTCATGGCCCAGCCACTACACTTTGTACGACTGATACGCATATTCCCACCTCCCAATCTCACATGAATGATATATACATGCGGAAAGAGTGTGAGCAGACTAGATCAACCGTGACCCCAGTGCACATTTAGGCTAGAAAAGGGGCGCGCAAATGGTGTGAATGGTGCAGCAAAAGCCACCTCTGTAGACGTAGGAATCCGGTGACTGTTCGATCGTGATCAGTTATAACTACTGTCTGAGCTGATGCTCCGAACGTGTATTTACGGTAGTGTGTACGGTCTGAGGACGAATCGGGAACGTGACTAAGTTGAAGAGATATTATTCATCAGATACGTAGATAGGTAGCGAGTATGCCGTATGACGAATGGCAGAGATTCATTGGATAGGTAACACATGATACATATTGACCAGGAGGAAGGCGCTATTTCGTAGAAGAAAGGAATAGCTCGAACAAAAACAACGTGTCGTGGTGTCCACTGGACGACTGGGCAGTAGAAAAGCACTGACACAACCCAGTTGACAATCAAACAGTGACAGTCGTGTTTTCAGACTGTTAAGGTCATAGCAGGTAGATGTCCTGATCCACTACATGAGTTGGAAGAGATTCCTAACAGGGGTTGCAACGATTGACATGGCCCACACGATCACCCACAGCGTTATGCGTCACCGCGCTCTGGTGAATGCGACAGAGGTATCTGCCGCCATAAACATATGTGAAGCACAGTAACATCAGAAGAGTGCACAATTTTGTGATGGCTCTGGGCAAAAAAGAAATAAAAATTTATGAAAGAGGAAACATTCCCCTAGAACAGTGAGGTTGAGCGATATGTAGACGGAAAACCTTCGAACTCCATAGACATCGGTAGATCCAGCTAGACGTAATAGTTAGTGTGACGTTTGAAAAAGGAAGAGATGCATGTAACAAGGAGGTCTGGGTGTGATAGAACCAGAAAGGTAAAGCGAAGAAAAAGTACAAACGCCACCTTTTCGTTCTTCAATATAGACAGATCGGCCTGACACCTTTTAAAGATGCCACGGTGAATGCACATCAGGCCATCTAAAGAGTATGGAATATTGATAATACAAAATATCAAAGGAGTGGTGGATTTAAAAGAAAGTGCAAACACTCCAACAATTACCTGAAAATAATAAGCGTAAGTTGTGCGACATGCTGTATCATCGATTTCTAATTTGGCGCGTTTGGAATCTGGAACAGTAGAGGACACAAGATACATTCAAAACCCCGCAAGAGAATAAACGAACAGAAACGAAAAAAGGCAATTGTACAACTGTCTGAAAAGCGAAATACGCTCTAAGCAGGGTAGTTACTGGGGAGACTAGGTGATGGAAACGTAAAGCATAAGATTTCGAAACTACAAGACTACCAAATGAAGACATGGAATAATCCTTTCAATTATCACACAAAAACTATGTGTCCTGGCTACTACAGAAACAGAATAGAGACCATTATTCACAGATGCGCTGTGCAGAAACATGGAGTGTAAGGTGATTAAAAACGACCAGCAAAGTGCAACATAGAGGCAATATGATACTCAGCTGTAACCAGGTGACAATAAAAAGCGTTCGGACCCACAGAGATATGCGGACCATTAAAACAGGTGCATTTGTGCCTAGAATTGACGTCCTTTTTGCCTGTTTGTATTGGAACGCAGTGATCTGGATCGTGATCCATTTTGAGATGAATTCCGGTTATTCAGATCATTGGGGCCGCATCCGAGTTGGTGCTCGCACAAAGCAGTGTACTCTCTGACAGATCGCTAGTGCTTGCACCTTTACAACCGAGACTATTGAAGTTGAAGATGAAAAGCAACGGCACTGCGACCGTAGACCAAAGGACTTGTTGCTTGGCCACTCATCTCCGATAACAACGTGCATCACAGGAGCAAGTTCACACTTAGGTTTTCAAGCGTCACCAGCGTGTTTGGATTGTGGCAGGTAACCACAAAATGACCAGAGTAAAATATCGTAGAAGTGCTTATCCAAGTACACCGGCAACACTGTTCCCCACAACAGATATTGACCTTGCTTGACGAATTCAATTGCGTTTTTATCATGAGATCTTATGCGTCTTAATCTGGTGGTATGGCTACCCAAGGGGAAAAGAGAACAAGCGCCTCTGAAGCAACAGAGAAAATCACTGCATTCGTTCGCGTGGAGCCGATGGATACGCAATACTGACGAATCCCGATAGGACGAGATAGAGGTTCAGCGTTTTTCCAGACGCTTTCCAGACGGGGAGGGGGGAAGACATGGGAACTACAGCAGAGAATCCTCAAATGGCTGCATAAAGAACCCCATACTCTCAAGGAATCACAGTATTCAAGTTCTTGCTGTAACACCGGTGTTAACCAGTGGTGGAGTATGCTTATGCAAAAGCAGTAGGCACTATGCGATGCAACGCCTAAGACATTACCAATGCGGACATTTCAAAGCACGCGGAGGCATGCGCTGAAGATTTACACACAGTTAGAACCGAACGGCGTCCATTAGGTCAAAGTTTATTGGTTTAAATTCAACATGGTTCTGTAAGTAACAAGCGAGTAGACAATACTTTTCTATAGCTCTGCTTTCCAGACACTAGACAGACCAAGATCGAAAGTCATTGGATGGACTGTGAACAGGAGGTTCTATGCTTCGACATCTGAGCACGTTAGCCTGGTTGCAAATTAGTTTTAAACAAGCAACCAAGAGAGGCTCACCTGGTTCCCGAAGGGATGGCGTCACGGTCGTGGGGAATACCTGAACCTTGAAAGCATTATCGACAAATGGTGTAGAAAGGATTTCGCTGGACACTATAGGAAAAAGAGGGTCACGTGATTCTGAGTGACAAGGTGGATGACTAACTGCATCGAAAACTGCAAAATTGTAAAACAGCTGAATGATGAAGGAGTTACGTCTACTTCAAGAAAAGAAGGATATTCATTGCAGGATCGACATACAAACAGAAATGGCGGATGAAGGCTTCTATTGGAATGAACAAAGCGGCGATACACTCCCATGTTCATCACCCCCCGCCATCGTCAATGGCAACAGGAGCGCAGCCTAACCCTGTAATGCGACATCGGTGTCATACAACCACAAGACATAGCAGACGGTCCTGATAACAAAGAATAAGCGAAAAGAGGGAGGACCGGATACAAAACACAAATTCTACACGCAGACGTTTGCACCTATCTTACTACACGTCGTACGACCACAAACCGGCCGTCATCCAGTGAGAATAGGACGACAGCTGTCACTTCTAAGTGTCGTAAACAAGTACAGCTAACCCAGTGCAATATACATACTCCAGATACAACGTTCAGTTAGGAAAGAATGTGAAGTGAAACGTAAGTGTAAGGTGTAAAGCATAGAGTATTGAGGGCAAGATAAACCAGCGGTAGCCAAACGTTTTCCGTGGCTAACCACTTTCATACACGAATATGAAGACGTCCAACATCAGGTAAACGGTGGACGACCATAGCAACCTCGACTTTTCTAAGGTAAGACAACTTTGGGCTGGGAATCACCTCGAGCGGGATGGTTAATGACACAAACATGAATAGCCTTTAAATTCTTTAATCATTCAAATGGTTTACTGCGGCTGGCTGTCTTATCCCCATAATACAGCTGAAGTCTTCCGAAAATTTCAGCCAGCTGTATGCCCTTATGCAACTGAAAGCACATCAGGACACGCCGATCCATGTAAAAGGCCAACTTGTTAGCTGCTATCCCGAATGGATTCACGCTGAATACTGCACGAGATGTTGTTGTAGTTCATACCGCATGATTTAACTCTAAGTTGGGACCGTTTTGAACCTAAAAATCGAAAGGTCGGATTGACTTGAGCCGCCCGTGTACATCGAACAGAGGATGGCGATCCCGGCGCACAGGTATGCTTGACCAAATGCACACAGCTTAAGCGGCTCAATCCAGTACGCGGAGGTGCCCCGTAGTCCCCCCGTTAGTGGACTAGACAGAGGGTCAAGAACGCTGAGATCGACAGTGCGAAGCGTGTCTGCTGCTTCGCTTGATTATTTTGAACATGTTCGATCCAAAATGCCAGCACAAATAGTTGTAAAAGATAAGCCCATACTTTGCAGGGGGGGTTACTAGAGTATATGAGCATCACAGGCATGAAAGAACATAGGTCATCGGTGCTGAAGCTGTTGAGTCTCGAACCTCGGATTCAGACGAGTCCTGTAAGCTAGTTCAAATTGTGCAACTTGAACACAAAACGGCTCGGAAGTGGGGATATAACTGGTCTATTTCAGAAGAAACTCCGGTCAACAAGCCAGGCGAAAGGTCTTATTAGTAACGAGAGCGCCGATGTTATCCGTGATTACGCAACTAGTCATTAGATTTCTTGGATAAGTGGTGCGGACCAGCCAATCATCACCAAACGGCCGTAACTCCTCTATTTCCCGAGCTCCCTCTGTCAAATGGCAAGTTCCGTTTTAGAATGCTCCTAACTGCTCGCCTGATTTTATTGCGTATGGCGCCAGAAAGGATACATTCTCTGAAATCCACCGTCTTGTTGGACGACCGGGATCCGGTGCACTGACAGTATGGCACACAGAAACAAATGCGCCATATGACAACGGAAATCCCACCCCCGGGGCGAGAACGTTCAATCATTGCCGTCAGGACATCTGATAATCTCATTCAGAGCGTGTTGATATTTTCTCAGTCGAAAATCGAGAGGTGTGATCCGCCTAAAAGTAGAAGTCAAAAAGAGTTGATAGTGGACAAAGCTTCAGCAAGTGTCGAAAAATCCGTGGCACAATGGCACCTGAGGCGCATGACCTAATCGAGTTCACTGCTGACCAGCTACTGAGGAGGTCCAGTGATAAAGCACCGTCCATGGTGCTTGGAGGAAGCGTTGTTTAGATACAGTGGACAAGCGGCGCACTAGTACACTAAATGAACGCGGTTATTCGTGCGCTCAGAACTAAGCCGAACGCCCCACCTGAGGGAGCTTATGATCCACTCATGAATGACTGGTTCGGGTACTCCGGAGTACATTCGAGCCGCTGGAGCACAGTCCGCAACCACAAATAGTGTCTAGCTCTGACGCGTAAATAAGCCGTACCTGAAGATACCAAATAGCATGTGCAATGATAGTTGTTCACGAGAATGCAATCCACGACCGAGGACTCGGTGATGTGGCTGAAAACGATGTGCATCAAGGCATGATCTGAAGTTGTTATCTTCAATAGCTTCAGACGCGCGTAACTAGTAGCGAGAAAATAGATAAGTCAGCTGCAATTAGTTACGTCGACGTGTGAATTGTGAATTCTGGCTTCGGAGACGCGGCACACATCAGTCCATAACGCATCCAATGTGCATCCAAGTGCAACGTTATATTGTCTGATTTGAAGGCACACATGTCGAACACAGCGGAAGAACATAGGTAACGTGGTCTGACCGGAAAATAATGACGGCAGGTTATTGGGTGCTACGATTTCACGGAAGCTTCAGCATCACTGCAGAAGCCGTCCTACATACTGCAGATTACAGAAAAAAGATTGGTGGTGGGGCTCAGGAAGGGTGTAGGGGAAATAGAAGAGGAAAAAGAAGAAAAGGGCCCACATTAGCATATTCTTGCTTTTCGATTATAATCCATGAAGTAGATAATAAGGCTGGAGCTTCGTGAGATAATCATTTGAGTTGGGACAATGTCCGGACGATCAAAGGGAGCAGAAGATTGACAGAAGTCCTCAGCCGAAAAGCTTAGCCGTATGGTCGTGGAAATAGGGCCATAGTCAACAAGATAAATTGTTTTGACAGAAATGGATACGACGCTCGGTCCAACGCCCAAACTGTAGGGCCGAACGACCGAGAAAGGGACGGAAAGTGAATCTAAAGAGCCACCTAGCGCAGCTCGATGGGTAGGGAAAGAACGCAAGAGGCTGTGCCACATTAGGAGTTAAGTTGGGCGGAACGTAGCAGATCAGTACGAGCGTGAGACATTATGATAACAAGCAAAACGTAGGCTGTACACCAAATATCGCGGGTGGAAGTCAGCTAGGAAAAATCTGGACCAACGGATACAAAACTTTCATAAGACGCGATTCGCTGGGAGATAGCATTCGTGCTAGTCGGTGAGAAACAGCGTTTGTTGTGCGCTAGCAAGCACTTAGTTTATGGTATTCGTTTAATACAGGTGCTGCATTATCCATTTTCTGCCCGTAGGAATGTGTGAACGGATGTGATAACATAGTTCGCTACCAACGACCTTAGAGCTGCAATTAATTAGGGAGCACATTGAAATAACGTTATTGTATCTAACAGAGCCACGATGTATTAGACCGGGAGGCATTCGGCCACAAGATAAGGTGAAAAATGTGTCAGAACAAGATCACTGCAAACGCACATAAGGCAGAATATTAAACACTGAGAATAGAGAGCGGGAGGATAAAATCCAGTGTTGCTCCATCGTAGGTGGATCGGGCACATGTGCGGAATCACGTCGCTGATTCCTGCGCAGTGGCAGCATATTGCAGCTGCACTACATCTTATCCGGGTGCAATACGCTCCCTATACCTGTAGTCCGCAAAGTGGCCATCAAGGAATCTCTTTAATTCCGACACCGATTTCACCTCCACTAGCGTCTTCGGAAACTTGTTCTAATATTTCACCATTCAAAGCTCGAAGCACAGAGGGTCAGCGATGCACTTTAAATCCGTTACCACTAGTTTGTACCGGTGCCTGCGTGTGCTGCTTGGTGTGCGAACGTGCAGCAGCGGCCTTAACATAGGGAAGTGGCCCAGGAGCAGTATCCCGTGCGTCCTAAGGAGAGCAACACGAAACCGATGATTTGACAGGGTATACAGCCCTAGTCTCCTGTATCGGTTCTCGTACGACGTACTCCGTAAACTGGGATGAGCCAGATAGCTACAAGCTTAACCCGTTCCAGCCTCTGCACCCCTTCTAATGTGATCGGACAATAGGAGGGTGAGCCGCACTCAAGCACCGGTCTTATCATGGAAAAGAACAGACGTGTGGCAATCTCTTCAGACCAAGGGCAGAAGCTGTGTCTAAGTGCCCAAAGCAGGTATAGCGTTCGCGTAGTCCGATCGTGTTGTCGACAAAATTTAGATCACAGCGTGAAAGTATGTCTAAATACTTTACGGTACCGGTGGGATGCAGCGGGTGACCGGCTAGGGTGTATGCACACCCATTGCCATCCTTCATCAGACCCATAAATGACGACTTGACTGGGTTGACCGGCAGATCAACTGCAAACTGCAGGGACAGGCTGTCGAGGGCTTGTTGAAGGACGTCACAGTCATCGGGAGAATCAATAACCTTCCAAATCTTCAAGTCGTCTGTAAACAGTGCACAAGGCGACAGAAGAAGCTGAGGCACTTCGTTTATATGGATCAGGAATAAAATTGGGGCACACCGCTAGTAGACGGGTGCCAGTCCATTAGGTGGTCATCCACCTGTACTCGCCGCCTTCTCCTAGTAAGTCACTGATCCATCGGCGCAGTGCGCCACCAACACCAAATATCCTCGTCTAGTGGAGCAGGACCTCATGGTTCACTTTATCGAAAGCTTTACTGAAATCAATTTAGATAAGTTCCACTGACTTCTCCCGGTTCAACGCTTGCAAATATTCCTTCCGCGTCAACAGCAGGTTGGTGATGCACGAACGGCCATTCACGAAATCATGCTGTGCCAGCGTTGGATCTTTCGACTCCAGTAGCTGGAGAAGACCCTATTCCACAATCTTCTCGAGCACCTTCGCTAAAACAGAGGTAAGACAACTCGGTCGGTAATTGTCCACATTGCGTGCACATACGGCGCAAGAGGCAGATGGGGCAGGAAACTGAAGGTTATGTTGTGCGACTAGTCGGTAGAAAATAGGTCGGAAATCACGCGTGACATGGATAATCTGATGGCCACCTGGAGAGACAGCGAACAACTGAGCACAGTAAGATAAAAAGACCACAAAACGTACCAATATCAGTTGTCTCGCAATCCGCGAAATGCCGACTCACGCCCATCCATTCTTCCTGCAATAAATAAGTTAATTGCATCATTTAATGATCGAAAGGGTGAATGAAAAGAATCTACAGTAAACACGAGAGAGGATAACATTAAATAATGGTAGCAGACCCAATGTGAAGTACAAGTTTGGAGCACACCAAGTGGCGTGACGTGAACGCTTGTCTAATAGCCGTACACAAATGACGCAGAGAATGCGAATGTTGTAACCCAGTGAGGTAGACACCAGCTTCGCGGCAGCTTTTATTGGGACAATAGCAATGCGATAGCGAGTTTATTAAAATGTGCGTGCCTCCATTGATTTCTGCTCATCAGATGCTTCATAGCTGCCCTATCTACTCCCCACGTTGTCTCATCTAGCCCGCCAATCTCCACTTCGAGTTAAGCTTCACATCTATCCATTCATCTCACTGGTTGTCCGCTGTAACCGCATGCCTCCATGGAGAGCGTGGAAGCTCGAATGCTGGATGGATATACACGTGGACTTCCAACGTGACGCGTCGCACAGACCGCTATTGATACTGCGCCACACCATAAGATGCAAATGGCTGAACAAGGTAAGTTGCGGGGATGCAAACTGTACCGGATTGGGAACGCCATAGATGAGTTCATTTCGTCAAATTACCTGGCATGAATCAGAGCAATAGCATACATTGTACTGTATGGGAAGGGAAATGGCACTTACATGAGCACCAGATTGACTACTGATGAGCGGATGCAATTCAGCGCCCATACAACTCTTCTAATCCAAATTTTAAGTAACTGACTGGTAGCCAAAACGGCTGGGATCACCAAGGAATATTGAAAATTAACCAGAGCGTCCAGAAGAGTATAATTACAGAATGAAACGATTAAATTGTATGCCGAATGCAGAATAAGGGCATTCACGCTTGGTCTGTGCGAGGCCGCTAACTATGGTCTGATAGACGCGGAATGGCTAGAGGTTTATATGTGTTTGGAACCGCATGTAGAGCTGATTTTTACGCGAACACCAGCCTCCTTAGACAGAAAAGTGGTCGGGGCACAAGCCAAAGTAAAATTAACCCGATAACGGCTAGCTAGCATTAACGGCAGAGTTACTCAGTCAACAATGGGCGAAGATAAAGTTATTGGTTAGGAACCCACCAGCTGTTGCGAAGGAAAATGGTTATCCAAAGAAGATTCAGTTCGAAACAAGTTGTGGTGATACATAAATAGACAGCGCATTGGGAGGAGTCGGAGAAAACACAGTTCCAGATTCACTGGCCAAAAGACCCGGAAGAGTGCGGTACCAAAGCAAGGTTAATGACATACTGGCGAATGTGAAAAACAGCAGTATGCATAGATGGGGGAAATAATGTCCACACGCGGAGAATACGAAACATGGTAGCTCATGACGACTTACTATTTGTGGTGGACCATGAACTGTAAGCTTCTTGACACCAGCCGCTCTGGCAGTCAATGCGATTCCTAAAGAAATCGAGTTGAACGCAAACATGCTGTTACCCAAGAGGCCTGAGACACAATCCCACGACATTTGGGTGAAGAAAACGTGATGTAGACGAGCAGCTTTCGATCTTAACAAAAAACATGAAACCAAAAAGTGGAGTACCTGTGTTCTGTCAGGGCACGTTGTGTCCCCTCTCCGCAGTTAATCAAGTATCGAGTGGTACCCGTATTCAGTAAGAGAGAACGAACGCCACCATTGGAGCCGGAACCCAAGACAGTAATCGAAATTGTTCCAGGCGGTTTCATTGGATCGAGAAAGGGCTTGTAGTATCTACTTCGTTTAACGAGGATAAAGGATGAACTCTTGAAGAAACGCGAGAGGAGGTTCATAGATCGGGACTGACGATCAGTTACACCATACACCGACCTGCTACTAAGTTCGTAGGCCCTGTGATGTACCGAGTTACCAGCCAGTGACCTGCTGTGCTAAAATGATGAGTAAATGCTTGGTATGTAGATCGAACAGAGTAATTCTAATAAGAAAATAAACACGAGAGTTTAGAAAGAAGCGATGGAAAGAGAAAACTTAAGGACCAGTGGATCCAGCGACTGACTGCCCATGCAGCAGGCATGATGGTTACCTCGAAGATCCATGCTCAGGAATAGAAAAAGCGGTTAGTAAAGCTTGAAATGTGGGTAACGAAGTCAAAGGGAAGAATGTGGAAAGCATGCACCATATGAATGCGTTACGTCGTCCGAAAGTGTCATTTTAAGCCTACAAATTGCGTCATTTGTTGTGAGGAATTTTAGAAAGGGAAGTCCACAAGGAGGAGAAAGTTATCAACAACAAAAAGAGCAAAAGGTAGTGTGCGAAAATGAAAACCATTGTTATACGGCTCACACCAGCCTCATTCTTGTATCCAAGTGTTCTTATCCTGTGTGCAAAAAGAGTTAATGGAATTCTAATAAGCACCAATATTTTCGGCTCAACAAGGATCATGCATGGTGCACAACTGGAGTAAGGATAAGTGAGAGCCCAGCTCGCATTCAACCATGGCAGAGACGTCAATACGAAAGTTCCAGCACGCAGCTAGCACCATTATGCACACAGGGCTCAATTGTCATAACCAGATGGCACTCGGCACAGCATACCAACACGCTTAGTTGGCTTACGTAAGGGGAAGGTGAGAAACGATTGTATAAACTGCACGCAAATGTATGATACGTCTAAGTGACAAGTAAATTGAATTGACATGTCCCGAGATGATTACCTTCTGCTAAACGGTGTCGTCTGGATGGCACTGCGTTTCGGGAGTATTTCAGTAGGAAAACACAATCGGCGGATGCACTTTCATTGAGCGGCATGGGGAAGACTGATTTGCGACGGGATAAGTTACAGCACTGTTTTCCATCACTGACTGTCGGCCAAAATTAAAGTGATTTTCCACTCGCTAATGGCTAACAAATGCCAAATGAAGCGGTGAAAGAAAAGAAGTAAGTAAGGCACTAGCAGCACGCCGGTACGCAGTACCGACACTTCGCTACCGAGAGACTACCACCGGTCGCACGTAAGTTAAGGACATTGCGAGGGTCGCCCTGCTCCTACATAAGCATGAAGCCGCGCCGCTAGATTACAAGACAAACTTGCTACGCCGGTGAACAACAAGAGGACCACGAGTTGCCCCTAAAATGTGTGAGACAAGAGAATACATGGCTTAGGATAGCATATCCTTCTGCAAACAGGAAGCAACGAGGAGCACAAGGCCGTTCCACAGGCGTTACCAAGTGAACAGCAGATAATAACTGGGGTACGTTACCTGTATTGACTAGGCCGGGATAGATGCCGCATGGTATTGCCTACGAAAGTGGTATCATCCACAACGACAGAAAGCATATTCGGAGCCAAGCACTTAAGCCGACGGGATATGAAACCCCAAAAGAAACAACTAAGCCAGACCGCGAGCTAATGAGGTCATTAAGAGAACTGCCCCTTCCAATCAACATTAAGATTCAACGACTAGCGTTCGTACGTCATTCCCAATAGATATCACTTTCCCGACAAAACCAATTCACCCGTGTACATCACAAAATTTACAAGCCATCATTTAATCAAAAATGAAAATGAGGAAGAGCTAAAGGAGGTTATAAATATCACCGCCAGCACTCAAGCATCTTTTCTGGTCGAGAATTATTTCACTAACGCAATCATCATAGCTACCTTAAACCACAGCGAAAGACCAGTAGCCTCTTTTCTCGCACCTTCAACTGGGAAGCATGATTTCACAGTAAAAAAAACCTGTGCCACGGCTGAGATAGTGAGAAAATTATGACATTAACTGTTGCGTAAACACTTAATCTGATCACAGATAAGTGTTCTGTTGTTTTTTCATGTGAAATAACACAAAACAGGAAAAAACAACAAAACGCAGCGTTGCAAGCTTGAACTCGCGCCTTTCCAGTACGGTGTTACGTATGGACAAGGATAATACAATCAGGGAGCCGACACATGTTTACGCACTTGCCGCGGTCGCTAGTCTGGTACCCGGAACCTAAAGCAAGATGCTTTGCCACTCACTTTAGTTGTCCCCCCTAACCCCACTATACCTTGTAGCTGAAATAAAATCAATGATTTAGAGTTGTGCCGCTTATTGTGAAATGAAACTGGGGGTTCTCAAATGCTCTGGAGGTCACCTGGCAAGTAACTCGCCCATAAAGCAATTGCCCAATCGAAGGCATAAATGGAACATGGTAGAGTGTTATTTCCTTAACCCTGACAAGGTGAGCGCTAAGTTGAACAATAAGGAACCGCCCTACTCGAAGCCCTGCATTAGATACGATCGCATTAGTGGACTAAAACAAAGGCTTTCAAACATAATTGGAAATCCTTTAGTTTTTTTATTCCCGAATGACAGTCATCATCGGATCGGTTTGGGTTGAGCGTACGGTCTCCGAATGCGATCCTCGAGTAAAACAAGTAGAGCTTACACAGTATAGCTCAAAAATATGCAAGTGCGCGACTTCCAACTGGGGAAAAATCGTATCGATCCAGCAACTGGCTCCCACAGTCGAACAAACGAACGAGCATGACGAGAAAATTGACGCCGATCCAGAAGAAACGAGAGCCTGTAGGTGACGAACAGACTTATTTATAAGACAAAAGAGACGCTTCTGGACCACTCTCAACCAATCTTTAGGGAGATGTTACCAAGACACGGACCTGAGCCAATTTAACAATGCGGGCGATCAAAACACAGTCCTTCTGCTTATGTGAAACATTACTAACCATGAGTTACAAGTGCTCAATAACTCTGTCTCCTTACACGATCTCACCCTAAGGTAACCCAGGTTTACTGTCACACTTTTCAAACTTGGAACAAAATGTGATATTCTTCGTTTCACATTTATCGCTGTCACTACACCTCAGTTTATTATATATTCGCTCTTGTTTCTCTTTACAGACGAACAAAACCCGAATTGCCAGGTTTTGATTCCTTGTTTGCCGGTCTGTTTCCGACTTCCCCGTCATACTACAGCCAAAACATCGTCTCTAAACTGGCCGCCCATAGTAAATCAGATACAAGTACTGCTGCAGGATTGGCAGATGTCTGTGCCTGCTCTCACCATTGCTGGTGACGTCCTAGAACAAGTCCACTGCTTCACTTATTCAGGGAGTTGCACCACAGCTGGCAGCTGCATTGGAGATGAGGTCTCGCAACGCATCCCAAAGGCACACCTTGCATTCATCAGACTGAGACACTTATGGCGCACTCAACCTTAGTCTCCACCACAAGAGCAGGGTATCCATTGTCCGTGCGCTCCTCTTGTACGGCTGTGAGACCTGGCCGACTAGCTCGGAAAACATAAAACGATGGTCAGTTTTTGACAATCGTCCGCGTAGGATTGCTCGCGTGTGGTGGCAGCATCACGTGAGTAACCCAGAAGTCCGAGAGCGAGTGTTTGGAGCAAACAGTGCATGCCTCCAATCCGTTATTCTCCGAGACCGTATGCGTTGGCCAGGCCACGTATACCGTATGCCAGCCTATCGCCTTCCCCATCGAGCGTTATTTGCGCTCCTAGGAAACGAATGGAAGTGCCGCGGTGGACAACCAACGAGGTAGAGGAGCATGAAGAAGGCAACCTCAAGCTTTTGCATCCGTTGGACCGGTTCGCTTTCCAGGATGGGGACCACGCGATTCGGACTGCCAGTGGTCAGAAACGTTGAAGACTATGGCGTGCAACAGGCAACAGTGGAGACAATGCTGTTCAACTGCGGTATCTATTAGTTAACGTCACATCGAATACAAAAATCAAAACGGCGTGTGAATAACCGAAAAAATGGTTTTGTTCTAATGTTGCTCTTCGCTTGGCCCTTTTATTTCACTATGGTTCTTAGGACACATTACCTGTAATCAGATTGTGAATACATATGGTTGGCGGCATCCGGTTTCGGATTTGCCTGTCACTGCGGCTAGCCACAGGACACCTGTGCCTCCAGAGAGACCATGGATGGCTTGCGCTGCACCACCCACAATGCCAACCACACACCCCATATCCCGTGTAAACCCGAAGGTATAAGACCGGGAAGCATATGCATGGGAGCCACGTATCATCAACGGAGTCGGCCCACACTCCTTCACAGGCAAACACAAGCACGCTGTATTTGGGGAATCAACCGCACACAGAGCAGTGGATGGACCGTAGTCCGCTCCACACTGAGTGCATGGAACCGCTCTTCGGGGCTAGCACGGACACAAGGACCGTGCACCACGTCCCCCCCCCAAAAGCAACGACCAACTGTCTTCTGGAGCCAGTATGAACGAGATAGTGGGTAATAGACAGATAAGCACCTTGTCAACATGCACATCAAGCGCAGCTACATCGGGGATGTCAAACAACAGGCAATCACTCAAAATGCTGATATCGAATAAAGTAAACGCATATGACGACCTAAATACTCGCTAAATGAGCATATGTAAGAAATTGGTTATAAGTGAATCCGTAATAAGTACAAAATGCCCGAAAGTTATTTAAAAAATACCACGCGATAAAATTACGCAAGTTCACCACAGTTTGCATGAGCGACGTGTGCAAGTTGGCAGATTATCAAGTACGCAAAATAAACCAAGTAAATTGTAATGAATTTTATCCACATTAAAAAGACCTAGTTTAAGTGTAAGTTGGTTTAGCCCAACTGCGGTGAAGAAGCATCATGAATGCAACATCAGCCTCAGCATGGGGCGTAACGATCGAGTGTTTCCATCTCCTCTTCAAGTGCAGTTTTCTAAAAATTTCGAAGTCGACACACCAGTGGAAAAATTGCTGACAATATTTCGACTCATCTCCCCGTTACTGTTAGCATAGTGCAGTTATGAATGTGGTATTCGGCATAGTTAATACGTATCGTCGGCCGGTGACCGAAAGGATTGCGCGTTTGCTTGGTAAGCCGAAGGTCACCGGTTCGAATCCGCGTAAGCGCGGTCGATCGTGCTGTACACTTATCCTACCTGCGACTGTTGGTGGTCATGTGGCAGCGAAGCGTCGGTATGAGGTGCCCGCATACTGCCGATGCTTTTTCTTTCTTTTCTTCACAGTAAATATTTCCTAACGATAAACAAACGTGACCGTCGAAAGTACTTGCCATCGCTTATAGTAGGCTGTTTGTCGAAGTACGGAAGTACCCAAAGAAGACTTTCGAACCAGGTTACCTCAATCGATGAGCAGAATCGGTTGTGCGCTCATAGTCCATCGTCCGTTAGGTCACGCGATCTGCAGTCTAGTCCTCTTTAGGAACATGACAGACCGGATAGTGAGTGATGATACGGGGGCACTATATAGGGGAAGAGAGATGCTTTCCGTCAGTGTCAACACAATTCGCTCATGTCCCCCTCGACAGTGTTAGACCGGTACCGCCATCAAAAGACTTGGTCTACATACTGACCATGGTGGACCGCGACACTCGTTGGCCTGAAGCTGTCCCAATTCCCGAGGTTTCTGCTCAGACTATAACGTGCGTATTCGTCGAGCGCTGGGTCGCTCCACATGGCCGTCCAGCCACTGTGACTACTGACTGTGGTTCGCGATTCGAATCATCGACTTTCAACGACCTACTCCAAGTCCTCGGATGTAAACGCAATCGGACAACTGTCTACCATCCTCAGGCAAACGGAATGGTGGAACGATTCCACCGACACTTTAAAGCCTCGTTAAGTGCCGCCAATGCATTTAATTGAACGGAACTATTGCCAATGGTACTACTCGGAATTCGATCAGCACTGAAAACCGATCTCGTAAGGTCCTACCCCGAAATGGTCTATGGACAACCGCTCCGATTACCAGGCAACTTCTCCGAAAGCCCGAACACTCATCGCTATGATGCGCACTGCGCTTGGCAGTTAGCCACGAGCATGCGCCACAACAAGTCGACCGATTTACGGGAACAACATCGCGTCTTACGTTCTCAAACATCTTCACCACTGCCCGTTCCTCTTCATTCGCATCGATGATCTACGCAAATCATTCGAACAACCCTAAGAAAGTCCATTCAAGGTCCTACAACGTAAGGACCACTTTTTCGTCATCGAACGTAACGGCAAGCGCGAAACTGATACGATGGACTGCCTCAAAGTCGCTCAGATGGAAGCAGTCTAATGAAAACTCCAGTCCTTCGTCCTCCGACGATTCTACCCAACCGATGATGAAGGAAACGCCTGTAGATAGGAACATCTCAAAAGGAAACCCGCTTACTGAGTCCGCCGACTCCACGAAGCCTAGAAAGGTTACTAGATCTGGCCTCGGGTTCACTGGTCGACACGTTTCCTAGAACGTTAGTTTAGCATTTTTGCTTCTAACAGTGTTTACAGGTTTTCATTCTCGTCAGTACCTTCCGAAAGTTGCAAGAAAAGCGCAAAATGTCTAGAAAACCCAAACACTTGCAAAAGGTATTAAAAAGCAGAAGAAAAAACGGAGAAAAGGTATTGAAAACCGATAAAAAGAGTTGTTGCTTTGACTTTTTGCTGCCTATTTGGTATGTGTCCCGTTTGTTGCTGTCACCCCTACTGCATGCCTGACCACTCCCGTTTGTTTCTTTTATTTCCATGTTGCGAATCGGAGAATACTCACTCGTGGCCAAAACCAAGTGCTCGTACGCTACGAAAGTTCTTCCATTTTTCTTTTATCAGCGCCTTGTAAATATCTGGTATGCCGGATGGTAGGAGAAAGATTCACAAGCTTGCCTTGTAATCCTGAGGCCACGCGTTCGAGCGTGCGTAGGGAACCAGGCGTCCCTCGCAGTATCTCTAGCCCACGCGCGACTGGTGGTGGTTCCGCGGCAGCAAAGCGTCGGTACGGCGTGAGGGCGTACTGCTGGTGCCTTGTTCAAAGGAATGGTGTGCATGTTGAAGGTGTGTGCGCTGCCTCCTGATCCGCAGTGGCTCCCATATATTCTTTCGGGCTTATACTAAATATCGAGCGTCTGGATGGAATTACGAGTGGTGCACCTTGAATGATCAATGTTTTTGCCCCTGGGCGTCTCTACAGGGCACATGTGGGATGAAATGCCGTCAAAAAGAAAGTTTTTCCCAACGCACCCTTACCATATGTAGCGAATGCATTTTATCTGGTTGCAAATATCATTAACATTAAGCGGAAAGCGATTCTCAAAACGTAGTTACGCAATACTAGAGCCGTTAGGCTAAACCGAAAATATTTGTAAGCGACCGAAATGTTTCCCACATGTGTCCGATTGGGACGAGCAGAGAGATTAAAAAAGCCGGTCAGAGCGCTCAAACGGTCACTCGCGCTGAATAAAATTACGAGTTTACTAAATATTAAGGACTTTGAGACAAAGAACGATAGTGAATATTAGTTAACAACATATCGGGACGTATCACGCCATTGAGTTTCATAGTATTTTTACGAGGGAACGAAACCCACCCAAATTGGGCCGCTGACTGCCCATATGTGCGGACAGGGTTACATCGAATACATTGAATAATAGAAAGCATATGGGATAACTCTTGTCAGCCTCATCATTTCCAGATCAGCGTATTATGGCGAAAGAAAATGTCACAATAGGTGAGCACAATTCTACGGATAACAGCAAGACCCCGAACTTTAAGCAAGTGCAAACCCAACAGCTTCTTGAAACTTTCCTTAGTAGAAGCAATGACCGCAGCCTCCAGTAAGTTGTCTAGTCGTTCACCGCGCAGGTGGATAGAGTGATCTCTGAACGGACATGGATCCTCCACGGTTTAAAGAATTTCCAGCTGTGCCCGCGCGTTGAGCTATCTCTGTTGAGTTGGTAGAATTGCTGGAGCTCGCTACCCAAGTCGCCTCTGAGTATGTGACTTGTGCAAATCAGATCTCCACGACGACGACGGTAGCCGAGAGAGAACAGACTCATACACTAATGTCAAACAGAGTTAGACAAGTTTGGAAGCACTGGGATTGATTTTGAACCTCGCCACTGAACATTTTCAATCAAATCACACCCGAATTTGGTGCGTGGGTAACTTGCCGGTAAACCATACTCGAGGATGCAATGCACATGCGAGATAAACAGAAGTTCAAAGATATCGGGAGTCATCCGAGAGAATGACCACTTTATGGACCACGACGTCATGTTGGTTGCAGGGACTTTTTTCATCGTGTTGTGGGTTGTTCGAAGGTCAGAGAAAACCATTACACCGAGATCCTTTGCTCGAGAAGCATTTGTGAGCAAAAAAGCAACGATTTGGTAGATGCCAAGTGGTTCAGAGGGGCCAATTGGGTGAAGAAAGCACGTTCCGCGGTTAACAGATAAGCTTCAACGAACCACGGGCAATGCTGATCTTCGGCAAAGCAAATATTCTCATTTTAAAGCACTGAGTTCCCTTTATCATTCTAAATAAGACTGGTATTGCGAGATGGTACCATTTCGTGTTATCTGTTCACTCGCAAACTAACAACAGATAGATGAATCACGTGACAGAAAAAATGGAAGCTTTGAAACTGGTCACAAGGGAAAAATTACGTAGACACAACAATGACAGATTAGCATCCTGATCTTAGGGTCATGAGCCCCAAGGAAGCTTCAGCGAGACTTAATTGTTTTTGTACGCATAGAATAGGACGATGCCGGTTAAGTGCCACCGCTTCGGCAAACCTCAACACTTTGGGGTTGTCATTACGATAGATCACCGTAAATGTTGACCTGGGGTCAACCTGATGGCCTGATTCGAGTAGATGTCTGGCGATCGATGAGGCCGGCAGCTTAGATACCTTTTCTCGTTCGCCTGCTTGTTGTGTCGACAGTTTGGCAATCCATTTTGGGATATGCTCTCCAATGCGCTTACCCAGGTCAACATTTACAGTGATCTATCGTAATGACAACCCCAAAGTGTTGAGGTTTGCCGAAGCGGTGGCACTTAACAGGCATCGCCCTATTCTATGCGTACAAAAACAATTAACAGTCACGCTGAATCTTCCTTGGGGCTCATGACCCTAAGATCAGGATGCTAATCTGTCATTGTTGTGTCTACGTAATTTTTCCCTTGTGACCAGTTTCAAATCTTCCATTTTTTTCTGTCACGTGATTCATCTATCTGTTGTTAGTTTGCGAGTGAACAGATAACACGAAATGGTACCATCTCGCAATACTAGTATTCTCATTTTCTTAATATGAAACAATAATAGAAATGACTTCAAGGTAAAGAATTATTTTCGGTCAACTCTCATCAGACTCATACGACTACATAGCACTGATTGTGGGGAAAGCGTCAACTCGGGCTGGGATTGACTCATAGGCTACAGATGGTGGATGTAGACAGCCACGGCGATGGATAAGCTGAGTGCGGAATCCTTGGGAGAAGTATTCAGGTAGTGAGTAGATAACTTTGAAGTCCTTCTCGGAAGCTGTATGGGCACATTCAAGGAGGTGCGACATGAATGAGCTGTCATTATCTCGCCTGTGGTTACGGATCTATTCAACAAATCATTGTCTGAGGGCTCATTGCCAAACGACTGGAAGCGCTCGGTGGTGAGGCCGATCCCGAAATGTGGCCACCCCAGTAAGGTGGATAACTACAGGCCAATTTGTCTTACACCCGTTTTGGCCAAAGTGATCGAGAAGATAGTAAAAAAGCGTCTAATACATCTGTTACAATCGAAAGAACTTCTGACACCGGCACAACACGGATTCAGGATGGGATATTCTTGTGTTACAAACTTACTTGTGACGAGACAGGAATGGTTGCAAGCACTGAACCGGGGAAAGTCCGTCGACGTAATCTACATCGACTTCAGCAAAGCATTCGACAAAGTCAATCATGTATTGCTTCTAGACAGATTAAGGTCGTGTGGTGTCGGAGGATCGTTACATCGATGGATCCATGAATTTCTCGTTGGAAGAAAGTGGAGGGTACAGGTGGACGGCCATCTAACCGATTGGTATCCCTCGACCAGTGGTGTACCTCAAGGTACGGTACTGGGACCCACTCTGTTTCTCATCCACATCAACGAGCTGCCCCAGCTTCTACGGTCGCCGTGTGCACTGTGTGCGGATGACCTCAAAATTTGGCGAGAAATTAATACTCTCGATGACTGTGACATTCTCCAACAAGACCTCGACCGCCTCGCAGTATGGTCTGCTGAAGTCCACCTACCGGTCAACCCGGTCAAGTCCCTATTCATGAGTCTCGGGAAGGCTGTTCACGGACGAACGTATACCCTAGACGGCCAACCACTGCATCCCACACCTTCCGTGAAAGACCTAGGTGTACTCTCACGCTGCGACTTGAAGTCCGTCGACAACACCAACAAACTGTATCGAAACGGACTGCGCATGCTCTGGGCGCTGAAACGCAGCTTCTGCACTTGGTCTGAGGACGTTGCCACTCGCCTCTTCTCTTCCATCGTCAGACCAATGGTAGAGTACGGCTCGCCTGCATATTGTCCGATCACTCGCGGCGAAGCGCAAAAGATCGAACGAGTACAACACATCGCCACCAAGTTGATCCCCAGCTTGAGAGGCTTATCGTATGAAAACCGGTGCATGAAACTTGGGCTCTACACCTTGTCATATCGCCGTGTTCGAGTGGATCTTATCATGACCTACCGTATTTTACATCTCGGTCATTTCCCCATGCTAAGGTCGTTACTCCACTTACGAGTACCATGCACCACACGTGGGCACAGGTACAAACTCGTAGTACCTGATCTGAAGAAAATCCCACACCCCCTGTGTTTCGAGCGGAGGGTTGTACACGCCTGGAACAGTCTGCCAGAACACGTCGTCGAGGCCGAATCTGTGCAGAAATTCAAATCTTTGTTGGATTTACACTTCGCTAACATACGTTTCAGAGAACGGTTGCCACTTGACAACGATATCACCCACTTGTGACTCACTGTGTAAACAAGCATTTTGTGTGCTACAGAAGGAGTTGCTGAATCATCTCGGGATAACCACCGGACGTGTATATTTATTATTTTTTAAAATGTTTTTTGATTATCACCCGATGGAGTTGTACAGAATTATTTTCTACTTGCTCCAAAATACAGTATTCAGTATTCTGACGATCTCATTTCCTCTGTCAAACCATGTCGGGATGTGTTCATCCTTCGTACTTCCTTACGGAATTCAACAATCACCATTATAACATTATACACATTGGCTGCAGATGGAAGACACCTCAGCTATTATGCCGCAATACAAAAGAAAATGGAAAACATGAAACAGAGGCCCGCCGGCTGAGTCACCAGTAATGGATGGACATCGTCCCGAAGAGCCAACAGTCGTCTATTGTCCCACAAAGAAGTCATATTATCCCTTATAACTGAGATAGTGGTTGGATCGGAGACTAAGCGGAATGAAGAGGGACAAAGAAACTCCTAACAGAAACGCCATTGAGGTCGCCTTCTAGCCATGTCAACAAGCGTATCCAGACAAAACGGTTCAACAAGCAGGATCCTGATCCCATTGGGGCTCTGTGTACAACGCAGACGATGAGGAACCTACATCGGTCGTGAACGCGGCACCAAAAGACTTCGCAGCCACTGTTGCTTTTACTGATAGCCTCCACAACATGAACCCTGAGGTCCGGTTTCCATTAAAGAACAACATCGCCCCTAGATCTGATATCAGTATGATTGGCTCGAGCAAGATGATATCCCTGGATACGCAACCCCGGGCTTGGGATGTCCGAAAACAGGCAAATCTCAGTGAAAGCCATCAAATCCGGGTGGTGCTCTGAGATGAAGAGATGGATCTCATCTAGCTTGTTTCTCAAGCTGCGCACATTCGCACAAATCACACGTAGTCCATCTTTCGATCTTAAATTCCTGGGATGATGAAGACTGGTCTCCAGAGAGTCCTCGGGGCTTTTTGGACTAACCGAACATCCACAATACGGAGGTCAGTTTCTCAATTCGCTTTAGGTGTACGCAATTTATTGACAGTTTTCTTCATTTTAACTCGGTTCTCCGGGGAGAGATCTTTTAGAATGTAGAACGTCTCTCCCTTGAGACGAAAAACTCGTCAGAGAATGAGATGACATTCGTCTTCACTTTGACAGATGATTTTCATTGAGCAGGATTTGGAGGCGTACTCCTACTTCCTACCAAGGCGAAACGCAGAAATGAGACTTATTCCTTGTTCACCAGGGTCGAACACAAGGGAAATGACTAGCTGTATGAAGGCCTGGTCATCCATTATCCTTTTAGCTGATGTCTCCTTACTGGATTCGGGGGCATTCATGATTACTAGACATCGAGCATGAGGGTGCCCACTTCCAACGCAGGGCTGTGGTTTTGGGTTATGTGGACTTCCATTGATCAAGTTCTCGAGCTGGCTGACGCGATCAAGGATCAATGTGACGAAATTGACCCAATTATCGGTTTAAGCTTCGATACTTTTGTCTTTGGGGCTTGTGTAACAGACGACTGCGTTAACTGAGTTGTGTTTTTGCTCACTAAGGATGCAGAGGACATCTCTTTTCGACCACAGCACCATGTATTGTGAAGAAGTGGCATGGAAGGAATAGCAGCAGTAGATCTACTCTGGACAACTGCGGGAGTTGCTGAAACATTCTCAGAGGAAGAAAAGGAGATGTCGGGAAGCCATCCCCAAGCAGGCAGCGTTTAGAGACCTTTGCAGCAAGTGAGCTGTGACGGGAACCTGTTCAAGAGAAGTCTGCAGCTCGAAACAGTTCGGCATAGGCCACATTCGAAGGTACTTGCCGGAGGTAGTACCCTGGAGGCATTCATAAAGATCAGGATCGATATTAACACAAGTTATATGTAATCAACCATCCCAGCGAGTGCATTGAGCTGCCTTCGAGCGAGAGTTGACTCCTGTACCACATTCGGAACACTTTGACGCCATCGTAGTTCCGCTTTACCAGTAACTCCAAAGGAACGATATCGAAAGGAACGAAACGCAAGGGAGGTTGTTACGATTTGGTTAGCACGGTGTGCAAAATAGCTGGAAACGTGTTTAGCGCAAATCGGAGTGAATGCAATACGCAACGGACGGTAGCGTCCGTCTCCGGCGAACGAAGGGGTGGAGGATTACAGCTCACTCAGCAAGGGCTCCGTTTGGACGACGGATAGAGCGATCAAATCTAAGCAGCGCATAGGTAAATATATGAGATGAAGTATGCATACTTCGCCATGCGCGATATCCTGGGATAACCAGGTCTGGATTTGTAAAGGCCATGTATTTTCAATTAGAAAAATCGCTGTAAACGCTATATTCACTTAATAAAACGCACGAATTTTGCGAGAAAACGTTACGAATGTGTATCTTACGAGTTATCCCAAACATGACAGGTTGGGTATCCGAAAACCACCAACATCAAGTCTATGGGAGTGTATGTTCACCGCCCGAGAGAAGGGAAAACGTGCACAGAATGCTACCGGCAGAGAACAAGGACATACATTGAATTGTAGAAAGCAGAGCGGAGAACGCTTGTCAGCCTCATCACACCCAAATGGACTGAGGCCGTCGCACAGAGACTAGACTTTAATGTGATGCGACGGTTTGCGTACCTCCTTGAGCCACTGAGCTATGCTGGGTAGTGCTTCCGGGCCCCTTGACAGTTACTCCTACCAGGTTGGTCAGTGGTGAGAGGTCAGACAAACGCAGTATCCTGGCCCTCCAGGTTGGGGGTTTGAAATGGGATGGCGTCCATTACTGTAAAATTAAATCAGTGCCACCTCTCCGCTGCCTTGAGGACAGGCTTTTGAGTCAGAGGCTTGGGTTGAAGATCCTAATCGTTCTTCTGTCTTGGTCTGGGTGCTCTGGCAGTATCTCAGCTCACATACAACCATGACTTTTTCTTCAAACATCGGCCATCGCGCAGGGTCGCCTTATCTGTTGCATACAGTAGGGCGGATCAGCGAAAACATGCTACAGCTAGCGCCTCCCTTCTTTGGTTTCCACCTGCCTTTCTTACTCCGCTCGCAATCATTAATAACTTTCCTTCAATAATTCACAGCCTAACTGACAGCAACCGAAGTGCTACTGGAGTAGAACCATCTGTAGCCACGTTCCCACAACACACATCGCACGTCAATCGGCAACAGTTCTTTATAAGGCCGCGCTGTCCCGTTTCCATGGTGGAGTTCAACGTTCGCACTCTAAGACAAATAGGTCAACAGGCTGCACTCGCACGCACATTGGACACACTGGGTATTGATGTGTGTTGTGTGTCCGAAATTAGGATCAATGACCCTAACGGGGTTGTTAAATTGACTGCACTCCACTTTTGCTCTCGTTATTGCTTGCATGCATCCGGAGACGCCGATGCAACACTCAAGGGTCAAGCTGGGGTAGGTATCATTCTAAGCTCTAAGGCTGAGTCATCGGTGGTTGATTGGATTCCGGTGAACAGCCGTTTATGTGCAGCCCGTTTGACGACATCAGCCAAGGTGGATTCATGAAGGAATACAACACGCTGTTTGCTTGTGATTTCCGTTTATGCTCCCACCGACTGCAGTTCTAATGCTGTCAAGGACACATTCTATCACGAACTGAACGCGCTACTACGCAGTGCTACTAGTTAGATAGTATAGTACTTGCAGGGGATATGAACACACAAGTAGGGAGTCTGGGCTATTCAGAAGCTCAACTAGGTAGTAATTATGGGCTTAACTCAGAACGGACTGACAACCGTGAGCGTCTGCTGCAACAGTGTGCGGAGCACTAGCTGTTTCTTGGTAGCACTGCTTTTAGACACAGTGGGCGCAGAAGTGCCATTTGGCCTTCTCCTGTAGCTGGCCAGCGATGGACCCAAATTGACCACATTGCCATAAGTTACAGGTGGCATGGTTCCATCCTGAATTGCCGTTCGTACTGGAATACTTGCGTCGACTCTGATCATGTCTTGGTACGCTGTCGTTTCTCCATGAACTTTACTGGGTGGCGCACCAAGCATCTCCACCGATTGGCAATAGAGAAATTTTCTCAGCCCTCGGTCAGGCAAGGCTATCAAGCCGCATTGCGTACCGAACTTTCGCTGTCTTGTTCTAATGACACTGAGCTTCAGTGGAAGAGGATCTCGGCCGCCATGCACGACGCAGGAGCATCTGCTTATGGCACTATCAATCGTCACCGCACCAGTCACTGGATATCCGAGAGGTCGGTGAACCTGTTGGAATCTAGAAGACACCTCCCGGCTGGCTCTGAGCACAATGTGACCAGACGGGCTATTAGGCATGAACTAAAGCAGAGCCTACGGGCTGACAATGAAGTCTGGTGGACCAGTAGAGCTCAAGAAATTGAGGAGGCAGGAGTAGAAGGCAAATGCCGCAAGCTCTCCTATCTAATCCGCACCACTGGTTCCAGGAAACCAGGTGTCAGTGAGACAATCAGAGACAGCGCGGGTGCACTGATACACAATAAAGAGCTACGGATAGCTCGTTGAGCGGAACACTTTCAGAATCAGTTCAGCTGGCCCCCTGCTCCTAGACCTCTTCCAATTCAGGTGATGCAGGACGAGCAATGGACGGTTAGTATAGAGCCTCCGTCGGAGGCCGAGGTCAGAAACGCGATCACAGCCCTCAATCGTTTTCGTGCAGCTGGCCCGGATTACTTCCCACCTGGAGGCGAGGTCCTGTGCGAAGCACTGGCGCCCCTATTTCGACGTAACTAGAAGGAAGAGTGTCCCAACTAACTGGAGCGAAACGATTATAGTGGCATCATACAAGGGCAGTTGCACCGACTGTGCTAACCACAGTATTAGCTAACGCCAGTTGTGGCGAAATTACTGGCCTCGAATCTCGTTCGTCGTCTCACTGTGGAAAGGGAATCTCGGATTAGGGAAGAGCAGGCAGGTTTCCGCCCAGGACGTGGTTTTATAGATCATATATTCACCATGCGGCAGGTGCCAGAGCAGCGCCACACACCGCAGACCGGCAATAGCTGTATTCCTCGACTTAAAGACTGCGTTCGATTCAGTCGATCGATCGATTCTGTTCGAAATACTTGTGCGGAAAGGTGTTCCCACGAAATATGTGTACATCCTATGTGCTCCACACTCGAACACTACAGGACGTGTCAGGGTCTACGGTGACTTATCGGACAGCTTTCCGACCACAAGTGACGTTCGTCAGGGTTGTCCGATTCCCCGGTTTTTGATCAATTTTGTCGTAGACTCCACCATGGAGTGTTTCCTTGCGAAATCTCAAGTTGTAGGCGTTGAGGTCCTGCCTGGTGAAAGGTTAGTTGATCATGATTATGCGGACGATATCGTCTTGCTTTTCGACGATGTTGCGGCACCACAATCAACGCTGAATAGGCTGTTTAGTGATCAATTATTTAGTATGTGCTTCGCACCTTCAAAGTGTAAAGTGTTGCTGCAGTTCCACCAACCACTTGATGACCCTTAAACCATTGTTAACGATGAACTCGAAGTTGTTGATTAATTCACTCTCCTTGGCAGCTGCACTAGCAACGATGAGCGCATAGAAACTGACGTCAGTTCAAATCTTGTAAAGGCCAGAGCTGCCTTCTTGAATATGCGGCATCTTTGGCGACAGAAGGGAATTTCGCTCCGTCTGAAAGGCTGTGTATACAAGGCCACAGTGAGGGCCGTGCTGCTCTGTGGGAGTGAAACTTGACCACTTCGGTCTGAAGATCTGAGGCGCGTTCAAGTCTTTGATCATCGTTATCTGCGAAGCATTGCTGGTGTCGGATGGTACCAGCGTGTCCGTAACAATGATGTGCGTAGGCGAGTACTAGGTAGTGATAATCATGCTCTCCTTAGAACAACAGATAGCACAGAATAAGTTGCGTTGGCTCGGGCACGTGCTACGTATGCCTGGTCACCGCTTATCTAGGAGGGTCTTGTTTAGTCTGCCAGGTGTAGGGTGGCGCAAGGCTCGAGGTGGACAGAAGTCGACTTAGCAGCGGGAAATGAAGTCACTGACGACCAAATTGGGTGCCGTTGGTTTGTCTCGGCTTCCGGGCTGGAGTCCACGTGACTTACCTTGTGCTTGGCTCGAGACTTTACAGGACATGGCTCGCAACCGACACCAGAGGCGCGTCTGCTGCCGTGTTTGGTGCTGTTATCTGCGGGATAATGGCTGATTATGACGCGGGGAAATGAAAGCCGCAAGTAAGTTGTCTCGCCGATGCCGCCATATCGTTGCACGATAGCCAGCTGTTTGTGACGGTATGTGCCTACACAAGATGTAGGCACCTTGACTCTGAACGTTTGCTTAAAGCATTAAGGTTTTCAGGTAAGTTCCTCTTCTCTCCAACTTATTATTCTTTATTCCATAGGTCGTCATTGGTTGTATGGTAGCGAAGCATCAATTCAAATGGCTGATGTACTTCTGTTGTTGATGATGAGTGATGAAATGGACTGAGGAAGGTGCGTGTTAGCGAGAAAAGGTGTTCACAGCGGGGAAGCACAGTTAGATGAATAACAGCACGATCCTGATACACTAGGCAGGTGGAAATCCAAAAGCCTCTTGAAACATCTTTCAGTGGGAGCGCTGACCATAGCTTCAGGTAAATGGTTCCAATCGTTCACTACCCGGGTAGATAAGGTGACCTTTAGGCGAACTCGATGCCTCCTCGGTTTGAAGTGTTTCCAACTGTGTCCACGATTTGAGACAGTTTTGTTAATCTGGAAATACTGCTGGAGATCTCTACCCAGTTCATCTCTCAAAATGCGTCTTGCGTAGATTAGGTCTCTACGACAGCGGCGGTAGTATAGGGGGTACAGGTACATATGTGAGAGGCGATGGTAGTAGGACAAATTCTGAAGAGCTGGGGCCGGTTTGGAACCTCCCCCTTGAACTTTCGCAAGCAGATTGCACTCGGACTTGGTGCGTGGTAACTCGCCGACAAGCCGTACTCAAGGATGGAACGCACATGTGAAACGAACAGGAATTTGAGGATTTCAGGAGTTATCCGAGAGAATGATCTTCTTATAGCCAAAAATATCCTCTTAGCTGCAACTACTTTCTTTGACTATCGTGGGTTGTTCGTAGATCGGAGGATAAACGACGCCGAGATCCTTTGCACGATTGGCAATCGCTAGGATAAAGCCACCGATGTGATAGATGCCAAGTGGACCAGGAGCGCCAACCGAGAAGACAAAGCGCTTATCGTGGTTTATAGGTAACCCCAAACGACGGACCAGTCATGCAACATGTCAAGTGACAACTGCAATCTATCAGCATCATCAAAGCTGTTGACCTCCATCCTCAGTTCCAAATAATCAGCAAAGATTAAACAATGGGCTTGAAGCAAGGTCGGAAGGTCATTAATGAGGATCGTGAATTATTCTGGACCGAGGAACGAACATTGAGGTACCCCAATGATCATCGGAACGAGTACTTCGTTCGCCTTCACTCGCAATGAACGGCTTTTGAGAAAATCCGCGGTCCAAGAAAGAATATTCCCAGAGGCACCAATTCTCGAAAGCTTGAAAAAGAGACGTTCATGGGGGACTTTGTCAAACGCATTGCCGAAGTCGACGAACACGACATCCAAACGTTTGCCAGCATCCAATGATTTCGCCCATTTCTCCCGAGCAACGAATAGGTTAGGGCTACAAGAGCGTGCTTTTCGGAACCCATGTTGAGCGGGCGAGATTATGTTAAGAACTACCATGTGATGTTGAAGAAAGTGTTTCAGGATCCTTTCCATGATATGGAAGATGACTGAGGTCAGGCAAATCGCCCTATAATTAACAGGGTCTTACCGATCCCCACCTTTGTAATATAGGGTTTACGACATCTACTTTTCAATCAGGGGGCAGTCGGCCAGCTGCCAGAGAGTGTCGAAATATTTGACACAGAGCAGCAACGATGTACTCGGCCACGGTTTTTAGAAAAAGCGGATGTAAATCATAGGGACCTGGAGAAGAGAGTTAACATCTAATTCAAGAAGGAGTTTCAAGACCATTAGTGAAATAATTTCGATAGACAAAGGGGGAAAGGTGCGGAGGGACAGTCACAAATACACAAGGAAACGGTGATTCTGAATAGTAAACAGAAGAATAATGGGAGGCAAGTAGTTCGGCTTTAGCGTCATCTTTGTGCAGTACAATATTATCCAGAGAGCGGGAACACAGGTAGCAACATCGTTTTGCGTTTTATATAAGAAAACAGCATTTTAGAGACAGTTGCGGATTGTCTAGCCAGGGACGGTTTGTGAAGTTGTCGCCTTTCAGTAGTGCACAAGTCCCTAACTACTTTGTACTCCGAATAAGAGGTAGCAATCTGGTTAGTCTTGAATCTGTTCCATAGCTTCCTCCGTTCATTCAAGAGGAGCCTCAGTTCTGAATCAGTTCACGGGGGTTTTGGAAAAGGATCCTTTTCTGAAAATGGGGACAATATGAACAATGAGAGATGCCATTCTGGAGCACAAGAGCTCCCACGCACTATCGAGTTCTAGATTTTGGGAAGTGCTCAAGTCAAGCGCGCTCACTGCCAACCTTAGGAATGAAAAATCGGTGCGTCAGAAGTTCCGATAATACACTGTCTTGTTGGTAACTGGGAGACGGTTAGCCCACAAAAGGGGACGACACAATGGTCATTTTTGCCAAACGGTTGGAGAACAGTTAGGCTAGACACATTAGACGGTGCTGGCATAAACATTAAATCGAGGTTGTGCGGGGACTGGCCTGGTAGAATTCGAGTAGACATCTGTACATGCTGAAACAAATTTACCTAAGGGACGGGTGCGAGTAAAACTGTATCGAAGGAGTCGGGAGGAAGATCAAAGTGCAAGATCCCAGTCAACCCTTGGAGCACTGAAATCACCCATTATCAAACAGTCCCTACATTCTGCATTTCTTTAACTAATGCAACAAGTAGTAACTTGATCCCAGTGGAGCTCTGCATACAATGCCGACAATGAGTGATCTGCATCTATCGTGAACTCGACACCAAAGTAATTCGCAGTCCCAGTCATGGTCCGCGACAACTTCCACAATATGAACTTAAAGGTCAGCTTTCCAGTAAAGAATGAGGCCAACACCAGAGCTAATTTCAGTACGGTCAGCTCGAGCGAGATTGTATCTTTCGATGCTCACCTCCGGATCCAGAATATCGGGACAGCCAGGTCTCCGTGAAAGCCATCAGATCAGGGTGGTATTCTTCAGTAAAGAGTCGGATCTCATCTTGCTTGTTTCTTAGGGTGGGAACATTTGCACATATTACGCGAAGGCCATCCTTTTGTTTCCTGACCTGGATTGACAAATATGGGTTTCTAGCGAGTTCTCGGGGTCCTCCGGATCAGCTGAAAATCGACAATATGGCGGTTGGTTTCTCCATTCGATCTGCGAGTACGCAATTTCTCAACAGGTTTCTTCGTTCTGACTCGGTCTTCTGGAGAGAGGCCCCTTAGGAAATAGAAAGTTTCCCCTTTGAGTCGAAAAGTTCGTCGGAGAATGCGACTACATTCATCTTTACTCTGACAAAATGTTTAGAGGACGGAACTTGGAAGGGTTATCTAGCTTCGTATCAAGACGAAACGTAGAAACGATATGTATGCCCTGTTCTCCAGCGTCAAACATAAGCGAAAGGGTTTCTTTCAGGAAGGCTTGATCATCCAGTATCCTCACAGCAGAAGTTTCCTTATAGGGTTCAGGAGCATTCATAATGATGAAACAGCGGTCGCGAGGAGGCCCAGTTCCATCAGCAGGCCGCGACTGTGGGTGAAGTTGAATTTATTCTATGGCTTTCTTCAGCTGGTTGGCACGGTCGAGAACGAGTTTCAGCTTGGGATTTGACGACTTTGGACTTTGTTTAGCCTTCTTGACTTACTTTGACTTTGTTGTTTGTACGTTGGTACACATAGACATAGACGAGCAAGTTGTATTGTCGCTAACTACAGATGCGTAGGACTTCTTTTCCTGAACTGTTGTGTGCATCAGTCGTAATTGCATTGGAAGAGGCGACAGAAAACTTATTTTATGGGCCCATAGGAATTGCTAGACCAGCTCCAAGGGGAGAATAGGGAGACATAGGTGAGTTTTGCGCAGTTCGTGCGGTGTTCGAATCTCAGAACTGGGTGGATTCAGTGGAGGTAGTCAATTCAAGAGACATCTGCAACTCGATACTGTTCGACAACCGCTGCAATCAAAACTAATTACTGGGAAGGTGGTACGTTGGAGGAGTTCGACGAACAATACACAAAGAGCTTTTCCTTGATCAACCGCATCGGCGCAATGTCCGCGGGTAACTAACAGGTTGATAAGGCAAGAATAGCCCTTACGAAAACCGTGTTCGGTGGGCTGAGCAACCCAAACATCCTTTAATGGTTTTCAAGGGCATCTCTTACAAGTTTTCACAGGAGCTTGAGCAACACGCTGATTAGGCTAACAGGTCTATAGTTCACATAGAAGTGTCTGTCACCCTTTTTAAAAACGGGGCATAGAATAGCGTTTTTCCAGTCGTCTGGGAGAGAATAGCTGCGCAATGACTTCTTTAACAGTCGCGTAATTGGACAGCAAAGTTCATCTGCTAACTCATACAACAGTTAGGGGTGGATAGGGTCCAATCCTGCTGCCTTAGTAGGATTTAGCTCTCGTAGAAGCTTGAGCACCTTGTAGTCCGATATGGAAACCTTCTCAGGATATGCGACTACAGGAACCGTAAGTTTCAAACTAATGCGTGGCAGGTGGGACTTGCGGACCAATACACCTGCTGAAGTATGATAGAACGAGAGAGACCAAAGAGTAAAGAAGCAAGATCTGGAAATTCAGGCTTTATTTGTCTGTGAATGTAGACCAGAGCTGAAAGTATAAATAACAGGGAAAGTGTATTGGTAACGATAAATATGGAGAGGACTAATACCACACTCTACCCACCGAAGTTTTGAAAAGTGTAGGCAGCAAAAGTGGATTGTGTTGATGGCAGAAACAGTGTATGATACCAGTTGCTGGACATGAGTGCCTCGTGTGTAGTAAAGTTACACGGAAGTAAAAAGACCTAGTGTTTAGGCTTCTCGGTTTCTGAGGCAATATGGACGCACGCATTGTTGACGGGTCTAAAGTTAGCTCCTTGTAGACGGCGTTTCGGTAAAGTTTGGTTGAGAATGACCTGGAATCGGTTCCCTTCGTTGTGTAAGCAAGTCTGTTCATCAGTTCGGGGTGCAATCGCTTTTTCTGAAGCGGCGTTACTCGTGTCGTCTTGTTCGAGCGGGTGTTCATACATGGGGGCCAGTTGTTGGATTGAAACGGTCACCTTTTTCCAGTTTGATAGTCGGACATGTGCATACGTAGAGTTACACATTGTAAGTTCCACAAGTGGATCGAAATTGGAAGATCGGTTTCTTTTAACAAAACAGGACCCGGTGATGACAGCCAAGTAGGGATGGAGAAGCCAGACGAAGATCTTCGATTATGCCTGAAAACTCTCTCGTGCGGAGTTACGTTTGTTGCAGCACACAGAAGTGATCGAATCGAATGTAAGACGTCCTGCCTCCCAGTGATCAACTGGGAGGTCGAGATAGCGTAGGGCGAGAGAAGTGGTTCTCCACGGTGTTTCGTTCAGGCGCTCAACCTGCCCATTAGCTTGTGGGTGGTAGGCGGTTGTTCGGCTCGTTGCTATTCCCTTGTTGTGAAGAAAATAATGTAGTTCACGGGACATGAAAGAGGAACCTCGGTTTGAGTGAATGTAGGCTGACAAACAAAACATCGAAAAGAGTTGACAGGAGCAGTTAATCACGGTAGAAGAGGATAAGCCAGAGGGTACAAAAGCGAATGGAAAACAGGAATATTCACCCAAGATCGTCAATAGATAGCGGTTTCGGGAGTTAGAGGAACCGGGCCTTTAAAATCAACACTGAGGCGTTCAAAAAGTTGGGTTGTTTGCACAAGCTGGCCAAGTAGGGGTTGCAAAAACCTTGGTTTCTGCTCCCAACAGTACACTTTGAAATCATTGACTTGATTTCGGTCACAGAATAAGGAAGATTTTTGGCACGGACGAAGTGGAGCATGCGAGCTATGCCCGGGTGACAGTCATGGAGTTTTAAAAATCCCACAGTATGATCATAAGACGGTAAGCGAACATATGTTTTCGATAATTCATCTTCAGGCTTATACAATTATATGCAAATCAAAATGCGCAGACAGACATTACAAGTCATTACTACTGGAGGGAGTTATTTGGATGCTGACAGCGCTGTCTGTTAAGCCACGACAATCGATTGCGTGTGACCTCGTGGGTCAGAGGTCACCGGCCGTTTGGGCCAGGGCAGTCCCAAGCCTTTAGTTAGCTTTTTCTGCACACATAGCTTCGGTACATACAGCCGGATCGCAACTGCTTCAGCGGCTACTGGTAGTCGCTTGCGGACGTAGTTCGCTTTGGGGCCTGATAGATTAGTTTGAACGAAGCAGTGAACTTTGCGGCATGCCCTGTATCGGCTAGGTGCGCGGCTATTGAAGAGTTCGCTGTATTTCTACTTCCAGTTCTAAGCCCGACCGGGTGATGTGGCTTGGGACTGCTCTAGCCCAAACGGCAGGTGATCTCTGACCCACGAGGTCACACGAGGTCGGTTGTCGTGGCTTAATAGACAGCGCTGTCAGCATCCAAATAACTTGCTCCAGTAGTAACGACTTGTAATGTCTGTTTGCACATTTTGAGTTGTACATTTTGAAGTGTATTTTCTTCATGGACTCAACTACGTTTCTCGGCTCTATAATCGACAGGAACAGCAGGCGTCCAGACCCAGCGAACATAGAGGCAATCAAGAAGATGCCGCCGTCCAAAGGTGTTGCAACGCTAAGGTCCTTCATAGGACTCATAAGCCATTACAGCCCGTTCTTACCGCACATACATCGCTTGCGTGGTCCACTCAATGACCTGCTGACCAAGGATAAACACTGGAACTGGCCCGAACAATGCCAGAGCTCATTTGACGAGATAAAAAGGCTACTGTGTTCCAACCTTCTGCTAACACATTACGATCCAACGGTCGCTGTCTGCCGCAGAGCGAAATTATGACCAGATAGAGAAAGAAGCCTTGGCGCTAGTCTACGCTTTAAAGAAATTTCACAAAATGCTGTATGTAAAGAATTTTACACTTCTTACCGACAATAAACCGCTGTTGGCAGTTTTTGGATCAAAGTCAGGCATCCCTGTCTATACGGCAAACAGGTTGCAGCGGTGGGCTACTACATTACTCGGCTACGAGTTTACGGTAAAACACATTTCTACAAAAGACAATGGTCAAGCTGATGCACTCTCCCGGTTATCAGGAAACCAGCAGCGCCAGCAAGAAGGATCTATCATTGCAGCGATCTCCCTGGAGTCGGAAGTGAATCAGGTGTTGTTGGAAACGCTCAGAGAACTTCCGGTAGCTTTTGAAATGATACGTGATGCATCAATGCGGAATGCTGTTCTACAACAAGCGGTCAGATTTCATACTACACAGTGGCTGAAAGACAATTTAACTGGGGAATTGCAGAGCCTGTCCCGGAGAAAAGACAAATTATTCATTGTCGATGGTTGTTTACTTTTGGCGGAAAGAATTGTTATCCCTAGTGGGCTCCGCCAAAGAATTTTACGACAGTTTCATCGTGGACACCCTGGCAGTAACAGAATGAAAATGATTGCGCGGAGTTACGTTTACGGGCGGAATATCGACTCGGAGCTGGAACAGCTATAGAAATCGTGTCCGAAATGTGCGCTTGTAAGCAAGGCGCCGAGGAAAGCGGAACTGTCTTCTTGGCCGTTGTCAACGAAACCGTGGCAGCGAGTACACGCGGATTTCTTTGGTCCCGTGAATGGACAACAGTATCTCATCGTTGTTGATTGCTTCAGTAAGGAGCCGGAAGTGTTCTGCATGGAACGCATAACAAGTGGCGCAACCATTGGCGTACTGAGAAGATTTTTCGCCCAACATGGAATACCAAAGACCCTGGTTATGGACAATGGCCCTCGGTTTGCATCTTTGCAGTTCGCCGAGTACTGTACACAGAACAGTATCGCACATCTATGCTCGCCGCCGTTCCACCCACAGTCGAATGGACAAGCTGAGCACTTTGTTGATACCTTTAAAAGGATGTTGCTGAAGATGAGGGGGAAGGAACTACCCAAGAGATATTGGATGTTTTCCTTCTACTGTACAGATCAACTCCGAACCCCCAGGTGTCAAATCAGCTGTCCCCAGCAGAAGCGCTCATGGGTAGAAAACTCCGTACTCTGAATTCCTTGCTGCTTCTGAAGAGTAACGCTCCACAAGAGAGGAAGGTGAGAATGGAAAATTACTTTAATCAGCGGCACAGGACGCAAGTACGTCTATTTCACCCAGGACAGTGTTTTAGTCAGACTATCATCTTGGAAGACCACACTGGACCACAGGCTCGATCGACTGAAGACTTGGACAAGTGATGTTCGGGTGGGCTCTACGATTCGGACCAGACATGAAAATCAGCTGCCGCCTATCAGCATTCAGGTAGCTACTAGTGAACGATCGCTGCCACTGGATATTCTGCTGGACAATTTCGATATACACCCTGGGACTCAGGATCCACCTAATGAGCACTGCCATGTGATCAGGAAAGGAACGAGCTTGCAGCCACGAGGATGGACTGATCGGATACGGAGGTCCGTGGTCAGAATGCCACTGGACCCCTGGAGAAAGTCGTATGTCACTTTTCGCGAGGGAGGTGTTACTGGGGCACGTCCATAGCCACTGTCTGTCTGGAGCAACCCGGAGAAGATTGGCGGTATGTAGCCTGTAGCCTTTTGGCTAGCCAATGATATCGCTATATTTTGAAGTGGACCAATCAGAATGACCTTCCTTGAAGCCCTCCAGTAAGTACACTACCTTATCAGCCAACAAGCGAGTTTGTGCGCATTTAGTAGTTGTTGTCGTTAGGAACATTCACTTAGGTTTTTCGCTCATGAACTATTTATTTTGACCACATAGTATGCCTGTATATTCTGTTTCCCGTGTGCTCCATACAAGTTGCGCCAGAGACCTTTGTCTTCTCATTTGGAAGTTGGCTTATCGTGACCAGAGTGAATGCATTGTCTGTCCGTACTATCAGCGGAAACACAACAGGTTTTCGAAGGATTTCTGGGCCTATGGTGGGTTGGGGAATTCCGCGTTGTGAGCAAGTGGGTTGATCTTGTCAAAAAATTGTAGTATCCATTGGGAGTAGTAAGCAAACATTCCTACCACTCCCCGTTGGGTCTTGATGTCAGTGGGAAGAGACAGTTCTTGCAAAGGCCTCAGTTGTTCAGGGCAGGGCTTAATTATTCCTTTGGAGATTTCATACTCCAGAAGCTTAACCCGTTGGGCCCCCGAACACGCTTTTTGTGTCATTAAAAGTTATTCCGTAGTTGGAAGTAACGTCTAAAAACGATCCAAATTCTCCCGATGTTCAACAGCATCTTTTCCACAAATGATGTTGTCTATATAGGCAAAAGAATCAGTTAGATTATCTTGGGAGATAATTTTATCACTGGTCCTTTGAAAGCAAGAGACACCATTGGTTACTCCGAAAGGTATACGACAAAATTGGAGGAGTTTGCCACAGGCGTCAAAAGCCATGTACGATCGTTCCTCCGCTTTGATGGGGATTTGGTAGCAAGCACTCTTTAGATCCATGGTACTGAGTGTATCAAACGTAGCAATCTTCTGGACCATTTCGTCCAATGTAGGAATAGGATAAGCGGTTTATTGTGACTGTAATCTACGACCATTCGTCCTTTGTACCGTTCGTTATTAGCGAGTAGCACTTGAGCTCTCTATGGGGAAAAGGATGGCGCGATGTTTTGCTGTAGGAGACGGTTTATTTCGGAACGAATGAAAGTATCGTTAGGGGGACTGTGTAGTCTGGATTTGTCGCTATGGGCTTGCACTCCGGTGCAGGGTTACGGAATAGTAATGGGGCTTCAACTTTTGCGCCGGTGAGGCTGCAGACAGGCAGAGGTTTCTTGCCACCGAACGGAATCAAATTTTTCATGTAATTGAAGAAAATCGTGCCCGAGCAAGACATCTGAGCACAAATTCTGTAACACGGAAAGTCTAACGTTGTGGTGCATGTCTCCTTTGTATGTGATTTTTACACTGCAATGCCTCGCGGTACACATCTGCACTTGAAGTGAAGCCATAAATACGCGCGTGCACAACGGAGTAATCTTCCATTTCGCCTTGTGAGCAGCAGTAGGAGAGAGGTAGCTTTCGAAACTGCCGGTATCAATCAGCGCTTCCAATTCAGAAGCGTTAATCTGTATCCTGGTGATAGCTCGCATTAAGCAACTGGGGGCAGCTGCGATCGTAGAGTAAGAAATTAGTGAAGTTGCCTGAGAAGTATTTTTCTTGGATGGATTTGACAAACAGCCTTCTTGAAATGTCTCTTCTTACCACAAATCGTGCAGACTGCCTCGCGAGCCGGACACTTTACCCGCGGATGTCCAGTGAAACCACAAAAGTAGCACTTTTCGTTCGATGCAACGGCAATGTATAGTGATGATGGAGGCGAAGGTGAAAATTTGGCAATCAAGTGAGGTGTTGGATATTGATGCGCATGGTGGTGAAAACAAGTTAGTATGGTAATACCGTGAGTGTTGGTGTGCCATTTCCAGGGACCTCGCTAAAGCAAATACAGTTTGAAAGTTTAATGCGCCGTGTTCCAATAAGCACTGTCGAATCTCAGGAGTAATTCAGTAATGAAGGCGTCACGCATGGCGCTATCATGATTTTTCTCCGCGTTGACTGCTTTGAAGTTGCAGTCCTTAGCAACGAGTTTGAGTTTCTGTGTGAATTGGTCTAAGTTAGATAAGCTGTCTTGTTTGTAAGTAGCTAAAATGTGGCGCGCGAAAACTTCATTCGTAGGTCTGATATAAAGGCTCCCGAGTGCGTGTATGGCTTCGTTGAAGCTGATACTCTCATTGATATATTCGAAGACTGATGGGATTATGTAGTTCACCAGGGTATTTCGCTTAGCAGGATTGTGTTTCAATAGACTCCAGAAAATTACAGAAGGTATGGTACCAGTGAGTCCACTGCCTTAGCGCATCCGGAGCATTGGGATCAAGGTCGAAACGGTCTGGTTTGAGAAAACGGTCCATGGAGATTCTTTTACAGACGAATAAATTGTAGTATGATAGAACACCAGAGAGAGACCAACGAGTAAAGAAACAAGACTTAGAAATTCAGGCTTTATTCGTCTGGGAGTGTAGACTAGAGCTGAAAGTATAAGGAACAGGGAAAGTGTATTGGCAACTAGAAATATGGGGAGGAATAATAACACAGCTGTATACTGTTCCCCAAGCAAGGAAGCCTGGTCAAGATCAGTGACCGCAGCAGAGCGGTCATGACCGAACAACATCGGGATGGACGTGCTCATGTTGCCTCACCTTCTTATGTAAGTAAAGAAGTGTTTTGGGTTTAATGAAGATGTGCAGGCAAGCTCGATTTCATGTTGTTACCGAGCACGTCGTAAATACTGCCTGCATGCACTTCGAACTGCTTGGTACATTTGGAAGGTGAATACGGAAGGAGCGTACACATGGGTACGCCAACATCTGGTCCGCCTCTTAAGCAGTCTTCGCGCCGCGGAATCAAATCAGAGTGGTCTGGCTTAAGTTTTATTCCTCATAGAAAACGGTATGTGAGGTAGAGATAACTCAGATGGATAGGACTTGAATGTGTCCCAGACTGCCTGAATATTGTCAGTATCTGAAATGACGGAAGGTGAGATGGCGGCTTTTGCTTTCATCGCTTAAAAATCGGTACGCCATATATTTGGTCTTCGGATGGTGAGGTCATTGGATACACGGTTGAGAGCACGCTTGAAGGACAGGCATGTATGTCCACTAACATTTAGAGGTGAATCGTACACAATGTCTCTGACAAAGTCCACTGTCTTGGCGAAGACCAGATCCAAGAGTGACGGTACTTGAGCCACCATAAGCCTGGTTGGCCGGTCAATAAATTGATGCAAGGGAACATGTAGGGCTAGGTCTAGTACCTCAACCGCGAAACCCCTGAAGCAGCATAACAAAAGAAATTTTGCCAGTCAACATTTTGAAGATTGAAGTCCCCCATCACTAAAGATGTAGTTGTCGAGTGGGCACGGATGAAATCAAGCAGACCCCTTGAAACAACTTTGAGTTGCGCACGGAAGACACGCAAATTAACCGTGAGTGCCTCGACGGAACTGTCCGGGGGACAGAAGCTATGCATTTTGAAAATAGTTAACGCAGAGTTAACGTATAAAACAACGCTGCCTGCGCGTTGAGCAACAACGCAGTCACATTCCAGCATTACGTAGCCTGGTCACCCAGCCTCACCGTCTGTGACATCGTCAGACAATCACGTCTCAGTGAACGCGAGAATATCTGGACGACAGTCACTGACCATGGCGTCGACCTCGCACAAGTTGTTCCGCAAGCTATGCACATTACTGAAGACCACCTGAAGGAATCTAGTACGTGAGCCCAGGGTCGAGCGCTACCAGAATCGGTGCTTGTAGGGCGGAAATGGACCGTCAGCTTAACACTGGGAAACCCACTACATGGAGACCTTTTCCCACATGTGTCGACGGGCGTTAAGGTCCTTAACACTTCCCTCAAGTTTAATCTATCCGCTAGAGGAAGGTCTAGTTGCACAACGATACCAGCACCCTTGAGTCTAAAGGCGAATTGCAGGACAGATTGGCGTTCCTTTGGTGTGGACGGAACAACTCGCAGTAGGCATGGTCGAAGGTTAGATCCGTCGAGCGGTAAAATACCGAGTCTAGTAAGTTTTTGCGCAGTAACCCCGGGAAATCCTGGTGACAATCGCTAAGTAATCCAAAGTTTGAACCACTGAAGGTCATCCAGCATACCATCTCCTGAGAGAGCAGCGGATGACTCAGTGGCATTGCAGAAAATAACCCTACGATCGGTATACGAGTCACCGCGAAGCGAGGTATTTACAGCACGCGACATAGATGCAGGTGCATGTGGTTTCGCAACTGGTTTTATAGACTCTAAGGTCATAGTAAGCTCTAGTTGCGAAGATGGAACGGTAGTGGTTGAGTTGGGGGGGGGGGCAATGGACATAGAGAAGGGAAGTGTGCTCTTTAACTGCCTTTGAAGTAGCTACCTTCTCACCCTTAGTTCGCTTTTTATTGACAATCGCAGTCTGCGCTTCACCCTTATTAACAACTGAATCAAACAGGCTATCCGAGTGATTAATATTAACTGGCAAACAATTTATAGACTGAGGATATGTCGAGGTTTCCAACAGAGTCAAATTATGCAGATCCCACATCATATCGTTACTGAGGAAGCCCGAGCTATCCATGCGCTTCACAATCCAATCGACTTTCCTGTCTAGAAATATCAACAGAGACAGGATACCATCCAGAGAAACATGACTGTCCTTTGTTAGCGGGCAGCGATAAGCCTTACATTTTGAGCAATCGTTATAGCAGTTGAGGAAATTCTCGTTGCTTCGGGCCCAAGCCAGTACATGACTCAAAGAACTACCGATTACAGATGTCACATTGCATGCCTCCCGACGAATCAGCAAGTGCTTTGAGACATCCCGCTTTGCCACAACCACCGAGTCAACGGAAGGAAGACCTGCGGATCCAGGAACGCTCGTTCGGACCAACGTAACAGAAGGGAAACAAAAAGAAGAGAGAAACAAGTAAATATATGAGAAGAGAAAGATAAACCAGTTGACGGTAACCAACTATGAAGCCTGCGAGATCGTTAGTAGGAACGGCCAGGAGTAACACATTTGTAGTGATGTCGACTCACTCGATCACACAAGGTGGGAGCTGGTAGTTGAGGGCTGTTGATGGCGACTCGTTCAAAGCCAACTGTTCAGTTCAGTGTTATTCAAACGCTGGTTCCACGAAAGTTTTCGATAACACGGAAATCGACAAAGTGCAATTTTCTACCAAGTATTCACAAAGCAAAGCAAGACAGAAGTAGGTCAGGTCAGGTTCCAAGGACGATACAGGCCTCCCCCTAAGGAGTGTCCTGTTTTTTGTACCGGTAAGCGAACAAGAGACACCGGTACTTAGACTTCTGATTTACTTCCGGTTTTGCTGCAAGAAATTGAATCAAAAATATAAGCATTCTCTGTACTGTCGTGCAGTACCAGGTTACAATAAAACAATAATTCAGGAAATAGTTCAGATTAACACCTATCTAGGCCTCTTTTAAAGGCCTTTATGGTGCTGATTCTACTAATGCTGGAGGTTGCTTATTCCAGCTACTGATTACACGATACACAATTTCGTCCTGATAACCAGCCTAGATCTCTGGTACTTGAGCTTCAGTCGGTGTGCTCGCAGGTGATCTGAACCAGCTAGCTCAAACAGCTCAGTATACTGAAGACCACCAAAACCCTTCGTGATTTGAAAGGTCTCTATTAGATCCCCTCTTACTCTGCACCATTTCATTGAATACAGACCTAAGCTCTTTAGGCGTTCAGCGTATAGCCTGGCACCTAGACCTCAATCATTCTAGTAGCCAGTTTCTGTGCTTTTCTATACAGATCACGTCTTTGCAGTGGTACGGTACACAAACCTGTACACAGTAGTTTAGCTGAGGTCTTACTATCACTCTGTATAAGAGAAGAAAAACCTCAGCTCTAGTGCTGCATTTTGAGGCGAGACAACTCATTCCGCGCCTTGTTGGCAGTATGCTTACGTCGCGCTGATAGTTTTAATTCGTTCGCAACAATGATGTCTAAGTCTCGTGCTTCATCTGTACGTTGCAGATCTAGAGGCCCGACAGACGTTAGTACCGTAATCCCATCATTTCGAGAAGCCAGTGACTGGCATCTATTGGCGTTTAAAGGCAAATCCTATCTAACCGACCAATCCACTACAGTGCGAAGGTCATTGGACAACGGCTAGATTATCCCTGTTGACGATCTTCAGATCAGCCAAAATATAACAGGGGTAATGGAGAGGAGGAGCCAAGTCGTTGATAAACATAAGAAAAAAGAATGGTCCTAAAAACGGAACCTTGGGGAACGCCGCTGTGAACAGTGCCGATGCATGATCTAGCTTCGCCGAACCTAACGCGAAAGGTCCTACCGCGAAGAAACGTTGCAATCCAAGTTAAAAGTTGAGGATGCAGGCCAAGCCATCCCAGTTTCGAAAGTAAGAATCGGTGGTTAACCGAGTCGAAAGCCTTGCTAAAGTCGAGGTAAATAATGTCAGCTGTACGCCATGACGGCGCTTCGCTGCCGCGCGACCACACCAGTCGCGTGCGAGCTGAGTATACGGCGAGAACGCCCACCCCTACGCGGATTCGAACCGGTGACCTTATGGTTGCAAACCAGGCGCGCAGACCACTCGGCCACTGGTCGAGATGCCATCATCAAGACAGGTAGTTATTTCATTTAAGAAACAAAAGATTAGTAAGGCACGATTCCTTCCTAACAAAACCATGCTGCTCGGTTCCAATTAAGTTGTGATTAACTAATTGCTCGCAAATTCGTTTTCGAATAAATTCGAATTCAAATGGGACAGGAACAAAAGGACGTTCCCATGGTCGTTTCATCCCGTATGGGTCGCTAATACACATTAGAATGTGGTGGCAAGATGGACCAGTTGCAAGAGTCAAATCAGAATGCATAAATCAAATCATGATCAATCAGTCGAAACCCACGTGCCCTGCGCTAGCAGTCTCCGCTGCGCCGACAGCGTGAAATAAGAGAAAGAAAAAGAAATTGTAGACGAGATATATAGCGGAAGTGTACGAAAGAGGACAATGAAGAGGAAGTTAGTAAGAGTGAATAAAAATGAAGATAGCTAAAGAGCAAACAGACATTTAATGTCTATTTGCTCTCCAGCTATCTTCCTTTAAGAGAAGGGGAAGATTCAAGCTGCAAGTTGAGAGCGTCGGGGCGACGTTGTATTAAGCTAGACAAATCGCGGTCCGATCGAGTTAGAGCGGGGACACGGTGATCGCATCGAGTTATCCAGCGCTAGGACTCGCTTCAAGAAAATGTGGGGTTTGAGAGTCAACTAGATGCTCTTTGGTGGCAACATGAAACATTCATTTTTCCTGATTAATTCCCATGTTTATACTTGATACTACTTTGCGTACTTTCCCTTACCATTAAATAAATAAACAAACTTATTTTCGGCGACGCGAAGCACGCTGTTACAGGCATGATCATGTTATGATATCAATGTGTGAACAAAAACGTACAAAAATACAAGAGGTTGGCCATAACAGTGAATGTGTGCATGAATGTATGTGTAACTGTGCATAGATGTAACTTTGTAGCCTGTGTTTGTAAGTGTGCCGTTGTATTTGTGACTGTTTGACAATGTCAGCTATGTAAGAATAGACGACTGACGTCCGTGGATTGGATGTAAGTATCCAGGTATCTACGGGGCAGTGACAAGTTTGTGGCGAATCACATTCGTCATGTCAGTGTTGATAAACGGACATATGTGGCCTTCTACAGGGAGAACGCTTGCCAAGCGAAAACCCACCACGTCCTGGAACACTGCCAACGAACTATTTGCTGGAACGGGTTACACCCGAACCACCCAGCTGGCGCTTCGCTAACGTGCGACCACCACCAGTCGCACGTACACCGCGAGGACGCCCACCTGTAGGCGGAAACGAACCCGCGCCCCAAGATAACGAGACGAGATCGTTACCTCTAGGCTACGGGCTGACGTTACTGCTAGGCTACGGGCAGACGTCTGACTACATAGCAATACTTCGCTTGTCGCTGCATCATTATTTCTGCAATGTAATATTTCTCATACTGCAAGCAACGGGTAAATCCCCTGATTACTGAAACTTCTACCAAGAAATGTTGCGCTTCCTTATCGCATAATCGATACTGCGGCGCCACCATCTAGGTTTGTCAGAGTGTTTCCTGGGGTGCAGCGGGGAGAGCATGTAGCAACGCAGATATTTCTTATTTTCATATGTACAAATCAGTTAGTCAATCGAATAGCCTTATTATTTTAACGCCGATCCTACGGAAATTGTTACCGACTACCATTTCATCACTTGTGACCATGATGAGTTCCGACACTGACGTACGTTGTCCTCGGTTCATAAGTTTTTCGTCCGATTGCTGCCTTCCACGTATACAACCCGCTGTCTTCGCTCCTACGCTTTTCTGGAATCCACACCACAGCAAGAACACCCAGAGACTAGTATGGACTAGTACTACAAATTAGTGACGCTGAATCGCACGTGCACATTCAAGTTCAAGTGGAACTGGAAAGATAGGATGAATCCTGTGAGTTGCTTCTTGAGCAGGAGTCATCATCATCATCATTACACGTTAGCTGGAGGTGGAAAACACCTCAGCTATTGTGCCGCAATACAAAAGATAAGAAAAGGAAAACAGGAGTTGATCCAGTTGATAGGGGTGCTCCGACTTTTTGATTGATCTAAAACGAAAACACAAAAATTACACCCTAGTCCACCAATTTAATGTCCATTATCCTTGCATTAGCTGTCCCTGCTATGCCAGAAACGTGAAGTAAGAGAGAAAGAAAAAGCGAAGGGAAAGAGTAAGGGAAATCAGTTAGAAGAAAAGGATAATACCAAGGGTGCGGGAAAGTACAGAAAACAGAAGCAAGTATGAAGATTGGAATAGTCAGGAAAAGCAAAAGTTTCGTGTTGCCACCCAAGAGCATCTAGTTGACGCTCAAATCCCTTAACCGTAGCTTCCTTGACCACATTTTCTGGAAGCGAGTTTCAGCGCTCGATGACTCGACGCGATAACCGTGTCTCCGCTCTAACTCGATCGGACCGCGGTTTGTCTAACTTCATACAATGCCCGCGGAGACCAGATAATCTAGCAGGACTAAATAGTCAGGACACATCAAGGCCAACCCCAGTCAAAATACAGTAGGTTAGGATTAGGTCCTCTCTAATCTTTCGATAGTGCATTGAACACATCCCCAGACTAAGTAGGTGTCCGGGGTGCGTTTGTCCTCGTAACATAGTACCGACACCCAAAACCCCTTGTAGTGTCATTTTGTCCCGGACAAGGCATGATGCACAGGCCTGCACGCAATATTCTAGGTGGGGTCGCACGAACGCTGAGAAGAACTTCACAAACATATTAGCCGTTAGGGTCCCAAAAGAACGACGGATAAACCACAACATCCGGAACCCTTTACTAGCCGCCTTCCAGTTGTCTCCAGGGTGTAGTGTGGAACAGTGGACGACACCTAGATCAACCTGATGAGTCACGTGAAGATGTTCACCCCCATTGAGCACATAACTTGTGGAGGAATCAGACGCTCCGATACGCAGCACTGAACACTACCCGATTTATGGGCAGCAACCATAACACAGACCATTACCAGAGTCTATCCAGAGCTCGTGGAAGAGCCACAGGACCTCCAGGGATATCAACAATATTCCAGGGCTTTAGGTCATCAGCAAATAAGAGCGATGGTACCTCAGACCCCCCGACAAGTCATTCACGTAGACTGCGAACAGCAGCGGACCTAGGACAGAGCGTTGCGGAACGCTGATAAGGACAGCTTTGCGAGACGACAGACTGCTTCCCACACGAATACACTGTTCCCGTCCAGCCAGAAAAGCTGACATCCACTGGAGGGCGCGACCAGCTATTCCATACGATCTCAACTTCAGTGAGAGTCGCGAATAGGGGAGAGTGTCAAAGGCCTTGGCGAAGTCAATGAACACCCCATTCACCGCAAGTCCACTGTCTACGGCTTCAGCCCAGCTCTCACGAGCTAACAGCAAGTCCGTTTGACACGAAAATCCTTTGTGAAAACCATGTTGCTCGATGCTAAGCAGGTTAAATCTATTCAAGTGGTTCTGCACTGTATCTCGTATTAATTTTTCAAGCAACTTAACGACCCCACTAGTCAAGTTGACAGGCCTGTATTCAACCGGTAGCTCTTAGTCACTGCACTTGAAAATCGGGCAGATAACAGCCTTCCATACAGTAGGTAAGACAGAGGTTTTGTGGGACTTCTGAAACACACAAGTCAGAGGTCCACTAAGTTCTACTGTCATTTCGTGCAGCAATTTTGGATGAACAGAATCCGGCCCGGAAAACTTAGTTGGGTTAACCTCTCTCACCAACCGGGGAACTTGAGACTCCGTTATAGGAATTTCATCCAGGCATGTCTTCAGACTATATATTTTGCAACAGTCTATGAAGAGAGATTGAGACATCGATAACCATAGAACTCAAAACAAGGTACAGAAATAGTAAAAGAGAACACAACACAACACAACAAAATCCATGGTTTCGTCAGAGGGCGAGATACTACCCGGTTGCCCAAGCCAACGTAGGGTGTTAATTTAGGGGACACCACCCCGAGCCTTTGGCTGAATAGCCAGCCCGCAAGGTAGCGGAGCGAATTCAGGGAATCGCGCCCATTGGGAGCCGGTTACTGATTGCTCAGTTCATCCGCCTTTCGTTTGTTACTTTGTCAAACAGGGGCGCAATATTCCCCAAGATTACAGCATAAACTTGATGGAATACAATGCTTCGCCAGGATGAAGCAAGGGGCAGTGACTTTATTTAGTTGCGAGTCACGTCCGCCACGTCACAGTGTTGTTAAAAGGACATATGTGGCTTTTTATAGGGAGAACGCTTGCCAGGAAAAAACCCACCACGTCCTGGAACACTGTAGCCGAATCATTTGCTCGAACGGGAAAATCCTGAAACACCCAGATGGCACCACGAGGAGGTTGTTCAGCAAGCCAGCCAGAATCTCCAGAGACTTGAAGCTAGATCCCTACATGGCATATTTAATTCGTGGACGAAGACGCAATGTTCCAATGTTCCAAAGTGCTTGCGTACTGCTCACCAAGCACGCATGTCTAGTCATAGTCGCTATATGGATGGGTCCCATCTCCTCGATGCAACAGTGGTATGGGCGAGTTTGCACCACAGTGTCGTTTAACGTAAGCGAAGAATTTCTGGGGATTTGTCGCGGCAGTGTCAGCTAAGCCCTTTTCATACTAAAGCCGGGCCAATCTAAGATGTAGCTTGCACACATTTTGAACCAACCGATACTTGTCAAATGTGCTGATCGACGCTCGCCAGCATCTAGATCGCTTCTTTAGCAGGCCCTTTCCCGCGGAATCTATCCACGGACGCTGCGCTCTCGATTCCATTCTTTTCACCAGTGGGATATGAACTGCAGAAATGTCGACGAGGTGAGCCTCAAGTTTTGCTCCCAGGCTATGTGAACAGTGTCGGTCTCAGATATCACACAACGCGATGACCTAGCTTTACCCCGCATCGCTTGGAAGTTCGAGGCTCAAATGCTCGGATACCAACTTCTAGTAGCTTAGCAAGACTTTATAAGGGCACATTAGAAAGACAAACAAACGTGATCGCTGGCGCCAAGAGACGAGTCGTAGGTAATGGCATTTACAAAGCCAACTGACAGTATACACAAGATCTAAACTGGACGGCTGCTGATTGCTCATGTACCTACTGGGGAGGTCCACGAACTGGTGTAGTGATACCTGCAGCGTCAAGTCCAGCAGTTCTGTACCGAACGATCCCAGAGCCAAACTGCGAGATAGATCAGCCCAATAAACATATGGGAGGTTGAAGTCTTCCAGCACCAGACACTTGTTTGCAGAGTGGGTGCGCATAAACTCAATGATTCTATTGGAGGTGCTCATAGGGCTTCTATACACTAACGACTGTAACCTGAACAGAGGAAGCGCAAATCAAGACTGCGAGAGTGCCAACAGACTTGTCAAGAGAATGAAATACGTTGGTCCTCAATAAGTCGATGTGATAACGCACATAAAGTGGTACACCACCCGCTTGACGGCCAATGAAGCGGTCAGCGCGGAACAGTGAGTAGCCAGACAGACATACTTCACCATCTGTGATTTCAAGGCCAGTTACGGATTCATCTGGTGGTATTTAGTGTGCTGTTTGCTCCCGCTGGTATCACAATCAGCGAATCAGCACAAAATGATATCATCCAGTGAAAACGTCCTGTTTAGATGTGCTGGTTGTTGCGCTCAGAAAACGAAGCTTCCGGCTTTTACCTGCGCTGAATTCAAATCACTGGCATCCAGGTCCACAGTTGTTGTGGGCGTTAGCCGAGCTTGCCTGTCTTACCTCGCTCAACTCTAAAGTGGATTTGATTATGAAATCCCTGAATATTGCGAATGAGGACGCTGTAACGGACTGTCCCTCTGCTGACAGTCCATCTGTTGATGAGTCATTCCTCCCTCCGGACGCTCCAGTTCCAGTAGAGATAACTGACTCAGATGCCTCGGACGGCATTGTTGACGCTCCCTAAATGGAAGGCGATTCACGGGCTTCTGGGCCAAAAAAGAATAAGCGTAAGAGGGCAAGGAAAGCGCGCAAACTCTTCACCGCCAAAACCGGGGGGTGATAAAAAGCTCAAGAGGCAAGCGCCTGAGCTGGAAACATCACCTGGTGCTGCAATTCCCTCAGGGAGACATGACATGCCCTCGCCTTCGATCCCACTGATTCCTGTCAAACAACCATGTGGCGTGGATGGTAGAGCATGTGGAGTAACTACACTTCGTCGGGGCGATTCTTACACAGATAACAGTATGATTTTCAGAAGCGGCCCTGAATCCACCTCCGCTCTTCTCACTGAACGCATGCTTGATGATCTTGGTTAACTTCAAGTTTGAGTGACCAGGCTTTTACCACCAGGTTTTCCTGACGTTACTGTCAGGAAGCTCATCAAGTTGGGGAACGTTCCGTCAAGTCAACTAAATCCTCGACGCCGTCTGCTTATGGTGGTTCTCTCCGCCACAGAAGAGCACAGAGCGTTACTGCGATTTACCTTCAAGCTCAAAGGTACCAACGTTACAGTGCAACCAGACCTTCCGTTGGCGGATAGGTTAAAGTTCCAGGTAGCCATCAGGGACTTAAAAGCCCGGCGTGCAACTGAGGAGCAAGGTCTCCGATTGGTGGGTTTTCAGGTGGTCAGCTGGCGGTCCTTTTCCGCCCTGCCTTAACCTATTCTACTTGCGCACGACCCAGGGCTGATCGTGCCGAAGTCCTCCAAGTAGTACTTAGTAACGAGCGTAGCATAAGGAACAAGATGTGCGAGGTGGGTCTGCTCGTAGACAAATCTCGTCCAGATATACTTGCATTCACTGCAATGTGGCTGAGAAAATCACATATGGCGAAGTATATCTGTCTGGCTACGCACTGTTCCGCGCTGACCGCTTCATTGGCCGTCAAGCGGGTGGTGTACCAGTTTGTGTTATCACAACGACTTATTGAGGACCAACGTATTTCATTCTCTTGATAAATCTGTTGGTGCTCTCGCAGTCTTGATTTGCGCTTCCTTTGTTCAGGTTACAGTCGTTAGTGTATAGAAGCCCTATGAGCACCTCCAATGGAATCATTGAGTTCATACGCACCGGTGATAACCACGTTTCAATGAAAGCAAATATGCCGGGACGAGAGTTGTCTACAAGTAGACCTAACGCGTGCATGTTCTACCTTAGGCTACGCACGTTGCTAAGTACTACCTCAAGGAAGTCGGCACGACGATCCTTGGGTCGTGCGCCATCAGGATGGGTTCTGATAGGGCGGAAATTAACTTCAGCTGACCACCTGAAAAGCCACCAGAGGAAGGCCTTGCCTACCAGCCGCCCGCCGTTTTAAGGTCTTTGATAGCCTCCTTTAACTTCAATCTATCTACCAGCGTAAGGTCAGGCTGAACGCTGACACCACTACCTTTAAGTTTGAATGCAAACCGCAGTAATGATTTGCGTTCCTCCGAGGTAGAAAGGACCAGGCGAAGTCCCGATAGGGACTATCCTCGAACTGGTCAGCTTTCTGACAGTGACACCAGGGAAGCCAGATGGAACCAGCTTGGTGACGCACAGTTTGAGCCACTTGATGTTATTCAAGATGCGTTCCCTTGGAAGAGCAGCCACAGATTCAGTAACGTTACGGAATATATGGCTACTATCCGTGAAAGAGTCGGCATGACGGGGAGTGTTTACCCCATGTGCCTTGGATTCGACACTTATACCAGCTGTTTTCACCATTGGCGGTGGGACTATCCCTGACTTTGCAAACGACGTCGAAGCAACGGTAGCGCAGGTTTTCCGCTTTATTGCAGGCGTCTTACTAGTTCCCGTGTCTCTAAGCCCATTTGAAGTTTTGCGGGCAGATTTAGTCTGCTTCTTCTTTTGGCTTACGGAAGCAGGGGCCGTTGACCTTGTGTCGCATTGAGCAGTCACCAACACTTCGTCAGAACAGGCTGGTTCAGTGGCAACCGAGACAGTCAGTATCTTCGGAATGTTCGCCTGTGCACAACCGTCAGATGACTTTGCGACTGTTAAAGAGGGCATCTTTCTCGATGCCGTGGCAAGTAATTCTCTGGGTTTAGCAGAGGCCTTCTGGTATTTCCGCACCCTATTTTTCTTCACTTTGACCGGCTCACGAGGATAGTCAGCGATATTATCTGGAGTGTCCGGTAGGATGTGCGACTTCTTGACCGAGTGATGGACCTCAGCGGATGGATCATCAGTAATGTTGCCGTCTATTAGAGTGCCCTCAATCACAAATCCATTTTCGCATCGAGCGAGTGATAGAGGCAAGTTTGGTTATCGCCTTCTCAATACCTGCCAACCTTGAAGTCATCGCTGAAAGTTTAGCACCGGTGATAGTCGGGCGCGTCGATCTCTGAGCTCAGCATTCGGCACTGCTGAAAAGGAACTGAACGCTGAATGAGACCATTTTGTACTGGTCTGTTTGTAGACCGGTACAGTTTTCGTGATACCAGCGACAGCAGACGTCACACTGCATCCCGCCAGGTAAATCTGTTATTGTCTCTGAACAGGTAGACTGTCCGTAAGCTGCACTAGACTTATCAAACGAGGACCCTAGGGGTCCATCCGACTCGGTGCTTAGCGAGGCAGCCATGTACATTTGGAAAACAGAGCAGAAGTATAACATGGATACAGTAGTAAAACGACCACAATAAAAAGGCAAAAACAGAGTGCAAAAAGGGATTAAAACTGGGAACAACCGGAAAAATTACCAGTAAGCGCCAAAGACACTTTAATCGATCCAAGATATCTTTTATTAGAAGAAATTTGACAATAGTCAAATTTCGTTTCAAGTGTTTAGTCAAATACTGATTTCCAAGTTATTTCAGCTGATAAGCTCGAGCAGTATGACACGCCAAAAAATCCAATTACCGCGTAGTGCTCACAGCGATAGCAGAATTTCAAGTTCAAGTTCAAATTCAAGTTGGACAGGAACGGTAGGAGAATTCCCATGTGTGATCCTTCTTCAATGCGTCGTTGAACCACGATGGTTCGCGGGAGCGATTTGAAGCAGAGAGGAGCCAAATCAATACACACGAATCACATAACGGTCAACCAAACAATGCCCACGCGGCCTGCACTAGCAGTCCGCACTGTACCGGCCACGTGAATAGAATAAAGGTTAAGAGAAGGGAATCAACAAAAACAAAATAATGGAAATTGTAGTACAGGAGAGAATGTGTGGTTAAGATAATAATAGTAATAGATGTGAGAAGCCAATGAAATAGGTGTAGAAGTTAAGAACCAAACGCAAAGGTCTGAAACTGTAACCCAAGGGCGTCGAGTCGATGTTCAAACTCCTTCACCGTAGTGGGTAGTGCGTTCCATGAGTCGATGACCCTGCGTGACAAACGAACGTCAGTTCTAACATGATCAGATCTAGGCTTATGCAACTTCAGAGGGTGAACACGAAGAGATGGCATCTGAGCCGGCTGGAACAGTCCAGTTAGATCAGGCCCAATCTTGTTGATCAATATACAGTACGTAAGAATCAGGTCTCCCCGAAGGTGCTTATAGTGCAGCGAAAACATCTGCAACCTGAGCAGCCTATCGGGATACGAGAGATGCCTCAATCCTTGTACCATTTTTGTACCAACCCTCAGAACTCGTTCAAGTGTCATCCTATCGCGTACCAAGCATGGAGGACAGGCCTGCACACAGTACTCCAAGTATGGCCTGACGAACATCTCATTTGGTATAATGCCGAATGACCTGCGGATCATCCACAGCATTGGGAAACCCTTGCGGGTAGCATTTGCCCAGTTCTCGCTGGATTTGTAGTCAGAGGATAACGAGATACCCAAGTCGATTTGTTCAGTCACTTGACGCAATACATTTTCGCCAAGTACGTAAGAAGTTGTGGAAGTGCTTCATCCTATGCGCAGGACCGAACACTTTGCAAGACTGACTGGCAGCTGCCACAATTCCGACCACTCCCAAAGCTTGTCGAGAGCTGTCTGTAAAGTCGTGGGCCCAACAGAATCGCTCACTGTATTCCAAAATTTTAAGTCATCCGCAAACATAAGGGATGGTACCTTAAACTTATCAGGGAGGTCATTGACATACAATGCAAACAGTAGAGGTCCGAGAACAGACGTCTGAGGAACACCACTCAGAACGGCTTGTCTGAAAGCCCGGAACCCACTCGGACGCTCATCTGCCTACCTTCCAGGAAAGCCGAAATCCACTTCAATACTTGGCCTGGAATGCCGTAGGATTCTAGTTTAAACAAAAGAAGGCAACGCGGTACGGTGTCAAGGGCTTTAGAAAAGTCGATGAACAACACATCCACTGCCTGTCCTTGATCCACAGCCTCAGCCCAGCACTCTCGGGCTACCAACATGTTAGTCAAACAGGAGTGGCCTCTGCGGAACCCATGTTGAGACGGGCTAAGCAAACTGAACTTAGCTAAGTGCTTTTCCAGGGCATCTCTTACAAGCTTCTCTAATACTTTCACTAGTACGCTTGTTAGGCTAACCGGTCTATAATTTTCAGGTAAGTGCCTATCATCCTATTTGAAAATAAGGCACACGATAGCATCTCTCCAGTCAGCAGGTAGGGAGCAGCTACGAAGAGACTTCTCAAAGATACACTTAATCGGTTTACACAGTAACCCAGCTAGCTCGTACAAAAGTTTGGGATGGAGGGCATCTATCCCGGCAGCTTTTGTGGGATTTAGGTCACGCAGGAGCTTGAGTACCTGAGCTTCCGAGATGGAAAGGTCCATCAGAAAGGAGCCTACTGGTATCTTTGCTTGCAATTTGATATCAGGCAACGGAGATTCATGAACAAACGACCTAGCATACTGTTCTGCCAGTAAGCAGGTCTTGGCCTGATCAGTTGATACTTCAGTGCCATCAGGTCCAAAGAGCACAGGGATAGGCGAATTTGTATTGCATCTCCGTTTGACATAGCCAAAGAACCGTTTCGAGTTTGTTGATGCGGATCGAGCTAGCGCTAGTTCATATCTCAAGCGTGCCGCCCGCAGATGTTGTTTACATGCACTGCGCACGCCTCGGTAGCGATGATGGGTACTTTCTGAGGGAGCTGATACATAAGTCCTCCAACACCTGGATCGCCTACTGAGCATCCTGCGCGCCTCAGAGTCAAACCAAGGGGGCTTTGCCTCTACTTTATTCCTCGCTGAGATTGGAATGTGGGGGAGGGAAATCTCCCAAAGAAAGGATTTGAACTTGTCCCAAGCAACCTGGACGGTGTCATCCTTTGACACGATACAGGGTTGGTTTGCAGCCTTGTCCCTGATGGCTTGAAAATCAGCGCGCCAGATATTTGGCCTTCTGACCATACACTCTTCACGTTCCCGACTTAAGGCGCATTTGAATAAGAGGCAGACGTGATCACTAGAGCCCAAGGGAGAATCATACACTACATCTCGTACAAAGTCCAGCGATTTCGCAAAGATTGGGTCTAGAATGGAAGGCTTTTGGCCCTCCATGAGCTTAGTTGGGCTCTGTACAAACTGATGAAGGGATGCTTGTAAGGATAGGTCAAAAAGATCATTAGAAAAACGTCCAGACACTGCAGTGCAGAAATTGCGCCAATCAACCTCAGGAACATTAAAATCACCCATAACCAGACATCTATTTGTCGTATGAGTACGAATGAAATCAATGAGCCTGCTTGACGTACTTTCGGGGCTTCTGTATACTAACACAATTTTGAATTGCGTGAAAAAAGCGCAAGCCTCTACCGCAAGCGCCTCGACAGTTACATCAGGGGAATTGAAAGAATATGTTCGCGAAATGGTCAAGGTGGATTTGATGTACAAAGCAACTCCACCTCCGCGACAGCATGAGGTGCGATCAGCTCGCAGAAGGGTATAGCTAGGCAAACACATTTCACTGTCCAGGATATCGGAGAACAGCCACATCTCAGTAAATGCAAGTACGTCTGGCCGGGAACTTTCTACAAGAGTGCCAATCTCGCACATCTTATTCCTCAGACTACGCACGTTGCTGAGGACTACTTTAAGCAAATTGAGATCGTGAGCCGGGGATCGGGTGCCACCATAACGGGCTCGGGAAGGGCGGAAGGAGACCTCCGGCTCGCCAGCCGAAAACCCACCAATCGAAGGCCAGTTTCACCCGCCTCGCGACGGGCTTTGAGGTCCTTTATGGCGGCCTTCAATTTCAACCTATCAGTCAGTGGGAGGTCAGGTTGAATACTGACCCCAGAACCCTTGAGTTTAAAAGCGAAACGCAGAAGCGTTTTACGCTCGTCCGGTGTTGAAAGAACGACTCTCAGTAAACGGGGTTTGACGCCCGAAGCATCGACCGGCACAGACCCAAGCCTAATGAGTTTCCGTACAGTTACGCCAGGAAACACAGGCGGTAGCAGTTTAGAAATGTAAATCTTAAACCATTGTAGGTCAGCAAGCATTCGCTCCTTTGGAAGAGCTGCGGTGGACTCCGTGACATTCCTAAAGATGACACTGCTATCAGTGTAAGAGTCACTGCGGTGGGGGGTGCCTACTCCACGCGCCAGTCATAGAATCTTGCGACTGGGTGGCTGGTTGCTTGGAGGCACTAGCTGCGTACGAAGAGGCTTTGGAAGGAGACGCCGAAGGACTCAGTACTGAAGGCTCTGCAAGTGACGTGCTTACCTGATCTACTGTACACTCCGAGACTACCGCATTTTGCAAGTTTACAGCTTTCTTCTTCTTGCTCCGCTTACGTTCCGCTGGCAAGGCCTGCAATATTTCTTCACTAGCTGTGGAATCAAGTACTCTTTCCAACTGTTTAGCGCCAACTAGCTCACAATCAGTTGCTGGATAGGATGTTAAGTCGACTGAATGCGTTTGCGTGCTACTATCCGCTAATTTCACCTGGTCGTGAACAACGGATGGTGTCAGGTGATCTAGTAAACCTTCAACTTTTCCATCCAAAGTCATCAGCAGCAAGGAAAACACTCGTTCCATATTTGTCAGTCTGGAAACGAGCAAATCGAAGCAATCCTTCGTGGTTACAAAGCGCTCAGCTTTCAGCCTAAAACAATCTTCACAGCTATAAAGGAACCTCTCATTGCTTGCCAGAAGAGCATACTGATCAGCAGGCAAACCGGTGCATGCCTTATGGAACCATCTACCGCAAAGATCGCATTGCATACCACCCGACAAGTCGGTTACAGTTATGGAGCATCTCTCTAAGCCGCATAGGTAGACTGAATCAGCTGGTTTAAGGCCCGAAGATAAACCCACAGCTTCTCTAACCATCTTGACAGCAATGAAGAAAAGGTAAGAACAATGAAAAGGTGAGGACCGGCTTGCGAAGGCCTACAATGCAGACAGCGAGAGCAAAGTCGGATAATACTGCAAGTAAAACGTACGCACTGATTTGAACTCAATATAAGATGACGCACTTTTCCAAACAGCACAGTGTCCACACGCGTTTTCGTGCAGTTGAAGGAGTATTCAGCGTATGCAGGGAGTAGGAAGCCGTAAGTCGACCGGAGACTCCACGGAGACTGCGTCGTGACAAGATATTGCGAGTATATTAGGACTTCGTAATCCTTTTGAAGCACAGAAGAACCTCCAAAGTCAAAGTTTTTGTGCAGTGTTATTCGAATAGTTTCCAAACAAGGTATTCGTCGAAGAAGAGCTCGAACGATGAAACCCGACAGGCAGGCCGTGACCAAATAATCCATCGTTCATTGAGTTGTAGAGAGCAGGAGGGAAATCCCTTGTCAGCCCCATCGATTCCGTATTATACTGAGTTTGATGCGTGTCGTTGCGTTACGACGTTCTTCGAGGGTTCGTCGTGATTGCAGTGACAGCCGCAAGATTCCAGCATTCTCAGCGAATGTTTGTCTAGCAGCCGCTTGAAACTTTCCTCGGATGGAGCGTCTGCAATTGCTTCCGGTAGGCTGTTCCAGTCATTCACCACTCTAGTGGATAGGGTGACGTCCTTGCGAATTTTGTGTCTTCTTTGCTTAAACAGTTTCCATGTGTGACCGCGGGTGGAACAGTCAGTGTTTGGCCGGAAGAACTGTTGTAACTCACTTCCAAGTTCCCCTCGGAGAATGCGTCTAGTGTAGATGAGATCACCGCGGCGACGGCGGAGCTCGAGGGAGAACAGATTTAGCTGCTGGAGTCGAATGGGGTACGGGAGATCACGAAGCCCCAAAACAGCTTTCGATGCACGTCTCTGAACCTTTTCCAGCAGAGCGCATTCAAGCTTTGAAAGCGGATGGCTAGCTGGAAGGCCATATTCTAAGATTGGACGGACGTACGAAGTGAACAAAGATCGGAAAATCTCGGGAGTCATTCGAGCGAATGATCTTCTTAAGGCACCTACCAGTCTCCTTCCAGTGGCCACCTTCTTCAACCTGTCCTGCGTCGCTCTAAGGTCAGAAGTCACGATAACCCCGAGATCTCTCTCGTGGGTGGTATTCCTAAGGAGAAACCCACCAATGTGGTATGCACCGTAAGGTTGGGTGCCACCCATTGGGAGAACAGTGCATTTATCACGGTTTACTGGCAGTTCCCACCTGATGGACCATTCGTGTAGTTGGTCTAGAGCCTCTTGTAATCGGTCCGCATCCTCAATGCTGGATACTGTTGACCAAAGCTTGAGGTCATCGGCGTAGATCAAGCAGTCGGTTTGAAGCGCAGTCGGTAGATCGTTAATGTAAAGTTTGAAGAGCTCTGGTCCAAGCACTGATCCTTGGGGAATGCCGCTAGTCATAGGCACTGGAGCAGAGAGCGTTTGGTTTACTTGTACGCGCATTGTCCTACCCCTTAAGAAATCGGTAATCCAGGAGAGAAGATTTCCTGTAATGCCAATTCCCTGGAGTTTATGTAGCAGTCGTACGTGTGGAACCTTATCAAAGGCTTTGCTGAAGTCAATGAATATTACGTAACCTGTTTTCGGGTATCTATGGCTTCTGCCCATGTTTCCCTGGTGATAAGTTAGTGATGCATGAGCGTGCTCTCCGGAAGCCATGTTGTGCAGGTGAGATGAGGTTTAGATGCACACAGTGTAGCTGGAGAGCGCACTTGACTACCCGTTCCATGGTTTTGCATACGACTGATGTCAGACATATTGGCCGGTAGTTGGCTGGGTCTTGTTTGTTTCCCCCCTTGTATTTGGGCAGGACGGTGCCTGCTTTCCAGCCTGCGGGTAGGCAGCCGGTAATTTAGCACTTCCAAGTCCTTTTGGATCACAAGAAAAGTGACAAAAGCCAAATTTTCTGCGCAGTGTTATTCAACTACTGTTCTCAAACCAGAATTTCAGTGAAGAAAACCGCAAACGGCGAAACACAACAAGCACGCCGTGACCTTGAAATCCTGAAGAATTTGTGCACCGTCGCACTCATATAACACAGGACAAATGTCGCACCAGGCAGTATGCATCCATCCGTCACACACAGGACACTGTACGGCCTTCGAAAACTAGGTCACCACTTTACTGCAGCTCAGGCCTTTGGACGTCATAGCTAACCTTGGATTAGGTCAGGTCAAACGAACGATAGAGACCGCCTAACGAGCGTCCAGTTTCTCGTGCCGGTAAGTGAGGCGGCCCTCGGCACTTCAACGTTGGATTGACAGCTTGCTTCTGCAAAGTAATGAGGCAAGGACAAGAGCAACAATTGCGCTTGCATGTGTCAGCATAAAAAATACACTACATATTCCAGTACAATTACAATATCTCTAGAAAAAGGATAGACCAAGGCTCATCTAATACCTTTTTGAAGGTTTCTACGGACTCACACTGCACTAAATCAGAAGGAAGTTCATTCCAGAAGTTAACTGCTCGGTTCGTAAAACATTTGCCCTGATGTCCAAACGAGCTCCCTGTTGATTGAGATTCAGGCGATGCCCGCATATATGGTCTGACATAGCCAACTCAACCAGATTGGTGGGACTAATACCAATAAATCACTTAATGATCATACACGTCTCTATCACGCCCCCTCAACCTACGCCGTTCCAAGGAAAACAATCCCAAGCTCCTTAAACGAATTTTGTATGACTTCACTCGTTGAATTTCGATCAGCCTGGTCGCAAGTTACTTAACTTTTCTATGCATATAACGTCATGCCGGAGATACGGTGCCCAGGCCTAACCACAAAACCCCAAATGTGTCCTAACCACTGCTTTATATAACGACAGGAATACTTCTGCTTTGGGGTTACTCAGCGCCCTCCTAAGACGAAATAACTCTTGTCGCGCCTTCTTGGCAGCATGGCGACACGGTGCCGAAGGCTTAAAGTTGTCCACTATGATGAGACCTAGATTGCCGGCTTCAGCAGTACACCGCAATGGTGGAGATCCCGCAGGAGACTGAACTGCAAATCCTCTGCCACTATCGGTCAGCAGCTGACATTTATTGGCACTGGCTCGCCCAATTCACCAGTGCTTATGTCCTTAGCCAATATCGCTCAGTTTCCCCTACTGATTAGCTTTAAGTCATCTACGAAGATGTAGCAGGGATCCTCAAGAAGAGGAGCCAGATCATTTAGAAATATAAAAACTACAATGGACCCAGTACCGAAGCTTGGGGGAGGCCGCTGTAGGCATGGCCCACACTAGAACTCGCTTCCATAACCTTGACTCTGAATATCCTTCCAGGCAATTCAGAGAGCCACACTAATAGTTGAGGATGCAATCCAAACCATATCTGCTTCTCAAGTAAAAATCGATAATTCGCTGAGTCAAAGGCTTTACCATATTCCAACTAGCACACTTCTACCGACATCCCACTGTCGGGACATCGGGTACTGTTGTCTAAAAAGCACAATAAATTGGCAAGACGACTTAGTTAGGAAAGCGATGATGTTCCGCTCCAATTGGATTGTGCATAGACAAGCGCTCATAGTTCCTATTTCTTCTACGCTTTTCCAAACACTTAAGCATGATACTGGTCAAACTAACAGATCTATAATTAGGTGACATCGACTTGGAACCCCTTTGTGGATGGCAACAATAGTCGCCACCTTCCATGCTCGTGGCAGATTGCCTTCTTGAAGAGACCGGTTGAATAACTCCGCGATAGAATACTGAAGGATATCAGCCAGCTGCCTAACTTTAACGGGATGTACACTGTCAGGATCAACTGTTATAAGGGTTCAAACTGGTCATCTCTGTGAAGGCCTTGTAGCGACTGTAAATAATTTGTTTATTTTTAATCACGCTTACCTATTTCGTCACAGTTGTTGTACAGCTTTGTTTTAACTAGCCATGTACATATACGTTTGCTTTCGAGCTTGTCTCCCGTGGTTCACTCTTGGTTGCCACTGGGTTGTTGTGATTGTGCCCATCGCTGCCTGCTCTATTCACGAGCGGACTCTAAGTACACATACACTTCGGCATACTTCGCGATTTACGGCCGTCCGACGCTAAGCCGCCTCAGGATATTTTATACGTGAGATAAACCTGACTGACTGGGTATTCTTTTTTACCGGTTCCTCCGTATAGTTGATGACTCCGCAGTTTTATTTATTTTTTGTGTGTAATTTTTATTTTTCTTTAAAATTTCTAGTCGCGCTCAAGATACTAAAGCGTCGGAACATCCCCTTGGACTCGTTTTACCTTCATTTAAAGTTTCTAACCCACGTGTTTGGTTCGTAAGGTTACATCCTAGCCCGCAATCTTTTCATATGTCACTGCTCACGTACCGTTTAACATCGCCTCCGACGTCATCGACCTTCTTGATCCTATGCCCCTGGAGTCCCCTATTATAAACTCAAAGCAGCCATAATAAAGCGCGCCACAGCCTCAGATGAGACACGCCTTCAGCAACTACCCTCTGACTTTAAGCTTGGGGATAGAGCGTCATCTCGGTTACTCCGACAGATGCGTTCTCTCTTCGGTCCTTCCTTCCGTTCTCCGGCAATTGTGGAGTAATTATCTTCCAACGAATGCCACCGCTATTTTAGCTGTTCTCGCCGACGATATTTCGCTAGACAAACTGGCAGAAGCTGCCGATAAAGTTCATGAAATCTTCATTAATATGTCGGTATCCCACTTCACTGAGACTTGCTCAGACAATCTCTCTGGAACCACACTACTTGATACGAGCAACAAGGGACTTTCGAACTTAGGTCTTACCTTGTCCCACCCCAGACGCGACCACGTTTCTTCGCGACGATCCATTTCTCGATCCAGACGTTCTAGCAACTCTCGTACACTCCAGTCGCACCGCCGTTGTTATTATCACCACCACCTTGGAGGCGCACGCGTAAGTACCGTCCAGGGTGTAAACACCCTAAAGGCTTTTCGATTTCTGCGTCGGGAAACCACAGAGCCAGCCAGTGATGGCGGCGGCCATCGCTGGCCAGGTTATTAGCCGCCTGTGTACGTATTTAACTCCACAAGCAGACCTTACTTCTTGGTTGATGCTGGTGCAGAAGTCAGAGTTCTCCCCGTTCTCGGGAAAAACGCCCCCCTGCAACCAACTGGTCCAATGCTTATGGCAGCTAATCAGACTAAAATCACTACATGTGGCCAGAAATTATTTACCTTGAGTCTCGGACTATGGCGTAACCTCCCTTTCATTTTTACCATCGCTAAAGTGCAAAAGCCCATCATTGGAATCGACCTCCTCAGCAAGTTCGGTCTTGTGGTCGACTTAAGTTTTGGGAAAGTACGAGACGCTACTTCGTCTTTAAGCATATCCTGCAAACTTGGCTCAGTCAATACTCTCGGACTTCGCATTCTCATACCTGACGACCCACAGTACCGCTCACTGCTCCGACAATTTGCGTCCCTAATTCGAGCAAGTAACGATACTTCCGACCCTAAACACAATATACGCCGGCACATCATTACAACCGTTCCGCCAGTAACTGTTAAAGCTCGACGCCTGCGCCCTGACACACTTCAGGCAGCTAAAAAGGAATTCCAACATGTGATTGATCTCGGTATCGTTGGGCTTTCAAATAGCTGCTGGGCATCACCTCTCCATCTGGCGTCTAAAAATCCGGCGATTGGTGACCGTGCGGAGACTGCCGCGCTCTTAACAATGTCACTGTTCCGGATAGGTATCCTATCCTCCATATCCACGTTTTCTCTCTTGTACGAGCCGGGAAGTCTATTTTTACCCAACTCGACCTGGTCAGTGCTTACCATCAAATCCCAAGGGCGGAGCAAGACATCGCAAAATCCGCTGTGTTCACTCCATTTAGCCCTTACGAATGTCTTCGTATGCCTTTCGGCCTCCAGAACGCAGCACAGTCTTTCCAACACTTTATGGATCAGGTTCTCCGTGGCCTTGATTTCGTCTAGCTTTACATCGACGATGTTTTGATCGTAAACGTCACACCCAACGAACGTTTATCACACCTACGAATGGTTTTCGAACCCTTTGAACACCACGGTATAACCATCCACCCGGACAAATGCAAAGTTGGTCAGCCCACCGTCGCATTTCTCGATCACAAGTTAGACGGTGAGGGTATTAAAGTTCTCCCGGATAAATCCCAAGCAATCCTTGACTATCCGAAGCCCCGGTGTCCGAAGCCTACGCCGATTTCCCGGTACAATCAACTGCTACGGCAGATTCATTCCCAACTGTGCTGATTTACTTCATACTCCTACCGACTTACCGAAAGGTAACTCAGAGACGTTACCGATAACCCCAGAAGTTGAAGCCGCTTTCACGGCTGGCTAGCAGAAGTTTACTTAGGTCACCTCTCTCCATCACTTGAACAACGCTGAGGACATTACACTTGTCCTTAAGAAGGACGCTTCAAGTTCTGATGTCGGAGCGGCTTTGCAACAGATATTTGATAACGAAGTTCATCCATTGTCCTTTTCTCACGGAAGCTACAACCTGCTCAAGTAAGGTACAGCACCTTTGGGTGTGAACTTCACACTAGGTACTTGGCTGTGAAACATTTCCTCCACCACTTAGAAGGACGTCGTTTCATACTCTTGACAGTTCACAAGCCACTAATGTACGCTGCCCGTTCTGCTTCGGACCGTTACTCACTCCGAGATACGCGTCATCTGGACTACCTTTCACAGTTTTGTATTGACGTTGGTTATATCGACGGTCCTACCAACGCTGTTTCCGACGCATTGTCCAGCGCTCATATGAATCAGTTGTCGTCAACACCCATTGTAACGCTCCAAGGCGTTTGGAAAGTTAAGCTACGCGTTCCCCACCGGAAAATTCAACAAAAGACCAGATCCGGACCTGAGAGAACGGTGCTATTTGTACAAATTTATCGTACCAAAGTAGAAATTACCTTAACGGTTTTCCAAACACAAAAGTTTACCAACAGATTTCAATCAGTTCCACAAAAGGTCCGTAAGTCAAGATGCACACGAAACAAATGGACATGGAGGTGAGACCGAAGTTATGATAAGGCAATTGAGCCAATCGTAAGCGTCCGCCAACGTGAACGGGCTGAGGACAGACAGACCTGCCACACTGGATACATGCGTTGTGGGAACACAACATCGCTTATGTCAAGAGAACAATGACAGGTCCATGTGGGCGGGGTGAATTTAAGATGAGTCACCGGAGTCACTCGCTAAGAGCATCGGGGCAGAGAACAAAGGAATGGAAAGTAAGGGAGTTAGCAAACATAATCGATCCAGACGGCTGAGCAATGTAGAACTGAGCATTCAACATGGGAGCGACTGGGGTGGTCAAAGTTCTTTCTACACCCATCGACCTGGAGAAAATAGCGGCTGCTCGAAACGATGAGCCTGAGCTTGTCCAACCTCGATCAAACCCCTCATTGAAAGCCACACAATTGCAGTTACTTAACGCTGACCTAAGCGTTTACTGTGACCTTTCAACCGGTAAGACTAGGCCCTTTGTACCATGAGTATTTCGTCGAACCGAGTTTGAGCATTTTCATGGTCTTTCACACCGGAGTATCCGCTCCACCGTAAAGCTTCTTACCGGCAGCTTCCTTTGGCACAATATGCGTTCAGACATAAGGCATTGGGCTAACTATTGTCTTAGTTGCCGAACCAGTAAAGTTCATCATCATGCAGCCACTGCCTCAGGTACATTTTCACTCCTTGACCCAAGTTTTAGACACTTTCACGTAGCTATTGTTAACCTTTTACCTCCTTCCAACGGTTTCACTCATCTAACATATGTGTACCGTTTCACCCGCTGGCCTCAAGCAGTTACTTTGCGTTGTGGATCTACCGAAGCTGTTTCCCGTGCTTTTGTCGAAGCTTGGATTTCTCTGTTTGGTGTTCCATCCACCCTCACTACCGACAGAGGGAGTCAGTTCAGTTCCCACTGTTCGGTGATGTGAATCGTTTATTAGGCTGTACTCAACTAAGAACACCCGCGTACCACCCCGCTACCAATGGCCACATCGTGCGCTTTCAGAGGCAATTAAAAGCTGCCATCATGGCTAGTGCATCCGACTCACGCTGGTCTGAGCGTCTATCTGCGATCCTCCTTGGCATAAGCAGTACAGTCAAAGAGGACCTTGGGTGTTGCCCTGCAGAGCTCGTGTTCGGCATGACACAGACTACTTGGTGAGATCGTACTGGACTCCCGCACCACCGACGAACTAGACCCCTTCTAGTACACTGAACGCTTCAAACAGCAGTTTCCATCCATTCGACCAACATCTACGCGGCCTAACATACGTAAACAGCAAATCCACTCCTATTTGCACAAGCGTCCGTTTGTTTTCATCCACGTCGCCACCGTCCGAAGATCTTTAACCCCGCCCTAGGAAGGCTAGTACCAGGTCTGGCCAGGGAAACCCAAGTATTTCGCGTTGAATAAGAATGGATCAAAAGAATCCGTGAGCATCGACTGGCTCAAACCAGCTCAAGTTTAACCTAAGGTCGATAGTAAGACCATGTTTCCTCCTCTCAGGACACTCCCGCTCCTGACTCATTACCCCTACCCAACAACACACCGACGCCAGTACACCGAGTCCTCTGTGCCCTCCGACTACACGCAGCTCCACACACACGGGTTCTGGGGCATTGTTTCCCTTCCATATACGCTTGCTCAGCACGTTCCATATGCACCTTTTCATGCGTTTCCTTAGTGCACGCTCTAGGGGAGTATTTTAGCGCTTGTACATATATGCTTATATTTCATCACGCTTACCTATTTCGTTACAGTTGTTGTACAGCTTTGTTTTAACTAACCACTTATATACGCTTGATTTCGAGCTCGTCTTCCGTGGTTCTCCGTTGGTTACCACTGGATTGTTGTGAGTATGCGCATCGCTGTCTGCTCTATTCACTATCGGACTCCAGGTACACTTACACCTCGGCATACTTCGCGATTTTCGGTCGTCCGACGCTAAGGCGCATCAGGATAGCTATTTATGAGGTAAACCTGACTGACTGAATATCCTCCCTTACCGGTTCCTCCAGAACCTCGGGCACATTGCGAATAATTCCCCGCATTTATAGCTATTTGAGCAGTGCGGCTGTGATGGCCAGCCTGACTTACTATCCTTACGATGCAGGTTTTGGTAGACACGTAGCAGCGCTTCTACTTTATCGAAGTTGTCTACAGCCTGGGTACCGTTCTCCATGGTTAGACAGCCGACCACCTCTCTTAAAGAAACATTTGATTGAACACAACTGTAATAACAGGGGGTTTGTTTTCGCAAATGTGGCCAACCTACGCTCATATGCGTTCTTCGCCTTCCGCTGCAACTTAATAGCCATGATTCGACACCTTTTTATTGCAGCCAACGTCGAAAGCTCCGAGATCTTTTGATATGTTTACCACTCAGCATTGCGCCCCTTTATCACCCCATCAATCTTTCTACTCCACCATCGGAGTTTCCCAAAATGTCTCCTGGGGCGTAGAGGAGCAACTTCGTTCAGTAACTGTACGTGTCCACTCTGTTCCAAAGCGGCCTGGTCCTTTTCAGGGATCAAGATCGGTAGATACAAGGGATAGCTCCTCCGGGAGTGGGTAACTTTTGTAAGGAAAAATAGGCATGGAGGGGCTTTGTGTTTCAGTACACTAGCCCAAAGTGTTGTTTTCATAACTGGAATTGAAAGTGATGTATATGGGTTGGTTAGTGCACAAGTATGTATAAGAAATGGTATACGACGTTTTAATAGTGAATTGCAAGCTGTTTTAAATGACGTTAACTGGAAGAGTGCTAGTTGGTTTTCGAGAACCGTGTTAGACGAAACAGCTTATTTTGCTGTATGGTCTGCGACCGATATAAAAGTTGGTTGGAAGTGAAAGAAACTGTTCGCGATTTCCAAGTTGCGGCTGCCTGCAACCTGAACTTTTGAAAAAGTTCCATCTGGATATTGTTACCTTCAAATTTGTTTGGGAAGAGTAGTTTAAAGTGTCTGAGTGTGAAATCTTTACTCTGTACCATGAATTAGTGGCTTGCTGTCATCAAGACAGATTCCTTTGGCGGACAGCCCTGAATCCCAGTCCTAGACGCTATCTAACTAGCAATTGCCTCTTGTGTGCCGTTTCTCATTTGGCGAAGGCGGATTTATGTATTTGCCCTGTATTAGACATTTTGACACTACTGAGGAGGCTAGTGGAGTAGCCTAGCTCCGTGACAGCTTAAATGGCTAAGAAATGCCCACTTCCTCGGAACCTGTCGGGTCGCTGAACTTCCTGTCAAAAACAGCACCGGAAACTTGCTTCCGTCGAAATTTTCTGTGAATGAACTTGGTCTTTGTTCTGTCGTCGTCACTTAAGGCCTTGAAGCATTACCTGTCCTTTGACCGCTGGACGCTCTCCAGCCACCCCTTACCTTTGGTGCGCTGTTTTCTATTCGCCGAAGGCGGATTTACTTTAATTGATACTTGGGAGCCGCTCCGTGTGTTTTAACTGACCACTGGATCTTCAGTTATCACTTTTCGGTGCCTGCTCTCTTGCAAGGATCCTCGTGTTGTATCCTTAGAGTCCACTTCATCTTTCTGACTTGGAGAGTCTATTTCAGTTCCCCAGTGTCACCTCTGTTATTCCGACTGGCGTGCTCATCGGTTGCTCAGCTTGTCCCCATCCATCGGTTCACATCATTGCTGTTGAGCCATTCTTTCGCTGAACCCTTTCCGTGGCGGTGGTTGTCAAGAGCTGCTTAAGCCCGTTGTGTCCTTCTTCAGAGGACTCGGTGGTCAAGCGTGACAAAGCGGGGTGTCTAGAAGCGAGTACAGATTCCTCCGGGGCACACAGTGTGATATCTGTAACCGTTGGTGCCATAAGTCCTGTACTGGCTTGGAACTTTTATAGTATGCATTTCTGTCCATTAACGGGGGTTTAAACTACAGTTGTATTAACGGGTGTACGCGCAGGCCTGAGTGTTACACCCCGGCAAAAAGCGGATCTGTTTCTCCGGTAAGTTTTATGTCTCTGATGGCTTCACTAGACAGGAAAACTGAATGGATTGTGAAGGGCCTGGAACGCTCAGGTCCTCTTTCAGGAGGCCGTAAAAGACGCTGTCAAGTTGTCAGACGCTGGAGCAACTTGTCCCCTGTCAATTGTCGCTTTACCTCTTAGCAACAACCCAATTAGGAAGGAATCCTCAGATAGCGTGTTTGATTCGGCTGTTAGAGAAGGTGAGCAGCACGCTTCTGCCCTTGTCGAAAGAAAGCGAAAGCTGGTTAAAAAGCGACTGTCCCCAAGCCAGACGTGATGGGTCTGCTGGCTGTTCTATCCCCATGCTCCTCAAATGCTACTACTTTAGAATCGTTAGAGCTGGAAACATCTACCATAGTAGGGTCCATAAACACGGACGCTAAGCTGAAACCACAGATGTTCATGGAGCGTTCCGTAAATAACCTGCGTCGCGGAGACTCGTATACCGACTACAGTGTTAGTTTCAGAAACGACACTGAGTCATCTGTTCTCCCAGAAGACCGTATGCTGGATGAACTTTAGGGGCTTATACTAAGCGCTACCACACTCCTGCCGCCCTGCTTCCCCGGCGTGACTGTGCGCAAACTAACCAGACTGGGCAACTTGCCAGCGACCACGTCACGCCTACGCTTGTTGCAAGCTGTTCTGTCCACTCCGGAGGAGCGCCAAGCACTTCCGCGTTTCGTCAGTTAGCTCAAGGGTATCAGCATCTCAAACTACACGTTAGCTGGAGGTGGGGAACACCTCAGCTACTGTGCCGCAATACAAAGAAAAAAGGAGAGAGAAAAAAGCAACTGGTGTAAGCTGGCTGAGCTACCGGTAACGGATGGGCATCGTTCCGGTAAGCTACCAGCCGGCTGCTGTGCACCAAATAATAACTATGCAAATTTATATAAGGCTAAATACTGAGATCGTTGTTGGAGGGGGAGGCTAAGAGGGATGGGGTGGGACAAAGAAACTCACAGCACGAACGCCACTGAGGTCGGCCCCTAGCGCTATCAGCAAGTGTATCCAGCCAAACGTGTTCAACGTCTTTCGGACCCCAACCAGGAAGCCGAGACGCTCCAACCGAGGCCAGCTCAGAAGTGAGGGTCTCCATTCCTCTGGACCAAGTCATCGCTTGGCCACCCCTCCTCTTCTTCCATCCACACCCCCGGCGCGCAAACAACACACGTCGCGGGAGTCGATGGGTTGGCATGCGTAACACGTGGCCCAGCCATCGGAGCCTCATCCGTGAACTAACGGTGCTGAGCGGTTCAGTTCCTTTTCCTTTGCTATAAACAAGGCGTCGAACACGCTCGTTGCTCACGCGGTGTTCCCACCAGATGTGAGCTAAATTACGAAGGCGCCGGTCGTCGAACGTAACTAGCCTCTTCAAGTCCGCTGCTTTAAGCGGCCAGGTTTCACAACCGTATAGTAGGGTAGAACGTACTGCTGCATTGTACACTCTACCCCTCAGGGCGAGTGTGATGTCGCGCCGGTGCCATAAGTGGCGAAGGTTAGCAAAAGCGCTCCGAGCTTTTGCTGTACGATTCATGATCTCATCTTCAATCCCAAGGGCGCTGATACAACTTCCCGGGTAGTTGAACTTTAGAACGACTCCTAGCTGATTCCCACCAAGGGTCAACGTAGGAGGCGGTCCAGACCAAGCTTGTAGGAACGCTTTGCACTTCGAGGGTGCGAAGCAAAGCTTACAGGGACGGACAGCTAGTGTTAATCTGTCCAGTGCCACTTGGCACGTTTTTGGGCTGTCACAGATTAGAGCAATAACATCAGCACACTCTAAGTCAAGAAGTCGTTCTCCTGGGAGCAGATCCACACCTTCAAAGTCGTGTCCTGTAAACGCGATTTGCATGACTTTGTCTACAGCGAAGTTGAAGAGGAAAGGTGACAGCGGGCGTCTTTGTCTCACACCGCTGGAGATATTAAAGGGCGACGACAGCTTGCAGTAAGCCCTCACTCTGCCCTAGCTACGCGCATATAATGCTCGGATATTATTTACCTATTTCTCAGGTACACCTTTCTTGAGTAGACAGTCCCAATGTGCATATCTATCTACCGAGTCGAATGCACCATTGATATCGAGGAACACGACAATGGTGGGCCGCCAATATATGTGACGGTGCTCCAACAACTGCCGCAAAATGAAGACGTAGTCAATGCAGCCACGACCTCGATGAAATCCAGTTTGCACTTCACTAATCTGGCTTTCACTAGTGCCAGTCAGTTTGTGAAGGATGACAGAGGCAAGCAATTTGGGGGCAATGGAGTTCAGACTGATTCCTCTATGACTGCCGCATTTCGACCGTCAGCCTCCGTTGAAAATTGGGGCTATGACGGAGTGGCTTCAATCGGTTGGGACGTTTTCCTTCTCCCACATTTTGACTAGTAACTCGTGTAAATCATTCACAAAAGAAAGTCCCCCGAATTTGAAGAAGGCTGGAGGAAGGTCATTAGGTCCCGCGGTTTTGTTTAACTTCAACAGTTCGACCTCACGTTCGACTTCTGAGCGGGAGGGTGGATCCAAAGGAACAGTCCACGGAGCGTAGCAGTCACTGGCCGGCGAGAAATCTAACCATTCCGACCGATTAAATTGCCTTTTAAATTGCTCAGCCCAACGTTCCAAGCGTTTTGATAAGTTGTGGATAGGCTGTCCACTCTCGTTACGTATAGTTTCACTAACACTAAGTCTCCTGCTGCCCGTTTCCCGTAGCAGACGGAATAACTTACGATGGTTACCAAGGGCAACGGCCATTTCCATTTCTGTTGCTCGAGGAGACCACCAGGATTCACGGGCTCTCTTCAGACTAGCCCGAAGTTTTGCCCGGAGCACTCTGCGAGTTTCCATGTGTTCGCTTCCAGCCGGAATATGCCGGCGAGCATCGATAAGTTCCAGAGACTGTGAAGAGACCCAATGTTCATGTTGGCGATTAGGCATACCACATGAGGATTTTCCTGCTGCTAATAACGTCTGGCGAATATGAGACCAGTGAGCTTCACTTGCATCCAGGGAGCGTTTATCCGACCCGCATGACAGCGTACATTTATAGGCATTCAGAACAGCTGGCTTTGCCAGTTGACCGGTGTCAATGCGCCCACAAAATCGTCGTGGGGGTCCACCAAAGCCCACCCGCAGGTCAGCACACACAAGTGCATGGTCAGGGTCCACACCTGTGCTCCAAATCGAGCGACAGTTCTGGACGCAGCCTCTCCATCGGTAACTTATCGCGATGTGATCGATTTGCGTCCATAGTTGATGCGAGACTGCCGGGTGCCAACACACCCTCCGGCGGGTGCTGTGTCGGAAATTATTGCTCGCAAGAAACAAGCAAACATCTTCCCACAAATGAAGTAACCGCTTACCGTTATCATCACGGGAGCCTATACCATGTTGGCCGCTCAGATGCAGCTTATCTGTGGAAAATTTTCCAACTTGAGCGTTCAGATCCCCGGGCAGCATTCCAGTGTCCGAGCTCCTTTTGTGGCGAAGGAGCTCGTACAGTTGACGATAGAAGTCGTCTTTTACCGAGTTATCGCTACTGTTTGTCGGTGTATAGGCAGCGATAAGGAATAAACACCTGTTAGTCCCACGCGACTTCGAAGTTTTGTACGAGCCAGCCAATCGGACCGTACACTGCCGGCTACTGATTGGAATCCAGTCAACCAGAGCAGCTTCCGCCTGGGGAGTCAGGGCAATACCAACACTGGCTTGGCCGGTGCTCGTAGCTGCATTGTCACCGGATAGGTGTAATGAGAAATTGCTGCTAGTGTCATCTGGAGGGGATCGTAGAGTGATCACAGAGCTCGAGTCTTGCAGGCGGGTCTCCGATAAGCAGCAGATATCGATTGAGAGGGTCTCCAATGTTCGGGCAAGTGCTGCTTGTTGACCGATCTGAAGCAATGTGCGAATATTGAGACATGCCAATCTGTAGGAGGATCGGGGGCTTCAAATGGAAGCCGATGGGCCGCTTGCTTGGACATGGACCTGTTGGCAGTGCAAGAATGACGCTCCGCGTTCATCTGTGAGTTGAAACTAAAAGACAAACGACTATTGAAGCAAGGTGTGGGAGGACCGAGAATTGGGAGGTTGAAAAGAGGGGATATAAGTAAAGTTGGAACGGGAAGATAAGGGTGAAAAAGCGCGAGAATGGAAATAAGTAGACAGGAAGACTTGAGCAGTAGCATCCAAACCCCTATCCACCCTGCCCGGTGCAGCAGATAGGGCACCGTTGATTATCCTCTGCGGTGGCCAGAGCATCAAGAAATTGTTTGAAGAAAGATTCGTTGTATTGCGTGGGCAGGATACTGTCAGGATGCCCAGGCCTGGACAGGAGAACGATTAGAGTTCTCAACCAAATCCTTTGGTACAAAACCTGAACGCAAGGCAGCGGGTTTGGCGTGGGGCTACAAGGAGTCCGTTTTAAGGAATAAGTTGCCAACCTCATTCCAACCCCCAACCTGGAGGACCAGGAGGCTGAGTTTGTCTGGCCTCTAACCACTGACCAGCCTGGTAGGAGTGGCTCTGAAAGTGATAAAAAAGCCCCACCCAGTATGGCTTAACGGATCACTGAGGCACACTAACCATCGCATCACGGTAAGGTCCAGCCTCATTGCGATGGTAGCTCAAGGGTACTGGTGTCATTATGCACCCAGGCCTCCCCTTGGCGGATAGGCTGAATTTGGTGAATGGTGTGAGCGATTTTAAAGCCCGTCGTGAAGCAGAAGAAATGGGTCTCCGGTTGGGGTCTTTGAGTGGTGAGCCGGCCGTCCACTTCCGCCCTACCAGAGCCGGTTCTGGTGGCGCACGATCCCGGACTCACAACGCTAAATCCATTCAGGTGACCTTAAGCAATGTGGGCAGCTTGCGAAACAAGCTGTGTGAAGTCGGCGCACTTACAGACCACGGCCGTCCATATGTTCTCGCATTCACTGAACCTTGGTGGTCCACCGACGTCTGGGACAGTGAAGTGTGCTCATTAGGCCAGGCACTGCTGAGGTGTGACCACAACTTTGGTCGACACGGAGGTTGCTTGCTTTGCACGTTTATTCCGCACTTACCATCTTTGGGACATAAAGTTTCCGATCACCAGGCGGTGAGGTTGTGGCACTCGCAGTTAACGTGCGCATGCCCTCCGCATAATTTAAGGTTGTGCTGGTCTATTGAAGCCCCGACAGATTTGCTAAGGGTCTCGTTGATTACATCCGTGAACCTTCGGCAACTAAGTGTTTATTGATGGGGTCATTAAGCTTCACTACGTTAAGTGGCAGAAATTTTCCCTCTATGCTGTAACAAGGGGTTTGGCTACTGAGTTTCTCGAGCTGGCCTTGCATGCTTTCGTCCACCTGTTTGTCGATCGGCCTACTAGGTTCATCCGGTTTCAACACCCGTCCCTCTTGGACTTGCTCTTCGCTAAACGTTTTGATTTTGTCACGGATATTGTGTACAACCCACTTCTCGGTGCCAGCGACCAGGCACGTCTCTCATTTAAGTGCACCCTTTGTCGTCAGATTAATAATCGTCCTGACCGGGTTCATAACATACGGCGCGCAGACTTTCAGACAATGAAGGCAATTGCCACAAAGTCACCTTGTGTCATTTTGGAAATTGACGACAGTCAAATGGACTGGGACAAGTGTAAATTATATGTGAGTGAGCTCTCTCTTCCCATATATCACTCTCTGGCAAGAATAAAACAAGGGCAAAGCCACCTTGCTTGATACCGTTGTGCGCAAGCAACGGGACCGTCGTGTCAGACGTTGAAGCACTTGATGATCTGCTCCTTCACGATGCACCTTCAAGCAATATCGTAGAGCTCGAAGTGCCTGCAGGCAGCATCAGCAAAGTGCTCAGCTACAGCAGGAACTAGAGCTTGCTTGCATAGTCACCACAAACCCCAAAACATTCTTCTCCCAAATCAAAAGGCAAAACAACGTTAACTAGTGCATCCCAGTGTAGTTTGGCCCTGACGGCTTTGCTGCTGTCACGGGTCACAAAAGCTTCTTTGCTCATGGAACAGTATGCTGGGGATTATGTTCGAGAGTCGCAGCCGCATATCCGCCCACAGGTAAAACTTCCTGAGGGCTTCCACTTATAGGAGTTGCACATAATGGAAAATCAGGTGCCCTGGCTTCTGGTTAAATTAAATTCCATTAAAACTGTTGTTGGGGATGCTATTCATCCCAAACTGTTGCACGAGTTGCCTGATAAACTTTGTCGTCTGATTACAAAACGTTTTTGAAGCCAGTAAGCGCTGTTCTCTATCCACTGACTGAAAGAGGGCCATTGTTTGTCCCACTTGTAAGCAAGGTACTAAGCACTTCCCGGCTAAATATCGACCGGCCAGTTTGACGAGCTTGCTGATCAAGTTGTTGGAAAAGCTCGTAAGAGACTCTCTCGAAGGACACTTGCGAGGCTTTGCGTTGCTTAATCCTTCTCAGCACGGCTTCCGTAAGTGCCATGCTTGTATTACCAACATTTAAACGGCTCGTGAACACTTGGCCGAAGCCGTTGATTGCGGGAAGGCAGTGGACTGACTTGCACTGACTTTACCGATCATTTGACACCTTTCCACACTCGCGCTTTTTGTATAATCTGAAGTCCCAAGATATTTCTGGACCAGTCTCACGATTGGTTACAACTTTCCTACTCGGAAGAGAAATGTGTGTGCGGGTGTGATTTCAAGCGTGTCCTTCCGCCCATGTGTTCTCAGTGGCGCTCCGCAAACTTCAATCCTTGAACCTCCTCTCCACTTTATACGTAATTAACCTACCCGATGTGTTTGGGGTGCCATCCCTAATGTTTGGGGATGGCTTGAACATCTGGTTCAAGATAGACGATCTGCTTGTTCCAACAAGCCTACACAGGGCTCTGGATAGACAGTGGGATTGGTCAATTTTGTGGCAGTTGTCTGCTGCTTGAGCGAAATATTTAGTTTTACGTTTGGTCCGAATGACCCGCGGCTGGGTCATTTGCTTGGCTGGCCTCGAGAACATGGGACTTCCTCCTGTGGAAGGTTATGTTACCAAGCACATGACAAAGGAACAAGGCAGGTTCTCCAATATACATGCCGGAAGGCGGGAATCTTCATTAGTACTGAGACGGACGGCGGTCTGTAGGAATTGCCACTGCCATATGCAGTGGGAAACGTCAGCATTCAGCCAGTTATGGTCCGAGTTAGAAAATTGGCCTCGCGCTTTTGGCAGACAAAATTTGACCTCGTTTTCAAACCAAATGGTACCAATACAAATGACTAGGTTGCGACACTATGTCGCTCCCACATATTTACAATATACTGGTTATGGATGGTGCATAAAATAGATGCCCCGATTATTAAGAGGGCTAAAGGAAGATCATGTGGTTTAGTGTCCGCAATGAACTTCCATATTGGGATCTCTCGTACTACTCGTGAACCAGCCCATGACCATTTTATCTCTGAGGCACCAAGAAACCCCCAACGTTGATGTTTTTTCTTCCAGATAGCACGGCGTTTATCCCGTAGCCCTATACCAATGACCCTGTGGTCATGCAGCGGAATGTTCCGTAGAGAATCCATAAGTTGCAGAGACTGCAAAGAGCTCCAACGTACATGTTTGCGATTACATATATCACATAGGGATTAGCCTAAGGCTAATGAGGTCTGGTACCCATGACAACATGGACTTGCATTCGAATCCCGTGAGCGGTTACGCAACACTCATCTCGGCGTAAGTCGATAATCAGTCAGTACGGCTGGCCTCCGCTTTCGCTGCTGTCAATGGGCTCCCAAAGTAGTCCTGTGTGGCAGCGGAAACGCATCCCCAGGTCAGCACACGCAAATACACACGCTGTCTCTGCACGCGCTCTAAATCCACCGACAGATCGTGAAGCAGCCTTTCCAGCGGTAACCCATTGCAATGCTATATAATTGCGTCCATAGGTAGTTCGGGGCTTTTATGCCCCAGGCCACGCTTTTGCTGGCGCCATGTTGGAAAACGGGCTCCCCAGCAATAAGATGCCCTCTTCGCACCGACGCTGTAACCTCACCTCTTTAGCACGACGAGAGCGCACACCATGTTGGCCGCACAGATACACTTTAACAGCAGATAAGTTTTAGTAGTCAGAGTAAATATATGCATGCAACACACCAGTTTCCGACCTACCTTTGCGGTGAGTGAGCTCCTTCAGTTTACGGTGTGAATAATATTTTACCGACAGTCTTTTCTGTGGCAAGTGAAGGGGATCGCAAAACATAGCGGAGCTGCAGTCTGGCATGCAAGTCCTTCATAAGCTGTATATGCTAATCTAGAGTGTTTCAAACACTCTGGCGAGTGCCCACTGTTTAGCGATCATGTCGCAAAGAAAGTAAATTTATATCTGCCAATTACAAGGGTTAGTGAGGAGTGAAAGCTCATTAAAGTTGTTCCCGTAATTTTGGACCTGCGCTTGTTTACAGAACCCCGGTTAACCTCGGCGTTAGTAGATGGTTTAATACCCTCAGTGTAAACAGTAGCAGGTAGGACCACCAGGTTGATTTCATACGGCCTCCGCCATTTATATTATTAGCAACCACCACAGAATGTCAGTTGGCTTAGCTTTTGTACTACCTTTACTTCCATAGTCTGCAACCTGACAATAATCAGTTCGCCGCTTATCCACGGGCACCATTAGCCGCCTGTTTCCATGTGCTGGAAGTCCTCACTGTTATCTGCTCCCACTCGTCTTTCAGCCACCAATCACGTTCGATAAGTTTATAGCCATTCCTGTTACTGTTCATTTCGTAGCCTACGCTTGCTGCCCATATATTCGCAACTTCTTTACCTACCAGTTGCCCCCACTTGCAACCACGGCAAAGCCGGCCATGTGTCCTCCGCCATTCCTATCTTTGGCAAATATTACAGCAAGTCAGTTTGCGTGGCACTTTTGTTACCCTTTCTCCCATAGACGGTAACCCGACAGACAACTCCTTCGCCGCTTCTCCACTGCCACCGCTGGCTGCCTGCATGCCAGTTGATGGAAGTCCTCACTATTAACTGCTCCACATCGTTTTCAGCCACCAGTCGCTCTTGTTAACTGGATAAGGCTACTCTGTTCTCTGGCTTTCACAGCTCACGTTTGCTGCCCATACGTTTGTACCTCAATTCACCGCCTAACACGCCCGGTTGCCGAATGTGTCCAACACGCTTCCGTTGGCAAAGTATTCTTGCCTTTGTAGACCGCAGCCCTATGCAACATGCGCCGACCGGGAGGAGCCTGAACGTACTTTCCGGTAAGTATGCATATATATATCATCAGAATACTAACGATAGCAAACCATCACGAAGTTCAGCTGCTCCATCCGCTTTAATGTAAGCAAACAAGGAAACGCAACCTTGGTTCTACTCAGGGCTTACATCAAGGGAACCCCACAACCCTCTTTTAACGTTCGCGCATTGTGGCTTGAGCGCGTTCATAGTCAACCCCCCACAATTACGCGGACATTAGGACTTGTGTGGACGTCGAACATGTTCTCCTCTGTTTCTATGTCGCATACGTATTCACCTTTCCAGCTTCCTTTCTTATAGCGTACCTAACACGCCACGTCATACTTCTTATATCCTTACACAAGTAAGTTGTCAGGTCATGCAGTCCCACGTCTTAAAGCCACCAGTTTTCTCCCTACTTGGCTCATTCTAAATGTAGTAGCATGCCACCTGCAATCCTTCCGCAAATTCCTTATAACCTACGCCTTAGGAACCCACTTACACACCATGACATGGTGATCCGCTGTGCTTATGTGCCTCTTTGCATTCGTCCAAAACAAGTGTGAGTACTTGGACTGGGATTGAGCGACGACGCACTGGACAGTATACGTCCACTTTTGCTCCATAGCCTCATATACATTGGACCTCATTCCATTACATTTTATCCTAATGGAGAGTCCTCCTGTTATTTACCCTTGCATAAATATTCTCAGCTCTTTCAATAGTCTCCGTATAGCAGAACAAGTAAGGTACGATTTCTATATATATATATATTTGTATTTAATATTGGTTCTAATATAATTGCATAAATACATATACATGTGCAGGCATATATACGTAAATAAATATGTCAGAACATGTCACCGCATACATATATAACTATTTAGCTAAAGATATTTGTGTACCTGTGTTATTTCATAGATACATGTCCTTATATAAAGATCATCCAGATATGTATGTTGTAGTGCAACAGAAAACATGCTCTTTCAGCATCTTGTAACATTGGATTTTATGGTTGTTTTAAACTTCGAAACGTCCATTTGTTTTACTGACTGCACGTCTGTTGTCACAAAACGTTTCGGTGAGCACTTCACTGCACGTTTCCTGCTCTGTCTGATTCGCCTCTTATTCTTGTAGCCGGTACAATATACGTTGGGTTCAATCGCCTCTGACATCTACACTGTCGTATTTGAAACGTATTACGTGTCATAACTTACCGAATAGTATCCCAGGTCCAGCCCAAAAATTGGTGACACCAACGTGCACGAATCATTCAGACGCATAGTCTCTGACGCACTGCACGCACTAGCACATCCTGACATCCCTGCATCTTTGAAACTAGTCACCGAGCGTTTCGTTTGGCCACGCGTAAACAAAGATGTTCGTACCTGGGCTCGCGTCTGCCTTCAATGCCAGCGCTCTAAAGTACCTAGTCACACCCACAGTCCTCTTGGTTCATTTCCTGTCCCGGACTCTCGGTTCTCGCACGTACACTTAGACCTGGTAGGTCCCTTTCCTCCGTCACGCGGATTCGTATACATTCTAATATGTGTCGACCTCTTCACCAGATTGCCAGAAGCCATCCCCGTAACAGACTGCACAGCTGAGACTGTTTTCCGGGCCTTCTTGGACCGGTGGGTCTCGCACTACGGATGCCCATCCATCATTATAACCGACTGAGGAACGCCTTTTGAATGTTCACGATGCGATGCGTTCTGCAACTTTTAGGTTGTCGCCGCATTCATGCCACAGCGTATCACCCAGCAGCCAACGGGTTAGTTGAACGCTTCCATAGGCAGCTTAAAGCCTCGCTCTGCGCCTCCTCCGACCCTAGCTGGAGCGAATACATTTCGCTTGTACTCTTAGGCATTCGCAGCAGCATCAAAGCTGGCTTGCAGTGTGCACCAGAAGAGCTGGTTTACGGCACGACGCTCAAGTTACCAGGAGAATTCATTTCACCTCCCGCATCGTCGGGTGTGCCTCCGTCTAACTTTGCGTCCTCCCTAGCTCAACGCCTGCGTTCACTACGTCTGACCCCGCCCTGTGCACAGACTATAGATGTGCACATGCACAGCGGACTCCCTACCTGCACCCACGTCTTCCTCCGCACCGACGCCGTGCGGCGCCCTCTCCAGCTTCCCTACACTGGGCCTTTCAGAGTTCTGCAACGTACTCCGAAACATTTTACTTCAGACTAGAATGGTCACCGAACAACGGCATCCATCGACCGCCTGCAAGTGGCTTTCTTTGACGAGCCACTTGCAGCCCATCCCGATGCTCTCGCACAAGCACCCGCACCTGTGGTGACTTCCCGAGCACTGGATGGCCCGGAACCCACCGCACCCCTTGACCCGCAACCTATCCCGCCGCAACCCAATGCAACCGACCGACGCGGTAGACAGGTCAAACGTCCGGTCCATTTTTCAGATTTTTAAGCGTCTGCTATTTCCATTAACACGCGTTTTTCGTCTTTAATGGTTATCGTGCGTCTTGTTCACAAACGTTTTGCAAAATGGACAGAAAAAACCTAAAACATTTTGAAAACCTAACAGGCGTAGTTGCTTTTATCATGCATGCCATGTTCCCTCTCCGGCGTCAAGCCATTTTCCCTACCATTGCCAACCTCCGCTGTGTTTTACTTTCCAGAATCTCAACCGCCGGAACTGCCCAGGCAACCCTCGAGTGACTCTCCAACCGGCTCAACGCAACCCTGGAGTGACACGCCAGCCATCCCAAAGTCCCCTTCGTCATCCAACGAACAGACAACCGTCCTCGACCGCAGACACGCACGGACGGATTGGTCCCAAAACGTCGCCCAGGCCTTGCCGACGAAGACGCCGGATTCCTTCGTGGGGCGATGACGCCCGCATACATTCTTGGGACGAGGACGCCCGGATTTCTCCGTGGGAGAAGGATTCCTGGATTTCTTCTTGGGACGAGGACCGTGGACAAAATTGCGGTGGGGAGAGTGACACCTCCCAAGCGCAACGTCGGGTCTGCAGCAAAGGGATGTACCTGTCGGTCTTTTTTCTGGACTAGGCAGTATTTTTGCAGTCTGACCAGCCCACCCCGACGGCCAACCGATGATGCACTCTGGTCCACACGATCCGCATAAATAATAACTAGCAAAAGCCTGGACCCAGCGAAATCTCCTACACACCCCACTTTGGAGGCCCTTCTCAAGTCCCTGCCAACATCCGCATCCATCCTCACCTTCCTTTCCCTCACTAACAGCTCCATCGAATGCTTCCATTCTTCAGCCTTCTAGGGGGAGGCCCTTGTAGTGTACCGGTAAACAAGCTATTTCTTTATTTTGTAACATTGGATTGTACGGTTGTTTTAACCTCCGAAACATCCATTGCTTTTACTGACTGCACCTCCGTGGACACAAACCGTTTTGGTGAGTACCCCGCTGCACGTTTCTGGCTCTGTCAGATTCGCTTCCTATTCTTGTAGCCTGTACAATATACGTTGGGTCCAGTCTCCTCCGACTTCTATACTGTCGTATTTGACACGTCTTACCTGTCATGGCTTACCGAGTAATATCCCAGGCTCCGCCCAGCATACCCTTACTAGCTTCGTCATGACGTCAGCATTAACAATATACCATGCAGTAATTCATACCATATTGGATGGAACCGAAAACAATGGCTGCGAAACCTTTCCCGCCCACACTTAGTTTCGCCATAGCTTTTCCTACCCGATAAATAGAGGTAAAAATATTTTCCACTTTAACACACTTTAACAAAATGTGCATGTTTCGGTCAACTTGGTTAGAGTAGTAATAATGCCCATAATTTTTGTTTTTTCTTAGGTAACACTTCGAATGAATCTATTGTGGTTTAACAAATAATCGCCGAAAAACAAGCCTTTACCCGCATTCGAGTCAGTGAGCCGTTTTTGGCAAGTTTAAGGGCGATGATTCGTCTTCGTATCCGAGAACTTAGAAAGCACGACACTACTCGATGTACAGTAGCTTTTGGTAAGTTGCTCTTTAAGCTTACTAGGTGTATATTGAAGATATACATGATTTGATATGCGTGGGCACATTAAATGGTGTGAAGTTCAACACTGCTATGTTTGTTCACGTCGACAACAAAATGAAGTTATTAGCTCTGGCGCGTCTTTGAAAGCTGTCAGCGTGGTGTACGATCTTGCTACGTTTAATCGTTTAGTCCAAATATATTTCCGGAAATTTGTGGACCTAGATGAAGGTGTATAGTAATTTCAGCAAGCTACTGCAAAGCCTTTTTATAAAAGGACAGTGGGTACACGAAATCGGTAAAAACATATGACGGTTGAAGAACTGCCTGATGGCTATCCATACCATTATGTGCAATACCAGTGTGTGCACGTTAAACGGAGCAACAAGTTAGCTATGGTGTAGCTAAAGCAAGATCCCTCATTGGTCATATCTGCAGGAGAGTGCTCATAAACGAAGCCAGACTCACTCTATACAACGCACGCGCTAGACTTCTTTTGGAATACTGCTCAATAATATTTACCAACTCAAGAAAGAGTGACCGATTAGCAATTGAGAAAGTACAACGCACATTCACAAAGCGCCTGCTTTGCCCCTCTACTCTCATCTAACGTGAGCGCTTTATCATTCTTGGTCTTGAACCTCTATGGTTACGAAGAGTGAGACGCAACCTCACCTTCCTATTCCAGATGATAAGCGCCCCAAACACGAAGCTTGCCGGACTTATTCAACAAAAGCGTGACTCTCGGTACCCACTCCGACATAGACCCTTAAACATTACCCTACCTACAGCCCGCACCAACGTGCGTAACAGCTTCTTTCTTTGCAGCTTCGCGTGCGTCTGGAACAGGCTACCACTACAAGTTAGGGCAGCCGAGAATACTGCGCAGTTACGATCATTCTTACATAGACACCTTGCTACCCTGCCTAACTGCGAGCTCTTTAACACCAATATACCGTAGCATGAACTTTGGGAATATGGCCCAGAGCGCCTCTAAATCCGAAAACTTAACATATCGGAAACAGGCCCCATCAATTAACTCTCCTATACGCTCTGGGGCTGGCTGATTCACACACATTTTCTGTTTGTTGACTTAGCAGGAGCCATTCTTCGTAGGCTCCAACCATCTCGGTTCGGTTGACCTAATAGATTGTTCAAATGCCTTTGGAGACCTCGTTAAATTTGACACCCTTTATCAATACAACCATCCTCAACCTTACCCTGCCTTATCCTTGTCGTCGTGTCTGATTGCATTCCATTAACTCGACAGTCGAATCTGTACCTTGCTTTAAGCTACTTTCATCTGACCAGTCTCTTACTTTATGACTGCGTCCATCCTACCGAGACCTAAATGATCTAGGCACTACATTCCCAAAGCCCCGAATTCCTTACCTCGAGAATTTTGCTGGATTAGCTTACTCTCTATTAGTATAGCCCCTTTCATCACTTAATCTGTTCATCTACGCTAGCCCTCTCTCTTCGTTATGCGACCTTAAGTAAATGGCTCATTCACGCTCCGCCGACTAATCCAGTCTCGCCTAAGCAGTCTATCGCTTCTTGACTTCTCTCAGACTGCTGTGAAGTTACCGGCCAATATTGAGGTAAGCAAACACCCTGTCCACATTACTTTGAGAGTCTCGCTGACTTTACTACTCCTAATCAGTAAAGATCTGGATTCTGTTCTTGTCATTGCTGTACTGCGCTCTCTGTCTTTATTGTACGCCAAGTAATCACTTATCGCCTGAAAGATCTTACTCTCCGAAATCTCCCAGATCACTGTTAAGTTAACGGTCAATGTTTGGCTGACGGATTGCTATGTGTGCCTCCGTAGTTGCTTTTCCATACATCTTGACCCAGTACTTTCATGATCGCGCTCGTTATATTCCTTCCTAAATCGGACGGCCACCTCTTAGTGCCTTGCTAAGACCCCATTTCCGTATCTCCGACTGCTTCTATGCTACAGAGACACAAATGGTATACGCCCTACGGATCTGATGATGCTTTTGCTCCCCATGAGAGCCTGCAAGATTTTTCACTCTCCCTTGTTATAGCCTTTGTACGCACTTCAGTAGTACGACATCACCTAGTGCCGCCCGATGAGCCTCCCTCTCCTCGAACTCACTCAGACTTCTGAGATGCTTCCGTACTTGCTCGATTGACTGAATGGAACGTTTTTCATTACTTGGAGAGCCTAGCGGGCTTTTCTACACTTTATTCATAAACCATTCCTATCTCAAACCCCACATTGTTTTGCTTAACGCGCTCTGTGTTTTCATCGCCTTTACAATCGAATGGCCCACTTTAACGCCCTGCGGTGCTCTCGCCTCGCCTAACCAGTCTGTTGCTCTATGAACGCTCCTTTACATCAGTAACTCAAGCGTTATAGCCTCTGCAGGCTCAACGCTAGGTTTCCTTACCCCTAGTGCCTGTTAGACTTGTCAACCATTAATTGATGGCTCATTTCTCACCTTTACTACATGTCATTATCCAAACGCGCGAACTAATCAAGTCCTGCCCGATCGGCCTCCTGCTCTCCGGATTCAGACTATGAGACGTCACCACACTTTGTTCGGCTGACTCAACTACCCGATTACCTCTCTCGTCAATAAACCTTTCCCATAGTGACCCTAAGTATTATTATCGCGCTCTGTTTTCATTTATTCTTCAATTGGAGTACCTGATCTTACTGCTCTGAGGTGATCTAGTCCCACTGACTAGCCTCTTTCTCTCTGACTCCTCCAATGTTACTCTGACTTAATTGGTATACGCTATGCAGTACCGTACGGTACAATCTTTGCAGACTCAGTTATACGTTTTCCCTACCTCTAGGGCCTGCTACATTTTTACTTTATATTTTTCAAGCCTTTTTTGCCTTCATTGTAAGTCCCAATCCCAACGCGCTGACCACTCGAGCCACGCTTGATCGTCTCCCTGCACTCCGAATTCACGCAAAATTATGAGACGTTACCTTTCCTAGTTCGGCTGTTCTAATTGACTGCTTAGTCCCTCGGAAGCCTCGTTGACTTTTCACTCTTTTAATTATAGCCTTGATCAAGCCTACTCTATCCTTTCCTAATCTTGGTCTCTGATTGCTTTTCAAATGGATGGCCATCTCTGTGCTTTACGTTAATCTATTCTTTTGTAACTGTATTTCTGGCTTCATCCATAATATTGTGACGTATATAATCTAAGTGCCGCATACCCAAAGCTTTGCTCCCTCCGAGAACTTTGCTGAACTTGCTCGTGCTTTATTATCACTGCTTATTTCATTCCTAACCTTGATCCTAACCACTAGTCTTCAGTACTTAATTAAACGACTTAGTCGCAATTCACCGGCTAATCCAAACCCTTCGGATCGGCCTCTCGCTCCCTGATATCGCGCAGCTCTCTGCTGGGTCATTGTTCATGGTACGAATAATCTAACTTTTTATGAAAAACATGTACATGAGATATTTATTTCATAATGATACATATAATATGAGGTTCATTTGTGAAAGGAATTTTGCGTCTGCACTTATTCTCTGAGTTCCGGATGCGTCATTGTTGCCTGTTTGTTTGGATGTCATTGTTCGTTGTCTTTTTTCCGAGATTTCCACAGAAGCGGTGACCAGAACCCGAGGTTACGTCCACTGTCTTGACCTCAACCCTTCAACGAGGCGCAATGTTCCCTTACCTGGAAATGTATGGATAATCATTACGCTGCCTTGGTACGTACTGATGGACAAAACACGCATCTGTTATCATGGATGGATGCCACTATATTAAGGCCTGAACAACTGGGTTCAGCTCGCCTCTTCTTCATATAACGCGTATTCGGAGTTTCTGACGTTTAATGTCAACTCGGCCATTTAATCTAATCGGAGGGCAGATTTTTCTGCATGTGCTATGCCCGTAATTTAGAAATATCCCAACACATTACTTTCACACACCATTCTCTCACTATGGCAAGAACAAATTCGTTCAGCCCTTTAAACTACCAAAGTTCTTTTTCCTTACCACATCTAGAGCTGCCCGCATTACTTTTACCGTCCATATGTTCGCGGATGCCAATGTCCCCAATCAAGGAAACTTACTCTGGTTGGATTTCCGGTACATCATGCAGGACAACTTGCAGGTTTCATGGTCATTAACGGTTGCGTTTGGCCATTCTCCTCCAATATTTGGTTCAATAACGTATTACTGGATACCCATCAGAGACATTTCGCGGTTCTACCAACGACAAATACAAAACATGCAAGCGTGTTCGATTCATAGATTACCTACCGTACCAGCAGTGCCATTTCGTCAGGAAGTGACGGGACTCATAGATGATACAGTCCCGCTCCATCATGCATCAGTCAGCGTAACTTAGGGATATATCCTGACTGCGACTAACAGAATCAATAATCAGTCAATAAGAAGCATTGACAATTGCAGCTTGTCGTTCGAATGCGTTGATGGCAGTGTTCCAGGACGTGGTGGGTTTTCGCCTGGCAAGAGTTCACCCTGTAAAAAGCCACAAATGTCCGTTCAACAACACTGCGACGTGGCGGAGGTGACTCGCCACTGAATAATGTCACTGCCAATAAGCTCACGCTGACAAGCTGACCTTAACTATATACTACCATGATGGATACACCCCGACACTTTCTTATCTGCATATTTCCTCGCCACGTCTTTTTCTGCGCTTTCACCATTGTTCTTTATGGTACACTCACATGAACCCAGCGTATCGTGGAATCGCGATTGAGCGTGTTCTTCACCAACTCTTCTGTAATTGATCAGTCCTACTTCTGGATCTATTCATGCCTGAATTGTTACTGCACTTTATTGCAGAACGAATGTACCCACACGAACGTGCCCGAACTCATGGCAATGGGCTTTCTTCATTTTAATTCTGTCCTATTTGTACAGTTTCAAATAAGAAGGCATGCACAACCTCCGGTTGTCACTGTTACAATTAGCATGACGTCTGTATAATTGCACTTATTTTATCAGGCCCTCGCGGGCATGCCACGCATAGCCGAGAATAAATATTTATTTATTTATTTACTTAAGGGTAAGGATTGGCAGAGGTCAAGGGTGGAATAGCGTACTGCTTATATCATCTCAGTAATCTAAAAAATAAAAGTGTTGCAGCGTTCAATTCAGTTCAGATGGGACTGAAACGATAGGAGAATCCCGTGAGTGTTCCATCTTGATTGGGTCGTTGAGCCAAGAATCGATGCAGTGCTCAGTTATCGATGCATCTAAAACGGAACACCCGTATCGCACCCTGGCCAACCAGTTAATTCCCACGTTTCCTGACCTAGCAGTCCTTGTTGTGGCAGTCACGTGAAGTAAGCAAAGGATACAAAGTGAAATCGAAGGTACAAAATAAGGAAGTGCACTTAAATAGGAAAATAATACCAATGCGTAAAGAAAAGTAGGGAAAAGAAAATCGAAGTATGAAGATGCAAGGTACTCAGGAAAATGGGAATGTTTCATGTTACCACACAAGAGCGTCAACTTGCCGCTCATACCCCTTAACCGTAGATTCTCTGATAACACTTTCCGGTAGCATGTTCCAAAGGTCGATAACTCGGCTTGACCGCCGGATTTCCGCCCTAATCCGATCGGACCGCGATTTGTCCAGCTTCAATGAGTGACCGCGTAGAACAGACAATCCAGCGGGACTAAATAGAAAAGACAAAGCTGGATCAACTTTCTCCGTTAAGTTACACGAGGTTAGGATTTGGTCTCTTCTAAGCCTTCGGTAGTGCATTGAATGCATTCGCAAACTAAGTAGACGCTCGGGGTACGTCCGTCCCCGTAATCCTTCGACTAATCTAGTACTCACTCGTAAAACCAGCTCTAGCTCCATTTTGTCCCTGCCGAGGAAGGGCGGACAAGCCTGGACGCAGTATTCCAGATGAGGGCGAACGAAAGCCGAGAGCAGCCTCTTGAAGATGCCGCCAGTGAAGACTCCGAAGGATCGTCATTAACCACAATATGTGGAAACCTCTGCTTGCGGCCTTCTTCCAGTTGTCGCCGGAGTGTAAAGCCGAAGAGAGTACAACGCCTAGGCCAACCTGGCTAGATACACGTGGGAGTTCAACCCCAACGACCAAGTACTTCGCAGGAGGACAGCCTCCAATTCGAAGAACGGAGCACTTTGCTTGATTTATGGGCAGTAACCATAAGGTTGACCAGTCCCAAAGCTTATGCAATGCTTGCTGAATAGCTTCGGAGCCCTCAGGAACATGGACAATGTTCCACAGCTTCAGGTCATCAGCAAATAGCAGCGATGGTACCTCCAGCTCCGCGGGTAGGTCATTCAAATAGAAAGAGAACAGTAAAGGTCCAAGGACTGAGACCTGCGGCACGTCACTGAGGACTGACTGCCTAGACGATAGGCCCCGGCTTACCCGTACACACTGTTCTCTACCCTCCAGGAAGGCAGTCACCCAATGAAGGGCGCGGCCAGATACTCAGTAGGAGGACAGCTTTGGCGCAAGCCTCATATGTGGTACCTTGTCAAATGCCTTCGAAAAGTCGACGAAAAGCACGTCCAGTGCGTGGCCGTTATCCACTGCATCCGCCCAACTTTCGAGAGCCACCAGTAGATTCGGCAGACACGAAAATCCCTTCCCGAATCCGTGTTGCACATTGCTAGGTAAATTAAATCTACTCAGATGACTCTCCAATGAATGTCTCTTCAGTTTATTGAGGAGTTTGACTACTACACTCGTCAGGCTATCTGGCGTGTAATTTGCAGGCAGACCCTGTCGCCATTTTTGAAGATGGGACAGATGACAGCTTCGTTCCATTCGGAAGGCAATGCACAGCTGTCAAGCGATTTCTGAAACACATGTGCGAGCGGTCCACTTAGTTCCGCAGCCAACTCATGCAACAGTTTCGGGTGAATTAAATCAGGCTCAGAGGCCTTAGAAGGGTTCAGCCCTTCTAACAGCGTACGAACTTCCGTCTCCGCCACAATAGATTCAGATAGTTCTGAACCCTCCGGGGCCCAGCAAACCAGCTCCACGCCTGTCAAAGAGGTTTCCCTTATAAGCGCTGCTGCATAGTGTCCAATGAGTACACAGGCCTTCTCATAGGTTGTAGGCGCATGAGTACCGTCATCACGCATCGATACTGGAATTGACATGTTGGAACCGCAGCCCCTTTTGACATAAGCAAAGAAGCTTTTCGGACTCCATGAAGCTTCGTCCGTTAACCCTTTCTCGAAATTGAGCAGAGCATTCCTTAGATGTTGCTTACACTTATTACTAGCCTTACAGTACCTGTCATAAGTATCGGTAAGTCCGCCAACATCTAGCCCTCTTTGTGAGCAGCTGCCTGCCAGTGGGATCTATCCAGGGCCGCTGTGCTGGTGCTTTTTTCTCCTTGTGACTGGGATGAAGGGAGCAGAGACCTTTGTGAGGTAGGAGTTAAATTTATCCCAGACAACCTCGACAATATCGTTGTCTGAGATTTCACAATGCAAACCCGAAGCTTTGGCTCTCCTTGATCAATAGTCTGCGTGCCATATGTTTGGGCGGGACTCAAGATCACTCTGTTAGCGTCTATCCAGAGTACAACTGAAGAACAAAGAAACATGATCACTGGAACCCAGTGGAGGTCCGTAAGTAATGTCACCAACACAATCGAACGAATAAGCAAATACAAGGTCTAAGGTAGACGGTACTTGGGCGTCCATGTACCTAGTGGGGAGGTCAATGAACTGGTGCAAAGATACTTGGAGCGTAAGCTTAAGCAGATCAGCACCGAATGTGTCCGACGCTGAGTCGCAAGCAAGATGTGCCCAGTAAATCTCTGGGAGGTTGAAATCGCCCATCACTAAACACTTATTTGCAAGCTGTGAGCGAATGAAGTCAAGTACCTCTTTGGATACGCTCCCAGGGCTTCTATACACAATTAAAACTGTAACCTGAGCCAGGGATGTGCTAATATCAGCCGATAGCGCTTCAACAGCTTAGTCTGCCGGCTGAAATAAGCAAGTCTTTTAAAACGTCAAGTTTACAGCTCACATAAAGAGCGACGCCCCCACCCTGTCGGCCCGCAGAGCGATCGCCCCTAAATAGTGCGTAGCCAGGTAGATGTACTTCCCCATCCGTGATGTTCTGAGAAAGCTACGTTTCAGTGAATGCGAGTATATCGGGATGAGACGCATCTACAAGCAGACCTAACTCGTACACCTTATTCCTTAGGCTGCGCACATTACTTAACACTATCTGAAGGTATTCATTAGATCCAGACCTGGGTCGTGCGCTACCAGAATGGGCAGTTAGGGAGGAAAAACCGCCGGCTGACCACCCGAAAACCCACTAACCAGAGACCCTGTTCACCGGCCGCTCTTCTAGTTTTGAGGTCCGTGATGGCCACAATTACCTTCAGCCTATCGGCCAGCAGAAGGTCCGGCTGAACGCTAATATTTGTACCTTCAAGCTTAAACGCAAACCGCATGAGAGTACTGCCTTTCTCCGGGGTAGAGAGTACCACACGAAGTAGCCGCATTCGGGGGGTTTGGTACATTAACTGGGACGTTCCCCAGTCTAATCAGCTTCCTGACAGTAACGCTTGGAAAACCAGGCGGAAGAAGCTCCGTTAAGCACAATTTAAACCATTGAAGGTCGTCTAACATGCGATCAGCAGGAAGGACAGCAGTAGATTCAGTCAAACGGCCTCCTCGTGGTGCCAGCTGGGTGGTTCGGGTTTAACCCGTTCCAGCAAATAGTTCGGCGGCAGTGTTCCAGGACGTGATGGGCTGTCGCCTGGCAAGCATTCTCCTATAAAAAGCCGCAAATGTCTGTTTAACAACAATGCGGCGTGGCGCATGTGACTCGCCACAAATTAATGTCACTTGCCCCTGGATATCCGGAAAGTGCTATCCAACCCACAGACAACAATCGCTTATGCGCACATTTCTGAGGATAACAAACAGTCAAAAATGCTCCGGCATATTCAGACACAATCTACATTCATACAAAATTACATGCGTATATACACCCATACACGCTGGATTTCCTGAAAGTGCTATCCAACTCGCAGACCTCAATCGCTTTTGCTCACATTCCTGAGGATAACAAACAGTCAAAAATGCTCCGGCATATTCAGACACAATCTACATTCATACGAAAGTACATACGTATATACACTCATACACTTACATACACTGTTATGCCAAACGTGTACTTTTTGTACATTTTTAATCACACTATGTTAGCTAAGCATGATCATGCCTGTAAAGGTACGCCTCGCCTTGTTGAGAATAAAAGTTTATGTATTTGTTTATTTATTTATTTATCCGCGCGAGAATCGCCACGACGAGGCGTATTGACCCCATGGGTCTTTGCTTCGATAGTTGGAGCAGGGGGCTTCACTACTGGTGATGGAACTGTCTTTAGCCCCTCCGAAAAGGTAGCAACGGCCGCACGTTTTTCGCTGCATTATCGATGCCATCCTTTTGTTAGGGTCATCTATTTCACCGAAAGGCTTTATGGCAGCTTTGGTCTGCTTTTGCTTCTTGTTAACGGGAGCAGGGCTCCATGAAGATTCTTCGCTTTGAGCAAAAGCATACAAGCTTTCCAAACATGCCTTCTTGGTGGGAGCCGAGATTACCGGCAACTTCGGCTGACAAGTAGTGGGTGTTGGAATCTTCGCCTTTGCACAACCGTCAAACGGTTTGCCAAGTAACGACACTTGGCTTGTTTCCGGTGCCGAGACAACTATAACTTTCTTAGCAGAGCTTATGAGGTATCCTGGCTCTCTTTCGCTTTACTCAAAGGGACCCTTGAACTAGCAATTCGGCGTCGATCAGGGTAGCATTAGATACGACGTCCGAAGCTGCTTCGTTCTTGTGGTCGGTAGCCATCTGGCCCGGTGACATAATGATTAGTGCCACAAGTTGATCATCAGTGTAGGCGATCAAACCTGCGTTGTTGGAGACCAGAAGCGTCGTCATGAGCAGACCAATCTTAAGACAAAGACCTGAGAGCATCGAGAACGAACGCGCTACATTTCTCAGCCGGTTATCAAGAGATTCGTCTCTCGTACTAAAGGCCGCGCGGCCTTGTCTGCGGCTGCAGAAATTGGCACAACTGAAAAGCAACTTCTCGCTGGAGGCCAGCACTGCGTACTGCTCGGTATTCAGGTCCATAAAAAGCTGATGGTACCATCGGTTACAGACATCGCACTGCATACCGCCGGAATCGTCAGTTACTGGTATTTTGCAGCTTGGACTGCCACAAAGCGCGATAACCTTAGAATCCAATTCATCAGGAACCACAGCCTTGGTGCATTGCGAGACCGACATAGTAGAAAACAGAGTGGAATTATAAAACGTACACAAAATTTAAACGACCGCAATAAAAAAGGCAAAAAACTGGGTGCAAAACGGGATTAAAACTAAGAAAAACCGGAAAAATTACCAGTAAGCGCCAAAGACGCTTTGACCAGAACCGTTTTAATCGATCCAAGATAGCTTTGATCAGAGGAAATTTGACAATAGTCAAATTTCGTTGCAAGTAAATAAATAAATACATATTTTATTCTCGACTATGCGAGGCACGCCAATTGAGGCATGATCAGGTATGTACAGCTGTACAGACATTTTATGGGAACTGTAGTGACAGTAGAAAATTGTTCATATGTCCATGCTTGGAACTGTGCAATGGTGAACATGCAAAAGAATGATTTGGTTGTAGTGGGATCGGGATCCATTTGCTTGGACATAATCGCTCTGCCATATATCTCAGTCATACCTCGACTAATAATAGATAGAGAATCCTAAGTGGTCCATTGGAAGATAATTGAAGAGCAAGCTATCCAGTATGATGATTCTAATTGAGTTGCCAGTGTGAAGTTATAGGCTGTGACTTTATTCGGTGGCGAGTCACATTCGCCACGTTGCAGTGTTGTTTAACGGACATTTGTGGCTTTTTATAGGGATAACGCTTGCCAGTGTTTATTTAAACACTGTTTTTCACAATATTGTAGCTAAAAAGCTTAATCTGTATGGCACGCCAAAAAAGCAAGTTACCGTGTAGAACTCACGGTACAGGTGTTAATTGAGCCTGCTTGTTTGAGTAGTTAATTGTTAACGGAGACCACTGAAATTGTAGTTTGGGGGCTAGCTACCGGGTGGTAATTGAAATGGACAAGCCATGAAGCGGTAATCTTTGCGAAGAAGTGCGTTGTCTATTAATGGAAGCCTTAGAGTAGTCCTGGCCACTCAAAGCAGTTAGACAGAACCTTTAGGTTAAGGTATCCGAGCGAGAAGGGTTCCTTTGGGTGGCATTTGGATTTTTCTTATGACGGTCTACTAGTGATTCCTATAACGAGCAACTTACGTGTACAGAAGATAAAACTATTTGAAGCCAAAAGAGGCCAAAGTGGGAATTAAAATGTTTGCATCTGGGAACGGTGGCTCTGTTATTACTCGCTTGGTCGACCTGGGCCAATTGTCACATTGTTGTCATCAAACCAATAAAGCCGCTTACCGTTTGCGCGCCCGATGGTCTCCTCGGCAGCAGCTGTCACCTGGTCGTGAACGTGATGCCGCAGGTATCTCACTGCCGCTATGACTTCCACATCACACAGGCGTGTAGCCATCGACTTCTCCAGCTCAGCATGTTTCGCCACAATACCGAGGGAGAGGAGGTTAAATGTACGCTGATTCACGGCGGGAGTGCAATACGTAGATTTACGAAAATACATGTACAAGTTGGTCCGCACCAATTTGTGATCAGTGCCACACTCAGCTCCACGCAGTACATGCGTCATGCGCACTTCGCGCATACCCTGCTGACGTTCGATGGCATAGTCGAATAGGTGAGCGTGGCCACTCCGCGGGTGCGCCCAAGTTGCCATACCACTCGCACTCATTGCAAACTCAGTGTTCGTGATCGTCAGGCTGTGGGTGGCAAACACCGAGAGCAGCCTGTCACCGTTAGCATTCCATGAACCAATACCATATAGACCGATACCATCCGTCCACGCTGATGCATCACGCCCAGCGTGCGAGTTGAAAGCACCCAGCAGAAATAGTCAGTCGCTCCTCGGCACAGACCGGATCACGGAGGATAGCTGAGTATGGAATTGCTCACACATGCCATCAGGATAACACATGGTCGGATCGTGCGTGCATACAAAGGTGGCAAACTTACCTCTTCCGAGTCGTAGGCGATCAGTCCTCAATCGTGCGCTGATGCCCGTTGGTTTACCCTCCAGCAGGCCATGGAGGCCATCGGATATTACAAATCCGAGCCCAGGATCACGTGGTGCTGAGGCGGCGTTGCCTATCCAGTAGAAGGTGTAGACAGCAGCTGCTTCATGCAAATTACCTTGCTCAACGAGCCGGGTTTCACTGAGCGCCACAATATCGATGTGGTAGCGCGCCAGTTCCATCACGACGACTGCAGTACGTCGCCCCGGGCGCTCGCTGGAGTTCCGGTCCATTAGTGTGCGCACGTTCCAGCACCTGATGCTGAGTGCTTTGCGCACCGGCATACGTTTGCATTGGTGGGTAGTCGCCTGCGAGGTGGTCGTTATGCTTCGGAGGTTTGCTTGAGGGACTCCACCCGGAGCCTTTGGCTCAACAGCCTGACCCAAAATGCAGTTGGGAGCAGTTGCAGCTAGGAAATGTGATTGCAGAGACAGACTGGGATCTGCATGACGGCCGTCACATGCAGCCTTGGAGGTACTGGAACGATTTATATACGTTTTGCCACCGTAGTAGGATACACCTGTGACCACGGCCGGACGCAGGTGGGTTGTTGGCGGGTTTGCACCAATTTTACCAGGGCTGCCCCGCTTGGGGCGGGAAGTAGCAAACCATTGAACACCAGGAGGTGACCTCCCACCGTTAGTGATAATGCGTGGCGGTCATGTTTTACGCCAATCAAGCTGTGCGCTAAGAACCCGTAGACCTGTTGTCTCCCATTGCTAGGTTTTACGGGAAGATGGCCATCGACTTCTTCCTAACCTCCGAATAGGAAGGACTAGTATACTGGTAGGGCGCCCACACCTGACAAGAGAACGACCCGGATCCTCAGCCAAAGCCTTGGATTAAATGAACACCTGAAAGGCAGCGGGTCTAGAATATGGTCAGTTCACTGACACATGCGGGTTGGTGTCCTGGATCTTAGCCGGGAGAAGAGCGAACTCCAACTCCCACCCAGCGGTCGCCACGAGGAGGCGTCCAGGACATGAGCCAAAGGCACAACTGTAGCAGTAGTGGGTAGACCATCTGTTAGGATCTAGCCACCACCAGCCTCAGCGCACCATAGGCTCTCCCGCGAACTACATACAATTATGCATACTACTTGCGGTATGTGGTATTTATTTTTCAAGCAAACACCATTAACCCTAACTTTACTTTTATGAGTTTATGTCAGGCTATTTCTTTTCGTCTTTCCGCTCGCACTGTCTGCGCAATACGCCTACTTAAAGGCCGGAACCTTTTTAACACGAAACGCATTCGGCATCACCAAACGGCAGATAATTCGTCACAGAGCACGAATCTTTCCTAACCATGACTTAACTTTACGCTTGGCACGGTTGCGGACGCCAATGTATGCTGAGTGTTATCCATTTTCGCTTGCTTGGCATACGAATTTTACAAGCGCCTCCATTTAATTCACATTTCAAAATTACACTGTTCCTAGATCTCCATCGGTTAACATTCAACTTCCAAGCAGTTTGCTTTCATATCTCTGCATAATTTAATTACTTTCAACTTTTCGGTTCAACAGATTTTCAAGTTACAGTACGTGAGATTTCATGCGAATACATCACCAGCAAACCAATACGAGACACCTTGCGATGTGAGCCTAACCTGTATTTTTCTCATAATATTTCACTAAATTTTCATTCGAATGAGATCTGATTTGGTTTTAAGCTTATTATAGGACTAATACATTTCACTGTTTCACTATCCCTTGATAAGCCAGTACTTTGCTGCAATTACAGTCTCTGGGATTTTCCGGGGCTTGTTAGTATATTTGCAGTAAAGTACTTTAATACAAACCTTACATTATAGTAATATTTTATAAACATTTGCCTTGCATTCCTTTCTGTCACTGAACCCACAATAATTATTTTTCACACCTCCCGATTGCCTGCAGGGTGCCAGCTGTTCCATTTCACTTTGGTACATAACACAGTTTCTGCCGTTGGCCAGAGCGCGGCTCCCGTTTGTGTCCCACAGCCGAATCGCATTCTTGCGCTTCCGGTTTCGGCGCAACGAAGAGCGTTGTTGCGTATCGGCTGGTGACTATACCTTCCCCTAGCTAGAGCCATTTTGCGGTGCCCTCTGTCAGCGGAAATTTACTTTCGACAATAAACCTAAGTCTAGTCCTCATATACACCTTTACACGACTTATCCATGGGGTGGGACAAACCTGACGTTATAGCGACCGAGCGATTCCGCTATAACTGGTGACCCCAACCAAAAAGTTGGTTAGCTACTTGCCAATTTTTCTTTCCAGTTCCGCTTAGTACAGCGGTACGTTCATCCATTTGCAACTTTTACTCATGTTTCGGGTTTTATATGGCTAACTTTGTATCAATTTTCTGCTATGGATTCATGTCATCCAGTTATTAACGGCCAGGTTAAAACTGCAACCAACGCCACTTCGCTTTTTCGCAAAAGCAAACCAACACCTCGGTTTGTCCCGTTAGGGGCAATGTACAAACTTCGTGGCATTGGACCTAAAAGCAACACTTTCTCCACGTCGTCTCCGCGCTTCCTCCGCACCTCGAGGATGACATCGACGACACCTTCGAGTTCCTAGCAGATTGGAAAGCTTACGAGGAACTTACTACAGCGGGTCTCAAGAGGACAGGTATTTCAGATGTTCAACCTATCACGATGCTTCTGAGCGAAACAGAGTTGGGAGACCGCAAGCCATCGTAGCCCTTTTAAAAGGTGCGCAGTTTATTCAACCCCGACATGGTGGATGACACCATTTTCAAGGAAAAGTGGCGGCATAGATTGCCGCGTGAAATATGCAATATCATCTGCACAACTGCTGGAGCATCCCTGAGGCTGCTGGCCGATATTGCGGACACAATTCTAGAATCCTATGGCCAAATTACGCAAGATTGACCTACGTTGAAAGACGATGTTACTGAATTGCAAGCAAAGCTCACCGCAATCACCAAGAAGTTTACCGATTTCACAACATTTGAGCGTATCTGCCGATGTCGATCTTCAGATCGTCACGGTTCAGCTCCATCAAAATCACCGGCGGAAGCACCGCGCCGTAGGTCTTCCTACAGCTGGTACAATCAGCGCTTTGGCCCGCGGGCCGTCCACCGTGTTCCTTCAAACGCAGCGCCCAGGGAAACGGGCCGATCAGCTTGTATGAGCGACGGAGGTAGCTGGTCGAAACCGTCGCCTGTGCTTTGGCATTGATCGCAAAACGAGTGTACGCTGTCTCATCGACACGGGCGTAGAAGTCAGCTTCCTTCCATGTAATCCCATTGACGCAACCGGCAAGGTGGCTGGTTCTGTTCGAGCAGCCAACAGCAACCGCATTCGCGACTACGGTCAGCGTTCGCGCACGTTTAACCTGGACCTGCGACGTGCTTTTCGATGGGTATCCCTTGTTGCTTTCGTCCAAAATCCCATTGACTGGATGGATTTTGTTTTGCACGTCGACATCTTTGTCGATGCTAAACGAAATCGTCCCATTGATCAGACAGCGAAACTTGCCTCGCTAGATTATCCAGCAATGTAGCCTCGCTCAGTCCGGTGTACTTCACTGCTAACTCACCAGACGGCAAGGAGCTGCTTACGAGTTTCCCTGAAGTTTTCCGACCTTCATTGTCTCTAGTAACTTTAGCCGCAGCTACGCCGTAGCACGTAGTTACCAACTGTCGACCAGTTACCAACGAAGCCCAACAACTGACCCAGGACAAGTTCAGAACCACCATTGCAGGATTAACGAAATAGATTACTAACGAGCTTCTCGGTGTTGCACGAGGCACGCCAACAAAACATGAGCAAATATGCATAAGCTAAGCTGAATGGCTCAAAAGTTGAACAACCTTGGTCTTGACATCGGGAGTGAGTAGCGAGTGAGTTCCAAGAAACAGTAAAAGCTGCGCTAACCATTCGACCTCACAATTGATTTAGGGTTGAAACAGCTTTTAATGCAAATGGAAAAAGCTTACCAATCCCGTAAGCTGAAACAGAAATCTGTTCCAAGTAAATGTTGTTCTAGCCTAACCTGATCCGTTGCGCTGTTAATCGCAGTCGTCAGCTATCCATTTTTCATCTTCTGGCGTATGGTGTATTCTTCTATGACCGCAATGGGTTTTACTCCTGTCCAATTAAGCAACGTGTTCAGTAGGATGGTAAATAACTGTCGCTAAATATTGGACCATCCAGTTGTTAAAGCATTGCTCAATTCCAGAAGAAGGATATGTGAGCAACCTTGACGGCGACGCAACGGAAAATAACAAGCCAGTTTGAGCAATGCTCGAACTTAGGATTGCCTGCTAATACAGCAGCCCATGTTCTTCGCCCCTTTACACGGTCCCCAAAAGTCAAGACACTGGCGAGCACGTGGTGCTTACTGCGCCCAAAACCACCTGACTATTCCAGGTCGTTATCCTATTCCTCACCTACAGGATATTACAGCCGGTCTTCTTGGTGCTTGCGCGTTGCCAGACATCAAGCTGGTTCGAACTTATCCTAAGATCCTAGTCGCCGAAGAGGATATACCGAAAACCACCGTTGATACCTCATTTAGACTATTTGATTTTCTTGGGTGCCATTCGATCTGCTCAACGCCACGCAGAAAGTTCAACGCTTCATCGAGTCCGTCGTACTTACACTCGCCTTCTTTCACCCGTAATCGACGACATTCCGGTGGCCCGTACTTTCAAATAGGAACACCGAACACTTTATGGCGCTTGTTCGAACTGCTAAAGGAGCCTAGGGTACCGTCAAATCCGACATTGCTTTTTATTGCAGCCGCCCACTGAATTCCTCGGACACCAACTTGATTCCGGGGGTATCCGCCAGTTGCAGGACAGAGTCCTGACATTACGGAAGTTTCCTCATCCAACGACACCAGCTGCCATTCGAAGCTTCAACTGCATAGTCAAGTACTATCGCCGATTCCTGCCACGCTGCGTCCAGCTTATGTAGGCGCTCACCAATCGTCTGCGTGGAAGCACCAATGGTAATGTTTATCTTACACCATCATCCCGCAAAGCCTTCAAAGCTAGCAAAGAAGCACTCAATTTCGCCGTCCTGCTGCAGCACATCGACTCGAAAGCTCTAACCAGTGTAGCCGTTGACGCCTAGGAAAACACAATCACCGCTGTTCTGCAGCAGATTTTCCAAAGTACTCGATAACCGCTAGCGCTCTTCTCCCGAAGTCATCAGCAGACCGAGTCAAAGTATAACACATTTGGCCGCGGGTTACTCACCGTGTAATTAGCCGCTCGCTAATTTTGTCACGTTCTCGAAGGTAATCATTTTACGATCTTTATAATTCATAAACCAGTCGTCCATGCCTCCCTGAACAAGACCTCCCTGAACGCCCCGCGTGAAGTTCGGCATCTAGATTGCGTGTCTTAGTTTTCGATGAACTTCCAACGTCTGTCCTTCAAGAAAAACCTCGTGGCGGACACTCTTTAAAGAATAAACTCTATAGGTCCGACTAAGCAGTCGCTCGATTTGTCAGCTATTGCAACTGCTTAGCAAGCCGAAAAGCGCTTAATGTCATTCGGCGAAAAGCCTACGTTAAAGTTGGTACGTATACCAATTCCTTCGTCTACAGTTATGATAAATTGCGACTTCTCGAAGGTACATCCACGTCCACTGGTACAAACTGCCTTTAGACCAAAAGTCTGCGATACGCTGCATAAAATCGTGCAACGTGGCGTCCGTGCTTTAGGCAAGGTTATTGCTGACAACTGCTTCTGTCCCAACATGCAGCCCGATGGCAGACTTTGTGCACACAACTGTATGACTTGCCAGCGAGCAAACGTTCATCTACACGTTGCCGCTCCGATAGGACGCAACCCCTCACGGTCAAAACGAATCAAACACCTTCATCTTGACACTGTTGGACCACTTCCGCCGTCCAACGGCACGGTCAGCCTCCTGATCATAGTGGATCGCGACACTCGCTGGCATGAAGCTGTCCCAATTCCCTATGTTTCTGCTCAGCATCTTTCGCGCATTCGTCGAGCGCCGGGTCACTTCACCTAGCTGTGCAGATGCTACTCTTTGGGCGAACGCGAATGTTGGGCGGTGGCAAGCTTACTTAATGAGAGAGCCTTCAACTGAAGCCTTGGCGTTGGCTAGTGTTGGGCAGACCAGCAGTGTAACGGCGAGACGGTTCGTGCTGCACCGCCGCTGGGAGGTTGTTGACGTCCTTCTGTTACGGCGCCGACTTTCGGCCGTAGGCTCTGTAGCCGTGCCTGCATATTACTCAAGTGCACCTATACGCGGGTACTTTCGCTAGGCGGCTAACCGAATGGTGCTGACCGGGGCGACTGAGCTTGCAAATGTTTGTTACGCGGTGTGGATGGCGGGTTATTAGAAGGAGATTACAGAACTTATCATAGGGCAAGCTGTAGAGGAAAGGTCGCTGGGAATATCGCGCTTGGAGTTGTCAAGGTAGAAGACGCAAACCGGGCGGGTGGACTGCAGGAATAGCTGTGAAAGCGAGTGACAAGATTAGATGCCAGTTGCATGGAGTTACTTATCACAGGAAGCATGACGAGGGTGCAGACGAAGCGTATACTCCATGACTTCGGAATGAGCCCCTACATGATAAGTGAAAACCGAGCAAGGGTTCTGTGGCAGCATAAGCGTATTTGTCGGGTCCGCAGTAATCCGCATAGTCAAGCGGATGACACAAAGGCCGGCCAATAAAAGCTGGTGGTAAGCATCATAAAGAGAACGGAATGCAAAGGATGTCGCTATCTGCAGAGCTCCTACGCTAACGAAATATCACTTCTTTCCTGTCCCATGCTGGTTTCCGTTGGGTGCATGCATTTAGCTTAGCGAGCCTGTACGTTTCAACAATAAACCTATACCCCGCCCTATTTCTTTCTAATTTTTCACATTTTATCCGTTAATTGTTTATGTACATAGCGTCTGTCCAAGGATTCCGCTACAATTCGTAACCCGCCAATATATACTTGCAGTAAGCTTAGTTCTAACTATTGTTTGCGGATTCAGTCGCTTATCCTACTCGTTTTATCTATTTTCCGTATACTTTACGGACTGTTATGCTTTGCTACCTAATTTTCTCTATGAGCGTTTAAATTACAGGTGCTGAGGCTTCAGTTAGGGCTGTTACCCTACCAGTGCCGTCTTTACTTAAAGGTGACGTAAAAAGCTGGTTCACACAAATCGAGTCCATCATTTCGTTGCGCCATGTCAGACCAGGGAACATCAGATTGCAACAAGTCGTCGCAGCACTTCTTTCGCAGTTTGCAGATGGTCTCGATGACATACTGGCTCTACCAGAATTACCTAAAAGTTTCGCGGCAACAAAAGCTACCGTTTTAAATTGAACTGGTATGTTTGACCGTCAATCCTTCACGAGCTTGCTTAGAGAAACCTAGCTAGGTGGTATGAAACCAGTTCAGCTTCCGTGTAAGAAACAGATTCTAGCCAAACTAGTCAACGTTGCTGATTCGTTTCTCAAAGGGATATGGCTTAGCCACCTCTCACGCGGGATGTGTTGCATCCTTTAAGTTAACTCAGAGATGTCCCTACTACAGCTAGCCGACAAGCTGAGCATATTTTGGAAACTGACGGCCTAATGGCACATATCCGCAAGGTGACATAACGCAATTAACATCAACTGTTGCTACGTTTAGAGAAAAACTCAGGGGAATTGTACCTATAAGGAAACCAGGAAAGCACAGCTCTAGGAGGCCATTCCGCTCGTCACCTTTCAAATCTTATACGTGATTCTTACCTAAAACACCGCCCGTTGCTGGTACCATAGACGAATTGGTGAGGATGCCAAGTCCCGTTACACATTGCTCGCTCTCGCGCAAGTCACAGAGAAACGGGCCGACCAGCAGGTAGAGGCGACGCAAGTTGCTGGTCGTCACAGTCGCATTTTTTCGTCAGTGATCGCGTAACTGGAGTTTGCTACTACGTGGACACGGGCGCCAAAGTTAGCGTCCTTCTCCTCAATAAAAGGGACTCGAATGAGAAGGCGATTATTTTCCTGCGCCCAGCCAACGGAACGACCGTCCCCGTGTATAGCCAACGCTCGCGCACGCTAGCTTTAGGCGTACGGTGCTCTTTTAATTGGATTTCTCTACCTTCGGTGGTTCAGGCGTCAATCCTCGGTTCGGATTTCCTGCCCCACTTTGAATTGCTTGTAAACGCGAAGCACCGCCGTTGCTTGATCCCCGGAACAGAGCTGGCAGTTGGAGGTACTTTGACCGACATTGAGCCAACCGACCCTTTTTACGCCAACCAATCGAGCTAGCCCATCTGCCAGTAGCTTCAGAACAACCTCCCGCATGTCTTCCGTGCAACAACGCCATTGCCATATACAACTAAGGCTGCAAACAGTCACATCCTTACCAAAAATCCGCCCGCATTCGCTAATACCAGGCGAATGTTCTCCGTCAAGCTGAAGATCGCCCGCTCAGAATTCGAGTATATGCCTGAACTACGCATTGTTCGCCCCTCTAAAAGCCGGTGCGTGTCGCCGCTTCACTTTGTGCTCAAAACGTCAGGAGACTTACGACCATGGAGTGATTATCGCGCATATACTAACAACTGTTCCCGACCGAACATCAATGGAAGACGGTGCGGCAACCAGGCGTCCCCGAAAATCGGCATTGTTCGCGTATCCCCAGGTCCTAGGCACCGAGGAATACACACTAAAGGTAACCCTACGCACTTCCTTTGGACTGTACGAATATTTGCGTATGCCCTTCCATATTTGCAACGCAGTCGAGATTTTACTACGGGCCATCGATTCCGTCAATAGACGTCTCGATATTGTCTACCCTTACATCGACGATAATATAGTAGCCAACGCATCCGAAGAGCAATATGCGGAGCAACTGAACATCCTTTCTGACGATTTATCAGCTAATGGCATTCCAGTAAACTGCAAACTCCGCATGTTTCAGCAGCCGACCGTCAAAGTTCTCGGACATCATGTCAATCAGCATGGTATACAGCCTCTATAAGATAGCGTCCGCGCCATCGTTACCTTTCCAGTTCAGGCTAATTTGGCCGCTAGTTGCCGTTTACCACAACCTGGTCCCCAGAATGCTGGCGGGAGACGGACTGTTGGCAAGTAGATGGAATGTTTACCCACCGTTTCCCTTCTAGAAGGGGAAGTGCAGCTACCTAGAGGTTTCCCGTACGAGAGGCAAAATATTGCCAAAATACAGTTTCAGTTTTACCTAGGAAAGTTAAGCAGTGTGTCTGTCGCTTGCTGGCCACTTTTGTTCATATACAAACTCTCCCGGAACTCCGCCGCCGGAGTTGCTCTCCTACACACGTTTATATGTTCAGCATAACCACCTGCATACCTTACCGAAAAGGTGCGCCATGAGCATTCGGATTCCTGAGTGCCCCTTAGTCGTCCCCTGACATCAACCCACCAATGGTACCCGTCCGTGGTACCGGGATATCCGGGACCACTTATGTTGAACGGTCCGCTGGAGCTCTAACTTTTGCAACAAATTTTACGCGCTATTACGTATTCAAACTTTAGTTTCCTGATTTAAGGATAGCTTGCGCCTTCGCGTACGCCAATGACTTTCCTCAGTTGGTACACTGTTGAGCATTCCGTAACAAAAGTATGCTTAAAGCGAGGTTGCAATTCCGCAATCACATCCCCTATTTTTCTTCTTAAGAAAACAGTTTCATATACTGTAGCACATGTGCCAAGTTTAGGTTATCATTACTTGTGAGCAATTATATAACTTGTATGGTTATCCTCAATATAAGCCGCTAACTTAGGTGGAACTTAAGAATGCTTACTTAAATAAATAAACATGGTGGCATGATCAGGTAGGCGCAACTGTACAGACGTATTATTATGACAGTAGAAAACTATACAGAAGATTAATTGTTGGAACTGAACGATGGTGGAAATGCAACAGAATAATTAAGCCATCGTGAGATCGGGACCTGGTTGTAAGGAAAAAATCAGTCTGCCATATATTGCAGTCATAAATGGGCTGACAATAGAAAAAGCATCCTGAAGGATCGATTATTAGACAGTTGATGAGTAAGGTCGATATAGATGTGATAATATACTGAGCTCGTGCGTACGTAACGCGAAGATCAACTGTGATATCGTAAAAAGAATTGTAACGACAGTCTATGCGTAAAATCATACAAAGTAGGAACGACAGCATATGCCATGTGCAAGTGCCAGTGTACTGCACATATCATGCATTGTGCCGCTAGTTGACCCACCAGTGTGAATTTATGGGCTATGGCTTTACTCGGTGGTGGGTCACATTCGCCAAGCAGTATTGTTAGACGGATATTTGTTGCTATTTACATAAACGCTTGCCAGCCGCAAACCCGCAATCACATGAAAATCTGCTGCTAATCCAATGACTGGCAACTTGTAACTGGCTATGCCTCTTGTCGAGCGTATAGTTGCTCGGTTATGCGCAGTCAATTTGCGTCCCATTTTCCTTCAGCTGGTGCGTTAGGTGAGTACGTATTTCGTTTCTGGGTCCTGTTCCGTCCTGACCAAATGACCGGGCCCGATTTGTAGGTCTTGAATTGAGTACTATTTGGAATGTGTTGTGTTGCTCTTCCGCAGAACCACCCGAAGTCTCCGAGGGAAATCTAATGAAATATGTTGAGGCGTTGTTAAAGCTCAGAAAGCTAGAATATTTTCCTGAAAAACAAATAGGAGGTTCTCACCTTGGTAAGTTAGTAAATCGATTAAAATTATAGGCAACCACGATCACTTGAACGGTTACATCGTTGAAACATTTTGTGCAAGATAATCAAATGCTCCATACTTATCCATTTTATGACTGAACAGGCGGAATCATAAAGCAAATAAAGCTCCCAAGTAAGTTTTATTTTAACACACCCACCAATACTAGTTGGCAATTGCATAGTATCAGTTAAGTAAAAAATGGTTGGCGACATCCGATTTCGGCTTTGTCTATCACTGGCCAGCCAAAGATGGCATGAGTCTACAGGGCGTCCATAGATGACTTGCGCTGCACCGCACACAGTTATAACCACACACCCCATATCCAGTGCAATCCCGAAGCAATAAGGCCAGGAGGCATGTGGATGCGAGCCACGTTTCATCAGCGGACTCGGCCCCCACTCCTTTACAAGGAAACACAAGCACGCCGTATTTGGCAAAGCAACCGCACTCAAGGCGGTGGCTGAAACGTAGTGGGCTCAAATCTAGATGCAGACAAACACTTCGAGACTAGCACAATCGCATGGATCGAGCACAGGGTCCTTTCAGCAATACCTAACTGTCTCCCGGAGCCGGTATAGACGAGCTAGTGGGTAAGCAACAGTTAGGCACCTTGCAGACACGCACATCAACCGCAGCCACACCTAGAATATCAAGCAACAGAAAACCATGTTAAACGACAACATGACATGTAATTAATCGTATAAAGCAAAGAGGTATGCTGAATTGCTCTTTAATAAATTAGCGTTTGAACTAAATTCGTTGCCAAAATGTTTGCAGCAGTTTCAGGAAGGCAGAAAACTTGTTGTAGGAAAAGGCCGCAAACGCAATCATATTGTCAAACTTAACCACCATTAACTTTGCCAACGCGTGCAATTTAATAGCCAATAGTTAGACCATATAGCAAATCCGTCACATGAAATAAAGAGACAGCATGAAAGCGCGCGATTAGTAAATCGAATGCACAGTACCTACAAAAGCTGCGCTGGTTAGGCCTACGTTATCAGCATGACCCGTCATCGTTCCAGTGGTGGCCCCGAGTGTCCTTGTTCATGGCTTACAAAGCCTGCCTGACTCAAAAACTCCCGGCCGATGTGTTGCAACACCATGCGTTTGATGTCAATGGAGTAAAACCCATCAGCGCTTGCTGCTGTTTCTTCGAATGCATGAGGACTTTCTCCTGCACTTCGGCAACTGCCTTCGTGATCAGAAATTGTCATGCACGCCGAGCAACCGCCTTCAATTTCCATGATCTGTACATAACATTTGAACGTGAGATAATCAGTCTGACCATGTCCTTGTAACGTAGCATTGGTTTCTGTGCAGACCGCTTCCCAACCCTCAGCGGACCATGTGATAGTTGGCTCGTTATCCATGCCTAATTCATAGGCCACACATGACTAAGCCACGTCGGGAGTCTTATTACCCTTATGCAGTCCACCGCATAAATTCCACTTTGTCGCAACACTTCCCTGACTGCAACTCTGTCGCAGCAACCAATGCGCAAATTTCGTCCCAGGCATTGTTTATGGAACCGCTCGAAATACCTCACATTTCGCCAGTAAGTCACCCACATTATGCTACCTTATAAATGGACGGACAAGCCTGTGGATTTGTACACCATCAGGTTCGTGCCAACGGTAAGCTGCGGGTTGTTCCAAACTCGGTGTTTGACTAGCGATAAACCTGCACGGGTTGCCAGCTAGTTGGTTGAAAGTTAATGTTTTCCTAGCGATTAGTTCTGCGGCAATGTTTCAACAGGGGTGGAAGTTCACCTGGTATGCGTTGTCCCTATAAAAAGCCACAATGGTCCGGTTAACAATACCTAGGCTTGGCATGTGGCTTACTAATAAATAATATCACTGCAACTAACCATACCGGAGGTTCACCACTTCATGAACGTCACCCAGTTAGAAGAGTAGATTAGTACGCCACATACTATGGAGAACGCAACAAACAAACCCAAGAAGACAGGCACACTTCACAAGATCACACACTACGCCTATTAACGCAGACATTTACATGTATAAATATACAAAATCTAGCAAGTTATTGCTTAACTTGCTATATTGCTATACGGGCAGAAACAATATCTTTTGCATAGTCATGGCCATGCCTACTCAAGTGTGCACCACGGCTGAGAATAAAACTTGAATTTATTTAGTTTAACATTTTGCATGCCGCCGTTGCATTAGAGACGACGTTACGACGTTCGTTGTAGAGCTGCTGGTCCATCGACAAAATGCCACTAAGGTAGGGAAAGCGGGAAATAAATTAATATAAAAATGCATAAAAATATTTTATTCTCAACAAAGCGGGGCACGCCTTCTGGGCGTGATCAGCGTGCTGCGATTTTGTACGTGATAGCATGAGTAGAAGGACCAAGAACGGGGTAGTACCGTTGGAGTCAGTAGTGTGGGCCCAAGTCGCCCAAAGATTGTACGAAGTCTATATCCATAGAATGCGAAATGTAGATTAGCAACAGATCACTAATGTGGAGTAGGTTGATGAGGAACTAGTTCGCTGAGGCGTGTACACAGTGTGGGTCAGGTGAGTTAAGCCTGAGGATAGAGCTGAAAAATATGTCAGATTAGTGGCATGTCACTAAGCAAGTATGTAGGCGCGTTTTTGAGAGAGCAGAAATACGCACAGAATTTGTAAATGTGGTAACGGTCAACTTGCCAATGTGTGTTAAGGGCGGTGACTTTATTGAGTGGCGAGGCACATTCGCCACGTCGCAGCGTAGTTAAACAGACATTTGTGGCTGTTTGTAGGGAAAACACTTGCCCGACGATGACCCACCACATCCTGGTTTACTGCTGACTCGCGATATGATATTGAAGAGATTGCACCTGACCGATTACTCTTGCGGATATGCGCAGTCACGTTTCCTCAATTTGTTTTCCATGCTTGTGTAGTCTCCTTTGGAGCCCACCGCAATTGGTTGGAGCTGTTGAATTCGGACGGCTAAGGTGACTTGCATTGATTTGAGTAGTATCCTGGGTTCATTTAGTGTGTCAGCATTGCTAAGTGCGGGTTATTTCTTTGTTCTGTATTGATTCCGTATCCATGAGAGCGTCGCAGGTATATCCTCAGCGGTGTTCCGTGCAGGTATTGATAACATTTAGAACAAGGGAGAGACGAAAAACGGACCGAGCAAACTGCCAAGTTAATTGAACATGACTACACATAAATATAAGATTTTTGGTGTTGTGCTGGTTAAAAGCAATGGAATGACTAAATAAGTTACAAATAGTATCCATAGGTTTATGTGCAAGCACGAGACCAGATATTTGCTGAATGTGGGAGACAACTGCTGTCCGAATTTACCTAGCGTACGCAAAAGTTTTCCTGCTCGGAAACCGGGGTATCAGGCTATGTTAACCGGTAACTGAGTTGATGGAATCAGAAGAACATAGTGAGTAGTTTAACATACGCTTAAGATATAGGTGGAGCGATCGGTGGACAATGGTAGGGCTTATCGTTCGCACATGTATGAGCGCCAGTGGAGCTGCTACGCCGGGTTTGTTACCCATGAAAATAATAACGTAACATGTTCAGTAATCGGATGCTAGAGAAACACGGGTTAAAAGGTGAAAGGTTTCTAGTGCTTCAGCTTAATACCAAACACTGCCCGGATCCCAATAAATGTAAACACAGAACCCCAGGGCACATGAAGCAAACCCCACCCATTCGTCAAACAATGTTTATCAAACACAGTATCATGTTCCTACGCGAACGAAAATGGAGAACAAGGTATTAAACTATAAACAAATAAATAAATAGACATATTACTCGACTGGCTAGAGGTTGCACCCTTAAGGGTTCAGATCAATCTCTTAACCCACCTGGAATTTCTGTAACCGAAACAATTATATCTTTTATATTGCTTCCCTACCACACATCTACCTGATTCCAATGTGCGTGCCTATCATCCTTGCAAACTCCATATAAAATTTACCGACCGATTTTCTTCTCTCCCTTGTTCTAAATGATATCAATACCTGCACGGAACACCGCTGAGGATATACCTGCGACGCTCCCATGGACACGGAAACAATACAGAACAAAGAAATAACCCGCACTTAGCAACGCTGACACACTAAAGCAACCCAGAAAACTACTCAAATCAATGCAAGTCACCTGAGTCGTCCGAATTCAACAGTTCCAACCAATTGCGGTAGACTCCAAAGGAGACTACATAAGCATACAAAACAAATTGGGGAAACGTGACTGCGCATATCCGCAAGAGTAACCGGTCAGATTCAATCTTTAAAACACTGGGTTGCAGGATAGCGATTTTGCCCAAAACGGACGGAAGAACCGACAACGACGTACATGGTGCACGGCTGTATAATTATGGGACAGCTGCACTCACCACGACCACAATTTGCCAGCGTGGATGGATGGATACAAAGTCTTCACCGTCCCGGAATCTATACATAATCTGAAACATGCCGACAAAGGAAACTTTAAAATTTTTGTTCACCTGGACACTTAACTACACGACTCTTCATGACTTTCATCTTCGACCTGCCTCAGCGCTTACGGCGGCCTTGCCAAAGCTACCTGATAGGCCAACAGAGGAAATTGGAAGTATTTTGACTGCGAATACCCGGGTAGGCAAGCTGTTTGCCGGTTACATATCAGTGTTCAACAGGATTAACGGCAGTGTTCTAGAATGTGGGTGTTTACCCGGCAAGCTTCCCCCCATAAACAGACACAACTGTCCGTTTACCAACATTGCGACGTGGCGGATGTAACGCGCCCACGAATAAATTCACTGCCCAACACAAACTACTGGAAAGTCGACTAGGAATATATTTCATAGCTTTCTTGACGCGTACTAGAATAAGATAATGTCTACATAAATGGTTTACCCTTTACTTATAGTACCTTGATTATTTACATTATGCGCACTTGAACCCAAAATATCGTCAGCCAGGGCGACTTTTTTCTCATGATAACTGCAAAAATATCCGCAGCCAATACAAAATTCAGCCAATGCCGTGTACACGTATAACGATTTGTCTGTTGCAAAACATAACTGCGTGTAATATTTGATCATGCTCGCTTTAACGTGCTTAAAAATCTTCAAAAATACATTTATTTGATTATTTTTTGCGTTGGCCGCGTAGGCTTAGCATCATATCTTCTTTCTTTTCTCCGGCCATCATACATTTCAATCCGACGGAGCCCTCGGATCGGTCACCGACGAAGTGTGTGAAACTGCCTATGCTGCCCAAGTCACTGGGTTCTGCTAGGTGTGTAGCAAATGTCGCATTATTCTTCGACAACCATGCGCCAACCCTCGCAGCGTTCTCATCAAAACAATTAGGCCGCTAAGCTTGTGTGTCCGATGGTCTCTTAGAGAGCCGCTTTCACCTGGTCGCGAATATCGTGGCGCAGTTTACCCACTGTGGCTATGCATTCCACATCACACAGTTATGCAACCACTACCTTTTCCAGCTCAATGCGTTTCTCCACAGTACCCAGGGAGAAAGTTAAATTTGTGCCGCTTCAAGGAGAGTGTGCAATAACCAGATTTACGAAAATATATGTACAGTTTGTTCCGCACCAAGTTGTGAGCAGTGCCATACTTAGCTCCACACAGTACACCTGTCATACGCACTTCATGCATATCAGGCTGACATACGATGGCATAGGCTAGCAGGTGAGGGTGACCACCTTGAGGGTGTGTCCAAGTTGGTGTATCACCCGCATTCAGTGTATATTTCTTCATCGTGATCGTCAGGCCGTGAGTGGCACACAGTGAAAGCAGCCTGGCAACGTTAACATTAGCTGCACCAATGCCATGCGGACCGATAACATTTGCTCACATAGATGCACCCAGCCCTACTCGCGGGTTAAAGTCACCCAGAAGAAACAGTCGATCGCTCCTCGGAATAGGCCCCATCATGGAGAATAGCTGGCCGTAGAATGGCTTATGCGTGTCATCACGCTAACACATGTCCAAACGGTATGTGCTTACAAAAGTGGCAGTTACCTCTTCCGAGTCGTAAGTGAACAGTCCTCATGCGCGAGCTGATGCCTGTTGGTATACACACCAGCAGACTACTGAGGCGATCGGATATTGCCAATCCGAAACCATGTGTACATGTTTCTAAGGTGGCGTTGCACACCCAGTAAAACGTGCAGCCAGTGCCAGCTCCGTACAACTTAATTTGCTCAACAAGCTGAGTTGCGCTGCGCGCCGTAACGTCGATGTGGTAGCGCGCCAGTTGCATCGCGAATAGTACCGTGCGCCGTTCGAAGCGTTTAATTGAGTTCCGGTCCAATATTTTGTGTACGTTTCAGCACCCGATGCTGAGTGCCTTGCGCGCAGACATATGATTGCATTGTTGGGTAACTTTACGCGAGGTGGCGGTTGTGCTTCACTGGTTTGCTTGAGGGACTCCATCCGGGGCATTTGGTACAGTAGCCTTATCAACAGCGTAGTGGAGAGTAGGATTGTGTGCTAGAAGAAATCCGCTCAGAGCATTTGGTTTAATACCCTGTCCCACAAGGCAGTTGGGAGAAGATCCAGTTTGGGAATGTTACTCCAGAGACCGTTTGGGATCCGCTTAGGGTCCCTCGCACGCAGCGTTTGTGGCAATGGAACGATTGATATAAGTTTTGCGAACACGGCGAAAGGCAAATGGGTTTTGCGGGGTTTGCGCCAAGTTTTCCAGGAACTCCCTGGCTTGATCAGGCAGTAGCATACCTTTACCCACCCAGAGGTCCTTTTACACTACCAGCGCAAATGCGTGGCGAATGCGCCCTACGCCAAACGAGATGTGAGCTTAAAACCCGTAAACCTATTTTATCTTACGGCTAGGTTTTACTGGAAGCGGGCAACTACTACATTATTAACTACGAAGAAGATGGAGTAGGATATTAACAAGGCGCCCACACTTGCTGGAAGAACGACACGGGTCCTTAGATAAACCAGGCAAGTAAGGGTAAACCCAAAAGGCAGTGGGTCTAGCACATGGGCCATTTACTTACTCACGCGTATTCGTGTCGAGGTGCTTAGCAAGGAGTAGGGCGTAACTTACCACCTACGCAGCTGTCGCCACGAGTAGGCATCCAGCACACGAGATCATGGCACAAAAGTAGCAACAGTGGCTAGACCATTCGCCAAAATCTAGCCATCCCTAGCCTCAGCGCACCGTAGGCATACACACCACAATATAAATAGGGTTAGCGGCATCAGGTTTCCGATTTGCTTGTCACTTTGACCAGGCCCAGGACGGATACGCCTGCAGAAAGACCATGAGGAGTTTGCGCTGCACCGCTCATAACACACACCATATCCAGCGTAAAACCGAAGGAATAAGTCCAAGCCGCATATGAATGAAGGCCACGTTTCATTAACGGCGTCAGACCTAGCTCTCCTTTACAGAAAAACAAGCGCAAGCTGTATTTAGAGAATAAAAGGCACGTAAGACGGTGTTATGGCAGTTGACGGCTCCAGGCAGAATACATGAAACCACTCTTTCAGCCTCTCACGGCCACAAAGACTGTGCAGACCGTCTCCTCTATTAACGACTAACGGTCCCCCGGAGACAGTATGTGTGAGGTGGGGTGTACCAGACAGCCAAGTAACATGTCCACATGCATAGCAAGCACAGTCACACGGCGGATATCACTGTGTAGTTGGTTGGCAGCATACGGTTTCGGGTTTGCCTACCACTGTGACCAGTCACAGAAGGCCTGCGCCTACAGAGGGACCATGGTTGGCTTGCGCTACTACACCCACAGCTCTTAGCATAAAACACCTGTCAAGTTTAAACCCAAAGGAAAAAGACCTGGAGGCATGTGGATTTGAGCCACGGTTCATCGAAGGAGCAGGCCCACATTCCATCAAAGGTAAACACAATCACGCTGTATTTGGGAAGAAAATGCACACAAGGCGTTAGCTGGACTGTAGTCCGCTCCACGCTGAGCACATGACAATAACCTTTGCTCATAACACGGCGGCGCCAACCCTGCTCCTTGTTTCCTCCAAGAACGTCTATCCTCTAGAGCCATTATGCACGAGGTAGAGGGTGATAGATAGGTAGCCCCCTGTCAACATGCGACCCAAGCGCAGTCATCACGGGGATTTGAAGCAACAGCCAAACCCCTGAAACGACAAGGGGAAATAAAATAAATAGGATAACGCATACAGATACAGCGTCACAACGCTTCAATACATGGGCGGATAAAATAACTTCGTTACGAACGAATATGCGAGAAGTTCAAAAGGGCAGGTAGTATAACTTAAAAGGTGCCGCAGACGCAAAAATGTTATCGAAATTAACTACAAGTGGCGTAGGATACGTGCGTATGTTTATAAAAATAGTACAAGTGTACATTATTACGAGAAGAAAAAGCATGGGGGCAAAATTGCAAAACCACTACCTGAAATAAAGAGAGTACCATGCAAGCACACGGTCAGTAAATCGAATGCCGCGTACCTAGAAACGCCGCCTCGGTTCTGCTTACTTTACTTGCAGCACCCGTTGTCGCCTCGGTGGTGGCCCCGAGTGGCCTCACTCATGGATCACCAGACTTGTCTGACTCAAGCACTCTCTACAGCATGTGCAACAGCACCATGCTCTTGACATCGATTGAGTGCAACCCGTCGGTGCTGGCCGATTCCGCGCTTGCTGCTTCATCTCCGAATGCATGACGTCTTTCTCGCGCACCTCTGCAACGACCTTCCTGATCAGGTCGCGCCGTGCACGATTAACAACCGCCTTCCATTCCCATGACCTGTAGTCATTGTTAAAAGTTGAGAAGATTAATATGCGCATGTCTTGGTAAAGCAACTTTGCGTTTTTCGCAAGCTGCTTTTACTTGCTAAGCTGCCCATGTAAAAGTTGCTTCGGTATAAGCGTCACTTCCATACTGCCATGACCAAGCCACCTCAGGTGTCACAGCAACAGTAGCCAGTCCAATGTATACACTGCACTTTGAAGGAACACTAAGCATGCGCAACACGGATGTCCCATCCCATGCGCAAAATCCGTCGCAAACACTGTTCACGGAACGGCTGGAATTCTCGCACATCCTGCTGGTGTATCGTCCACGTTTCACCGCCGTTTAGATGAACAGGCAGCACCAAGAAAATGTACACCATAAGCTTCGTACTAATTGTCAGCTGATGGTTGTTCCATACTCGGTACTATTATTTGCCGAATACTGCCGCTGCCCTTATGAGGCGGATAACCACCACCGATAAAGACTGAAACAGACCGGCGGATTTGCTTGTGTTAACGGTGAGCCCTAATTTGAGCGCTTTTGAAGCCAGAGCATTAGTCTTGTTCTGCAACTCATCCGCGTTGTGTGAAAACAACGCACAAGCCTCAGCAAACTGCAACGTACGATTAGTTGTATTACCGACTATGGTCCTCGCACCAGAACGACGGAGAATCAGCAAATCACCATCAATACGGTGCTACTCGCAAACATTGTAAGCACAAGCTGCATCAGTAGCACAAAGCATCATTGCATGAAGATAAATATCCACTAGGACAGAGCTAGGATTTTGCCTTGCTTCACGTTTGAGACATCTGCAAAGTCAGGCAAAGTCCCTCCACTCAGTTGCGTCCTCGACCGCATACCACTCTGCAGACATTCAATTAAACTTACAAACTTACGCGAGCACCCAAATTACCCAACGCCAGCCACAATGACTTGCGGTTCACCGTATCAATTGCCCTGGTGAAATTAAGGAAAAGCGGTTAAATGGCTGGTGTCCTTCACTGCAAGCCTCCTTCAACTGAAGAGCCGCAATATCATATCTACAAATACTGCGCCCCTGAGGGAATCCACACCTTATGGATACATGGCTGGTTGGCGGAATCCGCTTCAGGATTTGACTATCACTGTGACTAGCCACTGTGGCTAGCCACTGTACGCCTGCGCCTACATAAGGACCATGAAAGGCTTACGCAGTGCCACCCACAGCTCCATCCACACCCACCATATCCAGTGTAAACACGATAAACAAGACCGGGACGCATGTGGATCAGAGCCAAGTTTCATCAACGGAGCCGACCAACAGGCCATCACAGTCAAACACAAACATGCTATATTTGGGAATGAAGCGAACACAAGGAGTTGGCTAGATCGTAGTCCGTTGCACACTGCGAGCACGGAACCACACTTTGCTCCTAACTACGCAGCAAGAAACGTGTACTTCGTCCTCTGCACCAACGTCCTACTGTCTCCTAAGGTCGGTATGGACCTTTTGGTGGGCAATAGAAAAGTAAGCACCTTGTCAACATGCACATCAAGCGTAGCCACACCGGGGATATGAAGTAACAGAATATCACTTGAAAGGACAGGATGAAATAAAAGATAGCAGAATGCATACAGACACGGAGAAATACTTCTTCAATAACTGAGCGTAATAAAAGGATTACGAACGAAACCGCGATAAGAACACAAGGCGAGAGAACAAAAGTTCAGAAAGCAAGACGCGAAAAGGTTACAGAAATCAATTATAATGCGGAAATTATAGGCGATCGCGCTAGTTTTCAGTGGTTGCTCCTCAGTCTAATACACCACAAATGACTGCCATGAACGTAAACGTCAGCTAAACGTACGGATTTAAAACCCAAATGGTCTGAGTGCCCAAGCTAGTTGATTGGCCCCAAGGCGAACAACGGTGTTTTGTGCGTGTGGCGTTGTCCACACGACGTGTCCGTGCTACAGGGAACCAGGATAGAGTTAGCGCCCGGGAAATCTTCTTATGTGCACATAGGTTCGGGTCATGAAGGATGAGGTTATTGCCTCGGCCACTGCCAGTAGACGACATCTACACTTTGTTGTGTGGGACCTGGGTACGCGGTAGATGGGATGGAACGCCTCAAGCGATCTGACTTCGTGGGTCGAGTCGCTCAGGTGTGTAGAAACCGCGCTTGCCACTGATCTAGCCACGCCACTATAGAGCCCAGTTTGCTTGTGTTACAAGGCGCTCTCGGACAGTCTCCTGGTAGTTCTACCGTTATCTAATGCTCGAAACGATCAAAGAAAATAATATACAGAGAAAAAGGTACTTGAACTTGGAGTTCTGTCCTTAAGTTGTTCATTCAGCGTCGGCCTTGAGTAGAAGCTCAACGGAAGGGGCGCCGCAGAGTACGATAAAGCCATGGCATCAGCAAGACTTTTAGACGAGCTAAAATTTGCATGAAGGCTATTTGATAGAAATAGCTATCAGATGAGGTACCTTCGGAGAAACACAAAGGTAGGAGTAGCGAAGTCAAACATGAATACTGTAGGTAAGGAACACATTTACTTATCGTTGCCGTTCAGTGGGGATGAAATAGCTGACTCAACGTCTAGATGGCCTTCCGCCGCCATCGCATAAACGTACCATTCAGCATGCCTACGGCTAAACGTCTACTTAGTGCCGACTCTGAGTCAACAACTTAAGGACAGAACTGCATGGTCAAGTATTTCCTTCTGCGTATACTCGTTCCCTTGCACATGTCGATCAAGCTATACCAGAAGAACTAACAGGAGACTATCCGCGAGAGCCAATGAACATTGTCCAGTTTATCTGTGTAGCGGCGTGACTTGAGCAGTGGCAATCTCAGTTTCTACACACCCAAGCGAGTCGAACCACCAGGTCAGAGAGTATGAAGCGCTCCACTCCATCTACGTTGGCCCATATTCTACGCAAGGCCGCTTAGGTATAGTCTTCTTGCAGGGGCCGAGGCAATAGCTATCGAACTTCATGACCTTGACCTATGTGCGCACGAGAAATTTGTCCAGGCCTCAACTTTATCCTGGTCCCCTGTAGCACGGACACATCGTGTGGACAACGCCACGCACACACCAACACACACTTGTTCTCCGTGGAAACAATCACATAATTCAGTCACTTAGCTTATTTGAGTTATAAACCTGTACTTTAGTTTGACATTTGCGTTCATGTCATTTATTTGTGGTACATTAGCCTGATGAGAAACCACTGCAAATGAGCTTGTTGGCTTACATTTTTCTGATGTCTACTTTGGAATATTTTAACAGTTTACTTCAATTAAGTTCGGGATGATGTGCATATATATAGAATTTAGTACTGGTAGACATTATTATGAGCAAGAAAATCAATGGGATAAACTTGCGTACCTACCACTTGAAATAAAGATATTAGCATGCACTCACACGCTAATAATTCTATGCAGCGTACCTAGAGACGCCGCACCGGTTCGGCCTGCATTCTACGCAGCAACCGTCGTCGCTCCGGCGATGGCCACGAGTGATCGCGCCAATCGATCACTAGACCTGTCTGACTCAGACACTCGCGACAGCATGTGCAACCGCACTATGCGCTTGACATCGCTTGAGTAAAACCCGTCGGTGGTTGCCAGTTCCGCGCCTGCCGCTTTTTCTCGTCATGCATGAGTTCAGGCTCGCGCAGTTCTGCAAATACCTTCGTTTTCGGATCTCGCCATGTACGCCAATAAACCGCCTTTGATTCCAATGAAATGCAATCAACATCAGAACGTAATAGGCTCACTTTGTTAGTCCTGGTATTGTAACTTCTGTTGGGTATTAACATATGTATGGTACTACATATATATTTTTACCTAGTAATAAGAGACCGTGGTGCGCAGAGGCTGCTGTTGGCTAAGTCCTGGCAGATAGTCTACCCACTACTGCGCTGTTGTGCCATGGCTCTTGACCTGGAAGCATTCTCTTGGCAAGCGCTGTGTATGCCTTGGGGAACGCTTCCTTCTTGCTAAATTTCGGGAAACCAATCAGCATGAGTTAGTAGACTGAGCATGTGCTAGACACACTGACCAACGGGTGTATATTTACTCGAAGGGTTCGGCTGAGGACCCGAGTCGTTTTCTTGTCAGGTTTAAGCGACTTGCCAGTAGCCTAGTCCGTCCTCTTCGGAGGTTAGGAAGTGGTCGATGGCCCTCTTCCCGCAAAACATAGCCATGGGAGAAACACAGGTCTAAAGGTCAAAACTTCCCTGCTACGTTGGCCTAGAACGAGAGCGCGATGAATTTTCTCTGACGGTGGGAGGGCACTTTTGGTTGTTCAGTGGGTCGCTACTGCCTGCCTTAAGCCAGCCCTGGTCAAATGGTTGCAAACCCGCCAAAATCCAACTGCGTCTGGCCGCGGATGCAGGTGTACCACACTAGGGCCGAAAAATATACAAAGCTTTCCAGTACCTCAAAGGCCGCGTTTGTCAACCGTCAAGTAGATCCCAATCAGTAACTGCAATCTCATTCCCGCCCTGGATCTGTTCCCCCTGCCTAGTGGGTCAGGCTACTGACCAAAAGGCACCGTGCGGCGTCCTCCAAGCTAACCTCCAAACCACCCACTGCTTTGTGAGTCAGGCCCTCCTAATCAATAGCCTTGTCACTGATGTACTGGAACCGCAAGTAGCTGGAGCGCAATGCGGATTCCGCGCTGGCAGAAGCATAATCGACATGGTTTTCGCAACACATCAACTACAAGGAAAAGGGCGCGAACGCAATCAACCGTTATATTCATTGTTCGTGGACTTCACCAAAGCGTTCGATATGGTAAACCCTGAGGCGTTGTGGCTAATTCTCTCAAAGTTTGGATGCCACGCATAGTTTATTCGTTTGGTTGAAGTCCGGCATACCTGAATGCGAATAAGGGTGCAGCTGAGTAGACAGGCTGCAAGTGATTTTTCCATTATCTGCTGTGTGAAGCAAGGATGCATCTTAGCCTCCATGAGGTTCAACCACTACCTGACGGCTTTGATGTCATGCGCTTTCAACACGCGTGCATACGGTGTGCATCTGGAGCACCGAGCGGATGGGGGTTTGCTTAACTTCCGCAGCTTTGGATCCAGAAGCTTAGTGCATGAGACAACCATCCCTAGGCTGCTGTTTGCAGACCGCTGTGCGCTGTTTGCACATACCGAGAAAGAACTGCAATGAATGATGACTGCATCTGCTTCCACGGCGACCACGCTTGGAAAAAGCATAAACGAAGGCAAGCCTGTATCCGTAGTTCAGCCGGCAACGGGCGTGAAGCCAATGTGGGGCAAGAAACACGGATGGCAGATGGGGTACCACAGAACACGTCCGCCTTCAGCTATCTCGGGAGTACGTTGTCAACATACCTCCGGATTAACAACGAACCGCGCTAGTTTAGCGAATTCAATTCCAACATTTGGGAACCGGAAACATCGCGTGTGAAAAAATCATCATCTCACTATTAGAACCAAGGTGATGGTGTATAAATCAATGGTTCTCTCAGTCCTTATCTATGGATCGGAAACGCGAACACTGTACAGCAAGGATATTTAGTTTTAGCATCCATTCCATCGACAGTGCCTTCGTTGGATTCTGCACATCTAATGGAGGGACATTGTGCCAGACACTGATGCAATCCGCCGGAAATAAGTGTACACCGTGGACTATATGCTACTGCTGCGATACCTCCGGTGGCCCGGACATGTGGGCCGTATGGATGCAACGAGTATCCGGAAGCAACTGCTGTATGGACAACTGAGCGTACGTGGCCGCAATGCGGGCCAACCGAACTTACCCTACCAAGACAATATCAAGATTACTTTGTCCAGAGTAAGTTTTGACCTAAGTGTTTGAGAGGAGATGGCAATAAATCCCCGCATCTGGCGTGACCTTCTCACCTGTACCGTTGCCCAATCGCAAGAAAGGCAGATGATATATCGGGAAGCCAAACGTGTTGCACACAAACCTCATCCGCTGGCGGACTATAATTTTTCGGCTACTCCCACATGGAGCTGCAGTGCATGCGGCCGTGCGTGAGTTAGCCACGCCGGACTGGCCAACCATCAGCGAGGCCACTATGGGGCTGCGCCGAACAGCGTGACTATTAGACAGCGTACCACGGACTGACATATGACACTAGGTGGTACGCAAATGAGTAGGGACAGTGCATGTTAAACCGGCCAAACGTTATGAAGCGAGGTGAGTCAGCAAGGAATCCCCGGTAGCTTGCAACATCGGACGGGAGGACTTTTGCACTGTCTACTAATTCATCGAGTATTGCAGCGCAGACAACCACCCCTAGTTCCTGCATAGCCGCAAGCGCATGCACTGTATTTGCCATACTGGTAATCCGAACACAGAAGCCTCCATACGAGTGACTCTATGTTGAGTTTTGATATTACATTCACCATGCTTCTTTAGCGCACTTGGGCTACACTGACTTACCTTAGGTTACCTTATTTTACCGTACCTTACCATTACCCTAGCCACAAACATGCCACCCATTGCAGTATGCTGCAGCAATTCTTCCTCTATGTGCTGGCAAATTTGCAAGCTGATGGATATGTTCAACTTCGATCGTGCATTCAAAAAGCAATCGCTCCGGAACATCCGTGGAAAGTGAACAGTCACGGCAAGTAACTGACTAGCGATTAGCATACAGGTGTTAATGTGTCACGTTAGGTACCCCATTAAATCTGGTAGAATGCTCAGCGTTGTACTTCCCGTTATTCAGCCGACAACCTTATTTTAGCTGAGCTTTTGCAAATCAGTTGCCCCTAGCGCACCATTTCTCTACAAACCTGCATAGTTGCTCACTAGCAGTCTGTCCTCTTCGCTGCGTGTCATTTTTATTTCATCACTTCGGTACAATTGCTGCAACGCAGTAGCATTATTGCAGCTGTCTAAGAGGCACCTACTAGAGACTGCATTAGACGGTGTCCACCTTCTGCGTAGACTAAGGAAAAGATATGGCCAACGGTAATGGTACGTCAGTGTCTTCGTGACATACATCGGAAAGGCATCAGCGCGTAACGAAAATCGCTTCACTTTTGGAACAACAACTAGCTGCATCCCAGGCTTGCGATGTAGCTCGTAACCACTATTCAGTAGAACAGACTCTGGCTTGTCATACTTTCTGGCTTCTATTAAGAAAATGGTCGTAAAGCGGTCTGTGCTCATATCTGCTGAAAAATTGCTTAGACAAACTAAGCCACCCACTGATAATACATAATTTGCCCCAACTTCTGAGTGCAAGCTAATCCTTTTCGATCCACTGAAAGATGCACATGATAAAATTAAGATCCTTGAGATCTAGTTAAACACACTCAGAATCAAACTCTGTGTACTGAGCGAAACCTTAGAAAAATTCATGCCATTAGCTCAGCTGCCGGGAATCACATAGACCATTGAGGCGGATGAACGCAGTGGCAGGGGAGCTACTTACACACATAGCTACTAAATTTTTTGAACGTATTCGTCGTGCACATAACGTAATGATATTCAATGACCTCGACAACACCAAATTAGAGAAGTTGAAGCACTCCATCATCAGTCGCTGAAACATGACTCCTTCAAAACTAAACGTCTGCGAAACACATCCAAATGCAAATCGTGCCCTATATTTATCACCTTTGGCGATCAAAGACTGGCCAGATCTCCAACGACAATGATTCATTATGAGAGCGGCAGCCAATTTGAGGCGTATCTTGATCAAGCCCAATGAAACACCATTTCAAAGAGCTTTGCATCATTCAATAATCGTCCGTCTAAGCAAACGGTAGGACTTTCTCCCACTGAGACTGATGTAGCCACCATGCTCCTGGCGGATCATGCTTTGTCATAACGGCAAATGGACACAACTGTGACAAAGGCTACAGTACTGAACTAACTTCTCCAACATAGTAAAGACCATAGCTCTCTCGGTAGCGCAGTGTGAAACTGCTATCTGCCGAGAGGAGGCTGAAGCTTAAAAATCTAACGATTCAGACAGGTGTGACACCGATACAGAACCTCTGACAGAGGAAGCTACGGGCAACCTCCAAAAGCCTTATGACAACACTCCACTGACTACTAAGAAACTCTCGTTCAACTGCCCAAAAAGAAAGCGCATCAAAAGCCTGCCTCTTGCAACTCCCACATGACGAGACATCCATCCAGTGAACGTCTTAACGAAACCAGGCAAGCCACACTCACCGAGCTACCCAACAAATGCTCAGCTCGGAATAGACAGACGCGCCCTTGAAGGCAATACTAAAGGTTGGAAACTAAACTACGAACAAACTAGTGCCGCCTCCAGAAAACCATACTTGCTTCCAACCACACCACCAGCTGCTCACCATTTAAAAGCTTTTATGCTCAGCCACGGCCAAGACCTGCGCCATGCGAGCCCCACACTAAATCTAATCGCTAGCGTTAACACGACGAACAACATCACTGCTCCACTAGGCAGCCTGCAGACAAACCAGTATGTTTAAATGATTGAAGACTGGTAGCTCAAGTTGTTCAGATGGCTGTTGAAGTGTTCGTGAGCTTGGCAATTTGGTCGCAAACGTTGAGCCAACAATCGAGGTGACAGCATCAGTGCATAGTTGAGTGGCTGCAGTAGGGTAGAATAGCGTAGAGGAGCCTCGGTGAGAATGCACTGAGCGTGGTGTGTGTACGTTTTTATACCGCGGTTGTTGCCCGTGCAGGCGAGTACTCTTATTGGTTGTGATTTCAATCCGCCTTCAGCCTGGTTGATGGGCACGTGATCTTTGAGCTTGACTCAATGTGCTTCGTGGCCATTGCATGCTTGCGCTTGGCGAGTCTGCCGTCAGTTCTGGTTGACCAGCCACACGTTCCACCGGATTCAATCGCTTGAGTTGATGGTCTTTCACCAGCAGTGTTGCGTGTACTGCATCAAGTTCGGTGTGTCGATTGATTAAATTGGTTGTGGAGTACCGGGCTTCCAAAAACTCCCTGGCTTATTTTGTGCTTCCATGTGCTAAGAACTTAACATGCTCCAGATAGAAACGTTGGCATTCTTGGTCTTCGTGCACAGAAACCAATGAGTGCGGATCATGTCTTCTGACAGTCGCTTAGTGTTCGGTGATTCGTGTACAAAGCTTCCTTCCTTATCCAGCTGGGAGTAATTTTTCGGCGGGTTGTAAAGTTCGTGAAGCAAATGCAATCGGGTAAATGATACCATTGGGCATTTTGTGACATATAACTGCTCCGACTCCGTATGGAGAGGTGTCACCTTGTAAGATTAACGGTTTTTCACTATCGTGATGGACCAACACAGGTGCGGAAGTAAGACACTACTTTGCACAAGTAAAAGCAGATTGTTGCTCACTTTTCCACATCCACGGGATGATTTTGTGTAATAGTTCGTTTAATGGAGCAAGAATGGTCGAGACATCAGGTAGGAAACGACGATAGTGGGACAGCACTCCCAGGAATGATCGTAGTTCATCGCTATTCTTGGGCTGAGGTGCCTGCACAATAGGCACTATCTTACCTTGCAGGACATGCAAACCGGTTTTGTCCAGTTTGTAACCGAGGTAACAAACGGAATCTGATAAGAGCTCACATTTGGACTTTTTAATTTTAACCCACACTCCTCCAGACGCAGGAGGACAGTTTGCAATGTGTTTAGGTGATCAGAGTCACTGCGAACAGTAACAAGGATAAAGTCTAAGTATGCACAGGTGAACGGTATATCTTTAACTATATTATCCACTATACTTTGGAAAATGCTTGGTGCTGAATTCATTCCAAACGGGAGAAGCGTGTACTGGAATAGTCCCAGGTGGGTAGTTATTGTGGTCAGTTCCTGTGACTCATCATCAAGTTCGACCTGAGAGTATGCGTGACTGAGAACTAGCTTGGAAAGCTTTTGGCCGCCGGCTAAATTCGCGTACAAGTCTTCCATACGTGGTAGGGGATATTTTGCCACTTTCGACGCTTGGTTGACTGTCAACTTGTAGTCTCCGCAAATACGGACGGAGCCGTCAGGTTTGAGTACAGGTACAATGGGAGTGCCCCAATCCGAATGTTGCACTGGAACTATGACTCCTTCTGATTGTAAATGTTGTATCTCTGCCTCAACTTTAGGGCGCATTGCATAAGGTAATGATCTAGCTTTGTAAAACCTTGGTTCGGCACCCCCTCGGAGTTTGATAGAAGCCTTGACATGAGGCATTTTCCCAGTTTATTTTCAAACAACGATGAGGACTCGTTCAATAATCCATTCAAACTACCGTCTTCAACAGTGAGTTGGTTGAATTGCATGGTCTCGGGAAAGAACTGTATCCAGTCTCAACCCATGAGATTCGGTTTGTTCCCAGGTACAACGATTAAGGGTAGGGTGAATTCTCGCTCCCCGTGTCTGGCTTCAACGAAACACATGCCCAACACCTGAAATGGATCACTTGTGTCCGTCTGTAATCTCAAATTGCACGGTAGCAAAGGTGGTAGCCTTTTAATTGAACCGCGGTTTACAATGGTGACCGCCGCCCCAGTATCTAGCTCCATGTCTACCGGTTTATCCTCTACCATCAAACGTATTGTATAAGGAGGACAGCTTTTGTGTGTCACACTCTTCAAGTACACGGAGTTAAGCTCACTGTACAAATTTTCTAGGACCTTATCTTCCCTTTACTCTATCCTGCTTTGACGATTCGATGAGGCGATGTTCGTGCGGCGGGAACTTTCCGATCTACAGACGCGTGCTAGTTGACCTATCTTGCCGCATTTCTAGCAGATACTTTCTTTGTGCCGGCAATAGGAAGCTTAAGAATGCGGCAAACCGCAACGATAACACACAACTTATTTTCGATTTTCAGTGCTGTCTGGTTTACGGATCGCTTGCGCATCATCAGCTACCGGCCGACCGGTGAACTCGCGTAACTGGTGTGTAATGTTCTCAAGTTGGCGAACGATGAGACAAACGTTTTCCCATGTGGTGGCCGACGCATCCAAGGATAGCAACTTCTCTCTAGCACTTTCGTCCGATATTCCCGCAAGCAAACCTTGAATTTTTATTTGCTCTCTTTAATTTTTCCAGGTGGAATACCATCATACTTACAATCAGGAATGGATTGGTGAGTATGTGCAATAAAGTCATTGACGCTTTCGTTCGGCTTTTGGACAAGTTTCGAAAAGCAGTATCTAGCAGTGTAAACATTTTGTATCAGCCCCCATAACGTGGTATAAGTATCCAAAGCAAAACTGAGGGTGGCATAGTATTCCAGTTGTAGGGCATCGTAGTGCCACTGACCTTCATCGCCAAGCACTTGCCTGAATAGTGCGATTTTGTAAGCCTCAGAAAGATAAACGGTCGGATTCAGTACAGAAAGTAATTTCACGCAGTTAGTAAATGATTTTCTCCATTTATCCAATTTGATAAGGTCGGTTTTTCCTCAGCAGATGACCAAAATATAGGAGGCGTATTCAACATTGGGTTCGTCATTTTCGTCGCCACTAATACGTAGTACACTAAGCATGTAACACACGCTTCCGAGACACGTAATCCCAGCAACCAGAAGACGTTTAAACAGCAGGAGGTTGATTAATCAACTGAGAAAGGTACAAGACTCACGGAACTCGCGTTGCGAGACCAAGGGTGTCTGTCTGATGATTGGCTGGCTGTTTTGTGTGGTAACCAATCCACGCACGGCTGAGTAAACGGATCAAAGTCATTCGCCTACGTGATATCAATTGGCATCAATTAGCTGAGTTTTGTGGGCAAGGTGGTTGTCCGAATCCTACTCAACCGCCTCGTCATTCAGGTTGTGGAACCTAACCTGGCGGAAGAGCAGTGTGGATTCCGCTCGGGCGGCAACATTCTGGATATGAGGTATGCAGCTTGTCAGTTACAAGAGAAGTGCAGAGATCGGTACCACGCTTTGTACTCGCTCTTTGTTAATTTTGCCAAGGCATTTGATACGGTGCACCGCGAGGCATTGTGGTTGGTGCTGGGTAAGTTTGGTTGCCCGCGTAAGTTTGTAAGTTTAATTTAATATCTGTACAGTGGTATGCGAGCGAGGGTGCAGCTAAGTGGAGAGGCTTCAGATGACGTTGCAATTATCTTTGTGTGAAGCAAGGCTGTGGCTTAGTTCCTGCCCTGTTTAATATATAAATTCATGCCATGATGTCTTATGCTTTTGAATCGGCTTGTGCTTTCAGTGTTCGTGTGGAGCACCGTATTGATGGTGGGTTGCTGAACATCCGTCGTTTTGGTGCGAAATCCTAGGCTGTGAGACAGCCATCCAGGTTGTTGGTTGCTGACGACTGTGCGTTGGTCTCACACAGCGCGGATGAGTTGCAGCACATGACCCATGCTCTGGCTTCAACAGCGTCCATATTCGGACTCACGATCCACAAAAGCAAAACTGTCTTACCTTCAGTCTTTACCCATGGTGCAATCTTCAATCTTGCCGCCAATTAGCATTCGTGCTGGAGTTTTGGAATCCTTTTCCCGCTTCTGCCACCTTGGGAGTGTGATGCCGCCTAATCGACAGATACACAGTGAGTTGCGTATCCGCGTTTTGAAGGCAGCAGCGGCATTTGGGAAGCTAGAGTACCGACTGTGGAACAACCATCAGCGTGCCGTCGCCACGTAGCCGGTGCTGTAAAATCCATGGTGCTGTCCGTACGTCTATAGGGCAGCACAACGTAGACGATGTACCGGCGGGAAGTGCAATAACGCGAGCGGTTCCATCAACTTTGATTGCGGCGGATTATGTGCATCTGATGGAGCGGCATAGTCGCGGACACGGAAGGGTTGCGACAAAGTGGAATGCACGCAGTTGACTACATACTTTTAGTGAGGCAGCTTTGGTGATTCGGTCCTGTAAACTGTATGGATGGGACGAGGATACCGATACAACTCTTATATGCTCAGCTAAGTATTGGGTAGCGGCATGCAGAAAAGCCAAAACTACATTAAAAGGACATGATCAATGTGTACATTTCACGTTCCAATATGGATTGTAGGTTCCGGGAATCCAAGGCGGTTGGTCAGCCTGTGTTGCGCGATCTGATCACAAAGGCAGTCCTTGAGTTGCGTGTGGAATACCTCTGGCATACAGAGGAGCAGCGGCAAGTTCGCACGGGGCGAGCGCCGGTGTGTTGTACTCCGTTGACATCGAATGCACAGTGCTGTACCATTTGCGTTTGAGATTGCTTGAGCCGGGCGTACCCAAAGCGTAATGAACGAGGCCACTCGAGGCCCCCCACCGAAGTGACGCCAGCGCCTGGAGAGCAACTGGACAAAACTGACGCAGCTTTTTCAGGTGCGGTGCATTCGCAATACTGAACAAGTGCGTGCATGCTAGGTCCGTTTATTTCAGTTGGTTTGTTTGCAAGTTTGCCCAAATATTTCTCTTTCGCATAATATTGCCTACATGTGCTCTCTTCGCTAAGCTTGCACAGGTTGCTGAAGATAATTATAGTTAATTTCAAAAGCAATTTTGCGTTTGTGGCATTTTTCAAGATACGTTTTCAAACCTCTTGGATTTATCGCAGATTCGTTCGTAATCGTGTTGTATCCGCTTATTTAGGGAAGAGTTATGCCTTTTTAGCTGTATGCATTATCCGTTTTATTTTAGTTCTGGTTGTTGGTTAAAGTGATCGGCTGTTACTTGATATCCTCCAAGTGGCTGCGCTTGATGTGGATGTTGACAAGGTGTCTACCTCTCTGTTACCCCTACCTCCTCCTTACTCGCTTTAGGAGACAGATGGTCGTCGCTGGAGTGGAAGGAGTGCATAGTCTTTGTTGGCGTGTTAGGCTCAAAGAGTGGTTCCATGCACTCAGTGTAGAGCACACCACGGTCCATCCATCGCATTTTGCGCACTTTCATCCCAAATAGAGCAGATTCGTGTTTGGATCTGAATGTGTGTTGGCTGCCTCCGTTGCTGAAACTTGCCTCCCATCCACATGCCTCTCGGCATTATGCCTTTGGGTTGACACTGGATATATGGTGTTTGGATGGAGCTGTAGGGAGTGCAGCGCAAGCCAGCCATGGTCCTGCTGTAGGCTCAGGTGTCCTGTGGCCGGCCACAGGGACAAACAAATCCGAACCCGGATCCCGCCAACCATACGTGCAATAGTACATATTTACATGGATATATGTATGTATAAAGATGCGCCAGATACGTATACCTGGATCCAGGTTAACGTAAAGTATGTATAAAAATATGAAATGACACTTATATAGACATTTATATTTATTTAAGTGGTTAAAATTGAATGCAGTGCTGTGTGCGCACATTTTAATTTACTTATATATATATGTATATATGTGTGTACATATATCCGTAGATATGCTATTAGATTGGTACAGCCAAATATACTTACAATTATATGTAAATAGGAATAGACACATAGAGATAACTTATTTTAGGCTCAATGCTGAGGATGATGTGGCATTCGTGGTTTCTTTACCCTAGTTGGTTGAATGCCACAGGTACCTTTTGTGTGTATTTTTAGCGAGATAAATTGTAGTGTGTTTCACGTTTGACGCTTGGCGATGATTCAAGAGTTTGGTATGCAACCGTGCACGTAACTTAGGCTGATGGTGGTGACACTTTGGACTTTTGTTTGGTTGGAATAAATAAGTTGGATAACTTTAGGGCGGTTTCAAGTGGTTCTGTTTCGCTTGCTTACCAACTTACATCATATGCGATTTACTGGTACAGGGTGCTCGGCATAGCGTAATGCGACGACACATGTTATTTTATTGTTATTAGTAATTGCCTGTTTGTCTGCACTGCCTATGCATATTGCTAACGGTAGGCCACGTCTATGTAGCGTTACCTCGTATAAGCCGCCTCCTGGCGTCTGTAAAGTTTGCTGTAGTGGTCTGGCTTATACCCGTTTTGTCCGTGCCATAATTGAAGGACGTTTATAGTTACTCTGTGTTGCAAGGACTGCTGTTTAGCGGCAGCTGTTATTGTTTTTTATATCTCAAAGTCATCTAAATTGTCTTCGTACTTTTAGGAGTCTTTGTCAGTTATGTTAAGGAAACCATTGTCCCATGCACCTTTCACCATGTCATATTTTCTTGGATATCACACTACATAACATTGGGTGTTTGGAACAGTGGGTGATGCATCGAAATGCACGCTTGAGCTATTTGTACGCACGGGCTTACTGCGATTATTCTTTTGGTTGTACCGTGCCAACGAAATCCGTAGGCGGATGCCGCCAAACAAATCTGTCTTATGTATGCCGGTGAATGGCTGAAAGGTACCGTTGACGTAGATGATAGTCAAACTTCATGAGGGAAGAAGGACTTAGGATAGCATAATGCTGTGAAGCCATATGAGAGGTGTAGAGGTAAGCTATTTTTATCCGGTTGTGTAATTGTTACTCTTGGTTTTATTATCTAGGTTACTGAACTTTGTACCTAGCTTGTTCTGCTATAAGGAAACTACTGAACTAACTGACAAGATTCGTGGAAATGTAAATTGCCTATGGAGTGTTTATTGACATGAAAAGCTAATGGGAAGAGGTTGCATGTGTACGAGGATAAGGCGGAAAACGGCATTTAAACAGTTTAGTGAATCGTCCCTTAATCCCACTCGAAGCTCTCAATCGTATTCTGGGGACGAATGCAATGCCTCACGTAGCGCAGGAGATTACTGAGTCATGGGGTATAGGTGCGTTTGTAAAGTGTAGGTGTTAGCTATTACGTTGCAGCATTACATGTTGCATGTTACCTCGTTTAGTATAAGCCAATTGGAGGAACTGGTGGCTCTAGGACACAATAATAATATTTAATAAGTGGGTATATTTTAGACTGGCCATACGCTGCATTTTAAGGTATCATATCAATGTTTACCTTAATCCTATGCAGTTGCACAGGAGTAGGTAACATGTGGGTATACGTACTCGTGGGCAGTTATGCATACATTCGCATTGCTTAATGTACAGCTGAGGGGTCGTAAACGCCCACCTTGAATGTCTTCCAGTTGCATCAGGCAATCTTGAACTCCTTGGTTTTCTTTGTGTTGAGAGTTGCGATGAGTCGTAGTTGTGCAGGTTGGCTTCGGAACAGGATGCAATGCACCACGAGTTCACGTTAACTTCTTTAGACTATTTTCCTCCGCTTAGTCGCCAGAACCATTGTTGCCCACGTGGAATTATAAGGAATACGCAAGGTTAAACATAATTTTGAAAAATGCAGATAAATATAATACGGGTTTGTTAAAAGACGTACTAAGGCAGCTTACATCACTAGTAAAATGTGAATATAAAAATATAACCAAACTTTTCCTGCGCTGAAATTGATTTCTTGCGCAACAGTTAAACCTACGTAAAGCTCAGAAAAAGAAAAACCTGTGCTAAGTCTAAAATACCGAGTAAAGTATGAAAAACTTAAGCCGCTTAGGCTATGTTTCAACCGCTGTTTTCGTTAAAAGTAAGTACATTGCAATACTTACATATCCTTTCAACTTATTTGTGGAGGGCTATAAGAGATAGGAGGTAACGCGTTTGGTGCGGAATAGAAAAAGTAGTCGAAAAAGTGAATATGTATACTACATAGAAACGCAAGAGGTGATCAGCTTCCACACCAATGCTGATGTGCCTGTCGTTGTGGAGAGCCTGTATACGGACTCACTCTACCCACAATGCGTGAACACTAAAAATGTTGAGCCCCCAGCGGGCCGTTTTGCATTCTCTTGATGTGAGTTCTAATGCGAGCTACCGTTTCGTTTCATTTTGATTTCATTACAACGGCTAAGCAGCTGAACATGGTGTTTGTGTACTGTCTTTGAAAGTGTTATCACATATAGATGCATTCTTACCAGAAGGTATTTTCAGGCTCATCACGACCGGCGCTTGGTGCATAGGTGACTGCGGTCACCGAACGCACGGATACATCGGCCGCAGGCAAATTATTGAACACATGGCTACATAGATACGTCTGGGGCATGCGGCTAGCGGGTTGGTCAGGCATTATAGTGGTTTGCAAATGAATAGGCAGCAAAAGTAAGCTATGACAATAAAAGCAACAGGGAAGGGATAGCTGCCTATCGGAAGTGTCGGTCGGCTGAACGACAAGTGGGCCCAGTTAACCGTACGGAGTTCCATCACAAGCAAGCTGGCGAATAAGGGCGGCGGTGGAAAGCGACGAACCGTTTGGCTGTTGGCCTACAGTCTGTAGTCGGAAAGGTAACAGGAAAGCTATGCAATCTGACTTTCTGTAAATCTCGCCGACCATAGGAATGGTGGAGGACACGTGCCGGTGGTAGTTGTCGTACGAACTGGGCGCTACTGTGGTTGGTGAAGGAGGTGCAAGTGTATGGGCAGCAAGTGTTGGGATATGAAAAGTAAGACAAGGGAAAGCCATATAAGCTGAGCTTTGGTTTAAGGGAAGAATACATATCCCTCCTCTCCCATTAACCGAGACCGGTAGGGCGGCCTGCAGGGCTTCCGAGGGTTAACCCCACGAGTAGTGATGCATTAACCATCACGTTGTAGACGATTTTGCGTTTGGTGCTTTTCTGAGGTATAAGTGCCACAGCTACCACGTAGTTTAATGGCAGAAGCTCGTACAAATTCAGGGTTTAAATCACATGCAAACGCGGAGCACAACTAGCGTTATGTGGAAAAGCACATCGAACGATACGGGGAACACATTTATTGAGCTTCCATTTCGAGCCTGCGATGACCTTTTTTATTTGGCGGGCCTCAATATAATACGCTGCGCATGATCGGTAAAAAGTGGGCACTTGCCGGAGCTGGGTGGACATATCGCGCTTATGGAAGACTTGCTTGCAAGACTGCAGCTCCGCTAAGTTTTGTGATCACCTTCCCGTGACAAGCGCAACACTGTCGGTAGATGATTATTATCACCGTAAACCGAAAGACCTAACTCATCATAAAACAAAGTCGGAAACTGGTGCGCTGCATGCACATCTTTAAGCTGACGTCAGAAACTTATCTGCTAATAGAGTGTATCTGTGCGGCCAACATGGTGTAAGCTTCCGTCATGATAACGCTGTGCTGTACGTGCATTGTTGCGAATAGGGTACCTTATTTCTGGGGAACGCAATTTTCCGACAGTGCATCAGCTGTGACGGCTTGGGGCCCAGCAGCCTTTAACCACCTATGGATGCAAATAGGTGGCTTTGCGACGGGTTCCCACCGCAGAGGCCGCTTCCACACCTGTCGGTGAATTTGCAGTGTAAGCTGAAACAGAGCGCTTGCAATTGCCTATGCTAACCTAGGGATATTTTACCGCGGTCACGCAGGACTACTTTAGGAGCGCATTGACGCAAGGCAACCGCGGAGGCCAACTGTTTTGACTGACTATCTACTTACGCGAATATGTTTGTCGCGTAAGCGCTCATGGGATGCGGAAGAAGGCCACTGATGTCATGTTCACCAGTACTTACTCTCAGCAGGCAACTTCTTATGTGGTATATATAATCGCCGACATGTACCTTGGGTCCCTTTGCAGTCTCTGGAACTTATGTATTCTCCCTGGCAAGTTCCGCTGCAAGTGAACACAATGACGCTGCTAGGGAGCTTCGGGTAAACTTTCGTGCTAGTCGGAAGAGCATCCACCAACCTTGGTTGTTGCTTGATGCATCAGGGATAAAATGGACATGTGCTGCTTCACAAGTAGAACGAGAAATCCCACTATGGATGTTCAGTGCGGACACCGGAACGCATGACCTTCCTCCAGCTCTCTTAATATCCCAGGCATCTGCTCGTGGGTATGATTTCCATCCAGTACATGGTGAAGCTGCAGGAGCGGCATAATGTCGCAAACGCCTACAGTCGCTCCGCCATGTTTACCATTTTTAAGGGAGGGTAACCAGGAGATTGATGCAACCATGGTACCATAAGTCCGATCTCCATCGTCGCAATGTTGCTTGCCTCTGTTGACCTACACAGACTGTGTGGCGTATTGAAGGCCACAGACGTGCAGAGCAAGCACCGTTAGATGGCCTGGGTCGTGGCTGTATTTAGCACATACGCACTTAGATGACAGTCGTCGGAGCAAAGTCACCTTTATATGCAGCCTCTGGTTGTCGTGTGCCTAGATATCTAAGTTGCAATCGGTTCCGTGGGTAGACGTGCAGCTTCGCACTGGGTAGCCAAGAAATATGAGCACGATAAATATTTACATGATACCCGACCATAATACGCACGTACCCGTTGCGAGGTGAAAGCTTAATGAAAGCGGTCGCTTGTCTTCGATACGTCCAAGTTTGCAAGACCAGGCTGCCCGTTTTCGCTTTCCCACTTCAAACTACCTATTGATGAAGTCACGGAGATTGCATTTGTAGGGCGCTACTTAGAAGAATTGGATTTTCTCCCAGGAGAGCGACCCTATTGTACGGTCGCAAAATCTGGCCACCTAGGTCCGTGTACATAAATGAGGAGGTTAGGTTCCACCCACGACGCATTTCACCACCTAGTTGTTTGTATAACCGTCAGTGGAATTAAAGAGAAGGTCCCAAATTGTATACCAAAAGAGCGAGGCTATTTTTCTTAGCGGCACCACCTATGACGTGGACGAAACATCCTTTCTCCCATAAGGATGGTATGGGGTGCAGCAGTAAAATCCACCCTACTGCACGGTTGCAAAGATAGCTGATTAAATCGGCTGACGTAGTGGCCACTTACGTTAGACCACAGGGGACTTCGCCGCTCGGTTCATATCTAGTGTGTGCGGCGCATATCTATTTTGGCTTTGAAAAGGAGTTCCTCATTGCCATCCAACCTTGTCTGTGGCTATGTATCATTGTTACATCATATGGGGTTGCCAGTACGTTGGAGGAGGGCCAGTGGCAGTGTTCACTCGGACGGCGGTTGGCGCCCCATGTTACTTGGACTGTGAAAGCGATGTCAATAATGAAATGAAATCGTACCTGCAGCTAGGTTTCACTGATGCATCAATGCCCCGCTTTCCAACAAATTACTGATGCTCTGTCCACTGCGGAGTATACTCAACCGTGCCCTGTCTGCCCCACGGAGCAGAATTGCTACGCCTATTGCTGCCACTGCACAGGTCTTTGCATTTCCCATCATCATCAGCATCACCAAGGTCGCCGTACTCCTACTCATCATCATCTGTTATAATCTTTACACCAGACTCAATTACAAAAATAACAATTTACTACTCCAAAAAACTTCTAGCTCAACCGAAAGAAAAAACAAAACGCCAAGGACTTTGACAAAAGAGCGAATTATTCGCAGCCAACGAACACTGTCCAACGACGGCGGACCTTGGCTCTAGTTATAGGTCGCTTACTGACCTTCGGCTTCTAGAATTGGAAGGTCAGCCAACAAGGTTAGCGGTTCCTCATATCTTTTGCCGAGGGGTCAGGTGGATTTTAATCACATGCAGAAGCGGAACATTCCGGTGCGTTCGAAATCGATGCGATAATCCTTAATAATCGATTAATCGCGAAAACAGTAGATTTCCAAGACAATTCTAACATTCTCCCGGACACTTCCCTCCTGATGTATCATCCGAAGTATGAGACGAAAGCCTAGGCTTAACTTGCAGCCTTCGGGACGGTGTTCTCTGCCTGTCGGTCCACCACCTTGGAAGAAGCGCCCGAGAACTTTGTTCCGATGTTCTTGTAATAGATTCTTTGCTCGACTCTGTGCAGTCGTCCACTGCTACCTTCGGCAAGTTGAAGCTTTCCACCGGTAAATAGAAACGGGAGGTCAGTAGGCCTTTCTTGTTCTGGCTGGCACAATGTGGGTCGTAACTGGTTTGCATGCCGTGGCCAGACCTGTGCCCATCATCACGTCATACATGACGTTTCCGCGCTTGCGTTTGACCGTATCTGGCGTCCATTTCGCATGGCCTTCCCGGTAGTCACGTACTAGCACCTTCTGTCCAAGCATATAAGATGGCTTCTCTGCTCCATGCCGCCGGTTAAACTCTGTTCCATTCTGCGGTTTCTTTTAATAGCAGAAGACTCCAAGCGCGGTCGGATGACGCCAAAAGGCATGCAAGCTTTTGGTTCATCATGGACTGTGCTGGACAGACTCCATCTGGCGCATGTGGATTCGGTGTTGCTTGGTAGAGGAAAAGGAACCGGTCAACCACCTCCTCTATACGTCCCTCCGCTTTTGATTTTTGGAAGGCTCGCTTGAATGTGTCGACAAATCTTTCTGCCTGGCCATTCGACTGTGGGTGAAACGGCGGCGAGCGAACGTGCTGTATGGCGCATTGCTTGCAAAACTCCGTAAACGTTGCTGAACTAAATTGTGAGCCATGGTGAGTGACAGTTGTCTCAGGACAGTCGAATCTGCTAAAGGTTTGGCGCAGTTTCGATATGGTGGCATTGGTGCTTGTGTTATCCATAAGGAGTACTTCCGGCCACTTGCTGTATGAATCGACTATAATGAGGAAACTGCTGCCGTTGATCGGTCCCGCAAAGTCAACATGGATGCGGCACCATGGCCTAGTAACCTTTGGCCATGAATATAGTACTGATTTTTGTGGCGCTTTCAAGACTTTGGCACACTGTTGGCAGCGTTTGGCTATTTCTTCTAGCTTTTGGTCCATGAACGGCCAATACACATAACTGCGGGCAAGCGCCTTCATCCGGTTGATTCCAAGATGCCCGGCGTGGAATTGCCGAATAAGACGCTCCTAAAGTGCCTTGGGGATGACCACTCTTTCCGAAACTAGTATGCAGTCGTTTACAATAGAGAGCGGGTGTCGCCTCTGAAAGTACTGTTGCAACTCGGCAGATAGACATGAACTTGGCCAACGTAATTTCTGGAACTGTGTAACCTTCTTGAGTATTGGGAGCCGAAGCGCTTCGGTTCTTAGAGCTTCTGCGGTAACCGGTAGACTTCAGTTACCGGAAAGTTGACATCATGTTCAACCTCGACCGAGGCAGTGATTGTGTCCTCATGTTCTTGCTGGCGGGCATCAATTAGGCGTGACAGTGCATCCGCTTGGCCAATGGAAACTGTCGTCTGGTATTGCATCCCGAAATCCTTCCCCGTTAGGGTAAGAGCCCAACGTTGTAGCCTGTTGGTTGTGTAGGCCGGGATGCCCTTTTTCGAACCAAAGATAGTCAGCAAGGGCTTGTGATCTGTCAGAAGCTTGAAGCGGTGGCCGTATAGCCTTTTTGTGGTATTTCTTCTATCCGGGAATCAGATAAAAACATAAAAGAAAAAACGGAAAATATATAATGACGATTTTAAGCTGGGCTGAATGGAATCGCCTACCCGTGCGGTCGATCAGGCAATCGATCGAGCGGACGAATGCGTTTTCAAACACCCGGCTAATTGGACTTTTGCCTCTGAGTTGAGAGGACAGTGTTTTCGGCGGCATTTTCTGGCTACGTTGGCAGAGTTTTGTTAACACGTTTTTCGTGGTCAAGACTGTTGGAATATTGATTTTTCTTCGGCTGGGCTAGAATATTTTGCGGAGAAATTTCTGGACGGGTAATTCGAAATGGCGAAAAAAGTGAAGATCTAACAATGGCGACGGACATGCACGGAAATGTTACAAATTTTTCTACCGAACATTTTCAAAAGCTGCTTTTCCAGCGACAATCCGAGATGGAAGCACAAATGAAACTGACTGAAAGTTTAACGCAGTGCTTAAACGTACAATCAAACGGAGCAGCTACACGGGACACGCAGGCTGTTTCATTTGATCTTCTTACGGGTTCATTCACTGAATTTCATTATGCTGCTGATTCCGAATGCACTTTCTAGGCCTGGTTCAAACTTTGGGAGGATATGTTCCAGACGGATTTCAGCCGTCAAGATGATTCATGGAAAGTGCGTCTTTTGCTCCGCAAGCTCGGTACGAATGAACATACAAGATTCCTTGACCACATATTGCCCAAAGAGCCGAAGGACATCACGTTCAACGAAGCAGTGGCAACACTCATAGACATTTTTGGTGAGTCGACATCTTTGTTTAGCATTCGCTATCAATGTCTAAAAATTGTAAAGCGTGATGCAGACGATTATGGGGCACTAGGAGACATGGTTAACCGTGACTGTGAACGTTTCAAGTTACGCTGTTTGACGGATGACCAGTTAAAGTGTCTAACATTTGTCAGTGCTTTACAGTCTCCACGCGACGCGGAAATCCGCACTCGGCTCCTTGCTAGGTTGTATCAAGACCCAGATTTGACATTGAAGTCTCTGGTAGCCAATGCAAACGTTTAAGTACCTTGAAACACGACACGGCTATGATTGAGCAGAGTTGCCCCACCATTGCCGGTACTGTCCATGCTGTGCAAAAAGCAAGAAAGCCTGGCTCGAATAAGTCGTTCAACAGAAAGCCGAACAAGCCCCCTACACCTCCATCCACAATTTCAAGTCGTCAGCGTAACTCAAGCAATCCAAATGAAGTTCCACCGGGAGGTCATTGATGAGGATCATGAAAAGTGCTGGTCCCAAAACCGATCCCTGTGCGACACCGCTAGTCATGAGCGCTGGAGCGGAGTACGTCTCGTTCACGTCGGCTTGAATTGTCCGGGCATCCAAAAAACCAACAATCAACGAAAAAGCTTTCCAAGAAACACCGCTTAATCGTTGTATATAAAGTAGCCTTTAATGAATAACTTTGTCAAAGGCCCTGCTGAAGTCGACAAAAATAACATCCAGACTTTTCCACAGCGTCTAATGATTTTGCCCATCTCTCACTGGCCACAAGCAGGTTCGAAGAACAGGAGCGCCACCACCAAAACCGCACAAGAGATGACGTTTAGGTTCTCGAGGTGGAGAAGAAGTGCCCGCTTGAGAATCCTCTCCATTACCTTGCACAATATTGACAGTAAACAGATGGGTCGATAATTGACAGGGTTTTGACGATCCCCTCCTTTGTGTATGGATTTAACAATCCCCACTTTCCAAGCGATCAGGAGCCGTCCAGCTTCAAGGGAATGTCGAAATACCCGGCAAACAGGAGCGGCAATGTGCTCGGCCACTGTCTTGAGGAACAACGGATGCAACCTATCAGAACCCGGAGAGGAGTTCGGATATAATTCACCTTTGGCAACGACATCGGCGCCCATTTCTACATGCTTCAACGAAGAAGGGATTACTGGCACCACGTTACTGGGAAACGGCGTCTCCATCGCGTAAGCAGGCGAATATTGCATGGCCAGTAGACTGGCTTTCGCAGCATCATCATCAAGTAAACCCACATGCGCCAAGGAATAGAGAGCATGAATACCACAGTCTGCTTTGGTACTTCTCTTCAGGTAAGAGAAGAGTGCCTTGGGAGTTGTCTTGGAATGCACAGACAAACCGAGTTCGTACTTTTGCCGTTTTTCCCGTTTTTTTCAAATTGCATATTTTCCAGGCCCCTTTATATTCCGAATGGTCAGACTCGGATTGCGTGTGCTTGCATCTGACCCACAGTTTCCGTCTTTTATTCATTAGACACCTCAGTTCTCGATCAATCCATGGAGGACCTCTGGCAAAAGATCTTTTGTAGACAGGAACGACCTGCTCAACAAGCGAAATCATTTTGGAGTACAAGAGTTTCCACTCCTCTTCCGAACCCATGGTTTCGGGTATACTCCGGTCCACACTACTGGCAGCCGTTTGTAAACTTTAAAGATCAACAAGCCAGAAGTTTCTGCGGAGGCGTTCTTGGTTGTGGAGAGTAAGTCGTCGAGCCCAGAGGAATTAAAACACAGCGCTCGCTTTTACCAGTGGGCTGAAGAACGACTAGATTGGTGACACCTGATTGTGCCGGTGAGAGTACAAGGTTAAGGATATGGGATGTTTGTCCTGCAAGTATACGCGTAGGCCTTGTGACATGTTGGAATAAGGTACATTTGGTAACGGTCTCTAAAAGAGCGAAACGAAAAGCCGTTGAAGCGGGAACACAATGCAGTTGGTCCCAGTCGATACTCGGGGCGTTGAAGTCACCCAGTACTAAGCAGTCCTTGCCTCGACCATGCATTTTGATCGCTTCCAGTAGGCAAGCTCCGGAACCCAATGGGGCCCTGTAGACTACACCGACCATGAGAGATCTGCATCCACCATGAACACGGCACCAGAGAGTTTCGAAGTCGCCATCGCTGGCATAGGTATCTTCAACCAGATGGGCCTTGAAGTCCGTCTTCCACTAGAGTATCACGCCACCCCAGGACTTCCTCCATAGCGGTCTTCCCTGTAAAGGTGGTATCCATGGATCTGCGCTTCCGAGTTCAGGACATCCGAGGACAACCAGGTTGCAGTGAAATCTATAAGCTCTGGTCGATTCATGGAGGCCAAAAGCTGAACTTCGTCTAGTTTGTTTCTGAGACTTCGCAAAGTGGAAGAAATTACGCACAGTCCGTTCTTCAGCTTTAACGCCCGGGCATTACTAGGAGTGGCCTCCAGCGAGTTATTGGCGTTTTTCGAAGCACGCGAACATCCACGATATGTAGGTCCGTTTTAACGTTATCACGAAGACATCTGAGTTCAGCAACCGCTTTGCTCATTTTTACTCGATGCTCCGGAGAGAGTTCTCGTAGTAAGAAAAATGGTTCTTCTTTAAGACGCGCAGCTCGTCGGAGAATGCGATGGACATCTTCATCGTTTTGACATACAACCTTCAACAGACGGACCTTGAAGGAGTCCTCCTGTTTCTTAACAAGGCGGTAAGCAGAGACGATGTTGATTCCTGGCTCACCTTCGTCGAGCATTAAGATCATCCGTTTTAGAAACCCTTGATCATCCATAATCCTTTCAGTTGAAGTGGTTTTGGACGTTTCAGAAGCAGATATGATGATTAGGCAACTACCGAGAGGGGGTGATTTGTTGTTATCGGGGATCTGCGGTTTATTGGGAGGGTGCCCTCCTTAAGCAGTTTTCCAGCTGACCGATTCTATCCAGAACTAGCTTCAACTGCAGTTGTGAAGACAATGGTTTGCTTTTCATCTTGACACCTATCTTTGCCTTACCTTCGGTCACTCTTACTGGCGAGAGCAGTGGCGTACAATCCTTCGCTACAGATGCATAAATCTTGGTATTTGGGGCTTTACTGTGGTCAGCAACCCACGACTTACCACTGGGGGTAACTGGACCAGAAGCTCGTGACGAGAAGCATGGGGTTGCCAAAGAGGCAGTAGCGCTGGTTGCTTCCGTTTGAGCAGAAGAGAAAATCGCTTTCGGTGCAGGCAGTCCATCAAGCGGTGAAGTGTCTGTACCTGCCTTCTTCGCTGGAGTCCGACCGGCCAGGATATACTTGTCGTTGGGGGCAGTGGATGATCTTCCTGCTTCTGCACAGAATGAAGGCATGAGGGACTTGGACTGATTGGAGGTAGGACATTAAAAACGCTATTGACCCTCAGTCCAGCACGACATGGGTCACAAATAAAGACCACGACTGAGGAAGTGGTCCGCTGCAGTTGTTCGTACAGATGTGCACCGATTTTACAACATGTAATGTGCAGCCACCCTTCGCAGAAAGAACACTGAACAGTCTTCGATGGAGCGGTGACAGCCTTACAGCAACCCAAGCATTTAGAAGACATTGTGTACTATCTAAAATAAGTTCAGAATGAACCTTCAAGCAAGTACCTAAACACAAAGTAGCTCGCTATCCGCAGTTCCGCTGGAAGTCAAAGGCGACTGAACCCAGCGTATATTGTACAGGCTACAAGAATAAGAAGCGAAGCAGACCGAGCGGGAAACCTGCAGCGAGGTTCTTACCAACACGGTTGGTGTCAACGGATGTGCAATCAATGAAACATGTGGACGTTGCGAAGATTAAAACAACCGTAAGATCCAATGTTACGAAATACTGAATGAGCTTGTTTTCCGGTACACTACATTATATAAAACATTTCTAAGTAGCTACGCACAAATAGAACGTATACCACGTCGCTACCTTTTACAGTTGCTTTTCTGTTTTCTGATGTCGGCTTGCAAAGCAGAAAGCCAGTTTGGCAAAAGATTAATGAGGTTATTCATAGACCGCCATTCGAGTGCCAAATGCCCGTGAACTGCCGCAAGTATTGCAAGTCTACATAAGCGCGTCTCGCATTGCGGGAAAATAAAGAATGTATTTATTTGGCTGCTTACTTTATCGTAATCAACGGGTAGAAATTGTCTTGAGCAGCTTATGTTCGTGCCACTGTACGCAATATTCTAGCCATATAACTGCTTTCTCTTTGCTGAGATTTACTCAGGTTGAAAGTTAGCGCCAGAAATTAACTTCAACGCAAGCGTATTATAACTGTCTTGTATGTTAATTTGTGCTCTGCTAGTGAAGTAAGCCGTTGTAATATAACTCTTAACAAACCCGTTGTATTTTTAGCTACATTTCAAGCAATTATTTTTAACCTTTTCGTATCCCTTATAATTCCACTGCTCTTAGTTCTTGCCATGTGCGCATTAATAATTGTGACGACTGAGCGGGCCGAAATAGTCCAATATATTCAAAATGAAGTAGTGGTGAATTGGATCCTGTTTCTTTACAGGAAACTTGAACCACCACGGCTCTGCGCAACTTCCAGAAATATAAAATCAAAGAGCTCAATATCACCTGACGAAACCAGAAGTAGTTCACTTTGGGCGCCTACCACCCATTCAGATTTACACCAAACCATGTCAATGCCTTCGTACTTGCCAACGAACACATATACTCACATTTTCCCCCCTCTCATGCAAGAGCATAGGGTTAACGTAACCACCGGTCCGCTCGCTTAAGGGTGTAGCCTCCAGCCAGACTAGAGGTATACTTGTATAGTTATTTATTTATTTATGACGGAGACAGCTCCCATCGTAACCTCGACCGATGCCCAACAATCTGCTATTATCACTAGCACCACGGGACTCAAGACCCCGTCACTTTTCCAACCGGCGAAAGCAGCCACTGGTTCCGTCAAAATGGAGAACATGCAATACTACCATAATTCTCTAACTATTACGTACTCTAATGTGGCGGAATTCGGTGCAAACTCCATGAAAGACAAGCTACTAGACGACAATAGCCAGTGGGACTCCCTGTGTTACGTGATAATGGTTCAAGCTGAAGCAGTAAATATGCAGCGTCTCGTCCGTTACTTTAACTCTGTACGTTACGGTGAAGTGCAGTTACTCCAGGTAACACTTAAGTCAGGTAAGGTTGCAGAGGTGGTTCTCTAACCAGTCACTCGCATTCTTACCAGCAAATGCACTGTTCGAATTTTTCAAGCTTTTTCTTGGAGCGCACGTCGGCAAGGCAAACGAAATCCGGATGCCTACCGTAAACAGCAAGCTGCAAAATCTATCCTTGTTCATGGTGTCCCTGAGCTCCAGGCATTAAGCGAGCTAGAGACCAAAGCGTGTGACTGGATTGAATGGCATGTTTTAATGAATTGCTCTCCCGCGAAAAGGTTATCGCTAATTCCACCTCAAGGTTACTGCTATCATCTAAGTACAATTGGTGTGGTTCCCGAGTAATGAAATCAGCATTGCACTGCGAGACGAGAGCAGAACGTGTGCTCAAATTGTGGCACAAAATGTTACAATGCTGCCAACCGAAATACGTATAAGGGCGATGGGCACCGAGCCACAGCTAGACAATGCAACACTGAACAAGCAACTTGTCGATACAATTCTGCCACCGTTTAGATCAGAACGGAGACGATTCCAAAACCACTGACAACTGAAGGATGACAGGATTTTTACTCGCATGTTGGCGCTGAGAGCTCTATAAAAATAAACCTGAACTGGCCCTAGGGCCTGCCTCATCGGTCCTACAAAATATCCACCGGCAGCCGACACCGCATGGGTCGGCATTGGCCCTCACCGAAAACCAGCATCCACAACACGTTTCCGACCAAGGACGCCCTCACCTGCTTTTACACCAGTGCGCAATGCCTTCTTAGCAAGCTAACCGGACTTCGTACATGTCAGACCCCCACGCCTTGGGACTTAGTTGTAGTCACCGAAACGTGGCTGAAGATGGATAGTACGAATGCTGAAACGGCACTACTCGGCAGGACTCCATACGAAACGATCGACCAAGCAGATGAGGGGAGTGCATCCGTAGTATCGATCCGACCTGTATTTTAAAACCATTGTGGACCTGGTAACGGGCGTCGTCGTTTTTGCTTGATGTATGCTCCTAAGCCATGGTGAGTTGCGTATACTAGCAATGGTTTATCGCCCTTCAATGTCCACAATAGAAATGGCCCAGTGCCTACCTTGTTGCGATGAAACGAAACCTGGCACGAACATACAGTTACGTTCTTCTGGTGCGTGACGTCAACCTGCAAGCAATAGAAGCTTTAGCAACGCACAGCGCAAAATTCAAGGTAGATTTGAAGTAGGTGTTCGCCGATGTTCTCCTGTACGTCGATATCAACGCTCCAACACGATTCCGAACGGCTGACACACAACGTGTTTTGAAATTTGTGCTCTCTATTGAGGAACTATCGGTCGACACCGTGACCATAGATGCACTACTTAACCATAGCGAGCAAGCGATATTGCTTTTGTTACGTCTGTTACATGGAGTACATCAGTGAAACAAACGTGGTAACCTATGTCGTTACATGGTATAATTTCTTGTCAAACCTCGTTTATGCAATTGACTGGTCCTTCCTGGTCGCGCAGTTGTCCGATGCCCCTAAATGGTGTTTGGCACGCAATTCACTGAACTAGTGACAAATGTGTCCGAAAGCAAGGGCTGTCGTCCGAAGCAAGTGAGCTCGCTCCTGAAGAGCTGCACTAGAACTTGCATGGGCTTTTGTCGTTCAGCATGACTTGTTTACATAGTCTGCACAACTAACCTGAACTAAGCCGCTAACACCACCCAAGGAAACCACTGCGTCAATTTGATCCGTTAAGACAACCACCAGCAGCAACAGAAGGTAACGGTGAAATTCAGTACAATAGCCAGGCTGCTTTATAAACACGTCAAAAAGCTCCGCATATGACAGCTCGGGGTCGCGGTTTTGCGGGAAACAGCTGGGATTGCGCAAACCACACAAGATGCAGCCAACGTGCTTTGCCAACAAGTCATCCATACTTTCGGGAGTGAACCATCAGTTTATCCGCTTTTAACACAACTTCCATAGCCACCAGGTTTAACCAAGTATGGTTCACGGCAGTCAAGTTGATGAAAACGCTAATGTCATGGCGCGTGCACAGTGCACCAGCGTTAGCAGAACCAAACCAAAGTTTGAAACTGTACATTTTCGTCTATTTTGCTTCTTTTGAAACCTAGCTACTATTCCGTAGAATAGTTAGACTATCTTTGTCGGATTAACCTTCTAGTAACATTCCGTCCCTCCGTTAACTACGTACTCTTCCTGTTAATCCTTAATTACAAAAAGTAACGCGGTCCATGATAAAACAGCACGTGCGAAAATTCGGGCTAAACATATGACTGCCACGTCGAACCAGTCTGCGTCCACCAACGACTGTTCTGTCCTCCAAGCGGCGCTGTAATAAAAACCCGCTGTCACGTCATTGAAGAATACAACGCAGTCCCTTACACTTATAGGCGATTCATCCATCGTAATGTTAAGGAATCGCCTTGTAGGGTTGTTAGACCCACAGAAAGAATTGCACACAAAGGTACAGACATTAGAAAACCGGCTGAACATGCTAAAACAAGACCTCACCCCTCTCAACGAGACACCGGCGACACGCGTCCTATTCGCCTATCTTATACACCCTTACAAAGCTTTTAACCCCAGTACCCTTAAAGCTGCCTTCAATTTATTTTCCTCTAGCACCGCGGAGTTCAGTGAACGAGCCAAACAGTCTAATAACCTAATACTTATCCATGTCCTAGATAGCATTCTGTTATTAAAGCTCAACCACAACCTTGTAGGTACCTACTTGTGAAAAGAAGTTTTAATCAAATGGCTACACCTGCCCACTGACACTGTCTTTCCGTGCGCCCGTAACGCTGCTTAGCAGCAGCGAGGCGCCATATGCTCCATGTATCTCTCCGCATATTCAATGCTGGTAAGCAGCCACTCCTTATCTTTACCTTTTACTCCCTTGGACCGCTTGCATCAACCTTGTCTTGCTTGGTGACTTATTCTGTGAAACTGTAGGTATCTACTGGTAACCTAAGGCTCAAACCGAGAGATGTTGCTGGTCTTTGAAGCTGTCCACTAGTGCCATTATCTGTAGTTTGTTTCCCTTTTTGAACTCTTTTTAGTAGCGGCTTGCTGACATAGGCAATGTGCAACTTCGCTCCTATCCGGTGCTCGTAAGAGCCACTCCTTTTCTCCAACGTTTATTCTCTTGGACTGTGTGCATCACAACAGCTGGTTTGGGTACTTGTTCTGTGACACTGTGGGTGTTCACTGGTAACTTAAGGTTTAAACCAAATGCCATTGCTGGCCACTGATCCCACCCTCTTGAGCCTTTAGCTGTCGTTCGCCCTATCCATGTCGTCTTTTCTGCAGCAGCCTGTCGTCGCGGGCTCTATGCACCTCTACGGAAACCTGTAGTTTTCTAGGAGCCACTCCCTGACCCTCCAGCCTTCATCGTCTTGGAATATTTGTCTCTCTAATCTTCGCTCGTTTGTTGATTGTTTCTTTGACACTGTAGGTATGTACTGTTGCTCAAAAGTCTTAATCAACTGGCCACACCAGAAGCTGATACTAGCTTTCGTAGATCCATTATCTCTGTTCTGCAGCAGCGGGTCGCCATAGGCGTTATGTATTACTGCGCAAATCCAGAGCATGCTAGGAGCCACTCCTTATCTTCAACCCCCATTCGGTTACCCTGGTTATGTCACAACCCAGAAGGTCTGCTGATTTATTCTGTGTCACCGTAATTATCCACTAGTAACTGAAAGCTTAATCCGAATGCCATTGCTGGCCACTAATCTCTCTCCTAGCGCCGTTATCTGTCATTCGCCTTACCCTCGTTAGCTCCTTTTGGCAGCAGCTAGTTGTTGTAGACCCCATGCATCTCTGCAGCATGGTAGGAGCTACTGGGTTACTCTCCAACCTTTGTTTTCCTGAAACGTCTGTCTCACTACGCGTTGCTCGCTTGTTGATCTATTCTTTGCCACCGTAGGTATCCACTAGTGACCAAACGTCTTAATGAATGGCTACATCTGGCCACGGCCACTTTTCATTTTCTATCGCTCCTATTACATTCGACACCTTAGATTAGCTGCTGCGAATAGTCGCAGGCTCCATGCATCTCGAAGCATATCTGGTGGTTGCTTGGAGCCCCTCCTTATCTCCAACCATTATTTGCTTGGACTGTTTACAGCGCACTTCAGCTGGTTTGGTGAGTTAGTCTGTGACACCGTAGGTATCCACACTTAACCGAAGGCTTAGTCCGAATGCCAATGCTGGCCACCGATACTCTCTCCCCTAGTGCCCTTATCTGTCGTTCGTCTACTCTTCGTCTCCACCGTTTAGGTCTTGTGGGTCATTGTAGGTTCCATGACTCTCTGCGTTAACCGGAGCTTGCTAGGAGCCACTTAGCATCGTATATTGTTTTGTTAATTTACGCTGTGACATTGTAGGTATCTACTAGTAAGCAAACGTCTTCTTTGAATGGCTACCTTTCGCCATCGAGGATCTCTCCTAGCGCCATACCCTCCAGTTCAGCTCACTTCTGGCACCCCTGTTTGGAAACAGCGGGTGGTCATAGGCTCTATGCATCTCTACACATACCGGAAGCTCGCTAGTAGCCATTTCTTAGCTCCTTAACCCTTAATATCTTGTAATGTTTATATCACTTACATTCGCTGCTCTGTTGACTTTCTCTGTGACTCTTATAATCTTCTCACTAGACGCAACTCCAAAAATAACAATTCACTGCTCCACAAAACTTCTAGCCCAACAGAAGGAAAAACAAAACGCCAATGACCCTGACAAATAACGCATTAATCGCAGCCAACGAACACTGTACAACAACTGCGGACCTTGGCTGTATTTATAGGTCTCTACTGACCTTCGACTCCTAGAATTGGAAGGTCAGCTGCCAAGGTTAGTGGTTCCCCATATCTTTTCCCGAGTGGTCAGGTGGATTTTGATCACGTGTAGAAGAAGCACATTCAGGAACGTTCGAAATCGATGCGATAAACGTTAATAATCGAATAATCGCTAAAAAAGGGAATTTCCAAGGCAATTCATACTTTCTCCCGGACATCTCCCCTCCTGAGATATGTTCCGAGGTGTAAGCGGAAAGCCTGGGTTTAACTTGCAGTCTTCGGGACGGTGTTCTCTGCCTGTCGTTCCACCTCCTTGGAAGAAGCGCCCGAGAACTTTGTTCCGATGTTCTTCTTTTGGATTCGTTGCTCGACCTTGTGCAGTCGTCCAATGTTACCTTCGGCAGGTTGAAAGTTTCCACCAGTAAATAGAAACGGGAGGTCAGTAGGCCTTTCTTGTTCTGGCTGGCACAATGTGGGCCGTAACTGGTTTGCATGCCGCGGCCAGACCTGTACGCCCACCTTCACGTCATACATGACGTTTCCGCGCTTGCTTATGGCCGTCCCTGGCGTCCATTTCGCATGGCCTTCCCGGTAGTCACGTACTAGCACCTTCTGTCTAAGCGTGAATGATCGCTTCTTTGCTCCATGCCGCCGGTTAAACTCCTGTTCCATTTTGCGGTTTCTTTCACCAACAGAGGACTCCGAGCCCAGTCGGATGGCGTCGAAAGGCATGCGGAGGTTAAGGTTGATCATGGCCTGTGCTGGAGAGACTCCGTCTGGCGCTTGTGGTTTTGGTGTTGATCGGTAGAGGAAAAGGAACCGGTCAACCACCTCCTCTATACGTCCCTCCGCTTTTGATTTTTGGAGAGCTCGCTTGAATGTATCGACAAACTTTCTGCCTGGCCATTCAAACGTGGGTGAAACGGAGGCGAGCGAACGTGCTGGACGGCGCATTGCTTGCAAAACTCCTCAAACGTTGCTGAAGTAAACTGTGAGCCATTGTCCGTGACCATTGTCTCAGGATAGCCGAATCTGCTAAAGGCTTGGCGCAGTTTCGATATGGTGGCATTGGTGGTTGTGTTATCCATGGGAAATACTTCTGGCCACTTGCTGTATGAGTCGACTATAATGAGGAAACTGCTGCCGTTGATCGGCCCTGCAAAGTCGACATGGATGCGCCACTACGGCTTAGTAACTATTGGCCATTAACAGGGTTCTGCTTTCCGTGGCGCTTTCAAGACATCGGCACACTTTTGGCAGTGTCTGGCTATTTCTTCTAACTGTTTGCCCATTAAGGGCCAGTATACATAACTGCGGGCAAGCGCCTTCATCCGGTTGATTCCAGGGTGCCCGGCGTGGAATTGCCGAATAAGGCGTTCCTGAAGTGCCTTGGGGATGACCACTCTTTCCGAAAATAGTATGCAGTCGTTTACAATAGAGAGTGAGTGACTTCTCTGAAGATACTGTTGCAACTCGGCAGATGGGCATGAACGTGGCCAACTTGTTTTGTGAAACTGAGTAACCTTCTTGAGTATTGGGTCCCGAAGTGTTTCGGTCCGTACAGCTTCTGCGGTAACTGGTAGGCAGTGCAGTGCATCAGTTACCAGAAAGTTGACGTCTGGTTCAATCTCCACCGAGGCAATGATTGTGTCTTCATGTTCTTGCTGACGTGTATCAATTAGGCGTGACAGTGCATCCGCTTGGCCAATGGAAACTGTCGACTGACATTGGATCTCGAAATCATACCCCATTAAGGTAAGAGCCCAATGTTGTAGCCTGTTGGTTGTGTAGGCCGGGATGCCCTTTTCCGAACCAAAGATAGCGAGCAAGGGTTTATGATATGTCAGGAGCTTGAAGCTGCGGCCGTACAGCATTTTGTGGAATTTCTTAACCGCGTACACTATGGCCAATGCTTCTTTCTCGATCTGGCTGTAGTTCTTCTCGGCCTTCGTAAGGGTGTCTGGCGGCATGGGCGATTGCTTTTTGAGGTCCACCGGTGTACATGTGTGCAATTACTGCACCAATCTCATGGCTTGGTGCATCTGTGGGTAGGACAATCTCTTTGGAGGGATCGAAATGTGTCAAAAGCAAGTTTGAAGACAACAGTGGCTTGACGCGTTCGAAGGCATTCTGACATTCTGCTGTCAGGTTCCAAGGTTGTCCTTTGGCTAATAGCTTGTTTAACGGGGCACGCAAGCGGTGCATCTCAGGCAAGAATGCGCTATAGTGGCTGATGAGCCCACAAAAGGAACGCAGAGACTGTGGATCTGTTGGAGGAGGCATTTTCCTCATGGTTTCGATGTTTTCCGGGTCTGGTCGACGTCCATCCTTTTCGGGGACAAACCCGAGGTATTTGATGGGCGGCGTGAAATATGTGCATTTAGCTTCACGTATCCGGAAACCGTACGACTGTATGCAACCAAGCACTTTATCCAAGCGGTCGAAGAGTTCTTCCGGTGTTCGACCCATCACTATGATATCGTCCAGATATGCAGCGGTTCCAGAAACACCCGCTAGCATAGTGTCCATCAACTGTTGGAAGATGGCTGGCGCCGTTTTCACACCAAATGGCAAGCGGTTGTATTGGAATAGCCCACGATGAGTGTTGATCGACAAAAACTCCCTCGAGACTTCCTCAACATCCACTTGCAGATAAGCGTCGGATAGATCAAGCTTAGCAAAGTACTTACCCCCATTCAACTTAGCAAAGATATCCTTCGGTACAGGTAAGGGGTACTGTTGGTCATCCAGCGCGGCGTTGAGACCAGTTGAAAAGTCAGCGCAAACGCGTACCTTGCCATTTGCTTTCTTCACTGCGACAATAGGTACGGCCCATGATGAGTAGTTGACTGCTGTGATGACTCCGGCACGTTCCAGTCGATCGAGCTCTTGCTCAACGGTTGACATGGCTGCATATGGTATCGGTCTTTTAGCCTTGAACACTGGTTTAGCACCTGGTCGCAAGTTCAGAGTTGCCTTGAATTTCGTACAGTGGCCCAAACCATCCTGAAGGACAGAAGCAAATTTTCGTTTCAGGGTACGTGTCATGTCTTCGACGGACTTTGCAGATGGGTCTGGACTTGCTCGAACTCGGTTGCAGATCTGATTCAAGGGAACATCGAGGAGGTTCAGTCGAAGTCAAGAAGATTCAAATCCGGCCGGTCCGAAATGTAGCATGTTCCCTACTTCTCCACACCTTGGAAAGCGATCTTGCAATTGAGTTCGCCCACATAGTTTAACACACCGCCGGATGCAGTATGTGCAACTTTCTGAGGGTCGACGACCTTCGTCCTCTTTATGTGATTCCATGTGCGCCTGGAAATGATTGTGATGTCTGGGGCCGTGTCAAATTGCAGGTTTGTTGGGATCCATTTGAATAACACCGTGATGAATCGTCGTCTCGGTTTACATTCGCTTTGGAATGCGGCAACTATAGAGAGAGACTAAGCGCCGCCCTTTCTAGAATTACCTTTTCGATAAGGCTTCATTTTCTTCGACCGGACTTGACTGCAGCATTCCTCTTTATGCCCACGCTTATGACACGTTTTACAAGTATGATGTTTGAAGGGACAAAAGCGAGCAAAATGCCATTCGCCGCATGACCAGCATGCTGTGGGCGGTTTCTTCGTAGGCCTCTTGAAGGATTTACTTGCGTTGGCGGTCCTCGTCTTTTTCACGTGTTGCACAGTATCTGCTAGTGCGAGACCATTGCGTTCGACCATGGCAGTGTCGTGTTTTAGGGTGAGCAGCCGCTTGCATTCGCTTACGAGGGCCTTCAGTGTCAGATCAGGATCCTGCTCCAGCTTAGCTAAAAGCCGCGTGCGAATCTCAGCATCACTGGGCGATTGTAGAGTACTGACGAAAATGAGACACTTAAACTGATCGTCCGTTAAAGAACGTAGTTTGAAACCTTTGCACTCACGGTTAATCATGTCTGCTAATGCCCTAAAATCGTCCGCTTACTGTTTGACAATTTTTAGGCATTGATAGCAAACACTAAACAAGGGCACCGACTCACCAGACATTTCTTTCAGCTGCGACACTGCTTCATCAAACGTCAGATCCTTCGGCTGTTTGGGCAAAATGTGGTCTATGAACCTTGAATGTTCACTTATTCCGAGCTTCCGGAGTAGCATTCGCACGTTCCAGGAGTCATGCTGACGAATGAAGTCCGTCTGGAACATGTCTTCCCAGCGCTCGAACCACGCTTCGAAAGTGCTTCCAGAATCCGCATCATAATGGAATTCAGTGATGGCGTTCGTGAGAAGACCAACAGAACTCGCCTGCGTGTCCCGCGTCGCTGCTCCATTTGTCTGCAAACTCAAGCACTTTGTCAGATTTGCAATCATTTTCATTTGCGCCTCCATTTGAGCTTGCTGTTGAAAAAGCAGCTTTTGAAATTGTTCAGCAGAAAAATCCATCACATTTCCACTTTTCTCCGTCGCCATTTGTTATAATCTTCTCACTAGACGCAACTCCAAAAATAACAATTCACTGCTCCACAAAACTTCTAGCCCAACCGTAGGAAAAACAAAACGCCAATGACCCTGACAAATAACGTATTAATCGCAGCCAACAAACACTGTACAACAACTGCGGACCTTGGCTGTATTTATAGGTCTCTACTGACCTTCGACTTCTAGAATTGGAGGGTCAGCTGCCAAGGTTAATGGTTCCTCATATCTATTCCCGAGTGGTCAGATGGATTTTGATCACGTGTAGAAGAAGAACATTCAGGAACGTTCGAAATCGATACGATAATCGTTAATAAGCGAATAATCGCTAAAAAAGGGAATTTCCAAGGCAATTCATACTTTCTCCCGGACGGTGACACCGTAGGTATCCACGTGTGACCGATTTTCTTAATCGGGTGGATACAGTTGGCCACTGCTGATCCGCCCACTAACTCTATTATCTTTCGGTTTTTCACCTATAACATTTCTAGCCACCGCGATTCGGCGTAGACTCTCCGCATCCCTGCGCATATTTAGGGCTTGCTGGTAGCCACTCCTTATCTAGCCCACTGTATTCCCGTGGACCATCTGCACCACAGACCTCTGCTGGTTTGTTGAAATATTATAAATAAATAAATACATAAATAGTATATTCTCGAATTTCCGAGACACACCTGAGCCTATTTACCAATTAGTAAATAGAATGCTTAGCACAAATAGCATTTTGGGCCGCTGAAAACCAGGCCATTAGCATCATCGCTTAACCGTCCTACCTTCGACACCTATTCTCTTGTTCATAGCCAGTTAATCCTAGCCGGCGTCCATTATGCTCAACTTCCTATATTCACATACCTATGTACATAATAGGTATTATATGGCATTTCATAGGCCCTATCCCCTGGAGTATATATAAACCGCGACACCTCGTCACTGTATCTTCTGGTTTCCGACTGTAACCCTTCGTGATAACCTAGGCACCTTATGGTCCCCGATTGAATTCTAATGCCATAAGCTAATAGCTCGTGGATTTCTTGCCGGATCCATGCTTTCATCATTATCTACATGACATTAATTTTACTTTCGAGCCATGCCTTTTGTTGCGTGATCAACAACGTTTGCTGTGTAATACTTTTTACACATTGTACATAAATTTGTCTCAAATAAATATTTTAAGGTAGGATTTTCCAATTACTTCGTACCATGGCTGTCCTTTCTGGTCTTCTCTCGGCCTACCCTGCTTTCCCTTTGCCCAGAGATCGTGCACCTTTTAGAGATCCCGGATTAACCTGAGGAACCGCCTCCGTCTGAGGTAGGACGGAATAACCAACAAGGACTTACCTGGACCATGGCTTTATCTAAAAATCAACCACCTGCACCGAACCTTGTGACCCACTGATGTCCAGTGAAGATAGCTTGATAAGAATTCTCCACACTCCATCAAATATACATAAGCAGAGAAGGTGAGATCCCAAACACTGGAAATCCTTTTCACCTGCCAAATCATTCTTTTTACTAGACTGGCCTCAAGGTCCACGTGCGGCTCTGAATATTATTTGTTCAACCAACAGAGGAGCCCGTCGACTGCGAATAGCTGAATGTACAAATGGTTCCTAAGCTTTGCTAGTTGTAAATTATCCCTCCAAGCAATCGGCGACAGTGTTCCAGGACATGGTGAATGTTGGCCTGGTAAGTGTTCACCCTATAAAAATCCACGCAAGTCCGTTTATCAACACTAGGACGCGGAGTATACAACTGGCTGTTATTAAAGCTACTGTCCACCGTTACATCGGAATCATAACTGGCGTCATGTTTCGCTATTTTGCTGCCACGTATAACAAAGCTACTCTCAGTCTTCACAAATTGATACCACTCCACCTACTGTGATTTTTCTATTTCCTCTACGCACAAATGAAACCATGTTATCGTCACCTCACTGATGTCTTTGCTCCTCGCGCGTGCTTTGACTGCTTCTTAAGATTGTGCAAGCGTTGGCCACAGAAATTTACGTGAGTTGTAACGTAAATGTGACACTACCTAATTGTTTGAAAATTCTGATTACGCCTGAGTTGGTGTGCCTCGATGGATTCGAGAATAAAATGTGTATTTCTTTAAGGCATTGTAGACAGCTGCCGTGAACCATGCCAAACCCCAAGCCCGCTCCTCTCCACGTTGTCTAGATAACATGTAGGTTCTCACAATGTGGATACATGAAGTTGTCACGCTTAATCGAACTACCGTCTAAGCACCCTGCTACAAGTTTTATGGAACGTAATGGAAAGTATATTTGTAGTGGCGTTCATGGGAAACCCTAAGAGCAACAGCTTCCTATTGTCCAAGCAACACGGATTCTGACGTACTCGATCCTTCACTAAATTTTGTGTTGGTCCAGCAAGCTTTACCATGTCAGCCGATGCCAAAGTGGGAGTCCACCTTGTCCCCATGGATTTTCGAAACTTTTCAACCATTTGGACCACCGCACTCTTTCACAAACTTCGAAGCTATGGAATAACTGCACCACACTTATTTGAATTGGCAACCTCATAGCTTAAAGCCGGCTGAACGTGAGAGTTCACTGCTTTATTCCCGACCCAATCGACGTCTAGTGTAATGCGCTTCAAGTCTCGGTACTGGGGCCACTTTTATTCCTAACTTTCATTACCGATCTTGCCGTAGAACCTCATTCGAACGTATTAATAGTTTCAGATAAAACAAAAGTTGGCTTGATAGCAGTACATTGGATCATCACATGTCCTTACAGGGCGATGCCGACAGGGCTGAGGCGTAGTCATCCGATAACATGCTCCGGTACAAACTGATCAAGTGCAACTTTCCTAAGCATACACAAATGGTTATATTTTAGCTCAAAAAGGACCTTTAGTCCTGTTTTAGGAATGCACCGTTATAAACAACCCCATAGGAAGTAACGCAAGGGTTTCAAATCAGCTACCTGTCAGGTCAACCGGTTTTTCTCCCTGGCGGAGAAAACGGGAAGAGAATGTACCGGTAAGTCAGCCACGTACCTTTTGTATATAACTTATAAATGCACCATTCAATATTCTGTATGCCATCAGCTGTGGAAGAAAGCAGGTTTGCAGCATTTCATTATACTAAGTTGCTATGAAATGTATGACATTAATACTGCTAAACAGTAACCTACCGGTCGAATTCGTGGAAAGGTAAAGTTGTCCAGCGCCAGTTGAAAATGTTCACCTGGCCCATCTCATGAGCTTGCCGTTGTATCTCCGATAAACGGTTATTTATCTCAACTCTTGCTTCTGTGTTGCATACAACGTAAGGCATTCATAGTGGTAAAAATAACGAAATATATGTCCACGGTATTCAAAACCCGCAGCAACCCGCTAGGCGCTTCGCCGGATCACTGGGTTTCTTTATATGGACCTGATTCGCCCCATAGTACGGAAATTCCCTTTGTTACAACCCATTGCACAACGTATAGGTTGGTGTCGGAATGATCGCCCACCTCGAAATGCTGTTTCTGCACTTTCTTACTAATTTTCGAATACACTCGCAAGCTGGAAATTCATCATTGGTGATGCGAGGCCGACTGGTTTGCCTAGTGCTGCACACACCAGCTATATGAAGCGTTTTTACCATGCAAGCCCCTAACGGTCGTTAACGGCTGCCTTGCAGCGTTGACAAAGTTAGGTCGTCCGGTGCTTTCTGCCGCGTTTGACCCGCACTCACCATGCAGCCACCGAATGTACCCGTGCTGATCGAACGGTACTTTACGCCTTTCCGTTTACAGCTAATTGGACGACGGGGAGCATTCATCTGCTCCATGGTGAAATAGTGAGCTGGTAACAAAACAACAATGGTGGCTGCCTAGCCGAACAGTCAATACGTGTTACCCGATCGGTGGTTCGGGTGTAAATTGTTCCAAAAAATAGTTCGGCAACAGTGTCGCCTAACAGGCGTTCTCCACATAAAAGCCAAAACCGTGCGGTAGTGACTCGCCGAACACTAAAGTCACTGTCCCCTGGATATCCGAAAAGTGAAATCCACCACATGAAGGTCCGTCATCTAATCACACAATATCATCACAACCAAAAAGTCCAGGGTGAAGCAGTGCACTTACAAGCACAAACTACACAGCTACACAAAAATCCATTACACAAGTACAGACACATAATCCTGCACATACACTGTTACGAAAAACAGGTTGTCCATTCGAGCATTTTTGATCAGGCTTGTTAACAGAAACTGATCGCGCTTGTACGAGTTTGCCTAGCGTTGCTAAGGACACAACTTTTATAACTTCTATTAAATTGTTTAGAATTGCCCCGACTACAAGCTGACTACCCATCGATCGTTCTTCGAGTCAGACTGCAAGGCCAACATAAGACGCATGCACCACACATTTCCAACCAAGCCAACCGTGTGCCCTCAATGTAGCGGTTGTTTCATTGTTTAGTAAGCCTCCGTCCGCCCCCCACCAAACGGTCAATCAGTGTAGGTTTCTTCATAATATTTTTGTGCGGGTACATTAGTGGTTCACAGACAGGAAGGAGCGTTTGTGCGTGCTAATTTGTAGGTTGTGTATTCAATATTGGAGGACCGGACGTCTCTTGGACATTTCTTTTGTAACCATGTAAACGTGCTTTATTGCGGTGCTTCAGCGTACTAGTCATGATAATCAGCACAACGTTGTCAAACGGAGTGTAGTTCGATGACCGACGTACGGTTTTTGAAGGTAAGCTTACGAATAAGTACAAGATATTAACCAGTCATTCACGGCTTCCCACTATTTTATACAGGCTTTACACGATTTTATAGGACGAACGTTTACCCGGCGCAAATTCACCTCAATTTGCATCCGCAACCAAAAGATTTTTGGAATCGTACGACTGGTACTGCGCACGGGTGGTTCTGCTACACAACACAGATTTATCGGCGCGTAATTACATATATATTTTACTAAGTAAAACGCGATGTGACATAATATAAAGTAGGCAAGTAATATTAAGACGCTCGTAATAATCTGGAAATGTTAACGTTGTTATGTGAAAATACACAGTCAACCAAGATTTGTCCAAACATGATTTGGGAACGTACCCGGACTTGTTGCTTAATTTTCTCTACAGTGCGTGAAATTTGCCAGGTACCGGAATTTCTACTTTGGTTATACTCAGATACTTAGAAACCCTATGGCCCAGCATGTTTCATTTACTCATGTTTGTGGCTATGCTGACTTGTACATCACGTTTAAGTTAATGCCAATTCTCCCGTACTTTTCTTAGAAATTCCTGGATTGCTGCAGGTTTACGACGATTCTTACCTACTCAAGGCGAGTTGCACATTTGTTTCCCGTTTCATCTGCTTCAATTTACGATCAGTCTACGTGCCTAAAATGATAACAAGCAAAACCGAAATGGTACGTTGGTCGGTGAGGTTCCTTTAAAACTGGATAGACAAACTGAAGGACACGTCGATCAGCAGTCACTCCACGACAAGGTTTGCATACCTCA